>CM045760.1:197952154-198559654 GCA_025200525.1 Camellia lanceoleosa | reverse complement strand
TTATCCCTCATCAACTCCAAAAATTTCTCTGAATCGAATTGGGGAAGCTCACAATCTCGCGGATTCCACCTCCAATACAAATACCCAGTGTCCGGTCTCCCATTCTTCAAACAATTCTGATGACTCTCAATTAAATGGCAACTCTCATTACTGTAAACAGGACCAGAAGGGTTTGGGATCCAATTGCCAGTAAAAAGATCACACTTTTCTGCTTTTAATTTTTCTGAGTAAACAAAAACAACTTTCAGTATATAATAACAAAATCAATGGTTTACTAGGAAAGTAGAGATTTTAGAAAAAGTTAAAGTGCCAGGTCTCTGCATTTATGTTTTCTGTGTAAACAAACACGACTTTCAGTATTACAACAAAATCAATCTTTTACTATAAAAGTAAAGATTTTAGGGAAAGCTAAAGTGCACAACCCAATCAAGGATTGTAACATTAGATCAATCAAACTTGCAAGTAAACTAGAGAGAACCCAAAAGAATCAGCATTTCGAATCCACATTAGAGAAAAACCCAACAAAAATTCACTCTGTTTGGTTGTGTTTTCGTTTATTGCTTTATGTTTTCATTTTCCGAAAACAACCCTTTTTGTATTCTCCAGAAAATGAAAACAGAAAACAAAAAAATGGAAACACAACCAAACAAATTTGCAGATCTCTACGAACTGAGTTCATCAATGCACAGTTCACTTCTTTTATTTCCTCTGCTGATTTGAATTTCTTAACAATTGCGACTGATCAAAGAAAAACCAAGTAAAAATAAGAGAAACCCAATTCATAATAGCAAAAAAAATTGAGTACCACTTCGAGGAATCTGATCTGAATCTTCCATAAAATCGACAGAAACTTGTGGTTCTGGGTTCATTGTCTTCTCAATAGGAGAAGAATCGATCAAAACTGGTGGTTCTGAGCTCATTGTCTTCTCAATGAATGGAGTTTCAGCGACATTCGAAAACCCAGTTGACTTGGAGAAGAGAAGTCTGAGAGTGAGACCCAGTAAGAGAATCGAAACAGACAATTTCACAAACAGTTGGTGGTGTTTGTGAAAGAACCACCACCATGGTTTCCAGTTCAACTTCATTTTCTTTACTCTCTCTCTTCTCTCCTTCTCCCTCTAAAAGCACACCAATGGAGCATGTATATCAAAAAGGTTCGCCATTTTTAGGTGCAAATCCGACATGGATGATAAGCTATATCCTAATAAATGCAAAAACAAAGACAGTATTAACCGACAATACACTCACTGTTTTCTCGTGTAGCCGGTTGTGTATAAGTATAATATATGATTTCAAATTATTAAAATTATTAAATTAATGGTTTAGTTATAATTAGGTATCTCAATTAATTCAGGCCTGCAATCGGTTATCCGCACTTGGATATATGGATGCCGTGATAATATTTCAAACAATCTTTTTTTTTCGTTCAAAAATAATAATAATAATTCATGGAAAAGTGGAGAATCAAAAAAAACATTAAAGAAAAAGGTAAGTTTATAATTTTTTTTTGTAAATAATTTTAAAAAATATTAAAAATTTTATCAAATGTCTCATATAAATGTGGGACTTATATGTGGGTCCCACACCTATGTGAGACATTTGATAGAAATTTTAATAGAATTTTTGGAGTCTCTAACCTTATTTATAATTTTTTGATTTCTCATTGTTGTGTAATTCTCTCTTAATTCATTGAGAATATAGCAAAATGGGGACTTGCGCGTAAGTTCTTATAAATTAACTTATTATATAATAGGTCTTATAATGGCATTTTTCATTCAAAATTATTTTTAAAAAAGTCACTAATTGTTAATTTTCAGTGACAGTTTGAAATCTTTGTTACAAAAAATTGTCACTAATTATAGGTTTTATCGACAGTTTAAAAAACTCGTCACAAAAAATTGTTACTAATTTTTAATTTTTAGAGACAGTTCGACAAATTTGTCATAGAAAAATGTCACTAATTGTAAATTTTAGTGACAATTTGTAAAAATCGTGATAAAAAAGTCACAAATTGTCAATTTTTAACGACATGCAAAAAAAAAATTGTTATTTTCAGCGACGATTCTAATAAAACTTGATAGGAATTAAATCAAACTATTATAACCTATTGGTAATTTATCCTATTGCAAATCAGTGTAATTTTTAAAAAAATAATTATCAATAAGTGAGAAACTTTTAAATATTAATAATTGTAATTATAATTTTTTTTTATTAATATGTAATTTTTTTTTACTTCAAAATCCCACTCTAGTGCAATTATCCCTAATTTATTTACGTTGTATTTTGTTGGGAGATTTGGAAAGAAATTTGGAAAGAGAAAGGAAAAAAAATGTGTAAAACTAAGTGAAATGTAATTATATTTTATTCATCTTTCACCTCCCTTTTCTCTTTTTCTTTTTTTCTTTTCAAATATCTTCTTAAATCCCTCAACCAAACACGAAGTTTAAGCTGTAATGGTTTGTTACAAGTTAAATGAGTGTTTATAACTTATTTTAATTTTAAAATTTGTACCAAACTATTTGATATAATTATATTTATAATTTATTAAACACAAATAGCTTGAATAGGTGAAAAAAAATTGATTATTTAAAAATTGGCAAAAAAAATACATTTAATTTATGTTTTTTGATTATTAATTTTTAACTTATAATAAACTGTTAGCGTCATTTATAAACATGAGAGCCCCAATAATCTTAAGAAATTTAGCAAAATTGCAAACAAGGTTTTTTTTAATATTTTTAATTTTAATTTAAATAATATTTATTAATTTTTTACAGTGTAGATTTTTTTAGGTTTTTTTATTCTAATATTTAGTATTTTAATTTTAGTGGTGTTAGGAAATCTTTGGATAAGGATGTTTTTATTTTATGGAAAAAATTGTTTTTCCCTTTTGCTGGGCCATTTGGTAGAGTAGAGTGTTTTGTTCAACTCCTGTTATGGAAGGCATGAATAAAATAGTTTTTATTTTGTTGGAGTTTGGATGAATAAATTAAAATGATAGATATATTATTTTGTTATACAACTGTCATAGAGAAGATTTTAGAGCTTTTAAAATTGGGACTCATCTAAGGGTCACTATATATAAGTTGTGTTAGGTTAGATTGATTTTTGTTTTTATTAAACTTTTTTCAACTTTAATAAAAGTTTAAAGGTGTCTTGTCCACCTGTATTAACCAGTTAAAAATTAATAAATACAAAATAAGTTTATTTTTATAGAATTTTAAAATAAAATTTCACTTATTTTAATTTTTTATTTTGTGATCCCCCTCCCCGAGTTATAAGGGCCTAAAAGTAAAAAAAAAAAAAATTAAATTTTATAAAATTTAATAAAAATTGTCAATATTTTAAACAAAAAATTAAAAAGTCACTACAAATTATCACATCACTTTCTCTCTTCTTCTTTTTTTTATATATTTTTTCATAAAAAATTTAAAAATTATTAAAATAATTTGTTTCCAAATAAAAGTAATTGCATTTTCAGGTGGTCCACAGGCTGTCAAATGATTAAAGTTATTAAACTAATAATTTATTGTAACTTGTTGTTTAAATTAATTAATTTAAGTTAAGTTTAAGGTAGAGTAGACAAAAGTTTGACTCTGACTCGGTCCATAAAACAGAGGTCCAACATTGTCCACAATATCAAATTCAGACCATGTTTGGAATCTTAATTTTTAATAATTTTTTTTTATCTTTTTATAAAATTAAAAAATATATATTTGAAAATAATGTTTTAATTATATCAAAGAAATATAATTGTTTGATGGGTATGATTTGAATTTTATCATTATTTTCAACATGGGTTGGGTTTTTTTCAAATTCAAAACTTGAGAGGCTTGCGAGATTCATTACGAATTTTATTACGAAGATGCAAACTATTTATTTTATAAGACTTTTAGTTTATATCATTTATGAAAAAATTAAGTTGATCAAATAATTATAAAATTTTTATTTTATCTATTTATTTTAAAAAAAATGGACGATAAGTATCTTCTTAAAAATAGATTATCTATCTTTTTGAAGATAAATACGATAAAATAAACTAAAAATATTACAATTATTAAATTGATCTATTTTTTTTTTCATGAATAATATATATTAAGGATCTTACAAAATGAATAATTTAGATTATTAAAAGAAATACATAATGGACAAATTCAAATTTAAACTTCAAATAAACATAACCTAATAGGATTTGTAGAAAATCATGGGTTGAACTTCTTTCATAGTCACATTTCAAAATGAGATAATTTAAAGACATGTGTGACCACCACGGATCACGTTTCAATGGTTCGAATAGTTTATTTTATAAGCCTCTTAATAAATATTATTCATTAAAAAAATTAATTCAATCCGATAATTGTATAATTTTTATTTTATCACATTTGTCTTTAAAAAAATTAATGAAAAATATATTTTTGAAAATTGATTTTATTTTTTTTAAAAAAATATGATAAAATAAAAATATTTTGATAATCAAAATAAAAATAATCTATTTCCAAATAAAAGGAATTGTATTTTCAGGTGGTCCACATGCTGTCAAATGATTAAAGTTATTAGTAACTAATAATTTATTGTAACTGGTTGTTTAAATTAATTAATTTAAGTTAAAGTTTAAGGTAGCGTGAGACAAAAGTTTGACACTGACTCGGTCCATAAAACAGATGTCCAACATGAATGAGGATCCTCTCCTTGCAGCCTCCATTCTTGCGCCCGTTCTTGCAGGCTTTCGGGTCTATTGTCCACAATATCAAATTTAGACCATGTTTGGAATCTTAATTTTTAATCATTTTTTTTATCTTTTTATAAAATTAAAAAATATATATTTGAAAATAATTTTTTAATTATATCAAAGAAATATAATTGTTTGATGTGTATGATTTGAATTTTATCTTTATTTTCAGTATGGGTTGGGCTTTTTTCAAGTTCAAAACTTGAGAGGCTTGTGAGATTCATTACGAATTTTATTACGACGATGCAAACTGTTTATTTTGTAAGACTTTTAGTTTATATCATTTATGAAAAAATTAAGTCGATCAAATAATTATAAAATTTTTATTTTATCGTATTTATTTTAAAAAAAATGGACGATAAGTATGTTCTTAAAAATAGATTATCTATCTTTTTGAAGACAAATACGATAAAATAAAATAAAAATATTACAATTATTAAATTGATCTATTTTTTTTTCATGAATAATATATATTAAGGATCTTACAAAATGAATAATTTGGATTATTACAAGAAATACGTAATGGACAAATTCAAATTTAAACTTCAGAGAAACATAACCTAATAAGATTCGTAGAAAATCATGGGTTGAACTTCTTTCATATTCACATTTCAAAATGAGATAATTTAAAGGCATGTGTGACCACCATGGATCACGTTTCAATAATTTGAATAGTTTATTTTATAAGTCTCTTAATATATATTATTCATTAAAAAAAAATTAATTCAATCCGATAATTGTATAATTTTTATTTTATCACATTTGTCTTTAAAAAAATTAATGACAAATATATTTTTGAAAATTGATTTTATTTTTTGAAAAACAAATATGATAAAATAAAAATATTTTGATTATCAAATTGATTTAATTTTTTTATGAATAATATAAATTGAGAATTTTATAAAATAAATTATTTGAATTATTAAAATAAAATTTATAGTAAATTTCACTTACTTTCTAAATTTTCTTGTATTGAGACGTGAGTAAGAGAAGCCCAACTCAAAAATCATTATTCTAAGCTTCGCGACTTGCTCTTCATTGGTTAGTGGTTAGTTTCTCTCATATTGACCATTGATTATTAATTTACCTCTCTCCCCAGACACCAAATTTTAAATGGTTGTAAAGCAAGTAAAACTCACCTACCATCACCCACCATCCCAATCATTTACTTCCAAGTGGCTTTTTGCCATTTTTTCAACTCATGCAAGGGTAAGTAAACTAGGAAGTAAATCATGTTTGTTTTTGCAGATTCGGATATGGGATTAAAATAGCAATGAGGTGAGTTTTATTATAACTTGTTTAGTAACTTTTTTGTTGAGGGGAATTGTTACTCCACCTAAAGTATCAATCCCACATTCCAATTGAATTAGATTTTTCTTAGATAAGTTGGGATTGAAAATATAGTGTGGGGATTAAGTTGCACGTTTTGTTTATTTATTTATTTATTTATTTATTTTTAACCCAAGTGCAGCTTATTATTTGTAATTTTTTTATATTTGTTTCAGAATTTCTTTTAATGTACAAATATTTTATTTTTATTTTATATAAAAATAATTTAACAATTCCATCACTAATTATCTCTCCCACTATCATAAAAAATAAATACATTTTTACTTAATCTCCTCACTAACAATTTCCATATTAACAATCTCTTCACTAATCATTCCCTTATTAACAATCCTATCCAATCTAATTCGCCAGATAAACGTGGCCTAAGGGGTTTTAAAAAAAATTATAACCTAATCTCATTAGGAACAAAATAACTATTTTGGGGTGTTAAGATGATTAAAAGTTGATTTTTGACTTTTAATCAAGTGTTTTTAACTTTTTCAAAAAGTCATTTGACAAGTTGGTAAAAAGTTAATTTTTTACTTAATATTTGTTATGCTGTCACATCACAATCAAATAATTAAAATACCCCCACCCAATTTAGAAAATTTACAATTTTACACATGTGGCACATTTTGCAACTGGAGGGTATAGTTGTAATTTTGCATTTAACTTTTAACTACTTTTTCAAATGATTTTGATGGAAAAAAAAAGTTAATTTCTAACTTTTCACCCAACGTACAATACGTAACTTTTTACTTGATTCCCAAATTACACCTTTGTCTCGATGCTTTTGTACATTTCTTCTTGTTCTTTTCACATATCATTAATGGCTTTCCAAAAAGCATTGAAGTCTCTACCAACCATTTGTCAATCTAAAACTATGTGGG
Organism: Camellia lanceoleosa; assembly: GCA_025200525.1. Taxonomy (NCBI): domain Eukaryota; kingdom Viridiplantae; phylum Streptophyta; class Magnoliopsida; order Ericales; family Theaceae; genus Camellia; species Camellia lanceoleosa. The sequence continues at coordinate 198,552,706 of CM045760.1, read as the reverse complement.
TGTTTAGTCATTTTCATCAATTACAGGGTGGCCTTTCTCTATTTTTTTTTTTCCCGACAAATAAGATTCAAGAAGAATTTATGAAAGAAAAAAAATAAAATAAAATAAACAATCAAACTTATATTCTTGATTCTGATACAACTTTATAATTCCATGAAAGGATAAGATTTAGGACTATTTGTAACCGAGTCAATTTATGAGTTGTTTTTGTAATAATATCTATAGGCAACGGATTAATGGATTCAATCTATATTTGAATATCTTGAATTTGAAAAGAATGAATCTGAGAGGAAATTTTTAAATTTATGATTTTCAAGCAGAGGATATTTAATTTTTTGTATGATTAAGTAAAAAAATCGAAAACCCATCTTCATTCAGTCCCATTTCCTTTTGATTTTGTTTTTCCAGTTGTAATTTATGAGATTATGTGATTTTGAAGACCACTTGAGCCTTGATTTTTTGTGTTATTTAATGTTTTTGTGGTTGAATCTATGTTGCTCTAGTTGTTCTAGACTTGGTAGGTCTACTACTTGGATGTGTTAGATAATATGTTATAACTGCTATTGAAGTTTTGTTATTGTTGTCATTATCATTATGGTTCTACAAAGGAAATTTTTTATTGTTTATGTGCTATTGCCATTTGTGAATATTCGTGTGGATAACTATGGAAGAGTTCAAATTTAGCTCAACTGAGTGAATAGGTCTACTTGAACAATTGGTGAAGATTAACACGTCTATATTATTTCAAAATAATTAATGGATGTAATAGACATTCATTATTAGGTACAAATTCCTTTATCATTAATCATGTTTGCTAGGAAAATATTATATTTGAAGAATCATTCAAATTGATTATTAGCAAAAATATTGAATTTTGTGGACATTGATCTATTGAAATATATAGTTTGAAAATTGTCCTTCTGTATTATTGAGAATGCAATTGATCTATTAATGAATATTGAAATTAGGGGCTTATTTTTTTGAAATCTTATATCTAAATATTCGCAATGTATATGAATCTCATACATTTTGTCAAGTATTTGGGATATTTATCTAGTCGAAGCCATTGTAGCTCAGTAATTAATTTATTTGAGATGTTCGCAGGTAATGTGGTTTGTATTGAACCACAATTGAGTTGTTGCATTTGGTTGTTTGATCTTTTCTTGATCTTTGGTCACTCTACTCTCAATCTCTCTCATTCATTTTGAATTTGCTATTTTTTTTTTTTTATAAAAGAATTGTATTTGAGGGATAGAACAATAAAAAAAGTTTGGTCTGTGGAGTTATGAATTTGTTTTGGTCTTTTTGTTATGTTTAAATATGGGCAATGGTGTTTTAGCCATTAATGCTCCTGGTGGTCTCCTGAGCTATATTTAATCTGATTGTGTTCTTTGATGTGATCATAAAGTTGAACTCCGCCTATTAGGGTCTCTATTACAAAGAGAAGAGTTGCTTGCTATAAATAACTGTATTAATGAAGATGAAATTTGTTTGTCTTTAATAGGTTTGAATGTGTTCAATTTATGTGGAATGTAGGTCTTTGAATTGAGATTCATAACTTTTTTTGAATGTGCTACAAGTGGTAGGAGTATGAGATAATATGCTATTTCAGTGCTTTAGTTATTTATCTTTCAAGGTTCACTTGGCAGTTTCAGACAGATATCAACTTTGTTCACATAGTTTCATTAGAGAGCCTGGATGTATTACAGGAAGTTATTTATGGCATATTTAGCTGTGCTATTAATTAAGTAGGCACCATTAATTAGTTTTGTTAGCAATGTTCAATTTAGGAGTATTGTAAGCATGCGTAATTTTTAGTTTTGATTGTTGTATGGTACTTCAGATTTTTACACTCTGATTTTGTCATTTTAATTTGTCAAATTGTTAGAAGGCTAAAGGACTTTTTTATCCTATATCACTATTTGTGTATGGACAATTTCACTAGGTGGTATTTTTAGGCAAGTATTTTTAGAGTCATCCGCAAGAAGGGCAAGATTAGAGACCCAAGTTTTGTAACCTACAATCTCTCAAGTTGAGTCAATTTTATAAAATATTTTGGTGACATGTCAGAGTTGTTCGACTCCTCTTTAACATTTTATTAAAAAAAAGAGGAATTGTTTATTTGACTCCTCTCTAACATTTTATTTGAAAAAAATGGATAGTTAGGTAAATGTTATCTAATGCAACACTATTTTGTGATCACATTCAATTTTTTAAAATTTAACTTTTATTTTGCTATTTTTTTTTCATTTATTTTTTTAGGTGCTTGCTTAAATATAGAAAATAAGTGTCAGGCATGTAATCAAATTGCTCAAGACATGAGATCTCTATTTTGACACAGTGAGCTTGAAAATGCTACAAGTGCTAAGAGTATGAGATAATAGGTTATTTCAATACTTGAGTTATTTATCTTTCAAGGTTCACTTGGCAGTTTCAGGCAGTTCTCAACTTTGTTCACATAGTTTTATTAGAGAGCTTGGATGTACTGCAAGAAATTATTTATGGCGTATTTAGCTGTATTATTAATTAAGTAGGCACTGTTAATTAGTTTTGCTAGCAATGTTCAATTTAGAAATGTCATGATCATGAGTAATTTTCTGTTTGATTGTTGTGTGGTATTTCAGATTTTTAGACTTTGATTTTGTCATTTTAATTTATTAAATTGTTAGAAGGGTAAAGGATTTTTTTACCCTATGTCACTATTTGCATATGGACAATTCCAGTAGGTGGTAATTTTTATGGTTATAAACCTCATATTAAAATATTGGAACATATAGAATTACTAAATCATTGGAGTTTTTTACATGTTAGTGGAAGGATAGTTGGTTTTGGAAGAAATCAAAATGTATGCAATTATTTTTTGGCATGAGTCGTTCACTAGAAGGGTAAGATTAGAGACCAAGTGTTGCAACCTCCAATCGATCAAGTTGAATCAATTTTGTAAAACATTTTGGTGACATGTCAGAGTTGTTTGACTCCTCTCTAACACTTTATTTGAAAAAAAAAGGAATTGTTGGGTAAATGTTATCTAATGCAGCACCATTTTGTCATCAAGTTCAAATTTCAACTGTTATTGATTGTTATTGTCTCACTTCTGTTTTTTTTTTTTTTTTCATTTATTTTTTGCAATGCTTGCTTAAATATAGAAAATATGTGTTAGACATGTAATCAAATTGTTTGGAGACATGAGGTCTCTATTTTTTGTGATTCAGTAGAGATCTTTTTATTATGTGATTTTATTTGACAATGAGTTTAAGAACATATGAGATGTTAATACACTCTATGTGTGCCATTGGTTGGCTCTCATTCTAAATTGGATGATTAATGTTTTATTTTTGGCTAGCTAGGATGATTACTCTTTTGTATCAAAATATTCATTCATCAACTCAAAAAAGATATTGAAATCTGATAAGGCAAAACGGTTACCAGTTATGACACTAATTCAACAATATTTTTTTATTGAATGTTTGTTATACACGTGTCATTTTAACATGGATCAAATTATAAAATTTTCTATTTGGACTTAAATTTTAGCAAATCTTTTTAGATTCTTTGCTTATGCTACACTGAAATATAAAATTCATTATTTGGACTTTATTTTTGAAGTTTAATATTTGAGATTTATGAATATTTTTGTCAGTTCAATATGTAGAAACAATTTCAACTTCTTATCATTGAGGTTATAAATTAAAATAATATTATCATTTTGAATTGATTTATTACAATTGAATTTCGTAACAGATGTGATACTAAAAAAATTGTTGGTCGTGCCTTTAGGTGCGGGTTATCCCTAGTGCTATCTAAAACACAACGAGTTGATTCATTTCAATCTCCTTGGGATGTAGGCTCTTTAACTATCAAAATTTTGAAGATTGTTATGAAGAACAATGCTACTAAAACAAGATGTGTTCTCTTTAAGTGGCATGTAAAATGGGACGGGATAATTAATCTGTGGAATGTGGACTATTTTTGTCTCTGATAAGATGTAATGGTTGTAATTTAGTAGTTAATGGATGGGAAATAGAAGACCAAATGCAGAGCATATGAACACATTCAACTTTTGCAGTTAACTACTAACAATGCTTAAATGAGGTTCATACATCATCTCCTATTCAAGTCACTAAATTTGTTTTATGTTAAATGTTAGGTTTGAATTTAAACAATGTTAGCATGCAGAATAGGGTTGTTATTTCTCATTGTCATCTTATGCAAAGGATGCTGAGCTCATCCCTCCGTTACGCCTTGGAGCTGGAGCATCTGCTGGTATTATTGCCATGTCGGCAACTCACCCAATGGACACCCATACCTTATCTCTTGTTGTAACATATGCTATAGATTTAGAGTTAGACTTGTGAATGTATATCTGCATATGCTACTCTTTTGTAAAAGTAATTGGGATTAGTGGAAGATATTTATCTTATCATGTGTGGTATGTAATTGATATTGTGGATGGTTTATCGTAATTATTTCGGGGCGTTACATCGAAGGAGGGAGTTACAGTAGATTCTTCTAAAATTGAAGCAATGAAAAAGTGGTAATGACCTAGAAATGTTTTTGAGATTCACAGCTTCTTGGGTCTTGCCGCGTATTATAGGCGTTTTGTAAAGGATTTTTCCACTTTAGTGACGCCTTTGACCAAGTTAACCAGAAAAGGGGTGAAGTTTGTTTGGAATGATGCATGTAAGAAATCTTTTCTAGAGTTAAAAGCTAGATTAACTACTACACCTATCCTGATTATCCCAGAAAGAGGAAGAGGTTATAACGTTTATTGTGATGCTTCCAGAGAGGGGTTGGGATGCGTTTTGATGCAAGAGGGCAAGGCTGTAGCTTACGGTTCTCGTCAATTGAAAACTTATGAAAGAAATTACCCCACCCACAATCTTGAGTTGGCCGCAGTCATCACTACAACAAAAATAGTCTTTAGAGACAAAACTAATGACGAAATTTTTTTTTGTCACGAAATATGTATCTTTTAATGACGAAAATCATATTTTGTCTCCAAATGTATCATTTTTAGAGACAAAAATAAAATTTCGTCACCAATTTAAATCATAATAAAAAAAAATAGGTGACGAAATTATATTTCGTCATTATTTATATTTTTTTGTCACCAAATATTTTCCCGCTAATATTTTTGGAGGGCGCCCAAATTAATAGACTTTTGGTGACGAAAAAATTTGTCACCACTTATAAAATTATTAATGACAAATATATTTTTGTCACCAATAATTTGGTGATATTTTAATATCATTTAGTGACAAAACTATTTTTGTGGCCAATATTTTTATCTTTAGTGAAGAAATAATTTTGTCACCAAAATATAATTTAGTCACTAAATATTTTAGAGAGAAATAAAAATATTTTGTTACAATCGGTTCCTCTTCTCAATCACACACAATCATTTCTCGGTTCAAACCTATTTCTCACACACACACACACACACACACACACACACACACACACACACACACACACAAACGTTATACTACACAGGGCCCTCACTGCCGCTGCTCACATTGGATCAACCCACCGCCGCTCTACCATTTCCAAATGACCCTCACTGACGACCCTCACCACCGCCCTTAGCCCCTCCTTTCACGACCATCATTCTTTGTCTTGATCGAAGAACACCATTGTTAGTCTCTCTCTCTCTCTCTCTCTCTCTCTCTCTCTCTCGATGCTTAAAGGTTGTGGGTGATTTTGGTTGTTGATTACTTTTTAATTTACTCAAAATGGAAATTTTATTAGTGTTTTGATCAATTCGATGTAAAAAGAAAATGAAATTTTGGTTGATTTTTTGTGTTAGTTTTGATTTGATCCCTTCTGGCATTAGGGTTTAGTTAGAATGTCATCAATTTTTTGCAAATTTATTTACTTTAGAGGTTATCTCTATTGATATCTGAGGCTGTGGGTGATTTTGGTTGTTAATTACAATTTAATTTACAGGAAATTGGGGTTATGATTATGGGTGCTTCGATGGATCAGTGTAAAAGAAAATGAAAAATTGGTTTAATAATGTGTTAGTTTTGATTTTATCCCCCTTCTGGCATTAGGGTTTAATTGGAATGTACTTAGATTTTTGCAAATTTATTTACTTGAGATTTTGTTATATTGATGGAACTTTAGTTTTGATTTAATCGTTTATCTCTTTATTTAGAGTTTGTAAGTTTTAGAACTTTATAGGATATGAATCATAAAATGAAAAGAATGTTGTTAGGGATCTATAATCCTGCCCTATATATTATAGGTTGTTTGTCGCACTCCATTTTTGACTTAAAATGATGTTCTTTTGCCCTAGAAGTCTCATCTGGGCAGACCTTGTGGTTAACTTTGCCTTCTCTCATCATATAACTCAAATCACCTTAGTTTGCATACATTCATACATATATACATGCCCTTAGTGGTTGCACTGTAGCTTCAAAAGTTTGATACTGATAGACATATCTCATGTCCCAGCTCTATAGGACTTGAATGGAAAATTTAATACCTGAATAGAGGAAAACAATGCATTTGTTATGGTGCGCTATTCTATTCAAGAATCAAAATGTTATCTTTGTCATCTGTTGAGCAAAGTAATAGCAGTTTATGTTTGCTTTTAGCAGTATGACTATTGCAGGTATGGAGAGTCTTACGGGAAGGTGTGTGTCGAAAACTTTTCTAGATGAAAGTGAATTGTTAAGTTATATAGTGTGCCTTGTAGTGATATAAAGTGTCATCTATGGCACATAGCTTCCTTGTTTTCTGACCAAGTGAGCATAATACATATCTGATATTGAAGCGTGTATAAGTGTCTTGAGGAGAGCTATGGTGCTAAGCGGAGAATATTATCCTTTATGGCCAATCTGTTGGCGGTGGCCCCCGTTGGATCTTGTAGCTCGTCTTCCTCATTTGAGAGTGTGGTTACGCATAGTCCTATACTTTCGGGCTTAAGAGTCATGTATCTGTGAAGTGTACATATTGGTTCGACATCTATAAGGTAACATTGATCTTCTTGGATCATCTGTTTATCTATACTATTATTTTGATTGAAAGATTATGCATTTTTTTTTGGGTCTAATTAAATGGTGTTTGTGTTGGTAATGCGAGAACATTGACAAAATCCCATATGTTAATTGTCTGTCTTGATTATTCATGTAAGTATGCAATTTTCGACATTTTACCTTTTATAATTACTTATGGTAATTGAAGAACCATTCTATCTGATTTTAGACAATTAAGCCATTGTATAAGCTAGCATGAAACTCTTACCTTCTTTATCTGCCTTGCTTCTTTGTTTCTGCGTTTTTGTGACAACATCGGAAGCTTGAAAATAGGCTTATAGTTCCGTAAGTTTCCACAACTCACATTGGTCCATGGGTTGGGCCATTGGGACAACATCATTGAGCCACTGACTCTAGTTCATTCTCTCATCAATTTTTGTTTTTGCTTTTTTTTTTTGGTTGCTTTTTTCTGGTTTCTGATTTAGACTCCATTCATTTTTCCGTATGAACTATACTCCCAGCATGTTATGCTGTACAATTTCCTTACTTGATGAATACCTATTTGGAGATTAAATTTCTTTCACCTTCTCTTTTAGGGATCTGAGGCTAGTGAATTGGGATTGCATCTTGCGTACAACAATATCTGACATTGAAGTAAGTTGATAGCTTGTTAACCTTTTTATGGCATATCAGTGGAGTACATTCTGTGTTCTGAAGTTGCTTGGGATTTGTAGGTTGAATATTTGGACATCAAAGAAAGGACACAGTTAAAGGTTCTTGGGTATGAAAAGTCGGTGGAGTTTGGTGTTTTGACATCATTTGCTTACCCTCTGGAAGGAGGATTGGGTGAAATTGTTGTGGTAACTACTAGAGTGGAAACAATGCTTGGTGATACTGGAATTGCAATACATCCTGATGACCCAAGATACAGTCATCTTCATGGAAAATTTGCCATTCATCCATTCAATGGAAGAAAACTTCCCATAGTTTGTGATGCAATACTTGTTGATCCTAATTTTGGGACTGGTGCTATTAAGGTATGGATTCTCCTTTGAGACTAAGAATGCTAGTGTTTGAATTTTTTTCTTAAATTTTTAATTGTCCCTTTAGGATCCTAATGTTTATGAATTGTGCCTCCAAAACCTTTGCAGATTACTCCAGATGATACAAATGATTTAATCCAACTTCAGTTCTTGAAACTGGGCATGACATTCTCTTCTTCTGGGTTGCCCGTATGGTGATGTTAGGAATTAAGCTGGGAGGTGATGTACCTTTCACAAAGGTGATTGAATTTAATCCTTTTAAGTATGTGGAACCATGTTAGGTAGGCTATTAGATGCTATGTGGTGTCACATCGGACTTCATTATCTTTGGAGTACTGGATTAAATCATGACCTAGCTTCTTCCATTGTCGTAGCTAGGTTATAACTGCTAATGTTTGATATTGTTTTGATTTGATGTGAGTGGGCATGCATATTTTTACTCTACGGGAAAATAAAAGCTGGAAGTTAGGAAGACATACACAATAAAGACCAATTATAATTTTTTGGATGAGTCTTGTTGAACCTTGTCACTAACCTTGATGTTGTGGGTTCAAACATGAGGGCAAGCTTTGTGCAAATTCGCCAAATGTTAGGTCCATACCCAATCTACCCTTTCCAGAGCCCATTCAATGGGGGACTAAAGCAGGCGTTCTCTTAAATCTTGTTTCAAAAAAAGAAAAAAACTCCTACCAGCATAATATTCATCCATTTTTGGCCTCCTCTTTACTTTAATAGCTGCTATAGTTTCATGGCACCCTTCTCAAACCCTTTGGAAGGAATCCTGAGAAATTTGCTAAGGCCATTAACCCGCTAAATCACCCATTCTGACACCCCAGTTCTGTCCTCCAATGTTAATTATAAATTTAATTGTATGAAGTGGAAAAAGTCTTTAAGAAAAAAGAAAATGCAAAAGTTTTTAAAATCAAGGTGCAAAGAGAATATATAGTGACCCGTTGAATTAATTTCTTGGCTCCACTTGTGATGTTATTTGATGCACCTTTTGGTTGTAGGGTCTTCAATATAATGAGTGGAGGTTTGGCAAAAACTCCCGTACCTTTCCTTAAGCTTAAATCATTAATTTAGAACCATATAAAAATCACTATTTTTTGCTAATATATGTGATTTTTATAATGTCATTGAATTATTAGCATGCTAGGCAAAACACTTCTGTCACATTTTTTTGTTAGATTCCTTCAATGGGACATAAAGTCCATGGTCCAATCCCTCCCTTACCCCACATTTCCAATACCAGCACAGAGCTTTTCCATGACAGATAATACAACTAACCTTCTCTCAATATCAGATATTTTTTCTTTTTCTTTTTTATGAGCCTGGTTTCAATCAAGAACAATCACACATTCTCTCTGTTTTGGTTTATTTTTATTGGAATATAATATAATCATGGTAATAGTTGATGTTCTGCTTTGCTTTAAGTTGATAACATGAGATGGGGATTTCATTTGTTAGTTATTTTTGGACATCAAATTGCAAGTTTCTACTGCACATAATGTCTTTAGTTGGTGGTATAAGCACATTGATGTGTTTGTGTTACATCCTTGCATGTGTTAGGAATCCGAAACTCATATCTAGGATTGGTGAGATGTGAAAAATAGAGAACAGCAAAAATACAAGAATTGTAAAACACGCCCACACGCAAGAATTTTGTTGTTCACTTGAAAAATATTTCTTCTTTGCCATCCTTTGAAGGCCCAGACGGTTGCGAGTATTACACCAAGGTAATATTCCTCCAAATATATATCATTTTGTAGAATAAGCTATCTTTGAAACTCTTGTACTCTTTTTGGTTTCTTAACTATTTATTTAGCATGTTCCATTTACCTTTGATGAGTGAGAATATTCGGTCATCTTTGCGATTGGGATGAAGATAGATGCACTTGAAATTTTGAGATCATTACATACCATTCACCTTGCATTTTGACATATTTTCCTTGCTTTAGGAAACGAAAGTAAAGAGATTTTTTCTTTTTTGAAACAAAACTAAAAGGATTCTTCTTTTGAAGTGAGTATGGGGACAATCAAGTTCATCATCAAATTGCATTTCGAGGTGTACCTCTTGACCTTCAAAATATCAACTGTGATTCTTCAAAAGCCACTAGAGATGTTATATATAGGTCTCACTTTTAGGTCAATCTGGCATATAAGCCACCTTATTTTGGGATGTCATGCTTGGTAAATGTAATTTTTCTTTTTCTTTTCCTTCTTTTTTTGTTGTTGTTGTTTTTGTGATCCTAATGTCCCAACTTTTCTGTATTGCTGGGCTCCACTATATCTTTCTGAGTCAAGAACAGTAACTGTTGGAGTTTATACATTCTTTCAAGAGTTCAGTGGTAGAGTTAAAGGTTTAAAGGTGGATGCGGTGGACACCACAGGGGCCGGAGATGCTTTTGTAGCTGGAATCTTATCACAACTTGCTGCTGATGTCTCATTGTGTTGATGAGGTTTGTCCCAAAGTCTCAAAGCATTGGAAAAACCGACATATTTCTCACTTCCCCACTGTAGTAATATATGGGTAAATTATTCTGCAGTCTGGGATCACCATGCCATTTTGATCCTGATCATTCATGGGGCTGCTTATAGCTTTTTTAAAAAAAAATTAATGTAGTTGCAACTTTTACTTGCAGCTTATGAGGCACAAATAATTTAAACTTCTGCTTTATGATTATTATTAGTTTTTAGCTTGCAACATGCTTCACTAAACATGCTTAATGCTATGTACCTAAAAAAATTACCTCGAAAAGTATTTAGAAAATTACATCAATGGATTACATTCATTTTAGGTGTGGTTCACATCACACTAACTTTAAATTTACACAGAATACCTCACTTTTGGATTAATTTTCATAGTACAAATTGTGTACATAGGTAGCCGATTATGAGTGGTTGGAATAAAAAATGATGTGATAGTCTAGGACCAATGTGAGTTATGGAAACTTACGGAACTAGCACGGGACTTCCGATTTGAAACTAAGTCCAAAAATGCATTTTTTCACATTTAAGGTTGAAAATAGGCCTTCGGGAGCCAAAATTGTGCAACAGCCACGAGACGGCCCGGGAAACACCTCAAACACCTTGGCAAGGACCAATCTGAGTTGTGGAAACTTACGAAACTAGCACGGGACTCTTGGTTTGAAAACTAAGTCCAAAAATGCACTTTTCCACACTTAAGCTTGAAAATAGGTCATCGGGGGGCCAAAATCGTGCAACAGCCACGAGACGGCTTGGAAAACACCTCAAACACCTCGGGACGGACCAATGTGAGTTGTGAAAACTTACGGAACTAGCATGGGACTCCCGGTTTGAAAACTAAGTTCAAAAATACACTTTTCCACACTTAAGCTTGAAAATAGGCCTTCGGGAGCCAAAATCGTGCAACAGTCACGAGACGGCCCGAGAAACACCTCAAACACCTTGGGACAGACCAATGTGAGTTGTGGAAACTTACAAAACTAGCACAGGACTCCCTGTTTTAAAACTAAGTCAAAAAATGCACTTTTCCACACTTAAGCTTGAAAATAGGCCTTCGGGTGCCAAAATCGTGCAACAGCCATGAGACGGCCCGGGGAACACCTCAAACACCTCGAGAGGGACCACTGTGAGTTGTGGAAATTAACGGAACTAGCACGGGACTCTCGGTTTGAAAACTAAGTCCAAAAATATATTTTTTTACACTTGAGCTTTAAAATAGGCCTTCGAGGGCCAAAATCGTGCAACAGCCACGAGACGGCCCAGGAAACACCTCAAACACCTCAAGATGGACCAATGTGAGTTGTGGAAACTTACAGAACTAGCATGGGACTCCCGGTTTGACAACTAAGTCCAAAAATGCACTTTTTCACACTTAAGCTTGAAAATAGGCCTTCGGGAGCCAAAATTGTGCAACAGCCATGAGACGGCCTGGAAAACACCTCAAACACCTCGGGATGGACCAATGTGAGTTGTGAAAACTTACGAAACTAGCACGGAACTTCCGGTTTGAAAACTAAGTTAAAAAATGCATGTTAAATTGTTTATGTTATGGATAAGATAATAATTGTCTAACTGACATTTTTTTTTTGTGTGTTTCATTTTTTTGCAGATTCGAGATTTGATATGGACATGTTTGATAATTTGGAGGGCTGATGGTAGAATATGGACGTGTTTAATCCGCCATTGATATTTTATTTTTGTTAATATTAGTAGACATGTTTTTTGTTGGATATTAGGAGATGTGTTTGGTAATCTGTATACGGTTGATATTATATTTTTGTGGATATTAGTAGACGTTTTTTGTGGATATTAGGAGACATGTTTATAATCTGCATGCAGTTCATATTATATTTTTGTGGATAGTGCTAAAATTCGATTGTGATGTTTATGAAAATGAACAGATTTTTGTATTGATTTGTAATAGATATTTTATTGAACAGGTTATTGAAATGCGCAGGGAATTGTTACTGAAAAGAAAAAATTTCAGAAGAAAATAGTACCTCTATTTTCAAATTTTTATTAGTGACGAAATAAAAAATGTCGCTATTAGTTTTCAAAAAGCATGACGAATAATTTTGTCACTAATGATATAGTATGAAACAAATAATTTGGTCACATTTGTTGAATATTTTGTTGCTAGATTGAAATATTTGGTGACAAAATGTTTTGTCATTGAATAATTTTCTTTTTTGTTCATTTTAGTGACGAATTTTTTTGTCACCTTAATCAATATCATTGGTGAACTAAAATATATTTGGTGACGAAATATTTCGTTGCAAAAAACAATTAAAATAAAATATTATTTAGTTTTGGTGACGAAATTGGTGTTTTAGAGGACGAAAAATTCAACATTTGGAGACGAAACATTGCGTCGCCAAAAATGAAAAATAGGTGACGAAATTGTTTTTCGTCACCAGGTACTTTTTGTGACGACGTATAGGCCACGAACATGGTGACAAATTTTTTTCGTCACAGATCACTTTAGTGACGAAATTTTGATGTTTGGAGACAAAATCAGTCTGTCACCAAAGGCCTTTTTTGTTGTAGTGCATCTTGGCCTCGAAACTTTGGAGACACTATCTTTATGGAGAGAAATTTGATATATTTTCTGATCATAAGAGCCTCGAGTATTTGTTTTCTCAAAAAGATTTAAACTTGCGTCAGAAGAGGTGGATGGAGTATATGGAGGACTACAATTTTGAATTGCACTACCACTAGGGAAAGGCAAAGTAGTTGCCAATGCCTTGAGCAGAGAGTCTATGAGTGCGGTTGCTAGCCTTGCCATAAGGGAGTGAAAGATGTTAGGTGACCTAAACGAGTTTGATGTACGACTTGGCGAACCACCTAGTCAAGCTACCTTGTTATCAATCTTATCCTAACCAACATTAATTACCCTAGTCTTGGAAGCACAACAAAATGATCCAGAAGCGGGAGCTATCAAAGAGAAAATCTTGCAAGGAAAAGCGAAAAGGGGATTAAGGGTGCATTCTGACTTAAGTATTTGATATATTGATTGTCTATTTGTTCCATAATCTTGTAGAGATGATGTATTACGAGACTTCCATCACTCTCGCTTTACTATTCATCTTGGAGGCACAAAAATGTACTGTGACTTGAGCTGTCAATTTTGATGGAGAGGCATGAAGAAAGATGTGGCTCAATTTGTGTCAAAATGTTTAACTTGTCAGCAAATCAAGACGGAACATCAAAGGCCAGCAGGGTTGTTGCAACCCTTACTTGTAACAAAATAGAAATGGGAGCACATTACGATAGACTTTATTTTGGGTCTCTCAAGAACTCAAAAAGGTAATTGTTATCCTAGGTAGGCAACCCAAGAGGGAGGTGAATCGGGTTTAAAAAAAAAGTTACAATATTAAAATTAATTAACACAATATTTAGAATTTTAATAAACAAAAAGCAAAATAATAATTATCAATATAAAAGTAAGAGAGATAGGGAGAGAAAATCAAACACTGAGATTTATAGTAGTTCGACACTCTACGTCCACTCCCCAAGGAGTCGCCTTGAGAATTTCTTTACTATCAAAATAAATCAATACACCACCAAGTCTTTACCAAGATTGTGGATTTTGCACAAGCCTTACTTTTATCTATTGAGCCTCACTCAACAGTAAATGCTTTACCCTTACAAAAATCTCTCAGAAAATAATGAATAAAAATAAGAGGTACTTAAACCCTCTTTTATAATAATTCTCTCACAAAGAACATATATGAAAGTATAAGAACAAAAGCTATACTTAGATCTGAAAGTGAAAGAGCAGAATACAATGTACTCAAAATTTTTGGAGCACACAGATTTTTTTCTCTTCAAGTTCTTGATTTTTTTCCACACACAACACTTCTATTTATATATAAAAATTATAGCGACCCCGGTCTTTTCCCATTCGATGTTGTATCCGGACTTAGGCTCCGTAGATTCTATCTTTGTGTAATGGTTGTTGACATCCTTTAATTCTATTTGGTCGAGTTTTAGGATGTGTTGGGCGTGTTTCGAACAGTTGGGTTGAGCCTTAGTCTAGATGTGGATTGCCCAGTTTTTAGCCTCTCCGCTCGAGGGGACATTCCTAAGCTCGAGCAGGGTTTACACTCTTCCAGCATTTTTGGTCCCTGCAAAACTTCTGCAGGTGAGAGTTCTCGCCGGCGGGTTTTATCCTTCGGCGGGTTGAGCTCAGCGGTATTGTTAACCTTCGGCGAGTAGTGTGTTCTTCGCGTGGGTTACGGAATGGGAGAATCTCGCTCGGCGGTTATCATTGCGCCGGCGGACCTTGTTTTTGTTCTTTATGCTCGGCGGCGGTGTATTTATGCGCTCGGCGGGCTATCAAGTTTAAATCTGCGGCGTGTTTTAAAAACGATTTTTCAGCCCTTCGGTTTTAAAACCCTAGGTTACGAGTTTTCTCTCTCCCAACTCATCTTCTCTCTTAGGATTGATCTATTTAGAGTGTGTATCTACCCTTGTTCCTTCATTAAAAAGGTAGAGGAGAGTGAGTGCTACATTTTAATCTGAGAAATTGTTGGTTTGGAGCACTTTGGAATTTGGGCATCATCTTCATCTTCTCCCTTTTGAGCTATTTCTTCGAGGTAGGGATTTCCTACTCCATTTATACGCTTTAATCCTAAGTGTTGGTATTTTGGTATGTGGGGGTAGTTTAGAAATTTTGGGAGAAACCTTAGGGTTTTGGCTTAGATTGATTTGTATAATTAATTTAAGGGAAAAATGTGGAATTGGGTTTAATTCATGAAGTTGGGGAAATTATGAGATTAATGATATAGTTGGGTAGTTTAAATACTTACCTATGAGAATGTTGATTTTACATTCATTGTTGTATTTATTTCTTGTTTAGAAATAATTGTTTTGGGCTATCGGTGGAGGATAGTCGTGATTGTTGTAGACCTTGCATGTGGCTTAGGTATAACTGGAATTAAGTCACTTATGTTGTTGTTGAATTAATACGTAACATTACTTGTATTGATTATGTGTTGTATATGGCAATTATGTGTTTCATTGCATATGCATGTTGTTTGGAGGAGATAGGGGATGAACTCCACGGTTTAGGGGAAGATAGGGGATGTACCTCTAAACCGGATTTGTTGGGAGGAGATAGGGGATGGACTCCAGTAGCATCACTCATATGTGTGGTTATTGATAATAGCAATATTGCTATTTGTTGTTGATATGATACATCATTATAGTGTGTATCAGTTGGAAGTATGGAAGTGTTGTGGTTTGAGCTTTAGTCTCATTTATTTTTTGTGACATCTGGATCACTATTATAGTTGGCTAGGTTCTGAGCCATAATGATATAATTGGAAAGTTGAATAAATATTGAAAAGTGAAAGGTGTCATAGACAATATGTCATAGACAATGTAGACATTCGTGTCATGAAATTGGAGATTGATTATCTTGTGTTAACCATGTATCGAATGCTAATGCTTTAGTTAATTCTTATGCTTGGTTTAGTATTTTTCTACTGGGCTGTGGCTCACCCTATATGGGAACTTCATTTTCAGGTTCAGGTGGTTCACTACCTCCAAGGACTTAGCTTGTGAGGATTTGGACTCGAAGACTTGCTTTATTTTATTTGTTTTGTTTGAATAACTTGTAAACTTTCAAGCCTAGGGCTTTATTTGTTTTGAGTTAGAACTCATGGAATTGTGTCCAAGTGTTGGCTTGGCAAGATGTAAACCCATAGGGCATTTATTATGATGTTTTTATTTCATAGTACTCTGATGAATGGAATGAGATACTTTATTTTCTTATAATTCTGCATGTTAATATTATGTATTATGGGTTTATTATTTTGAGGGCGTTACAAAAATATACCCGTTGGAAGTAGGACGCTTTTTGTTAACGTCATGGATTACATGGGCATGCTTCTTGATTTCAAATAGAGGACAAAGGATAATAATTAAAAAGATGATAAAAGTAAAACTAACTTTTTCATTTTTTCAAACATGGAGCCACTGTTTTTCTCTTGTAGGCAATTTGACCAAAATAATATAATACAATATTTATAACTTTGAATTCAAATAGGCAAATGATTTGCTCAATCTTTTTCTTCTTGTTTTATTATAATATATATATACATATATATATATATATGTGTGTGTGTGTGTGTATGACATGATATACTCAATGTAGTGTAAAAAGTCTAATTGCTCACGTAATGTATTCTATTTATATTATATGCATTATATATAATATTCTAATCAAATATTTGTATACACAATAAAATCTCTTTAAGTAATATTTATGATAGATCTGAACATATATACAATTTTTAAATTTCTATATATGTTGTAGAGATTTTAAAATAAATATAACCTACCACTTCATGTGGATATGTCACTTTTGTCAAAAAAACACAACTCATTAATATCAAATTTATTAAAATAATACAACTAATCAATATCAAATTTGTCAAAAGATGAATAGTGATCAGCCTAAATTTTCAAAAAGTGAATAGTAAAGTTTTCAAAAATATTTTTATTTAAATAATATTTAACAAATGTATCATACAATATATATTTTAAATAGATAATATTTTGTGTCAAATAATCTAAAAAATATATATTATTTACAATTTTTCAATTAATATTTTAGACATCATTAAAATTAAACAACATGAATAATAGTAATGACGCTGTTTGGGTCGTAGTGGATCAATTGACAAAGTCGGCACATTTTCTTACAATGTGCATGGGTTACTCAGTTGATTATCTAGCAGAATTGTATATTAGGGAGATTGTTTGGCCTCATGGGGTTCCAGTGAGTATTGTCTCGAACAGAGATCCTTGCTTCATAGCATGGTTGTGGCAAAGTTCACAAACCGTCATGGGAACTCTACTGACCTTTAGCACCGCTTACCATCCTCAAACCGATGGTCAGTCTAAGCGTACAATCCAAATCTTAGAAGACATGTTGAGAGCCTATGAACAAGACTTCAAAGGGTCATGGGAGAAATTTCTATACCCACAGTGGTGTGTGTGTGTAAATTAAATGTATAAATTAAATAAAAAATAAAATAAAATAATTCAAAAAATAATTTATATAATTATTTTTTGAATTAAACGCCTACAGAAATTAATGTTTATGCTTGTGTTGGACACAATCTCCTTAAAGTATATTTCACCCTCGCTCTGGTGCTTTGAGTTTTAACCGGCGTTTACTTCTCAGGATGTAACGACTAGCAGCACTATAAAATCAAGTCTGGAAGCAAGCTTTATATAGGCAGAATGGTGGCTATTTCGAATAGGTATAAACCTGTTCGGACAGATTGAACAGGTGCCAGACAGATTTGAATATGTTTGGACAGATTCAGTTTGAGTTGAATATGTTTTGAACCCTTTGAACCTGTTCGGTTGGGTTTGAACCTGTTAGGGATTTGTTTGGGTGAAAGAAAAATTCTGAACCAATTTATTTTGAATTTTGAAAACAAAATAAATAAATAAATTACTAATGTTTTTGGCCCAAAAAGATAAGTATTGGGCTGGATAAGCCTAACCCAACCTCACACTACGCATCTGCGCCCAAGCCTAGGCCCAGCCCGCCTGACCGACGGCGGTGGCGCACGCGTGTGGTTTTTGTTTTGGGTCCAATGGGTCTAGCCCATTTCACCTATAACCTCACAATTTCACAAACTTGGGTACCCCTTGGGGCCCATTCCAAGTATCCCAAGCTAAGGTATATAAACCCATTCAAACCCTTAAGCCTTTCCAATGTGGGACAAGCACATTTCACAAATGTGTAGGAAACTCACCTAAATACATATCCACAAACCCAAAAATGCGCATTGAATTCTCATTCATCTGGAAATGGTTTTGAGCAACCAAATACACAGTTTTATTCACTACGCAACATTAAAAATAATGCTTGGGTCCCATCTTAATTAATGCTCAAAGTTAGCAAAAAATAAGGATTTTCAAAGCCATTTTCCAACAATCCCCCACATAAATGGAATTCACGATAACAGATATGCAAGAAGATGTAGACAAAGAAAGAGTACATTAAGAAGATACACCATATCTAGATAGGTAGCTTTTGGCTTTGAACCTCCTCTAGTGAAAGCCTATCAGACTTACTGGCTAACCAGTGGACGTAATGCCTTGAACTGTTTAGTTGTTTGTGTAAAGAAAGACAATAGACTACACATAGTGTATCTGCAAACACAGTTTGGTTTTTACGATTGTGTTCATTTTGGCCCTGAATAATGCCTAGAAATTCATGAGTGCTCTAGAAAATTTAGCCTTCTCAATTTTCACAAAACCGGCCTAGTTCACACTCATATAGGTGACTTCTTACTAAGAGTATCCTGCTATACCCCACTTGGATGCCCAAGCTATAAGAATCATTAAAAGTAAAGCTTATCCTACTAACGCTGTAGGTATCACTCTTTTTATCATAGAAATGGATAAGAGTAAACCTCCTTAGTGATATGTGAAGTTATCCATAATTCGGTTGTCCCTTTGAACCTAGATCTTGGGATCTCCAGTCAACTAGGTTGGGTTGCCATTATGGCAACTTTTAAGTAATAGGCTTTAATCCCATTCCCCTCGATAAATAGTACACTTACTCTTTGGCTAGCCCTTTAGTGAATGGATCCGCAATATTCTTCTTTAACTTTATATATTCTATGGAAATTATTCCATGTGAGAGCAAATGCCTAACGGTATCATGTCTTCGACGAATGTATCTAGACTTACCGTTATACTTGTGATTTTGTGCCCGTCCTATTATTGCTTTATTATCACAGTGAATGCATATAGCTGGCACAGGTTTAGGCCACATTGGAATGTCTTCTAAGAAATTATGAAGCCATTCTGCTTCTTCTCCTATTTTATCTGATGCGATAAACTTAGATTCCATTGTCGATCTTGCTATGCATGTCTGCTTGGAAGATTTCCAAAAGACTGCAACACCTCCTAGGATAAAGATGTATCCACTTGTGGATTTTGAGTCTTTAGTATCTGATATCCAATTTGCATCACTATACCCCTTGAGTACTGCTGGATATTTGGCATAATGAAGGCCATAATTCTGGGTATGTCTTAGATTCCTAAGTACCCTAATTATTGCTTTCCAATGATTGGACCCTGGATTACTTGTGTACCTACTCAATTTGCTTACAACATAGGCTATATCTGGCCTTGTGCAATTTATTAAGTACAACAAGCTTCCGATTATCCGAAAGTACTCTAATTGTGATATGCTTACACTTGTATTTTTTGACAAATGAAGACTAATGCCAACAAGTGTTTTAGCAGGACGGTCGTCATGCTTTCCAAATTTTTCAAGAATCTTTTCAACATAGTGAGACTGAGATAAAGCATATCCTTAAGATGTTTTAGTAATTTTTATTCCTAAAATTACATCTGCTACTCCCAAATCTTTCATGTCAAACTTTTTGTTCAACATTTTCTTTGTGGATTTAATCATGTCATTATTGCTTCCAATAATGAGCATGTCATTCATATAAAGACAAATTATGACATAGCCTTTGTCTGTGCTTTTAACATAGACGCATTTGTCACATTCGTTTATCTTAAAACCATCCGAAAGCATAGCGTGATCAAATTTTTCATGCCATTGTTTTGAGGCTCGTTTTAATCCATAAAGGGATTTGACAAATTTACAAATTTTTTTCTCTTGTTCGGGAACTTGAAACCCTTCTGGTTGTTCCATATAGATTTCTTTATCCAACTCACCATTCAAAAAGGTTGTTTTAACACCTATTTGATGTATTTCCAAATTATACGAAGCTGCAATCGCAATCAACATGTGAATAGATGTTATTCTTGTCACTGGTGAATAGGTGTCAAAATAATCAAAGCCTTCGTTCTGCTTGTATCCCTTAACAACAAGCCTAGCCTTGTATTTATCTATTGAACCATCTGCTTTTATTTTTCTCTTGAATATTCATTTATATCCAAGAGATTTACATCCTAGTGGAAGATCCACTAGTTCCCAAGTATGATTTTGCAGTATTGATTCAATTTCATTATTCATAGCCTCTCTCCACAATGGAGCTTCAGGACTTGACATTGCTTCCTTGAAATTTTGAGGCTCATTTTCTAAGAGATCCTAGCCCTCTTGCTACATCTAGGTTCACCTGATTCATTATCATTGTGGTCTTCACTGCTACCCATAGTAGTATCAAAAGTTCTTTTATTCGAACTTTTCTCTTCAGTTTCCTTACTAGGAAAAATGTGTTAAAAAAACGACGCATTCCTTGACTCAATAATAGTGTTTAGATGCATATCCAGATTTTTAGATCTATGAACTAAAAATCTATATGCATTACTATTATTTGCATTACCAATGAACACACAATCAACAGTTTTTGGTCCTATCTTAGTCGTTTTGGGGCTAAGGACTGCTACCTTAGCCAAACACCCCTGCACTTTAAGGTAATTGTAGGTAGGTCGTTGACCTTTCCATAATTCATAAGGTGTTTGATTGAGTTTCTTGTAGGGTACCTTGTTAAGGATAAAGTTAGCGGACAAAATCGCCTCCCCCCACAAGGTCTAAGGTAACCCTGAACTAATCAACATGGCATTCATCATCTCTTTAAGAGTTCAATTCTTTCTCTTAGCAACTCCATTTGACTAAGGCGAATAGGGTGCAGTGGTTTGGTGAATGATACCATGTTCAGAACAAAATTCTTCAAATGGTGCATCATACTCACCACCTCTGTCACTTCTCACTATCTTTATAGTTTTGCCAAGTTGATTTTAAACCTCACGTTTATATTGCCTAAAAGCTTCTACGGCTTCATCTTTACTTCTCAATAAGTAAACATAACAATATCGAGTGCAATCATCAATAAAAGTAATAAAATAGTTCTTACCTCCTTTAGTTTGAACAAATTTTAAATCACAGATATCTGTATGAATTAAACTTAGAGGTTCAGTACTTCTTTCAAATTTATTAAATGATGTCTTAGTGAGTTTTGCCTGAACACAAATCTCACATTTATGATTAGGATCAAATTTTAAGTTTGGCAAACATTCTAAAGCAACAAGTCTACGCAAAGAATTAAAATTAACATGTCCTAATTTACCATGCCATAAGAAAGAAGACTCAGCAATATAAATAGAAGATGTGTTCTTATTATTAAAAGCCAAATTAGGTACAATAGTTATTACATTGAGCTTAAAAAGCCCATCACTCTTGTAACCTCGCCCCACATACATTCTACTCTTGGAGAGTACAACTTTATCAGATTCAAAGACTAATGTAAACCTATTCTTGATCAACAATGATCAAGAAATCAAATTCTTGCGAATCTCTGGCACATGGAGTACATTGTTAAGAGTGAGTTCTTTTCTTGAGGTCATTTTTAGCACGATCTTTCCTTATCCTTCTACAGTTGATAGTTTTCCATAAAAAGCTGTTTCCCACTTTCCACCATTTTGTAGGTTGTGAACATCTTCTTATCTGCACATATATGGTGGGTTGCTCCAGTATCCACCCACCACTCCTTGTGATTGCCCACCAAGTTTGCTTCATAGACTACTGCAGCAAGATTGATCGGAAAGATAAAAATCCTCAGCTATGTTGGCTTGTGCTGGCTTTTTGTCCGAACTCCCTCCGTCCTTGTGAAGCTGACAATCCTTAGCACGATGTCCATCTTTGCCGCACACGAAACATTTGCCTTTGAACATTTTATTGATCCCGTTGTTGATCCCTTTACTTGTGGATCCTTGTTTGGGACCATTGCCATCATGCTTCCACTTTTTGTTGCTGAACTTTGACCCTTGTCCATGTTCCACAACATTTGCTTTAGCCTGCATAACATGGTTTCCTGACTTCTTGTCGGAACCACAATTGTCCTCCTCAATCTTGAGCCGCACTATCAATTCCTCAAATTTCATCTTTTTGCGCTTATGCTTCAGATAATTCTTGAATTCTTTCCAGGATGGTGGTAATTTTTCAATAATTGCCACTACTTGGAAAGATTCACTGAGAACCATCCTTTCCGCATGTATGTTATGGAGAATTAATTGGAGATCTTGAACCTAGCTAATAATTGTCTTGGAATCCATCATTTTAAAATTCAGAAAATGGTCGACAACAAATTTCTTTGTACCTTATGATCTAGAGATTCTTACGGTTCTTTAGTAGTGCTTTTGACACTATACACATTGTACGATGTATTGTCCAACCTATTGAGAATATAATTCTGACACAGAAAATTACCATGTTTCCATGCATCGACTGCGGCAACCACTTGCCGGTCAGTTTCCCCCTCATTCAGTGCCGGTGCCTTTTCATGAGAGCGAGCCAAATTCAATGTCGTAAGATAAAACATCATTTTTTGTTACCATATTTAAAAATCATTGCCATTGAATTTTTCTGGCTTCTCCCCATGATTTATCGGTACTGCCGGAGTCATCACTGGCACAACAAGTGTGGGGGTCGGAGTAATAACAGTCTCAGTACTTTTGGTTGTCATTTTTCTGACGAAATAAAAATGTACCAATCACAAATTTATACACAAAAGAAATTACACACAAAATATACAGAAAAATATTTTGTAACAAAATTCCAATGATAAACAGTATATTACTACTATGTTATCAAAGAAATCATTAAACATAATATTACTATAATTTAAGAAATTAAACAGTATATGACTACTATTTAATTTCCCGAAACAAAATATTCATCTGTCTAAAACAAAAAATAAAAATCGAAAATCTACTTTAAGATTGTTATACCCACAGTGGTGTGTTTGTGTAAATTAAATAAACAATAAAATAAAATAATTCAAAAAATAATTATATAAATTATTTTCTGAATTAAATGCTTATAGAAATTAATTTCGCGGCTTCCGTTGGACACAATCTCTGTAACAACCCCCAAAATAATAAAATAAATACAACCCAACATTTGTTAATAGTTACATAAATAAAAGTAAATAGTCCTTTCATTACATGAAGTTAATGATACAAAAGGGTTTAACATAAGTAAATGCCCTATCGGCTTACACCTTTCCACGCCTTGACTTGGTTATAACAAAACAAAGACTAGCTCTTACAAATAAAGCCCATGGCTATACAAAAATATACAATCAAAGCAGAGAAGCTTTTGCTCCTAAAAGTCCCTCCAAACAACTGTCTTGGTGGAGGCATGTTATCATTACCTAAAAATGTTTCCCAAATAGGGTGAGCCACAACCTAGTGGGAACAATCTAACATAATATATATGAGGTTTAACGAAGATATAAGTGCAATGTGCATATACAGTGACAATTGTTAAACATTCACATTTTTATATAGTTATAAAAATACCAAGACCTTATTCCATTTCATCATCTTTCAATTCATTTCAATGCATAAGCCAATTCCATTATTTTTCAATAACCTAAATGAGATTACAACTCAAAGGTTCAACAATTTCTCAATCAACATACAAACACTTCCAATTGCCATTTTACGGATATTTCGTCCGCGGGATCGGCACCCATGTATAGTTTCGGGACTTTCACCCAAGACACTCCGGCCAACTTAACTATAATGGAGTCCATCTCCTTTCTCCTCCCAAACAATCATGCATATGCAATGTATTTAAACACATAATCACACATATGGAGTACATCCCATTTCTCCTCCCAAATAATCATACATATACAATGTATTCACAACATAATCATATCCAATGATAATCAACCATGGACTAGTTTCTTTTCACCTAATCCACATGCAATTTCTACAACAAGCAAAACTATCCTCCACTGATAGCTCAATACAGATATTTCTAAATAGATACGCAATCACAAGATAGATAACTTATCCAAAATTTTCAAGGGTGTGGAGTATTATATACTCAATTCCATCATTTATTTCAATACTCCTCAATTCCATGTTTGCAACACCAATTTCAACTATTTATACAAAATAGATATGATAATCAATTTAGGGAAAAAATCCCTCTTTTCAAAATACCAATCCAAATACCAAAACACCCATTTTGACATAACATGACTTCATTTTCAACCCCATGTTCATTTATTTCATTTCCACCAAAAACCCTTCTTTCACATTTTATCCAAACCCTAGGTTTGGCTCAAAATACTTCCAAATCCCACCATTGTCACACAATCACAAATAACTGAGTTAAAAATCATAACAAAGTGTAGAAAATCCCTACCTCAACCCAGAAGACCAAGCAAAGCAAAGGTGAAACTCCAACAATGCCGAAACTAATTTCCAATCGGATGAAAATGAAGACCTTGAGGAGCTCAATCTTTTTATCAAAGGAATGAGGGTGGATAGATCACTAGATCTAGGTGGAAAAGTAGAGAGAATGTGAGTTTTAGAGAGAATGTGAGTTTTAGAGAGAGAGGCTCTCAATTTTAGGGTTTAGAATGAAAATATATGAAAAAGTGATGTAAAAAGACATTTTTGTGATCTGATATATGCGCAGTCCGCTTGAGTAGAGAAGTTGACGCTTGAGCGTCAGACACAAAGTTTTGTTCCTCTCGAGCGCAAAAGTGGCCTACTTGAGCGTCGAATACACACATCTAGAACTTTTGCAAACAACAAGCAGACTGCTCGAGTGCAATAAAGTCTGCTCGAGCGCAGACCCGCTCGAGCATAGGAAACGCCGCTCGAGCGTGGAAAACACTTCTCCAGTATTTTGTAGATGATCAAAGTATTGAGGGTTTGCAAACCCCGTTTGAGCAAAAGACCAAAATTCTGGGCAACACAGGTTTGAAAAATAGGCAACCAAGCTATTCCAAACGCACAACTACAATCCAATAACCAAAACAGAGGGGAGACAAGGGAAACAAAATATGAATCACCATTCAAAACCATACCAACCCAAATCTGGAACACAATAAGTGATGGGTCAAAACTGGAATCGCTATAATCTCCCTCCCTTAAGGAATTTCGTCCCCAAAATTATAAATTAAGTTCAAAATCAATATCGAACCATTCGTAACAAAGTTTTGCTCACAAATCCATCACCATGACCCATTCTCCGGTCATTCATTCTCATCGACTTGATAAACATGTCCCATATTAAAATGAAATTTACAATTTTCCAAAACATTTACAATGCTTAACCAAAATCTGAGTTTTCAAGAAATTTACACCTTATGTACAATGCTTTCAAAAGTGATATAATACATATGATATTCCATATTCTCAAACATACACAATGTTTATAATAAATTCATGTTTCCAAAATGTAAACAATATGTACAATGTTCTCATATATTACCAATCATAATCGCAATACAATACATGTTCAATCATCAACAAATAAGTCCGGATACTTCTCTTGGACTTCCTCCCAAGTTGTTTCCTCAACTCCGTGGTGTTTCCACAATACTTTAACCAAAGGAATCGTCTTGCCTCGTAAAACTTGGTTTCGAGTATCCAAGACCTTCATCGGTCTCTCCTCATACAAGGCATCCTTATCTACCTCTAAGTCGGTCCAATCTAACACGTGCGACGGATTCGGCTCGTATTTCCGAAGCATACTAATATAAAACACGTCATGAACCCCAAAAAACTGTGGTGGTAGCGCCAAACGGTAAGCAACCTCTGCAATCCGCTCAAGGATTTCAAAAAGGCCAATAAATTGAGGGGACAACTTCCCACTATTCCCAAATCTCATCAAACCCCGCCTAGGTGATATTTTCAAAAAGACATGATCTCCTACCTCAAAAGACAAGGGTCTCTTCCTATAGTCGACATAACTTTTCTGACGACTCTAAGCTGTAACCATCCTCTTACGAATAAGTGCTACCTTCTCCGTTGTTTCCTGGACTAACTCTGGGCCCAACAAAGGTGCATCACCCACCTCGACCCAACACATTGGAGATCTACACGGTCGACCATACAAGGCCTCAAACGGTGCCATGTCAATACTCGATTAGAAGTTATTGTTATAGGCAAACTCCACCAAGGGAAGATGCCTCTTCCACGAACCCTTTAAGTCGAGGACATACCCTCGAAGCATATCCTTAAGGATCTGAATAGTATGCTTGGACTGCCCATCAATCTGAGGATGATACACTGTACTAAAGGTCAATCTAGTGCCCAAGGCACTCTGCAAGCTCTGTCGTAACCGAGCTGTGAAACATGGATCTCTATTCGAAATAATAGCCACAGGGACCCCGTACAACCTCATTATGTCCCAAATATACAAGTCGGTAAGAAATTCTACCGAATCTTTCACGCGCATAGCTATAAAGTGCGCCAACTTGGTTAACCGGTTAACTACCACCCAAGTGGCACCACTACCCTGACGAATCCTCGGAAAGCCCACAACAAAATCCATTGTGACATGTTCTCACTTCCACTTGGCTATGGGCAAGGGCTGTAACAAACCCGCTGGCCTCTGATGCTCGGCCTTCACTTGTTGACAAGTAAGGCATTTCGATACAAACACCGCCATATCCTTTTTTATACCTCTCCACCAAAATTGGCGACTAAGGTCATGATACATCTTTGTACCTCCCGGATGCACTGCAAGGCGTGAATGGTGAAACTCTCGGAGTGCTTCTTCTCGGGAAGACTCTAGCATGAACAAGTAGTCACGGTATCTCACACTCTGGTTGGGATACACATTCAAGCCCCTCTCCACTTTCCCACTAGAAATCTTCTCCCGGAGGGTTTCTACTTCAAGGTCACCATTTTGTGCCTCTATTACTTGGTTCACAAGTGTCGGCTGGGCAACTACTGTAAACAAGGCTGCAGATTCAACAAACTTGCCCAGATGCTAGTCAAACTCACCAAGAGTACCCAACATCTCCTATTCTCGGATGGCGATACAAGTTACACTACTGATTGATTTCAACTCAAGGCGTCGGCCACAACATTGGCCTTTCCCAGAAGATAATGCAACTCGAAAGTTATAATCCTCTATGAACTCCATCCACCTTCTCTGCCTCAAATTCTAGTCCTTCTGTGTAAACAAATACTTCAGACTCTTATGATCAGAAAACACCTCAAATCTCTCACCGTACAAATAGTGCCTCCAAATCTTTAAGGCAAAGATCACCGCCGCTAATTCTAAGTCGTGAGTAGGGTAATTCCTCTCTCGTGTTTTCAACTGCCGCGAGCCATAAGCTACTACTTTTCCTTCTTGCATCAAAACACAACCCAAACCTTCCTATGAGGTATCACAATACACTGAATAACCTAAACCCCTTTTAGGAATAATGAAGACTGGAGCAGTGGTGAGTCTAACCTTAGGTTTCTGGAACGACTTTTCACAAGTCTCATCCTACACTAATTTGACTCCCTTCCTCGTCAGCCTAGTTAAGGGTGAAGCTAATCTAGAGAAATCCTTCACAAACCTCCGATAATACCCAGCCAACCCCAGGAAACTAAGGATCTCAAAAGCATTCTTAGGTTGTGCCTAATCTTGCACTGCCTCTATCTTGGATAAATCTACAGTCCACCCTTCCTCGGATACCACATGGCCTAAGAATTTAACTTCCCTTAGCCAAAATTCACATTTCCCAAATTTAGCATACAACTTATGGGTTCTCAGCAACTTAAGCACCACCCGCAAGTGGTCTTCATGTTCCTCCTCATAAAGTGAGTAAATCAAAATGTCGTCCACAAAGACGACCACGAATCGATCTAGGAATTCATGGAAAATCCGGTTCACCAAATCCATAAACACCGTCGGAGGATTAGTTAGCCCAAAAGGCATCATTAAGAACTCATAATGGCCATACCGTGTATGGAATGCCGTCTTCGGGATATTCTCCTCCCTTACCCTTAACTGATGGTAACCTGACCTTAGGTCTATCTTAGAGAAGCAACAAGATTCCTTCAACTGATCAAACAGGTCATCTATATGAGGCATTGGATACTTGTTCTTAACAGTCACCCGGTTCAACTTCCGGCAATCTATACAAAGTCGTAATGCTCCATCTTTCTTTTTAGCAAAGAGAGCCGATGCTCCCCAAGGTGAAGTATTAGGGTGGATAAAACCCTTATCTAACAACCCTTGGAGTTGAACCTTCAACTCGATCAATTCAGCTGGTGCAAACTGATATGGTGCCATAGAAATCGATGTTGTGCCAGGCACTAAATCAATAGAGAACTCAATCTCTTGGTAAGGTGGCAAACTAGGAAGATCCTCGGGAAAGACATCAGGGTATTCACAAACCACCCTTGGCAACTCGACTCAGATTTCATCACATTCACTACTCAAAAAGCTAGCAATGAGACAACTAAGTTTGCTTCGCCACGCGGATCATACATCAGTGATAAGACTCTATCCATCCGATCTCCCAAGAAATAAAAGTAGTCACTGCTTAAGGTACATACAGTAACCCTCCAACGGTAGCAATCTATAATAGCCCAGTATGATAATAACTAGTCCATACCCAAAATAACGTCAAAGCCAGACATGTTAAGCAAAACAAATGCAAAAGGTAATCGATGATCGGAAACCTCGATGTCACAACCTCGACACCCCTATTTCAGAATAACCTCACCACCAATAGGTGACTCTACACAAATTAGAGATGATAATTGTGCCAACTCCAACCCCAAAACCAATACAAATGCAGACGAAATAAATAAATGGGATGCACCTATATCAATAAACACATTAGCAACTGAATTGCAAAACAAAAAGGTACCTCTCACTACAGATGGAGCCTGTACAAGATCTAGTGGTAATAGCATACACACACCCTATTGGTCTCTGATCTACCTGCTCACCCCTTGGAGCATAAGCTTGCTGCACGGATTGAGCCGAAGAGGCTCCCTGATTGGCTCTCGAGGCCTGTGCCCACTGTGTTGGTTGGTGACTTTATGTCTACTTCGAACTAGACGCACCAGGCGTGCCACCCAACTGAGGGCAAAATCTCTTTAGGTGCCCGCCTGCCCACGCTGATAACAAGTGGGTGGCTGCTCTTTACCTTGACTCTGGCTCTGAGAACGAGTCGAAGACGAAACTGCTCGCTGCCCTCCTCCTCTCAGAGGGCAAGCTAGAGACTTGTGGCCTAACTGACCACATTTAAAACAAGTCACATCCCCCTGACCACCTCTCTCAGAACCCAAACTCGGCACTGGAAAAGTGGACCTCAATTGAGCTCCTTGGGACGACTAGGGGTTAGAACCCCTTTGCCTCTTACCATATCCATGACTATCCTGACTCCTCTTGGAGCCCCCCATCTTCTCATCCTCTGCCTACATGATAGTCTCAAGATGGGCTGCCATCTCCACAAGGCGCCCATAGTCTCTAATCATGGATCTGGCCACTCTAAACTTGAGCTCGGTCCTCAGTCTCTTCTCGAACTCCAAACAATGGCGCTCCTCAGTCGCCACCAACTCAGGTGCAAACCTAGAGAGGCTAGTGAATATGGCTTCAAACTCAGCCACTGGTGTGTTCAATTGCACAAGCTTAGAGAACTGGTCCCTCAACTTCTCTTGGAAGGCGTTGACAAAAGCCTCCCAATTCCCTCTAATGCATCCCCGCGCATACTTCCACCACTCTGTATCCCCTTTCAGCTGGAAAGACGCCAAGATCACTCTCAACTGGTCGTTCTCGATGCTAAGCATCTCGAACGTCTTCACTATTTGTTCAAGCAACTCATCTACCTTCAGTGGCTCCTTTGGGTCACCCAAAAACTCATTCAGATTAGACTAGAACAACTATCTCTTCAGAAACGAAGGCCTTGCCTTAGCTACTTGAGCTTGGACTTGATTCTCAGCGCTGAGAATGTCCATGGATTCTCACAACACTCCGGCCATTTTGCAGGCTAAGGCATCCATGGCCTACTGACTAACTGGTTCGGCCACATTGGCTAGATCAACTCCTTCCTCTTGTGTTGGAATTTCATTCGGTATAGGTATCTCGTGCCTCCTAGGCCTACCACGCCTATCACCACAACCACGTCCTAACATCCTAATAAAGGTAACAAAAGAGATTAGCACATTTACAAATCTGCCGAAGCTAACTCACTCGCATCTTAATACGATGGACAATAGTAATTCACTTCACATAAGCACGTAATAACATAAACACATATGACTTTCCTTCCTAGATAATGACCATCCTGCGGCGTTGTTAGGGTTCTAATTAGAAACAACAATGATCAAGTGCTTTTCTAATAGGACTTCTAGAAACCCGTAGACCTAATAAATATCTTAGAAATTGAATCCCATACCCAAGTAATCACATAAGCATGTTATCATTTGCACTTAAGTCTCTAGCAAACGAGACAAACCCATTGTGGTACTAACCACTTCTCATGTACCCAAAGTATTCAAACTTGGTACGCTTTGATGCCAAGTTGTAACGCCCTCAAAATAATACAATAAATACAACCCCAATATTTGTTAATAGTTACATAAATCATAGTAAATAGTCATTTCATTACATGAAGTTAATGATACAAAAGGGTTTAACATAAATAAATGCCCTATCTGCTTACACCTTTCCAAGCCTTGACTTGGTTATAACAAAACAGAGACTAGCTCTTACAAATAAAGCCCTTGGCTATACAAAAATATACAATCAAAGCAGAGAAACTCTTGCTCCCAAAAGTCCCTCCAAACTAATGTCTTGGTGGAGGCATGCCATCATTACCTGAAAATGTTTCCCAAATAGGGTGAGCCACAGCCTAGTAGGAATAATCTAACACAGTATATAAGGTTTAAAGAAGATATAAGTACAATGTGTATATACAGTGACAAGTGTTAAACATTCACATTTTTATATAGTCAAAAAAATACCAAGACCTTATTCCATTTCATCCTCCTTTAATTCATTTCAATGCATAAGCCAATTCCATTATTTTCCAATAACCTAAATGAGATAACAACTTAAAGGTTCAACAATTTCTTAATCAACATACAAACACTTGCGGGATCGACACCCATGTACAGTTTTGGAACTTTCACCCAAGACACTCCAGCCAACTTAATTATAATGGAGTCCATCCTCTTTCTCCTCTTAAACAATGTAGTCCATCCCCTTTCTTCTCCCAAACAATCATACATATGCAATGTATTTAAACACATAATCACACATATAGAGTACATCCTCTTTCTCCTACTAAATAATCATACATATACAATGTATTCACAACATGATCATATCCAATGATAATCAACCATGGACAAGTTTCTTTTCACCTAATCCACATGCAATTTCTACAATAAGCAAAGCTATCCTCCACTGATAGCTCAATACAGATATTTCTAAACAGATATGCAATCACAGGACAGATAACTTATCCAAAATTTCCAAGGGTGTGGACCATTATATACTCAATTCCATCATTTATTTCAATACTCTCTCAATTCCATGTTTGCAACACCAATTTCAATTATTTATACAAAATATATATGATAATCAATTTAGGGCAAAAATTCATCTTTTCAAAATATCAATCCAAATACCAAAATCACCCATTTTGACATAACATGACTTCTTTTTTAACCCCATGTTCATTTATTTCATTTCCAGCAAAAACCCCTCTTTCGCATTTCACCCAAACCCTAGTTTGGCTCAAAATACTCCCAAATCCCACCATTGCCACACAATCACAAAAAACTAAGTTAAAAATCATAACAAAGTGTAGAAAATCCCTACCTCAAGCTAGAAGACCAAGCAAAGAAAAAGTAAAACTCCAACAATGCCGAAACCAATTTCCAATCAGACGAAAATGAAGATCTTGAGGAGCTTAATCTTTTTATCAAAGGAAGGAGGGTGGATAGATCACTAGATCTAGGTGGAAAAGTAGAGAAAATGTGAGTTTGAGAGAGAGAGGCTCTCAACTTTAGGGTTTAGGATGAAAAGATATGAAAAAGTGATGTAAAAAGTCATTTTCACGATCTGATATATGCGCAGTCCACTCGAGCATCAGACACAAAGTTTTGTTCCACTCGAGCGCAAAAGTGGCCTACTCGAGCGTTGAATACACACATTCAAAACTTTTGCAGACAACAGGCAGACAGCTCGAGTTTAATAAAGTCCGCTCAAGCGTAGACTGTGATAACTCCGTTTCGTATTATGCTAATTGATCCTAATTATGCTTGTAATTATGTGTTTAATATGATTTTGAGTGTTATTTACATGATTATATGTGATTTTAAATTTCTATCTGTTCACCGTAGAAAAATCTGTTTGATTTTCTGCTTTAGAATTTAAATTGAAGGCCCTAACGGCCACAGAACCCGAAATTGACTACACCATTATGATTGGCGTAATTTTTAGAGCCTATGGTGAAATTTAATTGAAAATTTATTCGGATCAGATTAATTACATTAAATTGATGAAATAGTGCTCAATTAATTAGTGTTAATGGAATATGATTAAGGGAGGCTTTAAAAGGGGCACTATACACCCACATTCCTTTAGTTTGAGCTCAAAATCAGACTTTACACTCTAGAGAGGCAGAGGGTCGGCTCTAGAGAGGGAAAGAGGGAGAATTATGCAATTTTGGCTCAAGGCTTAAGAATTGTAAGCTAAACTCAAAGGACTTGGGTGTTTGAAGCTCCTAGGTGAGTAATCAACCCTTAATTCATGAGTTTGAGTTGTGATTTTGTGAATTGAAGATTAAATGGTAAGTTAGATCATGAATTGAATTGATTAAGTTGAGATTGAAGTCCATGTGTTCATGCATGAAGAGAATTGCTATGAAATTACATAATCTAGCATGTAATATGTGAATTATGAAAGATTGAAGCATACATGCAAGCATGGTTTTGTTGAGTTTCATGGTTATAAGCATCATTGGTGCTATTTGAAATGGAATTGGGGTCAAAGACTAACATGCATGTTGAATTGATAGAGATATGAACTTGGTATGAAGTTTGAATGCATGGGTTTTGATCATACAAAAGAAATAAGGGTTATTTGAGAATTAGATGATGATTTTGAACAATTTGGTGTCATACTCTTATATTCTCATGTAATATAATGTGTTTACAGGTTTTTGAACCGAAATCATGAGTTTGGAACCTTTGAACATCAAAATTGAACTTCAAGAATAGTTCTGGAAAACCCAGAATTTGGCATGTCCGCTCAAGCGGGGAAAGCGCCACTCGAGCGTGAAATGCGAGCTCCTAGAACTTTTGCAGACATTGATGTCCGCTCGAGCGGGGAGCCATGTAGTGTGACCTTCAGCTCGAGCATCCGAATTTACGCTCGAGCGTAAAAATGAGGCAACCAATACTTTTGTAGACCATGAGGGTCCGCTCGAGCGGCGGAACCCACGTTCGAACGGGGACCCCTGTTTCAGAAATTTTGTAAAGGTGTTCTGTGTTTCATTTTCCGTTGTCTTTCATTTCTAAGCACTCTTAGGCATGCATTGAGCATCATAAATGAGTTAAAATGATAAGAAAGAAGCCTAAGATGGATGTATGAATTTAGAACAGATTGAATTATTTGTGACCCATTGTGTTCATAAAATGTGTAGGGTCGAGTTCCAGGACAAACCCGCCGGCAGAACACTGTGAGTAATATCTTAGTAAAGATATTTTGAAGTATGTTATTTGTGCAATTGCTTATTCCCATATAAGTCTTATAAGTTGTTAATTTGAATTGTGGACAAATGTTTGTTATGCCATATGGTTGGGCCAAAGGCCGTTGGGTACAATTGATTGGGCCGATGGCCGTTTGACATGAATGAATGCTGGGCTAAAGGCCGTTTGACACGAATGATTTGGCCGAAGGCCGTTTAACATGAATGAATGGGCCAAAGGCCGTTTGACAGGAATGAATGGGCCAAAGGCCATTTGACATGAATGATTGGGCCAAA
Source organism: Camellia lanceoleosa (assembly GCA_025200525.1). Taxonomy (NCBI): domain Eukaryota; kingdom Viridiplantae; phylum Streptophyta; class Magnoliopsida; order Ericales; family Theaceae; genus Camellia; species Camellia lanceoleosa. The sequence goes on along the minus strand of CM045760.1, from coordinate 198,518,428 downwards.
GGCCGTTTGACACGAATGATTGGGCCAAAGGCCGTTTGACACGAATGATTGGGCCAAAGGGCGTCGGATATGAATGAATTGGGCCTGAGGCCGTTTGATGTGTTTGGAACCGCAGTCACTTGACCTATATATATATACTAGATAGAAATATGAATTGGGCCCAAGGCCGTCTGATGTATGTTGTTCTAAATACCATTCGTGTATCTTCTTTATTTGATATCATTAACTGGGCTTTCGCTCATGCTCATTCATGTGTCTGTAGGTGAGCCAAGGGAGGTCCAAACCCAGCCTCAGTGAAGTTTGTGTGAAACAGTCAAGATTTGAAGAGTCAGCCCATACGTCTCACGCACGAGACTTGTTTTCGCCCTTTTGCTATTTTGTTATATTTTGGCATGTTGGCGAGAACTTTGGATTACGATTGTATATAGTTTTGATTGGCTGACCATGACTTGAATGTTCCATTTGTGTAAAGCTTATACGTTAACTTTCCTTGATGTGAGTTATTAATGTATGCTTGTGAAATGTTATAACGTGCCATGTAAGCACAGCTCTATGGACAAAAGTTTGAAATTGCTTCCGTTTGGCCCCCTTAACTCTGTTAAAATATATCTGATTTGGTTTAAAGCCGTAGGTAATCTCGTGATTACTGGCCGGTTATGTCCTTAACCCATAGGGGAGGGTTTGGGTCATGACAGAGTGGTATCAGAGCACGAGTTAATAACTCACACACTTGTCCAAAAGAGCAATAAGCATCTAGAAAAGATCTAGGATGCATTCATGTGATAAGTAGGAATTTGTAAACATTGAGACTATGTTTAAATGCTTTGAAATAAATGATCATGTGCTATATGTTTGTGATTTACTTGCATTACGAATTATGTGAATATGTATGCTTTTTAGTATATGCATACTTGTGAAATTTTTGTATAGAGAATAATGCAAGTCTAATCAGATGGTGAGAACAAGAGGTGATGAAATAGAGGAGTCCTCTACTGCTAGAATGGATAGGATGGAAAGATTGATTTAGGAAATGGCAGAAACATTGAGGCAACAACAACAGTGGCAGCAACCACAACCTCCACCTTCGGCACCACCCGTGCCAGACTTACATAATGATGACCGAATAATAGCTCTCACCAAAGAGTTTAAGAAAATGAAACCACCACAGTTCCATGGGGGATTAGATCCGTTAAAGGCCGATGCGTGGGTTCTCGACATTGAAAAGCTGTTTGAGGTGTTTCCTTGTTCAGAGACACATAAAGTACTTCTGGCCACTTTTATGCTAGAAGATGACGCAAGAAGATGGTGGATGTTAATGCGTGAAAATCATAAAGACATTGGCTGGGCGAAATTCCTGAAAGTTTTTTATGATAAGTACTTCCTTCAATGTGTCCGTGACAGGAAAGTATCGGAGTTCATGGAACTTAAACAAGATAGCATGATAGTAGCTGAGTATGAAGCCAAATGCACTGAGTTGGCCAGGTTTGCACCACATGTGATCGATACCGACTGCAAGAAAGCAAGACATTTTGAAGGTGGGCTTCGAAGTGATATTTTAGAAAGGGTAAATGTCCTGAAGCTGGAAACCTATATTGGGGTACTAGACCGGACCATAATATCATAAGCTAACATAGCTAGACAGACCAGATCAACAACTGACTGGAAGGATGGCAAAAGACAGGGCTTTTTTTCGAAGAAGAAATTTTCAAAGAAGCAAAACACGGGCTCCTCAAGTACTTCGAATTTTTCTCGAGATACATCTCCTATGTGCAATATTTTTAGTAAAAGGCATCGTGGGGTTTGTTACTGTGTGTCGGGAGCCTGTTTTAAATGTGGTAAACAAGGGCACATGGCCAGAGATTGTAACCATAACAGTGGAAAATTAGCTGTTAAGTCAACAGCACCCATCCCAAAACCGGGAAATACTATGAGATCTACTACCACTGGAGATACCGTGAGGCAATGGAGGGTTTTCGCACTTGTTCCGGGCGATACACGGAATGCTAACGCAGTTGTCTCAAGTACTATTTCTATATGTAATCAGGATGATTTTGTGTTAATTGACTCCGAATCAACACACTCTTTCGTAACATGTGCATTTACATCTAGATTCAGTAGACCTCTAGAATTATTGCCATACCTGTTATGTGTATCTGCTCCATTCGAGGAATCTGTATTGTGTGAATCTGTATATCGTTTTTGTGACATGTGAATTAGGAATGCTATTTTGTATGTGGATTTGTTGCCCTTGAACTTTAGGTACTTTGATATAATTCTGGGCATGGATTGGTTAACTAAATATTGTGCCACCATTGATTGTGTAACAAAACGGGTTGTGTTTAAACCACCGGAACAGGAAGAAATTGTGTTTGTGGGTAACGGGGTAGTGCCTCCACCTTATTTGATATCTATAATGAAAGCATGTAAATTAATTAGGAAAGGGTGCCGAGGTTATTTGTGTTGTGTGCTATCTGAACAATCTGTGAATTGAATTGAACAGTATCCCTATTGTTAGAGAATTTCTAGATGTGTTTCCAAATGAATTACCAGGGGAATTGGTGGACAGGGAGATAGAGTTTACTATTGAAATTGTGCCAGGCACTCAGCTTATTTCTAAAACTCCCTACAGAATGGCTACTGCTGAAATGAAAGAATTGAAAGAACAACTACAGGACCTACTTGATAAAGGATTTATCCGACCTAGTACTTCACCATGGGGTGCACCGGTGTCATTTGTGAAAAAAAAAGATAGAACTTTACATTTGTGTATTGACTACCGAGAACTGAACAAGGTAACAATAAAGAATAAATATCCCTTACCCTGTATTGATGACCTGTTTGACCAGTTGCAGGGATCACAAGTGTTTTCCAAGATTGATTTGAGATCCGGGTACCACCAGTTGAAAGTGAAAGCAGAAGATGTTGAGAAAACTGCGTTCGAACAAGGTATGGCCATTATGAATTTCTTGTTATGCCAATTGGGCTGACTAATGCCCCTGCGGCTTTTATGGACCTAATGAACCAAATTTTTAAGACCTACCTTGATGAATTTGTTGTGGTTTTTATTGATGACATTTTGATATACTCAAGGAATAAACTTGAACATGAACAACATCTGAGGACTATTTTGCAAACACTTAGAGAAAAGAAATTATTTGCTAAACTAAAGAAGTGTGAGTTTTGGTTGGATGAAGTTATTTTCTTAGGGCATCTTATCAACAAAGAGGGGATTTCAGTGGACCTACAGAAAATAGAGGCAATTGTGAATTGGCCTACATCGACAAATGTAACGGAGGTCCGCAGTTTCATGGGCTTAGCCGGGTATTATAGGAGGTTTGTAAAAGACTTTTCGAGGATAGCTGTACCTCTTACCAAACTGACACGCAAAGGGCAACCATTTGAATGGAATGACGAAAGAGAATCTGCCTTTCATGAACTGAAAACGAGACTGACCACTGCACCAGTATTGACCTTGCCCACAGGTACAGAAAACTTTGTAATTTTCAGTGATGCATCTTATAAAGGTTTGGGTTGTGTACTAATGCAGAACGGAAGGGTAATTGCCTACGCCTCTCGGCAGTTGAGGCCACATGAGAAGAACTACCCAACACATGATTTAGAATTGGCCACAGTCATTTTTGTTTTGAAAATCTGGCGGTACTATTCATATGGGGCAAAATGTGAAGTCTACATAGATCGCAAGAGCTTGAAATACTTCTTTACATAGAAGGAGCTGAATATACGACAGAGAAGATTGCTTGAATTGATAAAGGACTATGACCTCGAGATTCAGTATCACCCTGGGAAAGCCAATACAGTTGCTGATGCCTTGAGCAGGAAATCGATGAGGAGTTTGGCTTGTTTACTTATTGAACAGAAGGAGATCTTGCAAGATTTTAAGAAGTTTGAGATAGAAGTGGTATCGTGTGAACAGGGCGGATTGATAGCCGCCATTTCAGTTGAACCAGCAATAATCTCTGAAATTAAATAGAGGCAAAAAGAGGATGAATTCTTCAAGAAAGTGATCGATGAATTTGAGACAAGTCCGAAGGCAGAGTTCAGCCTTGGAAATGAAGTGCTAAAATTTCGAAACCGAATGTCAGTTGAACCAGCAATAATCTCTAAAATTAAATAGAGGCAAAAAGAGAATGAATTCTTCAAGAAAGTGATCGATGAATTTGAGACAAGTCCGAAGGCAGAGTTCAGCCTTGGAAATGAAGTGCTAAAATTTCGAAACCAAATGTGTGTCCCAAATGTTCCAGAACTAAAGAAGAGAATTCTAGATGAAGCCCATAAATCAGCATTTGCTATGCATCCGGGTAATAACAAAATGTATCGGGATTTGAAACAAAGCTACTGGTGGCCCAAAATGAAGAAAGAAATTGTAGAATATGTGTCCAAGTGCCTTCAATCTCAACAAATTAAAGCTGAACATCAGAAACCGGGAGGTCTGCTTCAGCCTCTCCCTATTCCTGAATGGAAGTAGGAGCATGTAACTATGGACTTTGTTATTGGTCTACCCCGAACACCTCGAGGTATGGATTCTATTTGGGTTGTAGTTGATACACTGACTAAATCTATGCATTTTTTGCCTGTTAGAACTACATTTGATGCGTATAGATTGGCTACAATATATGTTGATGAGATTGTCCGTTTACACGAAGTTCTGGTGTCTATTATGTCGGATAGAGATTCGAAATTTGTATCTAGATTGTGGAAGAGTTTGCAGAAAGCTATGGGGACAGAACTGAGGTTTAGTATTGCATTCCATCCACAGACAGATGGGCAATCAGAACGGACTATACAGACCTTAGAAGACATGCTCAGAATGTGTGCTTTAGATTTTCAAGGGAGTTGGGAAGATTATTTGCCACTGGCAGAGTTTGCATACAATAACAGCTTCCACTCCAGCATCGGTATGGCACCATACGAAGCTTTGTATGGTAAAAGGTGTAGATCACCAAATTGTTGGACAAAAGTCAGGGATAAGGCCTTGCTTGGGCTTGAAATTTTGCAAGACACTTCTGAAAAGATCAAGATTATTCAGCAAAGGCTCAAGACGGCCCAGAGTCGGCAAAAGAATTATGCAGATGTTCGAAGAAAACTTCTTGAGTATGAGGTTTATGACTATGTGTTTATCTATATGACTCCGATGAAGGGCCAAGTAAGATTCGGTAAGAAAGGTAAATTATCGCCCCGTTACGTTGGGCCGTTCCAAATTCTAGAAAAGCTTGGCCCTGTTACTTACCGAGTCACTTTGGCATCGAGATTCGAACAAATGCACAATGTATTCCACGTATCAATGTTGAGGGGTTATCTTTGGGATCCATTTCATGTGATTGATTATCACCAGATAGCTCTTGATGAAAATATGGAGTACGCAGAATGGCCGGAACGAATCATTGATCGGCAAGTGAAATAGTTGAGAAGCAAGTCGATCTCGATGGTGAAAGTGAAATGGAAAGAACACTATGGGACGGACGCTATATGGGAAAAAGAGGATGAAATGCGACTACACTATCCACATTTGTTTCCTGACGAAGGTAAAATAAGTTTAGAGGACCAAACTTCCTAAAGGAGGGAAAACTGTGATAACTCTGTTCCATATAATGCTGATTGATCCTAATTATGCTTGTGATTATGTGTTTAATATGATTTTGAGTGTTATTTATATGATTATATGTGATTTTGAATTTCTATCTGTTCACTGTAGGAAAATCTGTTTGATTTTTTGCTTTAGAATTTAAATTGAAGGCCCTAACGGCCACAGAACCCGAAATTGACTACGCCATTATGATTGGCGTAATTTTTAGAGCCTATGGTGAAATTTAATTGAAAATTTATTCAGATCAGATTAATTAGATTAAATTGATGAAATAGTGCTCAATTAATTAGTGTTAATGGAATATGATTAAGGGAGACTTTAAAAGGGGCACTATACACCCACATTCCTTTAGTTTGAGCTCAAAATTAGATTTTACACTCTAGAGAGGCAGAGGGTCGGCTCTAGAGAGGGAAAGAGGGAGAATTATGCAATTTTGGCTCAAAGCTTAAGAAGTGGAAGCTAAACTCAAAGGACTTGGGTGTTTGAAGCTCCTAGGTAAGTAATCAACCCTTAATTTGAGTTGTGATTTTGTGAATTGAAGATTAAATGGTAAGCTAGATCATGAATTGAATTGATTAAGTTGAGATTGAAGTCCATGTGTTCATGCATGAAGATAATTGCTATGAAATTACAGAATCTGGCATGTAATATGTGAATTATGAAAGATTAAGCATTGAAGCATACATGCAAGCATGGTTTTGTTGAGTTTCATGGTTATAAGCATCATTGGTGCTATTTGAAATGGAATTGGGGTCAAAGACTAACATGCATGTTGAATTGATAGAGATATGAATTTGGTATGAAGTTTGAATGCATGGGTTTTGATCATACAAAAGAAATAAGGGTTATTTGAGAATTAGATGATGATTTTGAACAATTTGGTGTCATACTCTTATATTCTCATGTAATATAATGTGTTTACATGTTTTTGAACCGAAATCATGAGTTTGGAACCTTTGAACATCAAAATTGAACTTCAAGAATAGTTCTGGAAAACCCAGAATTTGGCATGTCCACTCGAGCAGGGAAAGCGCCACTCGAGCGTGAAATGTGAGCTCCCAGAACTTTTGCAGACATTGATGTCTGCTCGAGCGGGGATATTCACACTCGAGCGGGGAGCCATGTAGTGTGACCTTCAGCTTGAGTGTCCGAATTCACACTCGAGTGTAAAAATGAGGCAACCATTACTTTTGCAGACCATGAGGGTCCGCTTAAGCGGTGGAACCCATGCTCGAGTGGGGACCCCTGTTTCAGAAATTTTGTAAAGGTGTTCTGTGTTTCATTTTCTGTTCTCTTTCATTTCTAAGCACTCTTAGGCATGCATTGAGCATCATAAATGAGTTAAAAGGATAAGAAAGAAGCCTAAGAGGGATGTATGAATTAAGAACGGATTGAATTATTTGTGACCCATTGTGTTCACGAAATGTGTAGGGTTGAGTTCCAGGGCAAACCCGCCGGCAAAACACTGTGAGTAATATCTTAGTAAAGATATTTTGAAGTATGTTATTTGTGCAATTGGTTATTCCTATATAAGTCTTATAAGTTGTTAATTTGAATTGTGGACAAATGTTTGTTATGCCATATGGTTGGGCCAAAGGCCGTTAGGTACAATTGATTGGGCCGAAGGCCGTTTGACATGAATGAATGCTGGGCCAAAGGCTATTTGATACAAATGATTGGGCTGAGAGCCGTTTGATATGAAAGATTGCGCCGAAGGCCGTTTGACATGAATGAATAAATGGGCCGAAGGCCGTTTGACATGAATAAATGAGCCAAAGGCCGTTTGACATGAATGAATGGGCCAAAGGCCGTTTGACACAAATGATTGGGCCAAAGGTCGTCGAACAGGAACGATTGGGCCAAAAGCAGTCGGATATGAATGAATTGGGCCCGAGGCCGTTTGATGTGTTTGGAACCGCAGTCACTTGACTTATATATATATATACTAGATAGAAATATGAATTGGGCCCAAGGCCATCTGATGTATGTTGTTCTAAATACCGTTCGTGTATCTTCTTTATTTGATATTATTCACTGGGCTTTCATACACGCTCATTCATGTGTTTGTAGGTGAGCTAAGGGAGGTCCAAACCCAGCCTCAGTAAAGTTTGTGTGAAACAGTCAAGGTGTGAAGAGTCAGCCCATACGTCTCACGCACGAGACTTGTTGGCGAGAACTTTGGATTACGGTTGTATATAGTTTTGATTGTCTGACCATGACTTGAATGATCCTGTTGTGTAAAGCTTATACGTTAACTTTCCTTGATGTAAGTTATTAATGTATGTTTGTGAAACGTTATGACGTGCCATGTAAGCATAGCTCTATGGACAAAAGTTTGAAATTGCTTCCGTTTAGCCTCCTTAACTCTGTTAAAATATATTTTATTTGGTTTAAGGCCGTTGGTAATCTCGTGATTACTGGCCGGTTATGTCCTTAACCCATGGGGGAGGGTTTGGGTCATGACATAGACCCACTCGAGCGTGGAAAACACTTCTCCAGTATTTTACAGATGAGCAAAGTACTAAGGGTTTGCAAACCTCGTTCGAGTAGAAGACCAAATTTTTGGGCAACATAGGTTTGGAAAAACAAGCAACCAACCTATTCCAAACGCACAACTACAATCCAATAACCAAAACGAAGGGGACACAAGGGAAACAAGATATGAATCACCATTTCAAACCATAACAACCCGAATCCGGAACACAATAAGTGACGGGTCGAAACCGGAACCGCTATAATCTCCTTAAAGTAGATTTCTCCCTTGTTTCGGTGCTTCGAGTTTTAACTAGCGTCTACTTCCCAGGATGTAACGACTAACACTTGATTTTATAGCACTATAAAATCAAGTCTGGTGAACCAAAATTCTATTGTAACTCTCTTTTTAAAATAAATAAATAAATGCAGAAACAGATACAAGAACACAGGAAGAATAGAAGAAGAATGTTGAAATTCTGTGGGAAAAATTGAATGAAATAAATTGCTAGAAGCAAGCTTTATATAGGCAGAATGGTGGCTGTTTCAAACAGGTATAAACCTATTCGGACAGATTGAATAGGTGCTAGATAGATTTGTATCTGTTTGGACAGATTCAGTTTGAGTTGAACATGTTTGAACCCTTTGAACCTGTTCGGGTGGGTTTGAACTCGTTAGGGATCTGTTTGGATGAAAGAAAAATTCTAGACCAATTTATTTTGAATTTTGAAAACAAAATAAAAAAATAAATTACAAATGTTTTTAACCCAAAAAGACAAGTATTGGGCCGGACAAGCCCAACCCAACCTCACACCATGCAACCGCGCCCAAGCACAAGCCTAGCTCGCCCAATTGACCGAACGGACGGTGGTGGCGCACGCATTTGGTTTTTGTTTTGGGTCTAATGGGTCTAGCCCATTTCACCTATAATCTCACCCTTCCACAAACTTGGGTACCCCTTGGGGCCCATTCTAAGTATCCCAAGCTAAGGTATATAAACTCATTCAAACCGCTAAGCCTTTCCAATGTGGGACAAGCACATTTCACGAATGTATAGGAAACCAACCTAAATACATATCCACGAACCTGAAAATGCGCATTGAATTCTCATTCATCCGAAAATGGTTTTGAGCAACCAAATACATGGTTTTATTCACTACGCGACATTAAACACGAACCCAATTAGAAATGTTAAAAATAACGCTTGGGTCCCACCTTAATTAATGCTTAAAGTTAGCAAAAAATAATGATTTTCAAAGCCATTTTCCAAGAGAAATATCTGCCATTAGTTGAGTTTGCCTATAACAATAGTTTTCAAACTAGTATTGGAATGACTCCTTTTGAGGCTTTGTATGGGTGTCCATGTAGATCCCTCATGTGTTGGACCGAAGTAGGAGATTCACCCATGCTTGGTCCAGATTTAGTTCGTGAGATCATAGAAAAGATAACTCTCATTCGAAGGAGGCTAATCACAACGCAAAGCTGACAAAAGAGCTACGCAAATAAAAGGAGACGACCCCTATCCTTTGAAGTAGGTGACCATGTAATTTTGATGATATCTCCTAGGAAAGGTTTGATGAGATTTGGCTAAATCAAAAAGTTGTCACTTAGATTCATCGGTCCCTTTGATATCATTGAGCGAGTAAAAGAGATTGCCTATCACCTTGCTTTACCTCCACAGTTATTCGGGATACATGACATGTTTCATATCTCAACGCTCCGCAAATATGAGCTAGATCTTTCTCATGTTCTAGATTGAAAGAACTTAGAGGTAGACAAAAATGTTTCTTATGAGGAAAAACCCATAAAGATCCTAGACTCCAAGGAACAAGTATTTAGAGGCAAGACGATTCCCTTGGTCAAAGTACTATGGCACCATCACGGAGCAGAAGAAGCCACTTGGGAAAGAGAAGTTGAAGTCTGAAAGAAATACCTTGAGTTGTATAGAAATGTGTAATTTTATTGACTTTATGATGTTGATGTTTGTAATGTGGCATAAAGAATGCGAATAAACTTTTTGGTAGGTAACATGTGTTGTAATTAGGAGAAGTTCACGAGTTTTAGCTATGAATAATTTGAATTATTGTGTTGTGATGATGTTATGATGATTAGAGATAGTACAAGAGTAGTATTGGTCTTTTTGGGAATTGTTGGAGTTGCTTTTGACCGGGATTACTGTAATTTCGGGGCGAAATTCTTTAAGGAGGGTAGGCTATGACACTTCATTTTTTCGGATTGCTCGATTGACGCTTTTGTCGCTCGAGCATAGATCTTCAGCTCCCGGCAGTTGGCAGTTTTGCAAGCGAATCATTGAAACGAAGAAATTGTCGCTTAAGCGTAGAATGTTTGCTCCCATCAATTTCATTGTAACTCTGCAAAACTTCTGGGACCTCTCATTTTTTGCTCGAGTGTAGGAAGTGTTGCTCGAGCCACCTTTCCAAATTTTTGTTGCTCACTCGAGCAAAGGAAGTTGCGCTCAAGCAGTCAGTCAGGACAATAGATTTTAAAAGTCGACACTTACTCATTTTCTTTCCACTTTTCACACTCTTTCCCTTTCTAACTCTATTTTTCTGAAAATCCTAGCCCATCCACTCTAGATTTCTCTAATTTCAACCTAAGATCCACCCAAAATCTTTCAAGAAAAGTTGAAAAGAGGCTTAGATCAACATTCTTACCAATTGTTTTGCGAGTTCATCAACATTTTAAGAGTGGTTCTCAAGCCTAGCTTCCTATTTTGAGGTAAGGGTGTCTTTAACTCACTATATCTTCAATTTGAACTACTTATGTGGTAATTTCATTAGCTATTCATGTTATATATATATATATATATGTATGTATATGTGTGGATTGTGTTGGTAGTAAGTAATTTGGAAAAATATAAGTAATACTCTATGATTATGGAAGAAATTATGTTTATTATTGAAGATTATTGCAAGTGATAATAAGAGTTGATCTTCAATTTGTACATGAGAGAGAAACCCCAAATATCCCTAAACCCTAACTTTGAACACCCCATTTTTGACTGTCCCCATGACTTGGACGTCATCGCTCGTGCACTTGATGATTGTGACTATTTGTGTTTGCTTTAGTGCCCGAAGTCCTCTGCGGAATGCCCTATCTTTGAGCCTTCAAACCCCATCCATTCTGTGCCCTGTTTTGGACCAAAACCTTTAAGCTTGCAACCCCTGGTGGCTATCGGCCATTAATTGAGGCTGCCAGCCACCAATTGAGCCTGCCGGCCATCACTGGTGGCCAGTGTCTTTTTTCAGATATTTTGTTGATAGTTGTTCCAGCTGTTGGCACAATTGGTCTCATCTCCATACACGTGTATGGATGGATTGTTCTCAGCCAAATGCTTGTTTATCTATATATATGGGGTCTCCTCCCCCATTTTTGAGGGTTAGAAATTTTGGAACAAAAAGCTCTCTCTCTCTCTCTCTCTCTCTCTCTGTACATTTTTCTCTCTCTCTCTCTCTCTCTCTCTCTCTCTCTCTCTTTCTCTCTCTTGCAAATTTGCACACATTTGCCTACTTACACCACATTTCCTTAACCAAAGTTGATCATCTTTGAGCTGAGGTTCCTTGAAGCTATCTTGGAGCTCTTGAAGGTGGTTTTACCTTGAATTAGTACCTAGAATTATTCTTTGCTTCAAGAGGTATAATACTTGTCTTTTAAGCTTTCTTTGCATACTTGTTTTTCTATCTCTTCCTACTGATTTTGGGCCATAAGAAACTCTATTTTTGTGGGCTAAAATTGGTGTTTTAGGCCATTTAAGGTTAGGGTGGTATCTCACCCTTCTTTATTCCTTGCTTTTAAGGTTTTTTCACCTTTGTTTCCCACTTTCAAACTATCTTTTCTTGGGCTTTTTAGCATTGAATTTTAGAGTATTTTCAGTGGGAAAAATCATGTTTTGAGGTCCAAAATTGGAGGGGTTAGCCTCCAATTCTCATGTTTTGTTTGCTAGCCTAGTTAGCACCATGTGTTAGCTTAATTTTCTAGCTTTTTGTAGCTTAATTCCAGCATGTTTTAGGCTCTACTTTAGACTATTTTAACTCTATTTTTGGTTGTTTATTGCATTTGAGTCTTGTTTTGCATGTCTCTAGTGTAATAGTTCTCACAAGCTTGGTGTTTTAGGCCTTTAGGCACCACTTGTTTGAGTTGATTGCATGTTTTAGTGCTTTTCTCACTTCATTTCAACGCTTATAATCTCTGCAATCCCCTTCTTTTCTTCACTCTTTATTTGCTTTGAGGGTTGTTTTAACCTTAGGATAGTTTAAGCTTGAGATTGAGGTTGCTTAATGGTTTAATCCTCATTTGGGGGTTCATTACCAATGGCATGACATCTCTCTCTTGCCTTAAACTACCCCTTGTTTGACACTTCCTTCCCTTTAGAGGACTTCTCACCAATGGACTTAATTGGTTAAAGAATGGAAAGGTAATTAAAATGGGTAAACAAGTTAAAACTGAAAATGTGCAAGATAAGAAATTGATTTTGTTTTGATGTGTTCAATCGGATGTTAATTAAACACAAGGAAAATTGGGGCATTTCATACTCAAAGTGATGAAATGTGCCAAGTTTCCTTAGTCTCCATTGCCTTTGATCATGCATGATAGGGTGATGGCCTTTTTGGTATTATTTGTGCATTTATTAACTTGTACACCTTGGTTCTTTGGCCATCATGCAATGAAATTGCTTGATTGATGGTTTTGGAACCAAAGTGTATCACTCTTTTGAGATGTTTTGATGATAAGGAGAGATACACAATACAAACAACCTGTGAGAATACCCTTTCTTTGCCCTGTTTGCTTTTTGTTGTAGCAAAAAAAGAAGAAGATGAGTCATCAATGGCCGGCCAGCCACTGTTGCCGGCAAGCCTTCAGTGTTAGACGGCAACCCCTCAGTGGTGGCCGGCTGGCCATCACTTCTGGCCTGCTGGCCACCAATGAATTTTGGGTAGTGTGCTTGTGAAGCATGGCAGAGTTGATCTGGAAAAGGAAGCAGTGCAAGGGTGGTGCAAACAGAGGCTTTCGAGGGCAGACAACGAATATCCTTTGGGTGGAAACCGAGCATGCATGGGCCTCCCTTGCTTTCCGGGACCATTTAGCTAGTTAATTAGTTTAAATTAGCATTTAATTATACATTTGTTGTAAATTAATTAGTTGTAGCTAATTAGTTTGTGTTGTAATATTTAAATTAGCTTAATTAGTTATAGCTAATTAGTTTACTCATTTAATTAGTTTAGATTAATTAAATTAGTTTGTGTTGTAATATTTAATTAGTTTATCCTAGTTAAATTTCTAGTTAATTAGCTTAGATAGTTAGTTAATTATTCGTCCAAGTTTTGTAATAATTAGCTTAGCTAGCTTATTCATTCGGACTCTCCTTTATGAGAGCAAAATGTAACAATGTGTGTGTCTTCCAACCCCACGTCTTTCTCCCTTTTATTTAACTGCTTTTGATGGTTAGATTAGGGACATATTTCAATTAGCATACCTTATGCTTGCATCCATTCATCTTGTATTGCATGCACCGAGGCTCGGCACATCATTCAAACTGCATCGCCATTTCAATAATTCTTTGAATACGTGCTTAGACCGTATGTTGTTAAATTGATTCATATGCCATATTAGTAGCCGAGCCTATTAAATGCATATTGCATGTGTTGCATTAGACATTTAACATAGTTAGGAATCATGCATATTTTTCTAACTCATATCTTCTTTGCTTGGAGTACTAAGTGAGTTTTTAATGCTTTAGCATACTTGCATGAGTGTGAGTGATTGCCATGACTATCATGTTTGAGGCTAAATGCTTACTTGCTAAATTGCTTGAATGCCTGTGGATGAAGGCTTGTTGTTTGAATTGGAACGATTCAATAAATGTATGCTTTTTTTAAGCCCACTATGTCTAGTGGCAAATTCGCAAACTTTAAGCCCATTTGAGGTGGCAAAATCAAACTCTTTTTGCAAAACAAACATGAAATTGAATTGTTCCAATTCGGACAAACTAGTCTATACTTGTATGCATGCATCACATAGTAATGTTAGCTTAATAACTGGAACAAAAGCATATAATGTTGATAAAAATCATATCATGATTAGTAGAGGCTGATCTTTGATCTGGCAAGCAGGGGTGCTCAATTCATGACCCTCCCCTCTCGTACCCAAGTTCCCGAGTCAAGGCAACTTTGGTGATGACGAATATGTGACCTTTGGCATGAGTCGTGGGTTTCCTAAATTTTCCCAAAAAAAAAATATTTAGGTGGCGACTCTGTATCTGGCAAAGCAGTCCAATTTTGGCATTTTTGATTCTAAAATCGATTTTCCAAACGATTTGCCAGATTTGGACTCTTTGGTGTTTATCAATTTCACATTATGCTTGCGAGATTAGATTCAGTACTGTGCGAGTCCGAACTGTAGGGCTTATTTCAAACTTCCGAAATAGGGCGTGAAAAGGGGTAAATTGTCTATGAGTCCTGGTAGTGAGTTGGGTTGAGTTGAGTTGTGTATTGTAATTGGTACCTCGCATGGGAAGTCAAGGTGTCCAATTGCCCTGTCTGTGCATATTGCCGGACGAATATGGGAAAACGTTTTTGGGTGTGCACAAGCGCGCCATTTTTGGAGCAAGCAAATATGGGACTATTTTCAATATACAAAACTATAATTATATTTATATTTTGAGTTTCGGCTTTTACTTGGGATATCATAGCATGTTTACCACCCGAAGTGAATGTGGGAAAATGGAACAAAGTTACGCATCATATCTTTCTTTTACATACTTAGACTTTTGTACCCACCTACATATCTATAATTTCAAATGTTGCATTGCATGATCATAAGTCTTTCAATTGGCTATATAACTTGTTAAATTCATCACCTATTGAGCTTAAGCTCACCCCAAAGCTAACAATATTCAGGATATGAAGATGAAGTGCCCACCAAGTGATTACTTTGATAAGAAGGAACCTTTTTGGGAACTTGATGGCATGTCCTATCATATTTTGTTGAACATGGTTTACAAGGGTTGTAATTATATGTTGTTATATTTTGAAGATGTACTTTTGTAAGGGGTTCAATTAGGACATAATTGTTGTAGACATTTCTTGCCTTTTGAACTGTTTTGTTTTATTTGGGATACAATGGAACAATGTTGTAATTGTTGAAGAATATTTCAAAGGGATAGAATATAATGAATGTTATGTTCTTATTACTATCTCTCCTTTTATTTGTATGGGTTGTATGGTAGTAATGCGAAGTGGACAGGATTCGGAAAAGATCTTCTAGGGTGTTACAAATAGAAGCCGTGCAGAATTGGGAGCAGCCTAAAAATGCTTATGAAATTCATAGTTTCTTGGGTTTAGCCGGTTACTACCGCCGGTTTGTAAAGAGCTTCTCTTCCATAGCATCATCATTGACTAGATTAACCTGCAAGGGAGTGAAATTTGTTTGGAATGAAGCTTACGAGAATTCTTAGCGAGAACTAAAGCTTAGATTGACTACCGCTTCTATTCTTATCATTCTAGAATGCGGCCTGGGATATACCGTGTACTGGGATGCCTCTTGAGAGGGAGATTTATGATCTGGATTGGGCCGTGGTAACGGCCGGACAGATTTGGGCCGAACAAGATCGGACCGAGGTAGCGCAGCCCTGTCAGGAAAGATTTGCTTGGTTAAGGCGAGGCGTGGTTGGACCGAGCTACTTGGCTTCATGGTATGGAAGTCGGTCAAGTGAGATGTCTGGCTCCAGGAAAGGCGTGGATGTTCCACGGTTCAAGAGTTAGCTAGGTAGGAAAGCCGACGGTTAAACCAGCACGAGCTGTCCCGAGCTCGGCTATGACCGGGATGCAACCAAGCTCGGTCGTCATTGATTACGGTGAGCGGAGCGCTCTGGCTAGCTGAATAGTATGGCCGTTGATAGTCGAGAAGCTTCAGCCCGACTGCCGAGCTCCGAATAGAGTGGGCTAGCAGTTTGGTTAGGTGGTGGTTAGCAAGATTTGTGCAGATACATGTGATAGCAGCACCACGTGTTGAGAGACTAGTGGGAGTAGATTTGGGGCGTAGAAGGTATATAAGCGTGTTTGCACCCCCCATGCTGGGAGGACGTACATTTGGTGAGATACAAAAACTCTAAACACTCTCCCTTCTCTCTATCTATCCCCTGGTGTGTGTACTAACTTGATCATCGGAGGGGTTTTCCGGCCACACATCGTTGGGTAGCTCACCGCTGTTGTGCTCACAGGTCGATCGGACAGACAGTAGCTTGGAAGAAAGGAGTACGGGCTTGCCTGAATATTTGCTCCCCATATAATTGGCGCCGTCTGTGGGAACTTTGCAGATAAAACCTTGTCTACCAGGCTCATCTGATCGCCGTTTATAGCGAACAACGACGAGATTCCGTTGTCCACCATCGACGGAGTTATACCGGATTCAGGCAGACAGAGAGAAGGACATCCCGCCATCTCTCCAATGGCGGACCTGGAGACATTCCCTGGAGGACAGTCGGGAGATGCGCGAGATAAGCGCGGAAGAAGTTATGGTTATTCACGGAGTCCAGACGGTCATCGACGGTGAAGAAAATCACATGCCAAACGTCTGGAACACAAGCTAAGGGACCAGGACGCCGTGATCCCGCGAATGGCGGCGGAGATGAAGGAGCTGAAGCGGCATGTCAAAGGGAAGGGTGTAGCTGGAGTGGGAGACCACAGTGAGCGCACCCAACCCTGCTGTTCAGGCAGTCAGAGTCAGCGACACACTCCGTCCATTTCTATTACCAGAAGTTACAAGGTTGGTGATTCCGATGTGCATGCAAAGAAGTCCAGCGCGTAAGATAGCACTTACCAGCCCTCACGTCTGGTGACGACGTTGAGGTACTCCTATTCCGCTCGTTCAGAGGATTTGCGAGCAGTCTTGAAGGAACGGGCTCGCCAGAGGGAGGCTCAGAGGGTGCTGGCGTTCCAGCGATTATCCTATGGGGTTCACGCCAGCGAGGAGGTCGGAATGCCTCCACCCCGCCTAGCAGCGCCACTTCTTCCAGATACAGACTTGGCAAGGCTGAGCGCCACCCCTTTCTCCCTGGAGATAGAAACAACACCGCTTCCGACAGGCTTCCACCAGCCTAAATTCACGCTCTACGATGGAAAAACCAATCCCTACATGCATGTGAGCCACTTCCGACAGGTCATGGCCGGACATAGGCGGAATGACGCACTTATGTGCCTTATCTTCCCGTCAAGTTTAGGCGAACTGGGCTTGAAATGGTTCGAGAGGTTGCCGGAAGGGAGCATAGAAAGGTGGCATCAGTTGGCCGAAGCCTTTGTGACGCACTTCAAAACCAACACAAAAACATCAAAGGAAGTTGACCACCTACTGAGTGTCAAGATGGAACCGAGCGACACATTGAAGGCAAACAACTCCAGATATTGTGAGACCTTCAACGAGATCTTGGATTGCCTGGTCAACCTTGCAATCACACAATACAAGCGTGGTCTCCCGGTCGGACATAGACTGCGGGACTCACTTACCATGCACCAGCCGACATTTATGGGCCAGCTGATGCAACGCATCAATGAGCACATCCAAGTAGAGGATGTTGCGTCAGCATCTACCGCAAAGGCAACTTCGATAGCAACAGACAAGAGGTCGGCGGGAAAAGTGCACGCGGTCGGACAAGAGTCCAGCCAATCAAGTGACCGCGCTGAGGAATCGGACCGTGGCTCAAATCGCAAAAACCGGGGTAGGGGACGTCGGAATGACCGGGATGACTACCCCCGGGATGATGTAGCTGATGAAAACAGAAGGTTGAAGGCCAGGATAGGCATCACCACGGTCTTTAAGATTCCAATCTATCGCATACTTAGTGAAATTCGTGACGAGGAGTATGTCCGGTTTCCTGCTAAGTTCGGCGATGGACAGAAGGGCTTCAATCCGCGGTACCGTTGCATGTTTCACCGGAAGTGTGGCCACCGGACAGAGGACTGTTTTCCTTTGAGGCAACACTTGGAAGAGCTAGTCGCAGCCGGACACCTGGACCTTTACATTGATGGGGGCGTGAAGGCAAATCAAGCTCTAGTTGACCCGCAGGGATTGGATGACTGAGATGCGCCTCCACAAGGGGTTGTTAATGTCATCCACGGCATAGTGGAACTGGCGCATGTATGCGAGCTCCGAGGTATGATCAAGAAGGCAGAACACATGAGGGAAGTTTTGTCGGTTCAGCCTGCGATCAAGAGGGGGAAGACTGAAGAGAAAGATGTGATCAGTTTCTCCTTAAGAGACCTAGAGCGCGTTTAGACGCCACATAACGATGCCCTAGTGGTTACACTCTATGTCAAAGAATTTGATGTCAAACGGATCTTGATCGATCAGGGAAGCTCGGTCGAGATCATGTACTACGACGCTTTCAAACAGCTCATGCTCCGAGATACAGATTTGGCCCCGGCAACTTCGCCATTGGTTGGTTTCAACTCGCAACCAGAGTGGCCTTTGGGAAAGATTATCCTGCCGGTCAAAGCGGGATCCGTGGTCAAACAAGTGGAGTTCTGGGGGTTGCAGGTGCCATCTACTTATAATTTGATCCTTGGAAGGGGATGGCTTCACGCTATGCAAGCCGTGGCGTCGACCTACCATCTGGTGATGAGATTCCCCTCGGCTATGGGGGCAATTGAGGAGGTTTGGGGTGATCAAGTCATGTCGAAGCAATGCTTCGTGGCAGTAAATGAGAGCTAAGCTGCCAAGGGCTTCGTCTAAATGATAGAAGGACCGGAGGACAGGGGAGTCCTTGACGACGTGGGCACTAAGGCCGAGGACAAAGCCGTCGAGGAATTGGTGGAAGTACGAATTGATACAGAGAGTCTGGACAAGTTCTTCTTGCTTGGCTTAAGCCTTACCACCCAAGAAAGGACTGAGATGGTTGAGATTTTGATGGCCAATATCGAAGTCTTCGCATGGTCGCCTTACGACATGCCCGATCTCGATTCGAGTTTTATATGCCATCATCTCAATGTCTTCCCCGGAGCCAGGCCGGTCATTCAGCGAACAAGGAGATCGGCGCTACATCACGCCGAGGTAGTTGCGGAGGAAGTGAAGAACTTGCTTAAGGCGTGAGCGATTCAGGAAGTGCATTACCCTCGGTGGATTTCAAACACAGTCGTGGTGCCCAAGAAGAATGGGAAGTGGCGAGTTTGCGTCGACTACAAGACCGTCAACCGAGCTTGTCCGAAAGACAGCTTCCCTCTGCCTAGAATAGACCAGCTTGTGGACTTAACGGCTGGACATAATAGGCTCAGTTTCTTGGACGCCTACCGCGGCTACCATCAGATTGCCATGCATGGGCCCGGTCGAGAGATCACCTCATTCACGACACCAAGGGAACTCTTCTGCTACCGAGTCATGCCTTTTGGTTTGAAGAACGCCGGGGCAACTTTTCAAAGGATGGTGACCAAGATGTTCGCTCTTCTGCTAGGCCGGACAATGGAGGCTTATATTGATGATATGGTGGTTAAGAGCCGGCATCAAGCAGACCATTTGTCCGACTTGGCCGAGATGTTTGCCATTCTCAAAAAGCACAAGCTACGCCTGAATGCGTCTAAGTGTGCCTTCGGCTTGGGATCCAAAATTTTTTTGGGTTTCCTAGTTATGAACCGAGGTATTGAAGCAGACCCTACACAAATCCGAGCCATGAAAGAGTTAAAATAGCCCAGCTTCTGGGGCGTCTGAGATCTGGCGGAATGGCGCTTAATCGATTTATAAGGCGGTCATCAGATCGCTGCCGCCCTTTCTTTCAAGCCTTAAAATCAAAGTTCTCATGGGATGGAGAATGTGACCGGGCTTTGGCCGAGCTCAAGAAGTATTTGTCTTCAGCGCCACTGTTGGTCACACCGGAGCCCGGAGAAGAACTCTACCTTTATCTAGCCGTATCGCAGCATGCAGTCAGTGCGGTGCTTGTCCGGTCGGAAGGAATCAAACATCTACCCATCTTCTACGTCAGCAAAACCTTGCTACCGGTAGAGTCGAGGTATCTGCTGCTGGAAAAACTTGCGTTGGCTTTAATGATGGCCTCCAGGAAGTTGGCGCATTATTTCCATGCCCACACAATCATCGTTCTGACCGAGTTCCCCCTCAAAGCTTTGTTCGAACGGGCAGATTTCTCCGGTCGGATTCTTAAGTGAGTGGTCGAGTTAGGACAGTTTGACGTCAAGTTTCAGTCGTGCACTGCCATAAAAGCCCACACTTTGGCCGACTTCATTGCTGAATTCTCACCTGGAACTCATCCGATTTGCCCGGTCGATATTGCCGCGGCAGATGAAGAGGTGAATGCAAGCTCGACCAAAATACAACAGCTTGGCGGTGTTAGCGACGCAGAACTTACGCGCCCCGCCGTAGCACCCTCAGTTAATACGATACCACTGCCCGGCGATGCAATGACGGAGTTGGGTAGCACCGACCAACCTGCTTTCTGTCTGACAAAGATCACCAAGAGGGAAACAAGGAACCGACAAGACAGCAGCTAGGCCTAATACCGCAACCCAACGATTCGCCTACGGACTTGGACATTATGAGTCAGCTTGCTGAGTCCGGCGCCGAATCGCCGAGGGGGGCTGAAGTGGAACCGCTCATCATAGAACTCAAAGCCGAACAGCCGTGGTAACATCAACCGTCAGGCCTCCCAGGACCCATCGGAATGTTGGAAGCTCTTCGTGGGGGAAATGTGGAAACTTTTTGTACATGGGGCTTCTAACCGCTACGGTGCTGGGCTGGGCATAGTCCTGATATCGCCGGACGGACTGACTATCGAACATTCTATCACCCTTGGCTTCCCTACATCAAACAACGAGGCCGAGTACAAGGCGCTTCTGGTCAAACTCAAGAGCGCGCTTCAGATGCACGCGTCCGAGCTAATGGTTTACAGTGATTCCCAACTTGTGGTTAACCAAGTTTTTGGGGTCTATGAAGCCAAGGATGACAGAATGATGAAGTACCAAGCTCTGGTCAAAGACCACATCAAGCGCTTCCAGGCAATAAGGGTACAACAGATCGGCCGAGAAGAAAACGGCCGAGCAGATGAGTTGGCTGGCCTTGCTTCCATGGTTGATAGCACATCTCCCAACCCTCTCTTGATTGAATTCCTTCCGAGGCCCAGCATTGAAGAAGCCGAGCAGACAGCAGTACTCTGCGCCGAGCAAGGTCCTTCTTTGATAGACCCTATTATCCTCTTTCTCACAGAGCGGACCCTTCCAGCAGACAGGAAGGAAGCACATAAAGTCTGGGTGAAGTCAGAGCAGTTTTGGCTCTCTCCATCTTGCGCTTTATACAAAAAGTCTTTCACTGGTCCGTATCTAAAGTGCGTGTATCCAAACAGCATGGAAGCCTTCCTGTATGAAATTCACGAAGGCATCTGCGGCAGTCACATAGGGGGCAGATCTTTGGCCTACCAAGCTATTTCACAAGGCTACTGGTGGCCGTGCATGCAGACCGACGCATAGAAGTATGTTCGCAAGTGTGAGAAGTGCCAGAAGTTTGCCCACCAGATCCACCAGCCGGCCAGGGAACTTCTCCCCCTCACTAGCCCTTGGCCCTTTGCGATGTGGGGGCTAGATATAGTGGGACCACTCCCAACAGCACCAGGCAACCGGAAGTTTTTCATCACGGCCACAAACTACTTCACCAAATGGGTTGAAGCAGAGCCTTTGGCTACAATCAAGGAGAAAGACGTCAAACGATTTGTCTGGCAGAATGTGGTCACGCGGTTTGGCGTCCCCAAAATTTTGATCTCTGATAACGGAACCCAGTTCGACGGTCGCCTATTCAGAGGATTTTGTGAAGATTTGAAGATTGAATTCTACAACTCTACTCCGGCTTACCCGCAGTCGAACGGTCAAGCCGAAGCATCGAACAAGACCATTCTTGATGGGTTAAAGAAAAGGCTTGAGAAAGCCAAGGGAAAATGGGCCGAGGAACTTCCCAGCGTCCTTTGGGCATACCAGACCACCCCGCGGCGATCTATCGGGGAAACTCCTTTTGCGTTGGCATATGGCATGGAGGCGGTCATACCTTTGGAAGTTGGAATGCCCACCCTCAGAAGTGAAAGCTTTGAGCACGAGCTAAATGCCAAAGCTATCGCCTTGGAATTGGACCTAGTGGAAGAGCGCCGGGAAAAGGCTCTCATCCATGTGGCTGCCTACCAACAAGAGCTTTCCAGAAAATACAACAAGACGGTGCACCCCAGACCATTCAAAGTAGGCGACTGGGTTTTGAGGAAGGTCATGAGCAACACCCTAGTGCCAGGTGAAGGCAAACTAGGGGCAAATTGGGAAGGACCCTACAAGATAACCGGTCTGGCGGGCAAGGGGGCATACCATTTGGAGTACTTGGATGGTAGAGGAATACCCCGGCCATGGAATGCGGCCAACCTCAAACTGTATTATTTCTAGCTTTTGCTTTCTTTTCGTGCAAAGGAATTTTTTGCCCTACACTTCAGAATGTAACATTCTTTTTGTCAATATATAGAAGTGTCTCATCTTTGCCTTAGCATTTGATTGTTGCTTTTAAAATGGGACTTGCAACTGAGATGATTTACGCCGGTTGAACGAGTTGATGATTTGTTCAACTCTGAGATCGCAACCGAGATGATTCACTCCGATTGAACGAGTTGATGATTTGTTCAACTCTGAGACCGCAACTGAGATGATTTACTCTGGTTGAACGAGTTGATGATTTGTTCAACTCTGAGATCGCAACCGAGATGATTTACGCCGGTTGAACGAGTTGATATTTTGTTCAACTTTGAGTATAACAACCGAGATGTTTTATTCCGGTTGGCTCTGTTAATGATTTGCACAACTTTTGTATTTAAGCCGAGATGTACTGTTCCGGTTAAAATAGTTGCCGATTTACTCAATTATAGGCATGAAACCGAGATGTCTTTTTCGGTTAATTAATTTGAGCAAGATGATTAACCTATCCGAGGTATTTTGTTCGGTTGAAGTTGCTTCAATTCAAGACCGTGCAAACACTTAATGAAATTACAACTTTTTCATTAATGTGAAAATAAGTACAAAAGGCGGGGAACTTAGCCCGGTTACATGTTCAGACAAAAAGCAAGAAAAAGAAAGCTAAGCTAAGGGGGAAAGGTTAGTGAATTCATCCTCGGTCGCCTCCAAGTTGACTGTTGGTGATTGGTCTTGGACACCGGTCTCTGTTTGGCCGCTTCGCCTCAGCGGTCTCCTCCTCGGCATTTTCCTCTTTCTTCTTCGCTCGTCTTGGCCTCATTTCACCACAAAGGTAATCAAGATATCATTGACGTATGGCACAAGGTAAGTTGGCAGGAAGACGACTGGAGGAGAGGCAAATATGTCGGTCCCAGTTCCTTGGCCGAGATGCTCACAAGCAGTCTTCCAACCCGCCTTGAAATAGATATCTTGGGTGGCGTGAACCTGCTTTGTGTAGCTCTCCTCGGCCTCTTTGAAGCCGACATTATTGGCATCCTCCAGCTCCTTCTCCTTGGCCTGTTTCAAGGCCTCCAGGTCCGCCTTTATTGCATCTCTTTCTTGCTCGGTAGCGCCAAGCTGACTGAGCAACTTACTGTTGTCGGCATTGGCAATTTCAAGTGGTGACTTTGCTCGGCCGAGCTCGGTTTGAAGACTTTGGACTTGGCTGGCAGTGTCATTCTCCTTCTGCCGCAGTCGATGAATTCGCTCCATAACCAAGTGTTGCTTCTGGATGGCCTGCAAGAAGAGAGATTGATCAGAGAGGAAATCGTGCAAACACTTGTGAAAATTTGAGTAGAGGTTTGAGACTCTTACCCTGGTCATGGACTTCACGGCCGACTTCACCAACCGAGTGTCTGGAACATGGTCGCTGCCGACCACGTCGCTCGGTAGTAGAAGGGCCTTGGAGAGGTCAACGGCAAGAAGATGTTCTTTATCGCCCTTCACAGAGGCTGTTGCCGGGATCTCCTTATCCCGGTGTTTGAGCTGCGGTCGCTATGCCGGTGTTGGGTCCACTGTGACGGCTAGTTGCTCGGTAGTTAGCTCTTCAACTAGCTCGGCAAAGGGGTCCGCGCGAGGCCTTTTGCTAGCCCGACGATTGTCTTGGCTTGCCCGTTTGAGACCAAGCGCAACCATAGCCCTTGCCGATTGACCGGCAATTTGGGCGCGGTGATGACGCTCGGTATCTCGGCAGAAGTTGCTGTGAGGAGGTTCTTGATACGACTTCGTTTTGCCATCTCTTCTTCTTCGGTTAACCGGATTAGGGGCACGTCCGGTAGTCTTGGGTTTGGAAGAGGCGATGGAGCACGGAGAAAGTCTGTGACCTTACTCTGGTGTGGAGCTGAGTATCTGTATGTGGGAGTGTAGCCGAGCAGCTCGTTACAATCCCAGTGGCGGTAGCGGAGCACGATCCGGATGGCTTCTTCGTTGGGGTAGCGGTAGTTGGCTTGTAAGGCTTGGATCGCTGCAAAGGAAAGCAGAAAAATGGCTAAGTACAGAGCATTGAAGAAAAACAATTGACCGAGTAGGTTAGCACGGCTTACATGTTTCACCGAAATTCTTGCTAATGAACCAGTCCGGTACGTCGGCTGTTTCATAGTTGCCGGACACCCAGAAGAAGTCATCATCGTGCAAGTCTTTATCTAGGGTACCAGTCACTATTTTTTCTTTGCTCGGCCTAATTTTTAGGTAATAAGCAAGGCCATCGCTGGTGTGCCCAAGGGTATATTGTCGCAGTATCTCGGCTAAACCTAAGTTTGTGCCTAGCCGGTTGTTTAGCTCGTGCACGCCATTGATTATTCGGTAGGTGTTGATTGAAACTTGGGTGGGTGCTAGCCCGGTGTGGCGTAGGAATTCAGTCATCAGTGGGTTGACCGGGAAGCAGAGGCCTCCTTCAATTATAGACAGCACGGTGAAGGGGCACTGGTCTAATCTGCCCCAAGGGGTTGTCTTAATCTCAGCGAGCTCTAAGTGAACATCGGCCGGGATACCGTACTCCTCCTAGAACGCGGCCAGGGCAGCCGGAGTGTCAACAAGGAAACAGAAGCGCCCCATGTGTAACCGACTGGTTTAGCTCGGCTGAGGTGGTTTGGCAAACTGGTGTTTTGATGGTTGCTCGGTCTTTAAGAGCCTCGGTATTTGGTTAGTGGTCCCCTTGGACTCTGCAGGAAAAGGATGTCAAGTGTAAGTGGGAGCGCGGTCGATCATGAAGAGTGCCAAACCACCTCGGTTATTAAGGCTAACCAAGGAGCCCGGTCGCTCAAGCGGACCAGGTGTCAAGTCCTCTGGATACCCCGGTTTCTGCTAAGGTTGGGACAAACTAATCATTTGCTCGGTCTTAATGATTTTTTGGATCAAGGGAAGACCTGGAGCCCGGTTCGCCCCAGATCTTCAGTGTTCATCAGAGAAAATGAAGAACAGCAAGGAGAGTGAAGGGTTAGGGACGGTTTTGGGTGCCTATGTCCTAAAACCTACGGGGTGTAGTGACCTAATATGCGTAATACCAAGTGAAATAACAATAAAAGAGGTTGAAGAACTTACCAGTGGAGGGCAGTGGCTTCTTCCTCGAACACGAATTCAGTAATGGCAAGGAAGGGCAGGAGCTCTGGATCAGCAAGGATGAAGGAGAATCAGTAAAGACGAAATAAAAGAGGAAATGGCGTATATAAGAGAGGAGGACCGCCAAAAATTTGAATATGAACGGACGTGATGTTTGGCTGCTCGAGGCCAATCAACGCACGACACGTGTCCCTACTGACGGCGGCGTCAGTACTGAAGGGACAGGATGGTGAATCGAAGCATCGACCGGGCAAGTTTTGAAGACAGGCATGTCAACTAGCCCGGTCACCGTATTACAAACTGAGGACCAAGGAAGAGGACCAAGGAAGTGTTACCTCGGTTAGAATAGGTAATCCCAGTCACGCTTGCGTGGACGGAATTAAGGGGAAATTGAGAGGGAGATTTATGATCTGGATTGGGCCGTGGTAACGGCCGGATAGATTTGGGCCGAACAAGATCAGGTCGAGGTAGCGCGGCCCTATCAGGAAAGATTTGCTCGGTTAAGGCGAGGCGTGGTTGGACCGAGCTACTTGGCTTTATGGTATGAAAGCTGGTCAAGTGAGATGTCTGGCGCCAGGAAAGGCGTGGATGTTCTACGATTCAAGAGTTAGCTCGGTAGGAAAGCCAACGGTTAAACTAGCACGAGCTGTCCCGAGCTCGGTCGTCATTGAGTACGGCGAGCGGAGCGCTCTAGCTAGCTGTACAGTATGGCCGTTGATAGTCGAGAAGCTTCAGCCCGGCTACCGAGCTCCCAGTAGAGTGGGCTAGCAGTTTGGTTAGGTGGTGGTTAGCAAGATTTGTGCTGACAGATGGGATAGCAGCACCACGTGTTGAGAGACTAGTGGGAGTAGATTTGGGGCGCAGAAGGTATATAAGCGTCTCTGCACCCCCCATGCTGGGAGGACATACATTTGGTGAGATACAAAAACTCTAAACACTCTCCCTTCTCTCTATCTATCCCCTGGTGTGTGTACTAACTTGATCGTCGGAGGGGTTTTCCGGCCACACACCGCCGGGTAGCTCACCGCCGTTGTGCTTGCAGGTCGATCGGACATACAGTAGCTTGGAAGAAAGGAGTATGGGCTTGCCTAAATGTTTGGAACAAAGCTTACGAGAATTCTTAGTGAGAACTAAAGCTTAGATTGATTATCGCTTCTATTCTTATCATTCCAGAACGCGGCCTGGGATATACCGTGTACTAAGATGCCTCTAGAGAAGGGTTAGGATGTGTTATGATGCAAGAGGGCAAGGTGGTGGTGTATGGATCGGTCCAATTGAAGACTCATGAGAGAAACTACTCGATGCATGTCATTGTTGTCTTTGCCTTGAAACTTTGGAGACATTATTTGTATGGTGAGAAATTTAAAGTCTTTTCTGATCATAAAAGCCTTAAATACCTATCCTCCCAGAAATATTTGAATCTACGCAACGGAGATGGATGGAGTTTTTAGAAGATTATGACTTTGAAATACACTACCACCCCAGTAAAGCCAATGTTGTAGCAGATGCTTTGAGTAGAAAGTCCATAAGTACTATCGCCAGCTTAGGGTTGAGGGAATAGAAAATAACGAGGGATGTTAGTGAATTTGATTTGCAACTCCAGGAGTCTTTTGAACAAGCCATCTTATTCACCATCGTTGCACAACCCACCCTTGCTGCGCGAGTAGTAGAAACACAATTGGGTGATCCAGAGGTAGATGCAATTCGAGAGAGAATCTCCCAAGGGAAAGAAGAGAAGGGCCTAAACATTTATACCGATTCTAGTATTTGTTACCTTGATCGGTTGGTTGTGCCTAAATCAATAAGAGATGAAGTTTTACGGGACTTTTATCATACACGTTTTGCAGTGCATCCGAAAGGCACCAAAATGTATCATAACCTAAACTAACAATTTTGGTGGAGGGGTATGAAAAAGGATATAGCTTCATTTGTGTCCAAATGTTAAGTTAAAGCTGAACATCAAAGACCAACAGAATTGCTACAACCTTTTCTGGTTGCTGAATGGAAATGAGAGCATGTTAACATGGACTTTGTCACGGGCCTTCCTAGAATGCAAATCAGCCCACTTCCTCGCCATGAGCATGGGGGATTCTATAGAATTCTTGCTGAACTTTACATCTGTGAGATTGCTAGCCTCCATGGGGTTCTAGTAAGTATAGTGTCAGATAGAGACCCTCGCTTTACAGTAAGGCTATGGCAATGTCGCCAAAGTACCTAATTGAATTTCAGTATTGCTTAGACAATCCTAATGTAGTATTCAAATTTTAGAAGATATGTTAAGGGCATATGTGCTAGATTTTAAAGGGCCTTGGGAGAAACACCTACCCTTAGTTGAGTTTGCTTATAACAATAGCTACCAGGCTAGTATTAAAATGACACCTTTTGAAGCTCTTTATAGACGTCCTTGGAGATCACCAGTGTGTTGGATAGAAGTTGGAGACTCACCTATGCTTGGGCCCAAGTTAGTTTATGAGACAACTGAAAAGGTAGCCCTTATTCGACGAAGATTAGTCACGGCACAAAGCCGACAGAAAAGTGATGTCGATCGTCGTCGAAGGCCTTTGTCTTTTGAAGTTGGAGATCATGTGTTCTTGAAAATCTCTCCAAAGAAGGGATTAATGAGGTTTGGCAAGAGTGGAAAATTGTTTTCACGATTTATTGGCCCCTTTGACATTATCGAACGAATTGGAGAAGTTGCATTTCGTCTTGCCTTACCGCCACAACTCTCTGGAGTCTATAGTGTGTTTCATGTGTCTATGTTTCACACGTACAAACCAGACCCCTCTCACGTGTTAGATTAGACGGAGATTGAAGTGGATAAAGATGTGTCTTATGAAGAAAGACCAATCCAAATTTTAGATACATGGAAGCAAGTGTTAAGGGGTAAGACAATTCCATTAGTTAAAGTATTGTGGTTCTATCATGGTGTTGAAAAAGTGACATGGGAACGTGAAGTTGAGGTCCGCAAGAAATACCCAAACTTATTTTCAAATTTGTGATGTAATTGTCTCCTTGCTTTTTCCTTGTATATGATAAATTGGAAATGAACTATAATCTTCTAATTCTCCCTTGCCTTTGGTTTTAAATTGATATATTGTTTATTTGGGTGTTGTTAAGGATGGATAAGTATATTGTTGTTGCCATACTTTATTATCGGATTGTGAGTGAATGTTATTTCGGGGGCAAAATTTCCTAAGGGGGAGAGATTGTGACATCTTGTTCCAAGTGATCACTTGAGCAAAGAAAGTGTCTCTCGAGCAGAGAATTGTTGCTCCCAGTATCTCGCAAGTTTACAGGCGAGACCGCTCAAAAAAAAAAGAATCGTCACTCGAGCGCAGAATATGAGCTCCCAGTAGTTTCACTGTAGCTTTGCAAAACTTCTAGGACTGCTCATTTTTAGCTCGAGCGGTGGAATGATCACTCGTGTGATCCTTCTATAATTGTGTTGTTCGCTCAAACGAAAGAAGTTGAGCTCGAGCAGTCTGCGCGATTTTAGCACTTTAAAAAGTACATTTCTAGATCATTCTTTTCACTTTTCTTTTCTCTCTTGCTTCCTCTCACCCTAAGTTCAAAAACCCTAGGTTTCTTTTCTATCTCTTCTCCTTCACGTTTTTGTCTTAAGGAGGATGAAAATGATGTGTCTAGAATGTGTTTGTAAGGCTTATATGGGCTTGATTAAGAAGTTTAATTAAGCTAGACTTACAACTAATTAATTGGCATTATTTTATTCTAATTATTTGGTTCTGAATCAAATTCTAATTAAATTTTTCTTAAAATTCTAAAAATCCCAAGTAACACATTGATATGGTCAGTTTCATATTCGAATGCTGATAAGGTCTTCAATTCGCATATTGAAACAGAAATTCAAACAGATATTTCTACGTCAGACATATATAAATACATATAACACATAACACATGCAATTAACTTGGGTTTCATCTTAATTACTTGTTAGGCATTCTAAAATCAAGGATTATAAGCAATCACAGGTCGGAGTTGTTACAGTGACCTATCTCATCCACTGTTTGATCCAATCTTTGTTTTTCTTTACGAGAAATCTAGGGTTTGAAGAGAAGAAGAAGAAGAATAAGGAAGAGGGGTTGGGGGTGGAAATAGGAGGTAGAAGAGGGATGATGAAGATAAGGGTTGTGGGCAATTGCATGGGGGAGGTAGGGATGGGCATCGACCAACCCTTATTTTTAACTCAGTCCGACCCACTATTAAATTAATTAATTATAATATATATATATATATATATTTTGTTGGGGTCTAAATTTTATTTTTGTTAATTTTCTTAAAATTCACATTTGTAGTAATGATATATATTATTGTTGATGATGATATGATTTTTTTTGACTTTTTAATATTATAGAAGTTTTGTTGGTATAACATTATACTTAAAAATATATCATCACTATTTTTAAAAGAAATGAACATACTAAAACCATACAACTAAAATTAATACAGTGAGTGAAGCATGAATTGAATTCAATCTCCACCACATATATTCATTTGTGGATAAATTTGGGGTGCCAAATTCTGAGACCTAGTTTTTTTTGTAAAAAGAATAGTCTATTTGGTTTGTCTCCAAAAACATGTTTGGTTGAAAATTTTTAAATTTTTTTTCAAAATCACTTTTTTTTTTTTCAACTACACATTAATAATCACTTTTTCATTCTCTTCTCTTTTTCTCAATCACTTTTTCTCTTACACCCATTTAATGAACTACAAAATAAATAAATAAATAAATAAATATTAAACCATCTGAAACTCCAACATTTGAAAATTATTTTCAAAATATATAATTAAACAAATTTTTTAAAATTTTAAGTTCTCTTCAAAAATTTATTTTTAAAATAATATGTCAAAACACAAACCCTATATTTGCTTCCTTTTCATTTCTTCTCTCTCTCTTGGTACACTGAAGATGGACTTGGTTCTTCAGCATTGATTGGATTCCCAAGTAGACCACTCCAACCACATGGCATAGTCGGAGATCGGTGAGCTCAGTTGCACTGGATAAATTTTCGTATTTTTCTCTGTTTGGCATTCTCACTCAATACATGCTTTTATATAAGTAGGTGATTGATTACATTTCCTGCAAAATCACATGAGATTCTCTACAGATTTCGTGGGTTTTATTTTGCTGTTCGTTTCTATCTAAACCCGTTTATGACAAACATTAAATCCCACCAAATTCATTCAGATTCACCAATTCAACTTTCCTGATTTCTTTTTATTTGATTCCATATTTTTATTTATTATTATTTTATTTTTTCAATTTTATTTTATTTATTTATTTTTCCTGTGAGTTTGCTGAGATAAGTGAGGATAACTTGAGGTGTAGTTGTTGAGAAATAGTTTGTTTTTGTTAGAAAATGTAATTTAAAATTGAATTTCTGAGGAAAAAAACATGCCTTGTTCGGATATAAGCATTTTGCATTAGATGGTTACCATGTTAGGTAGGAACTGTTTTGCTGAGAAATGTAATTGGGAGGTTTTGACAAGCTAGGTGTAGGCAATGGAGATAGTAGGGGCTAGTTGTAGGCTAGACGTCAGTTGAGAATCGTATGCCTCAAGTTTCGGTTCAGGTAAACAATTGATTCAAATTTTAACTATAATTTACATTGCTTGTTGTGGTTGATGATTTATCTCAATTAGATATATGAATCTCTTGAGTTTCGAATTCTAATTCTAAGCTCTGTATAATCTGAACCTTTAGGTTCTTGGAGAATCATGTTCTGGTTTGATTCATAATGTTTGTTATTGAACTCAAACTATTACACAGCAATCATCAATCATTATTGTTGCTCCCATTCAAGGTATTTCCCTTGTAATTGACTTTGGATTGTTGAGTTTTGCATTAGTTCTTGGGATATCCATGGTTATATGATATGATGCACGGACATGGACACAGGACACGACACAACACGGACACATGGACACATAAATTTTTAAAAAATAAGGGACACGACACGTTGGGGACACGTTTAATATATATAATTTTATTTATTTATTATATGTCTAAAATAAAAAGAAAATCATTAATTTTTATACAATTACAATAATAATAAAATTAATAAACATATTTTAAAAATTTTTTTAATAAAAATAAATTTTTTTAAATAAAAATAAGAATAAAAAAAGAAAAAAGAAAAAAAAAGGAAGAAGAAAAAAGAAAAAAAAAGGAAGAAAAAAAAAGGAGAAGAGAGAGAGAGAGAGAGAGAGAGAGAGAGAGAGAGAGAGAGAAAACGAAGAAAATGGAGGAGAAGAGGAAGAAGAAGAAGATGGAGACAGAAGACGAAGACGAGAAGGAGAAGAAGAAGAGAGCAAACAAAAAATACCTCAGCTTCTTCAATTGATCTGAACAGGTTAGGGCTCCTTTCCTCTCCTCTCTCGATCTTTGTCTTCTTACCTCCCTCGATCTCTTTCTCCATCTCTATTTCTCTTTCTCTATTTCCTCTCCTCCTTCGATCTCTTTCTCTCTTTGTCTCTTTCTCTTCAACAGTTAGGGCTTCGATCTACCACATGCGTGTCATTTGCATTCGATTTGTAGATGTTGGATTTGAGATCAAACTACTCTTATTCGTTTGGTTATTTATTGTTGTGGCCTAAGATTTTAAGCTCAAATATGGACCTGGCTGATGTTGTTTTTGATTTGAATGACTTTGATCTGGATTGAACAGATGCAGATTCTGAGCTAGCTAATTCGAAATGCTACAATCTAGAGTTTCTGGTTCTCTTAGATTTAGGGCTTTGATTTTTTATTGACCTAGAGTTCTCTGTACTATCTTTTTCCTTTTCTTTTTTTAAAAAAAATTAGCTAAAGATTTAAAAACTAATGTTAAATTTTTTCGGATAATTCCAAAAACAAAGGATGGTTAAATAATTAC
Source organism: Camellia lanceoleosa (assembly GCA_025200525.1). Lineage (NCBI taxonomy): Eukaryota > Viridiplantae > Streptophyta > Magnoliopsida > Ericales > Theaceae > Camellia > Camellia lanceoleosa. The sequence goes on along the minus strand of CM045760.1, from coordinate 198,485,915 downwards.
CATAATGCCATAGTTTTATACAAAAATATTTTTGTTTTTGGGTTGATTTGTTAGCTCGCTTTTTATGAATCCATATTAAGAAATTAGACCAAGTTATGAGCTTTTTCTCTACATTGAATTGACTTTTTCTTGAGCTTCTTATAGGCTCATGAATTTGGCAACAAAGTGACTTTGAGACAGATTATTGTCGTGATGATAATATTGTTAGGTTAAACAGATTTATCTCATCTCATGCATATGTTTCTTGTAGAGCCAATCTTATATTTGTATTGTTTACTCTATTCTGGGGTGGTCTGACCTCACTTTTCTTATAAAAATACAATGACATTCACCATATGTTGTTGGTCCTTATCGAACATCTCTTTAATATTGGATTCATTGCAAGGTAGAAATGTTGATGCCTTGATTTTGTATTGACAAGCTGTGCCCTCTCTGTCTCAGATCCAAATATGATTTTTCTTTGCCCTATAGGTATGTGTATGTGTAGCTTGACTTTTTCGCGCCCCCTTTCGGAAGCTTGAAAGAAGCCCTACAGTTCGGACTCCCGTGGTTCTGAATCTAATCTCACAAGTGCAATGTAAAATTAGTAAACACCAAAGAGTTCAAATCCGGCAAATTTTTTGGAAAATCAATTTTGGAATCAAAAATGCCAAAATTGGACTGCTTTGCCGAATACAGAGTCACCACCTAAATATTTTATTTTGGAAAAATTTAGGAAACCCATGACTTGTGCCAAAGGCCACGTGTCCGTCATCACCAAAGTTGCCTCGGCTCAGGAACTTAGGTACGAGATGGGAAAGTCATGAATTGAGCACCCCGCTCGCCCGATCAAAGATCAGCCTCTACTAATCATGATATGATTTTTTATCAACATTATATGCTCTTGTTTCGGTTTATTAGGCTAGCATTACTATGTGATGTGCACAAGCAAGTATAGACTAGTTTGCTCGAATTGGAACAATTCAATTTCATGTTTGCTTTTCGAAAAGGGTTTGATTTTGCCACTTAACAAAGTGGACTTAAAGTTTGTGAATATGCCACATGACAAAGTGGGCTTAACAACATACATTCATTTAATCATTCCAATTCAAACAACAAGCTTTCATCCACAGGCATTTTAGCAGTTTAACAAGTAAGCATTTAGCCTCATGGCAATCACTCACACTCTTGCAAGTATGCTAAAGCACTAAAAACTCACCTAATACTCCAAGCCAAGATAAAACAAAAGAGTTAGAAAAATATGCATGATTCTTAACTATATAAGATGGCTAATGCAATGCATGCACACTACAGGAAAAAGCACATTCGGTGACCAAATTTCCCGACTAAAAAAAATTTGGTCGCTGAAAATGTAGCTTTCAGTGACCAAAACAGCATTAGTAGCCAAAAGTAAAGCTTTTTGGCGACTAAAAAATTTTAGCAGCTGAAAGTCTACAATTGGCGACTAAAACTAAGTTTGGTCGTTGATTATATGGGTTTTAGTGACTAAAAAATTTTTAGTAGCCCAAAGTAAAGCTCTTTGGCGACTAAAAAAATTTAGTAGCCAAAAATCTACAATTGGCGACTAAAAATAAGTTTGGTTGTTGTTTATATGGGTTTTATCGACTAAAAAAATTTTAGTAGCCAAAAGTAAAGCCTTTTGGTGACTAAAAAAATTTTAGTAGCCAAAAACCTACAATTGGCTACCAAAAAATAAGTTTAGTCGCCAAAAGTGGTCATTTTTAGCACGGGCGAACTAAAATCCTAGGGCAGGAATTAAATTTTTTGGCAACCAAAATTTTGGTAGTTGAAAGTGCATCTTCGACAACCAAATCCGACTTTGGTCGGCAAAAGTTAAGTTTTTTAGCGACTAAAAACAATTAGTAACCGAAAGTATAGAATTGGCGACTAAAAAATATGTTTAGTCGCCAAAAGTGGTCTTTTTTATTTTTATTTTGCTACTAAATAGTTTATTTTACATAAATTATGTTCAATAAAATAATTATGTTTATACATATACTTTTATATTAATATAGATGTATGTACTATATAAACAATATATGTCATATATATAATCATATGGTGCTATAGAGGCGTAGTGGGAAGAGTGTGGTGCATAAGGTTTATGGTGCAGGAGGTTGGCGGTTCGAGTCTCCGCAAGAGCGAATCAAATTGTTCTACAACGAATTATTATTATTATTTTTTTCATGTTTGAAGCTTTTGGCGACTAAGGCTGTTGGTCGGTGATTGGTTGCTTTTGGTGACCAAAGGTGTTGGTTGGCGATTCCTTGACTATTGGCGACTAAAACATTGGTCGGTAAATGTGTAATTTTAAAGAAATATAGTTGACTATTGGCGACCAAAATTTTGGTCGCTAAAGACTTGCTTTTTGCCGACCAAAAGTTTTTTGGTCAGCAAAACCCTTCACGACCTTTCTCGACAGGGTTTTGGTGACAAATGTAGCGACCAAAATTTTTAGTCGCAAAATGTCATTGGCGACTAAAAAACAAACAATAGGCGACCAATATTTTAGTCGCTAAAAGTGACTTTTTTTTGTAGTCGCAATAATGCAACTAATAGGCTCGACTAGTAATATAGCTTATGTGGCAATTTAATTAACATGCGGTCTAAGCACATATTCAATGAAGTATTAAAATGGCAATGCAATTAAAATGATGAACCAAGCCTCGGTGCGTGTAATACAAATGGATGGATGCAAACATGCGATATGCTAATTGAAATGTGATGTCCCTAATCTAACCATCAAAAGCGGATAAATAAAAGGGAGAAAGACGTGGGGTTGGAAGACATACATATTATTACATTACGCTCTCACGAAGGAGAGTCTGAATGAATAAAGCTATTCGGCCTCATGAAATGAGAGATGTGCATGCACATGCTCGGTTTCCATCTAAAAAAGACCACCATTTTCCTCCTGAATACCTATGTTTGCACAGTTGAATATTTCCAGAACCATTTTGCTACACCTTACCAACACTCTGCTAAGATTTGCATCAATGGCCAGCCGGCCACTAATGCACGGGTTCATCTTGCTACAACAGAGGACAAACAGAGCAAAAAGAGGATATTCTCACAAATTGTTTGCACAACTCACCCCTCATTTTCATGAGCAAATCTAAGGAGTGGTGAACCTAAGCCATAAACCACCAACTCAAGCAATTTCATTACATGATGGCTTGTGACTCAAGAGTACAAGCTCAATAAATGCAAAACAAGACACAAACCTTCTCCCTTTTATGAAAGATCAAGGGAAGGAGGTGACTTTGGAGACTTGGATCATTTCATCACTGGCAAGTATGAAACGGTTCAAGTTCCATGTGCTCAATTAACGTCTGATTGAACACACCAAGTTATTATCTTGCTCACTTTTAGTCCCAAGTTTTAGTTACTCACTTTAATTTACCAACCATTCCTTAATCCAATTAAGTCCATTGGTGAGTAAGTCCTCTAATGGAAAGACGGCTCAAAACATAAGTTGCTTTGGGTATGAAAGAAGTATCATACCGTTGGTAATGAACCCCCTAAGGGATTAAACCATTAAGTATGAAACCTCAATTTCACACTTAGGCAAGCAAGTGACTTGAAACCACTTTCAAAGAAAAATTAAAAGCCAAGAAAGGATGGAGGTTGTAGAGATTATGTTTGCTAAAATTAAGTGTAAAAAAACACTAAAACAATGCGTAAGGGCCGTAAAAAATGAGCTGTCTACAGTTGCCCCTCTTTGACAGAACTTAGAAGTCATGAAATGACGTTAGTGAATGTCAAAGCCCAGAGACGACCCATTTTGACAAGGTCGTAAGACTTGGACAAACAATCAAGACAGAAATAAATGGTTACGCCCGCAGGCTGTCTATATAACCCTTTGCAAGGAATCAAACCAGTGTAGTTCTGGAGCAAGATGCAAACAATATGCATAATGTAAGAACATAACTTAGGATCACGCAATGAGGCTGTGCAATGAAACATTTGAATGCGAATGCAATGCAAAGAAAATGCCACAGTTAAATAAACTGAAACAAGGTACAACAATTCCAATCATGAAAAGAAGAAGGTAAATAAACACACCCGCGTGGGAAACACGAGCCAAACCGCATTTAATGCAAAAATGACGTAAGAAAATTATACAAGCTTAACTACACATCGTGTAGGAAAGGCGAAGAGCGACATAACCATCGGGCGCACCTGAGGTCTCAACTGAGATCCTAATGCGTTGTACGCGTGAGGAGAAAAAGGTGGTGCGAACACTAGGAGCACCTGAATGTTTTTAACTGATTGGAAATCCTAATGCATCGTACACAAGAGGACGAAAGATAGTGTGAACACCGGGCACATCTGAATGTTTTTAACCGATTGGAAATCCTAACGCGTCGCATGCGAGATGAGGGAGGGTGGTGTGAACATTGGGCGCACCCGAATGTTTTCAACCGATTTGCAATCCTAACGCATCGCACACGACAGGAGGAAGGGTGGTGTGAACACTCGACGCACATGAATGTTTTTAACCGATTGGAAATCCTAACGCGTCGTACGTGAGAGGAGGGAGGGTGGTGTGAACACCGGGCGCACATGAATGTTTTTAACCGATTGGAAATCCTAACGCGTCGCACGCGAGAGGAGGGAGGGTGGTGTGAACACCAGGCGCACATGAATGTTTTTAACCGATTGGAAATCCTAACGCGTCGCACGCGAGAGGAGGGTGGTGGTTTAAACACTGGGTGCACCCAAATGTTTTTAACCGATTGGAAAAAAGATAGAAGTGATTCGAATATGGCACGAATGATTTTATCTGAAATTCCTCTGAATGAACCATACATACAATATCGTTTGCCTGTATAAGAAAGAAAATCTACAAGTGCGGTGGAGTAAGAATGCATGTTCTATGCAAGACAAACAACCGTGATAAAATGTTAATGGCATGTTCTATGCAAGAAACAAAAGCAGAAGCATATTCTATGCGTGATTCAAGATAGAAAGCATATTCTATGCGTGATTCATAATGGATGCAAAACGTGCATGCGACATATATGTGAAATGCACATTTTATGTAACAACATATACGAAATGCATAATTTGGCAAAAAACAAATTCAATGGGAACCTTTGATTTATATCACAAAAGAGTTACTATATGTTTAAAGGATATACCTCATTTATGTTGACAAGCGACGAACATCGTGTACCGAAAACACAGTTTTGAGCTTCCATATAGACAATCTAGACCCAATAGTGAACCATTTCTACAATTTTTGGAAACCAAGGACCCAAAATAGCATCAGGACCCCAAGGGAAGCCATTGGCTATCGGTCGGCCACAAGAGGAGGCTGCCAGCCAGGTGCTGGCCACTAGTGAGCCTTGCCGGCCACCTGTCGGCCAACGATGGCAAATTCGGGGCTTTTTGGTCTTTTAGCCTTGGGTCTTTAAGTATAAGCAACTATCCTCAAGTAATAGATGACTTTCTCTACCCTATCCTCAGATTCTTGAGCAAGCATGTATCTTATCATTGTGTCCATTATTGATAGATACAAAATCAAAGGCTTCTCCAGCTCTGGCGGCAACAACATAGGCGGATTTTGAAGGTACTGCTTGATCTGTTCAAAAGCGAATTGACATCGATCATTCCATCGAAATTTCTTTCCTTTCTTCAGGAGACCAAAAAGTGGATCACAAGTCAAGGTTAATTTTGAAATAAACCGTCTTATGAATTGCACTTTACCCAGAAAGCCTCGCACCTCATTTTCAGTCCTTGGTGGTGGCATTTCCAGGATGGCCTTGATTTTGGAAGGATCTACCTCAATGCCCCTTTGTGTGATCAAGAAATCCAACATTTTCCCTGCTATCACGCCGAAAGTACACTTCTACGAATTCAACCTCAGTTTGTATTCTCTAATCCGTTGAAAGAATTTCTTCAAGGCGGTGTAGTGGCCCTCTCTTTCTTTGGACTTGATAATCATGTCATCCACATACACCTCGATCTCTTTGTGGATCATATCATGCAGAATAGTGGTCGCAGCCCTTTGATAGGTAGCCCTAGCATTCTTCAGCCCAAACGGCATCACTCTATAGCAGTAGGTTGCCTACGGCGTAGTGAAGACAGTTTTCTCTATGTCTTCGGGTGCCATTAGAATCTAGTTATACCTAGAAAACCCGTCCATGAAGGAGAGCAATGCATGGCCAGCAGTAAAGTCCACCAGTTCATCAATATGTGGCAAGAGAAAATCACCCTTCGGACTAGCCTTATTCAAATCCCTAAAGTTGACACAGACTCTGATTCCGCCAACCTTCTTCGGGACTTGAACAATGTTAGCCAACCACGTTGGATATTCAGATACTAATAAGAACCCTGCGTCGATTTGCTTGGTAACTTCCTTTTTGATCTTCAAAGCCCAATCTAGGCGTATTCTCCACAATTTCAGTTTGACGGGTCGGGCCTCGGGGTCGAGAGGGATCTGATGTTGTACGATCTTAGGATCGATTCCAAGCATGTCTTCGTAGGACCACGCGAAAACATTTTTGAAATTTTTTAATAAAACAACTAAGCACTCGTGCTCCTCCGAAGATAATGTGGACCTGAGCTGGACTAGATGTGAATCCTTCTCAATACCCACATTAAACTCAATGATTTTATCAGCAAGGGGTTTTGCAAACCTTTCCTCCTCTCGATTAATTAAAATTTTCAAAACCAAAGGAATTCCTTCCTCTTCATTTTCACTAAAATTTTGAAAGTCCTAATCAATGCAATAAACAAGCGGCACGAAGAAGTACTCAGAATCTGCAGCAACATTCTCATTCATGAGGTCAAGTTCATCCAGCTCTTTGGTTACAACCGAATCAAAAGCAAAAAGAAAAGAATGACCTGGACAAGACCTTGGCATCCGGGTTATCACTTCCAAGAATACCAAACCCAGACTCAAAAAAACCGAAATATGATTCTGACTCCACAGGCTCTGTGGAATCAGATTCTAGTTCACTACCCGACTCAGAACTACTAGACAGGTGGCCCTCCTCTACCTGCCAAACGAGAGATGGTGCGTTAGATGCATCCTAAACGCTACTAGAAGGGTTCACACTTGGTTGGTCCCCGATCATGGAGATGGTTAGGTTATTCCCTAAGCTCTCTGAGTCGATCAGAGGATCCCAAAGGAGACATGCCAGTGCTGCCCCTACCTCACTGTTGTTTGAGTTACTATCCATGCTCTTTTAATGTCACGACCCGAACCCGCCCCTATGGGTTAAGGCCATAACTGGCCAGTAATCACGAGATTACCGATGGCCTCAAACCAAATAAAACAAAACTCATCAGAGTAAAGGGGCCAAACAGAAGCAATTTAAAACTTTTATCCATAGAGCTGTGCTTATGTGCACACCATAACATTCCAAACATTTATATGTTAATAACTCACATCAAAATGTGTACTAACACAAAACACTGTACATATAGGATCATACAAGTTTAAGTCAGTCGAACCCAAGACTTATATACAAAAGTGGTCCAATGCTTTCGCCAACATAACAAAACTATGAACAAAGGATGAAGGCGAAGACAGTCTCGTGCGTGAGACGTTTGGGTTGACTCCTCAAAACTTTGACTTTTTCCCACAATTTCACTGAGGCTGGTTCTGGACGTCTCTTGGCTCACCTACATGTACATGAATGAGCGTGAGCGAAAGCCCAGTGAATAATATCAAATAAAGGAGATACATAAGTAATTTGTGAAATAGTAACAGCAGACGGCCTCTGGTCCAATCACTTGTATCAATCGGCCTTTGGCCAATTATTCATGTCAATCGGCCTTCTGCCCAATCATTTATGTCAATCAGCCGTTGGCCCAATCATTCATGTCAATCGGCCTTTGGCCCAATCATTCATGTCAATCGTTGTCCTCCATTCAAACTAATGAATTTACATAATTTACATAGGAGTAAACAATTGGACAACAACATATTCGAAATATCTTGTTAAGATATTACTCACAGTGATCGGCTTGTGGATTTGCCTTGGAGCTTGACCCTACATATCACATAACACATATGGGTCACAAATAATTCAATCTGTTGTTTAATTCACATATTCCTCTTTATGCTTCATTCTTATCTCTTTTATTCAATTACAATGCTCAATGTATGCCTAAGAGTGCTTAAAAGTGAAAGGGAACAGAAAACGAAACACAGAATGCATTTTTAAAATTTCAGAAAATCGGCTCCCCGCTCGAGCGGACCCTTGAGGCCTGCCAAAGTACTGGTTATGCGAAAATTACGCTTGAGCGTTAATTTTGGCACTCGAGCGGTAATTTTGGCGCTCGAGCGGAAGGCCTCACTACATGGCTCCCCGCTCAAGCGTGAGTTCCCCCGCTCGAGCGGACTCCGTGTCTGCAAAAATATGCCTGGAGCTCGCATTTTACGCTTGAGCGGCGGATTCCCCGCTTGAGCAAACACCATGAATTCTAGGTTTTCCAGAATGTGTTCTTGAGCTCAAATCCGACCTTCCAAGGTTCAAAACCCAAAAATTTGGTTCCAAAACATGCAAACACATTATATAATATGAGCATATAAGCAAGGTGAGGTCAATTGCTCAAAATCATGGTTCAATTCTTCCAAATTAATCCACATTTCATTGTAAACTCAAGGCTCATACATTCAAACTTTACACAAGCTTCATATATTCCATAATCAAACATGCATGTCAATTTTTGACCTCATTTCCATTTCAAATAGCACCAATGATGCCCATAAACATGAAAATCAACAAAACCATGCTTGCATGTATACTTCAGTGCTCAATTCTTCACAATTCGCACATTACATGCTAGATTATGCAATTTAATATCAATTATGTACATGCATGCATACATTGACCTTCAATTCAACATAATCAACTCAATTCCACTTCAATCCTTACTCTTGATCATTAATCAACTTTGAATACACAAAATTACAAATTAAACTCATGGATTCACTTACCTAGAGGCTCAATTCTTCCAATTTATAGCAAATTCTTGAGTAATCTTCCAAAATCTCCAAGTTTCTTGACCAAACCTTCAATCTCCTACTCTCTCTCTCTAACCGACCCTCTCTTCTCTTCTTAGAGTTTATAATCAGCCAAGTTGATTAAAAAGAGAGCTTGAGTGCATATGGCCTTATGTGTAAGTCCACTAACCAATATAACCAATATTTAAATAATTTTGAGCACTATGCCAACATTTTAATCTAATTAATTTGATCCAAATCAGTTTTCAATTAAATTTCACTGTAGGCTGTAAAAATTACGCTAATCATAATGACGCAATCAATTTTGGGTTCTGTGGTTGATAAGGCCTTCAATTTAATTTCCAAAGCAGATAATCGAACAGATATTCCTACGGTGAACATATAGAAATTCAAAACCATATATTTTCACAAAATGGCACACAAAGTCATATTAAACACATAATCATACTCATATTAAGGACCAATTAACATATTATGGAACAAGGATATCACAGTCTTCCCCCCTTTAGGAAGTTTGGTCCTCCAAACTTGTTTTACCTTCGTCGGGAAACAAATGTAGATAGTGTAGTCGCATTTCCTCATCTTTTTCCCATATAGCATCCGTCCCATAATGTTCCTTCCATTCCACTTTCACCATTGGGATGGACTTGCTTCTTAATTGTTTCACTTGCCGATCAACAATTCGTTCCGGCCATTCGGCGTATTTCATATTTTCATCAATAGCTACCCGGTGATAATCAATCACATGAAACGGGGTCTCAGAGGTAACCCTTCAACATCGACACATGAAACACGTTATGGATTTTTTCGAATCCCGGTGGCAAAGCAACTCTATAGGCAACTGGGCTAAGCCTTTCCAAAATCTGAAACGGCCCAATGTAACGGGGCGACAACTTGCCCGTCTTTCCAAACTTGACTTGGCTTTTCATTGGGGACACACGGATGAACACGTGGTCACCGACCTCATACTCAAGAGGTCTTATTCGAACGTTTGCATTGTCACGCCCCTAACCCGCCCCTAATGAGGTTCGGGCATGACCTACTCAGAACCAGACAGAATGACCTGTTATAGTAGGTATCTGGGGCCTGAGCGGAAGCATTAAATTTAAATGACGACATACAGAGACATCCATTGAGCAACTACCAAAACCAGGACCATCTAAACATTCATCACAAACGAATATGTACATAAAGTTAAGTTACATAAACCGTTATGGTTACAAAACCAAATCGTATATTAGGCATACAAAATAATAGTTACAATAACCCTGACTAGCAACCATGGTACACAAAACCTCATTGACAACCAGCTAGTCTAATGTGCAAGGATTCCTTCGAGTGCCTGACTGTCCTTGGGCTGACAAAATGCATGTAACAGCTCTAAACGGTCCACCAAGCTTGTTTCCTACAGAATCAGACAAAACTTACAGAATGAGACAAGCTCAGTGAATAATAGTACTTGATTAATTAAATCACAATGCATAACTGAACATTTTCCAAATAAACAGATTGGCCTTTTCAAATTTAGATAGCCTTGCGGCACGATAGCCTTTTCTAAGACAGATAGCCTTTCGGCACAGATAGCCTTGCGGCCCAGATAGCCTTACGGCACAACAGATTTCATTTTCAAATCAGTACATTATTTACAATAATGTCTTACAGAACAGATACATAAATATATATGTAATGCACTATTACTCACAGCGTTATGGTGGCGATTAGTTCTTTCCGAGTGTGCCCTGCACACAATACACTGATCAATTAGTATTTCTCTTTTTCAAATCCTTAATAGTCATTCCATATGCCACTACAGCTTTAAGGATATGAATATCTCTATTAAAAACTCATCAGAAAAACATTCGAATAGCACCAAAGTGCCCAAAGATGAGAAATGTAACAAATCATATTTTTCTTGTTGAATAGTCCTCCGCCGAAGGTGGACTTGTCCGCCGAGCGACAAAGGTAATGCGCCAAAAATATCGATGGTCGATTTCTCCGCCGAAGTACATTTCGCCGAGGACAAAGGCAAAATTTCTAAACCGCCGAGGTGTAATTCTACGCCGAAGGACATGACCCGCCGAGCGACGTCGACCCAAATTTCGGGCAGCCCAATTTCATCCCAAAATCATCAATCAAACCCAATTTTTCATAGATTCAAAGATCAAATTCATGCAACACATTCATCTAACAACCCCAAAACATGAATCTAAGCTTAATCATACCAATTGAAACCAAGTTAGAAGCTTTGTCAAGTCAACACTTCCACAAATTCAATCTAACTTCACATTCTTCAAACATATTGCATGATTTCAACATATATACATGGATTGATGCTATAATTCAAGGATTTAAGCATATCTTCATACAATACTCAAATTATTGCCAATATGTTCAAATGGTAAGAAACCCTAGTGAATCAAACATGGATTATCCATCAATCATACAAACATGAGATAAAATTCTTGGAGATTAAGCTAGAATTCAATTACCTTTGAATAAATCACCCAAATCAACAAGTTGAGTAGTATCCTTAATGACCCACGAATTTTCCCCCAAATTCTCTCCTCCTTTCTCTCTTTTTCCTTCTCCCAAAAGTGACCCACGTTTATGATCAAAAGCTCCACACTTAGATAATATAACAACATATATATATATAAGAGCACAAAAGACGAAAACCATTCGCTTTAGGGTGCCGAAATGAAAATTACACAGAAAATCTCATTATAACCTAAAAATCATGTAGGTCTCAAATATCAAATCAGTTTCTGCAAATAAAGTCTCTAAAGTGCTCAATTTCAGATTTAGGTGATTCACTTGTGACAGATAAGTTTCAACTCAACAGATAGAAACTCATATTTCTAAATTCCATGCATGTTTATCACATTTTCACACAGACTTTCACATTAAACATTCAATGACACAGAATAGAGGATCAAACAGAATGCAGAATCAGATACGAGAGTCGGGGTATTACACTCTCCCCCCCTTATTTAAGTTTGGTCCTCCAAACTTGCTTTTACCTTAGGATGTAAACAAGTGTGGATATTGGTTTTGCATCTCCTCCTCTTTTTCCCAAGTCGCCTCAGCCCGTAGTGCTCTTGCCACTCCACCTTCACCATTGAATTTCCCTGCCTTAGTCGTTTCACCTGACGGTCCAGAATTCGAAGTGGTTTTTCTTCATATGTTAACTTGTCGGTCAACTCAATCTGATGATGATTAATAATATGGGACGGATCTGGAAGGTACTCTCGGAGCATAGAAACATGGAATACATTATGAACCTGACTTAGATGTGGCGGAAGAGCAACTCGGTAGGCTACTGACCCAACTTTCTGCAGAATCTGAAAGGGACCAACATATCGGGGCGTGAGCTTACCCTTCTCTCCAAATCTTGGGTGGCCCTTCATTGGGGTGACTTTCACAAAGACATGACTATTCTCATCAAATTCCAAATTCCTTCGTCGATTATCACAGAACTCTTCTCCGCTCGCTGGAGCAAGCCTTTCTTGAATAATTTTCACTTTCTCGAGTCAATTGGACAATCTCGCCCTAACAAAGGTCTATCTCCTACCTCAGCCCAACACACAGGCGAGCGACACGGTCTCCCATACAGAGCTTCATAAGGTGCCATTTGAATACTCGAATGGTAGCTATTATTGTACGAATTCAATCAATGGTAGATGAGTCTCCCAACTCTCTTGAAAATCCAGAACACACATTCGAAGCATGTCTTCTAGCGTCTCAATCGTTCTTTCGGACCGCCCATCGGTTTGAGGATGGAAAGTCAGACTAAATTTCAATTGCATCCATTGCATTCTCGAGACTCGCCAAAACCGGACACAAACTTTGAATCTCTGTCGGACACAATTGAGACCGAATCCCGTGAAGTCTTACAATTTCATCTATATACAGCAAAGCAAGTTTGTCGGCGTTGTATTGGGTCTTTACAGGCAAGAAATGGGCGGACTTAGTTAATCGGTCAACAATGACCCATATTGAATTCATTCCCCGAGGCGTCCGTGGTAACCCTACAACAAAATCCATCGTTAGATGCTCCCATTTCCACTCCGGAACTGGAAGGGGTTGTAACAGCCCTGCGGGTTTCTGATGTTCTGCTTTAACTTGTTGACACTGCAAACACTTAGATACAAACTCGCGATTTCCTCTTCATGCCCGCCACCGTAAATGTTGCTTCAAATCTCGGTACATTTTGGTACCCCCTGGATGTATTGAGGTTCTCGAGGCATGTGCTTCTTCCATCAACTTCCGTGTAAGTTCTACCACTTTAGGAACACACACTCGATTTTGAAATTTGAGTACGGAACCTGCCAAAGTAAACCCTAACATCGGTTTTGTCACCATTTCGTTACATATTTACTTGAGAGCATCGTCCTCCATTTGACGTAACTTAATTTCCTCCAAGAGTCCGGTTGGGCCATCGTCTTGCTATTGTTGCTCCTTGCCTGTAATATTAGATCAATCTTCATCTTATTCAGATCATCTATCGCTTCTTTACTTTACGTCAATAGGTTCGCCAATGTTCCCACATTTTTCCGATCGAAAAGGCTCACATTGTATTGGCTTTTCCCGATGATAATGGAGTCAAATCATAGTCTTTAATAAGTTCAAGCCATCGTCATATGGCATATTCAACTCCTTTTGGGTGAAAAGATATTTGAGGCTTTTATGATCGGTATAAATATCGCAAGATGTCCCATACGATAATGCCGCCAAATCTTCAATGCAAAGACAATCGCCGCCAATTCAAGGTCATGTGGATAACTTTTCTCATGAGGTTTAAGCCGCCGGAGGCGTGGCGATAACTCTTCCGCTCGCATAAGAACACAACCAAGCCCTTTATGAGAAGCGTCATCAGAATTATGAATCCTCGGTACCGGATGGTAAGGCAAGGATTGGTCTTTGAGTCAACTTCGTTTTTAATTCCTAAGGCGGACTCTCTCTGCTCACCCATTCAAATGTAATACCCTTCTTCATTAGTCGAGTAAGTGGTACAAATAATCTTAGAAAAGTCTTGGACAAATCTTCGATAATAACCAGCTAATCCCATGAAACTACGCACTTCTGTTACATTAGTCGGGGTTGGCCAGTTTACAATTGCCTCTATCTTACTCGGATCAACGGAAACTCCTTCTTTAGTGATAACATGCCCCAGAAATGCCACTTCGTGTAGCCAAAATTCACACTTCTTCAGTTTTGCGTACAGCTTCTTTTCCCGGAGGGTTTGGAGAATTCGGCGAAGATGATTCTCATGAGCCTCTACATTCTCAGAATAAATAAGGATGTCATCTATGAAGACCACTACGAACTCATCCAGGTATGGTTTGAAGACTCGGTTCATCAGATCCATAAAAGCTGCTGGTGCGTTTGTAACGCCAAAGGGCATAACCAAGAATTCATAATGACCATATCGGGTTCGGAAGGCCGTCTTCTCAACGTCTTCTGCTTTAACCTTCAATTGATGGTACCCGGACCGCAAATCAATCTTAGAAAAGACCTGTGCCCCTTGTAGTTGATCAAATAAATCATCAATTCGCGGTAAGGGATACTTATTCTTGATTGTTACTCTATTGAGCTCTCGATAGTCTATGCATAGCCGAAGTGTTCTGTCTTTCTTTTTCACAAACAGGACTGGTGCACCCCAGGGAGAAACACTCGGACGAATAAACCCTTTATTTACTAAATCTTGCAACTGAATTTTTAGTTCCTTCATCTCAACTGGTGCCATTCGATACGGGGTTTTAGAAATAGGCTGAGTTTCGGGTAACACATCAATTGTGAACTCAATTTCACGGTCCACTAACTCTCCGCAACTCATTCGAAAGACATCTGGAAATTCGCATAACCGAATCATATCAATATTCTCATTCCCGATCGCTCTTTCAAAACACTACATAGGTACCCCTGGCACCCTTCGATTAATTTGCGGGCCTTAGCCGCAGAGATCACATATGATGGTGATGTCACTTGCCCCCGAAAATAGTTTTCGATCGACCCGTGGGTAGGAATCTAATTTGTTTCCTAAGGCAATCTATGGTAGCCCTTTCACCCAACCAATCCATCCCCAAAATAATGTCAAATAAAGTCATATCAAGGGGAACTAAGTTAGCATAAACACAGACATCTCCAATGAGAATTTCACATGTAGGATAAATAGAAGTACAGAGCAGAGAAGTCCCCATAGGTGAGGTAATACACAACACATAGGCTAAATCTACTTCAGGTTTATCTAAATTCTTTGCAAATTGTTTTGACACAAAAGAACAGGTAGAGCCAGAATCAAACAGAACATAGGCAGAATGGCCATAAACCATAAATGTACCTGAGACCACTGTTGTTGCATTCCGTACGTCTCCCGGAACCAATGCAAATACCCTACCTTGCCTTGTGGTGCTCTTATTATTAGCAGGTTGTGTAGTTGACTTAGCACTAGGAGTTGGTGCAGATCCTGCCAAACTTGTGGTGACTTTATTATTAGATTGTTGGCTCCTTTGCGGGCAGTCTTTAATTAGATGTCCCATTTTACCACATTGAAAACATGCTCCGGTTAATCGATGACAAACCCCACGATGTT
This sequence comes from Camellia lanceoleosa, assembly GCA_025200525.1. Lineage (NCBI taxonomy): Eukaryota > Viridiplantae > Streptophyta > Magnoliopsida > Ericales > Theaceae > Camellia > Camellia lanceoleosa. The sequence continues at coordinate 198,470,340 of CM045760.1, read as the reverse complement.
TCACTCCACACTCGGGGCATACTGTAGGTGAGGTCTGAGGAGAAGTAAAAGTATTGGGAATTCCAGAATTCTGCTTTTTGTTTGGTGGAGTAACAGATCCTTTAGACCACTGGGTATTCTGCCTTTTTCCCTTCCATTCTGAAATTCGGGTCTGCGTAGCAAGATTCCCTTCTGCTATGACAGCCCGCTCCAAAATGTCAACATAGGTCGGTAGCTTCAACACATTGATCCGATCCTGAATGGCACTCCGCAGTCCTCCCTCGAATTTCCGTGCCTTTTTGTACTCCGTATCCACCATGTGGGGTGCAAACCGGGCTAATTCCGCAAATTGGGCTTCATACTCAGCCACAGTTTTGTTTCCTTGCCTCAACGTTTCGAATTCAGTCACCTTCCTGTCTCGCATGCTCTGGGGAAAATATTTATCATAGAACGGACCAAAATCTATCCCAAGTCAATCCCGATTCATTGTTCTGGTAAGCATCCACCATCTCCGTGCCTCATCTTCAAGAGTGAAAGCAGCAAGCTGCACCTTCTGAACTTCAGTACAAGGGAAGACTTCGAATAACTTCTCTATCCCGAGCACCCATGCCTCCGCCTTCATCGGTTCAATCCCCCCTTTAAACGAAGGTGGTTTCATCTTTTTAAACTCCCTTGTCAGTGTAATTGTGCGGTCCTCGGCATGAATGTCTTGCATTACAGGTGGAGGTACCGGTGGGGGTGGTGGCTGAGGCTGTTGTTGCTGTTGTTGTTGTTGCCGTAAAGTTTCAGCCATATCTCTCATCATTCTTTCCATCCTGTCCAACCGCACTGAGGTAGCATCCTCTGGCTCGTCAGCCCTTGTTCTCACCATAGTCTACAAAACAAATCATGCCAACATACACAAAGGTATACAAAATGCAATCATCAGCATTAGTGTTAGCAAAATCATATCACGTTGCTATCAATTCTATTTTTCCTTTATGATGCCTACTACATTCTAGACACCCTAACGCTCAATGGATCAGTGTGTGAGATAGCAACTCGTGCTCTGATACCACTTGTCACGCCCCTAACCCGCCCCTAATGAGGTTCGGGCATGACCTACTCAGAACCAGACAGAATGACCTGTTATAGTAGGTATCTGGGGCCTGAGCGGAAGCATTAAATTTAAATGACGACATACAGAGACATCCATTGAGCAACTACCAAAACCAGGACCATCTAAACATTCATCACAAACGAATATGTACATAAAGTTAAGTTACATAAACCGTTATGGTTACAAAACCAGCCCAGATATTAGGCATACAAAATGATAGTTACAATAACCCTGACCAGCTACTATGGTACACAAAAAGTATGTTACAAACAAAACTGGTCTAAGTGCAAGGGTTTCTTCGAGTGCCTGACTGCCTTGGGCTGACAAAATGCATGAACAGCGTTAAACGGTCCTCCAAGCCGACTTCCTACCGAGTCAGACAAAAATTACAGAATGAGACAAGCTCAGTGAATAATAGTACTTGATTAATTAAATTACAATGCATAACGGAACATTTCCAAAGTAAACAGATTGGCCTTTCAGCCCAGATAGCCTTTCGGCACAGATAGCCTTTCGGCACAGATAGCCTTGCGGCCCAGATAGCCTTTCGGCACAACAGATTTCATTTTCAAATCAGTACATCATTTACAATAATGTCTTACAGAACAGATACATAAATATATATGTAATGCACTATTACTCACAGCGTTATGGTGGCGTACTAGTTCCTTCTGGAGTGTGCCCTGCACACAATACACTGATCAATTAGTATTTCTCTTTTCAAATCCTTAATAGTCATTCCATATGCCACTACAGCTTTAAGGATATGAATATCTCTATTAAAAACTCATCAGAAAAACATTCGAATAGCACCAAAGTGCCCAGCATGAGAAACAGAACAAATCATATTTTTCTTGTTGAATAGTCCTCCGCTCGAGCGTGGACTTGTCCGCCGAGCGACAAAGGTAATGCGCCAAAAATACCGGATGGTCGATTTCTCGCCGGCGTACATTTCCCCTCGGCCGAGCGATAAAGGCAAATTTTCAGAACCTGCTGGGAGGTGTAATTCTACCCCCGAGCGGACATGACCCCCGCCCGAGCGGACGTCGACCCAAATTCTGGGCAGCCCGAATTTCATCCCAAAATCATCAATCAAACCCAATTTTTCATAGATTCAAAGATCAAATTCATGCAACACATTCATCTAACAACCCCAAAACATGAATCTAAGCTTAATCATACCAATTGAAACCAAGTTAGAAGCTTTGTCAAGTCAACACTTCCACAAATTCAATCTAACTTCACATTCTTCAAACATATTGCATGATTTCAACATATATACATGGATTGATGCTATAATTCAAGGATTTAAGCATATCTTCATACAATACTCAAATTATTGCCAATATGTTCAAATGGTAAGAAACCCTAGTGAATCAAACATGGATTATCCATCAATCATACAAACATGAGATAAAATTCTTGGAGATTAAGCTAGAATTCAATTACCTTTGAATAAATCACCCAAATCAACAAGTTGAGTAGTATCCTTAATGACCCACGAATTTTCCCCCAAATTCTCTCCTTTCTCTCTTTTTCCTTCTCCCAAAAGTGACCCACGTTTATGATCAAAAGCTCCACACTTAGATAATATAACAACATATATATATATAAGAGCACAAAAGACGAAAACCATTCGCTTTAGGGTGCCGAAATGAAAATTACACAGAAAATCTCATTATAACCTAAAAATCATGTAGGTCTCAAATATCAAATCAGTTTCTGCAAATAAAATCTCTAAAGTGCTCAATTTCAGATTTAGGTGATTCACTTGTGACAGATAAGTTTCAACTCAACAGATAGAAACTCATATTTCTAAATTCCATGCATGTTTATCACATTTTCATACAGACTTTCACATTAAACATTCAATGACACAGAACAGAGGATCAAACAGAATGCAGAATCAGATACGAGAGTCGGGGTATTACATGCATAGTCCTTTTGTCGGTCCTGAGCTGTCTTAAGCCTTTGCCGAATAGTTTTGATTTTCTCAGAAGTATCTTGCACAATTTCAGGCCCAAGCAAAGCTCTATCCCCGACCTCTATCCAACAATTTGGTGATCTACATCTTCGGCCATACAAAGTCTCGTATGGTGCCATACCGATGCTGGAGCGGAAGCTGTTATTATAATCAAATTCCGCAAGTGGCAAATAGTCTTCCCAACTCCCCTGAAAATCCAAAGCACACATCCGAAGCATATCTTCCAAAGTCTGTATTGTTCGTTCTGATTGCCCATCTGTCTGTGGGTGGAATGCAGTACTGAACCTTAGTTTTGTCCCCATAGCTTCCTGCAAATTCTTCCACAATCTAGATACAAATTTTGGATCTCTATCCGACACAATAGATGCCGGAACTCCGTGTAAATAGACGATCTCATCAACATAAATAGTAGCCAATCTATAAGCATTAAATGTAGTTTTGACAGACAGAAAATGTGCAGATTTAGTCAGTCTATCAACTACAACCCAAATAGAGTCCATACCTCGAGGAGTCCGAGGTAGGCCAACAACGAAATCCATAGTCACATGCTCCCACTTCCATTCAGGAATAGGGAGAGGTTGAAGTAGACCGTTTGGTTTCTGATGTTCAGCTTTAACTTGCTGACACTAAAGACATTTGGACACGTATTCTGCAATCTCCTTCTTCATTTTAGGCCACCAATAGGTTTGTTTCAAATCCCGATACATTTTGTTATTGCCCGAATGCATAGCAAATACTGACGTGTGGGCTTCATCTAAAACCCTCTTCTTCAGTTCTGGTACATCTGGGACACACATTCGGTTTCGGAAGTTTAACATTTCATTTCCAATACTAAACTCTGCCTTCGGACTAGTCTTAAATTCATGAATCACTTTCTTTAGGAATTCATCCTCTTTCTGTTTCTGTTTAATTTCCTCAATGATTGCCTGTTCAGCTGAAATTGCGGCTATCAATCCGCCCGGTTCACACAATACCACTTCAATTTCAGACTTCTCAAAATCTGGCAAGATCTCTTTCTGCTCGGTAAGCAAACAAGCCATACTCCCTGTTGATTTTCTGCTCAAGGCATCAACAACTGTATTGGCTTTCTCGGGGTGGTACTAAATCTCAAGATCATAGTCTTTTTTCAGTTCAAGCCATCTCCTCTGTCGCATATTCAGCTCTTTCTGTGTAAAGAAGTATTTCAGGCTCTTGTGATCTGTGTAGACTTCACACCTTGCCCCATACAAATAATGCCGCCAGATTTTCAAAGCAAAGACAACTACGGCCAATTCTAGATCATGTGTTGGGTAATTTTTCTCATGTGGCCTCAACTGCCGAGAGGCGTAAGCGATAACCCTTCCGTTCTGCATTAGCACACAACCCAAACCTTTTATGACATGCATCACTGAAAACTACAAAAATTTTCGTACCTGATGGTAGTATCAAAATCGGTGCAGTGGTTAATCTTGTTTTCAATTCATAAAAGGCTGATTCTCTTTCATCGTTCCAATCAAAAAGGTTGCCCCTTGCATGTCAGTTGGGTAAGAGGCACAGCTATTTTCGAAAAGTCTTTCACAAACCTCCTGTAGTACCCAGCTAAACCCATAAAACTGCAGACTTTTGTTAAATTAGTTAGTGTAGGCCATTTTACAATTGCTTCTACTTTTTGTGGGTCCACTGAAATCCCCTCCTTGTTGATCACATGCCCTAAGAAAACAACTTCATCCAACCAAAAACTCACATTTCTTTAGTTTAGCAAACAATTTCCTTTCCCTAAGTGTTTGTAGGACAGTTCTCAAATGCTGTTCATGTTCAAGTCTATCTTTAGAGTATATCAAAATGTCATCAATAAAAACCACAACAAATTCGTCAAGGTAGGTTTTAAAAATTTGGTTCATTAGGTCCATAAATGCTGTCGGAGCATTAGTTACTCCAAATGGCATAACAAGAAACTCAAAATGTCCATATCTCGTTCTGAATGCGGTTTTCTCAATATCTTCCGCCTTTACCTTCAACTGATGATACCCGGATCTCAAATCAATCTTGGAAAACACTTGTGATCCCTGCAACTGGTCAAATAAGTCATCAATACGGGGTAGGGGATATTTGTTCTTTATTGTTACCTTGTTCAATTCTCGATAAGCAATACACAGGCGTAGGGTTCCATCATTCTTTTTCACAAACAATACTGGTGCACCCCAAGGCGAAGTGCTAGGTCGAATAAACCTCTTGTCAAGCAGGTCTTGCAACTGTTCTTTCAATTCTTTCATTTCTGCATTAGCCATTCTGTAGGGAGTTTTAGAAATGAGCTGGGTGCTTGGTACAGTTTCAATAGTGAATTATATCTGCCTGTCCACCAGTTCCCTTGGTAGTTCATTTGGAAACACATCTAGAAATTCTCTAACAACAGGGATATCATTCAATTCAGCATTTACAGATTGTTCAGACAACACATAGCACAAATAACCCTGACACTCTTTCCTGATCAATTTACATGCTTTCATTGCAGATATCAAATATGGTAGAGGCACTACCCTGTTACCCACAAACATAATTTCTTCTTGTTCTGGTGCTCTAAACACAACCCGTTTTGTCACACAGTCAATGGTTTGGTCAACCAATCCATGCCCAAAATTATGTCAAAGTGCCTAAAGTTCAAGGGTAACAAGTCCACATATAGAATGGCATTTCCAATTTGCGTGTCACAAAAACGATAGACAGATTCACACAATACAGATTCCCCAGATGGAGCAGACACACATAGTAGATATGGCAATAATTCTAGAGGTCTACTCAATCTAGATACAAATGCACATGTTACAAATGAGTGTGTTGATCCAGAGTCAATTAACACAAAGGTATCCTGATTACATATAGAAATGGTACCTGAGACAACTGTGTTGGCATTCCAGGTATCACCCGGAACAAGCGCAAAAACTCAACCTTGTCTCACGGTATCTCCGGCGGGAGTAGATCTCGTAGCATTTCCTGGTTTTGGGACTGATGCTACTGAACTAGCAGCAAATTTTTTGCTGTTCTGTTTGCAATCTCTGGCCATATGCCCCTGTTTACCACAATTAAAACAAGCTCCTGACACACGGTAACAAACCCTACGATGACTGTTACTACAAATAGTACACAACGGGGTTGTATCTCGAGAAGAATTAAAAGTATTCGAGAAGCCCGTATTTTGCTTCTTTGAAAACTTCTTCTTTGAAAAGAAGCCCTGCCTTTTACTACCCTTCCAGTCAGTTGTCGGTTTAGTTTGTCTAGCTATATTAGCTTCTGATATTATGGCCTTGTCTAGTACCCCAATGTAGGTTTCCAGCTTTAAGACATTCACCCTCTCTAGAATGTCGCTTCGAAGCCTACCTTCAAAATGTCTCGCCTTCTTATAGTCTATATTAATCACGTGTGGCGCAAACCTGGCCAATTCGGTGAATTTGGCCTCATAAACGGCTACAGTCATATTGCCTTGTTTCAGTTCCATGAATTCTGCCACCTTCCTATCCCAGACACACTGCGGGAAGTACTTGTCGTAGAAGATTTCCAAAAATTTTGCCCAATCAGCATCTTTGTAATTTTCACGAATTAACATCCACCATCTTCTTGCTTCGTTTTCTAGCATAAAGGTGGCTAGAAACACTTTCTGTGTCTCCGAACACGGGAATACTTCAAATAGTTTTTCGATGCCGAGGACCCAAGTTTTAGCTTTCAAAGGATCTAATCCACCATGGAACTGTGGAGGTTTCATTTTCTTGAACTCTTTGGTGAGAGCTATGGTTCGGTCATCATTCTCATTATCTGGCACAGGAGGTGGAGGATGTGGCTGCTGCCACTGTTGTTGCCATTCTTATTGTTCCCTCAATGTCTCTGCCATTTCCTGAATCAGTCTTTCCATTCTATCCAGTCTGGCAGTAGCAGATTCCTCTATCTCATCACCTCTTGTTCTCACCATCTGATTAAACTTGCATTATACTTTATACAAAAGACACATAGGTATGCATACAATAAAGAGCACACATAATCAAATAATTTGAAATGCAAGCAGTTCAGAAACTTATAACACATAGTTGTTCACATTTGATAGTTAAGCGTATTCTTGATGCTTTCAGATTCATACTTATCACATGAATGCATCCTAGATCTTTTCTAGACGTTTATTGCTCTTTTGGACAAGTGTGTGAGTTATTAACTTGTACTCTGATACCACTCTATCACGACCCAAACCTGTCCCTGTGGGTTAAGGCCATAACCGGCCAGTAATCACGAGATTACCTACGGCCTCAAACCAAATAAAACAAAACTCAACAGAGTAAATGGGCCAAACGGAAGCAATTTAAAACTTTGTCCATAGAGCTGTGCTTATGTGCACACCATAACATTCCAAACATTTATATGTTAAGAACTCACATCAAAATGTGTACTAACACAAAACACTGTACATATAGGATCATACAAGTTTAAGTCAATCAAACCCAAGACTTATATACAAAAGTGGTCCAATGCTTTCGCCAACATACCAAAACTATGAACAAAGGATGAAGGCGAAGACAATCTCGTGCGTGAGACGTTTGGGCTGACTCCTCAAAACTTTGACTTTTTTCCACAATTTCACTGAGGCTGGTTCTGGACGTCCCTTGGCTCACCTATATGTACATGAATGAGCGTGAGCGAAAGCCCAGTGAATAATATCAAATAAAGGAGATACATAAGCAATCTGTGAAACAGTTACAGCAGACGGCCTCTGGCCCAATCACTCGTATCAATCGGCCTTTGGCCCAATCATTCATGTCAATCGGCCTTCGGCCCAATCATTCATGTCAATTGGCCGTTGGCCCAATCATTCATGTCAATTGGCCTTTGGCCCAATCATTCATGTCAATCGTTGTCCCCCATTCAAACTAATGAACTTACATAATTTACATAGGAGTAAACAATTGGACAACAACATATTTCAAATATCTTGTTAAGATATTACTCACAGTGATCGGCTTGTGGATTTGCCCTGGAGCTTGACCCTACATATCACATAACACATATGGGTCACAAATAATTCAATCTGTTCTTTAATTCACATATTCCTCTTTAGGCTTCATTCTTATCTCTTTTATTCAATTACAATGCTCAATGTATGCCTAAAAGTGCTTAGAAGTGAAAGGGAACGGAAAATGAAACACATAATCCATTTTCAAAATTTCAGAAAATAGGGTCCCCGCTCGAGCGGACCCTTGAGGCCTGCAAAAGTACTGGTTATGCAAAAATTACGCTCGAGCGTTAATTTTGGCGCTCGACCGGTAATTTTGGCGCTCGAGCGGAAGGCCTCACTACATGGCTCCCCGCTCAGGCGTGAGTTCCCTCGCTCGAGCGGACTCCATGTCTGCAAAAACATGTTGGGAGCTCGCATTTTACGCTTGAGCGGCGGATTCCCCGCTCGAGCGGACACCATGAATTCTGGGTTTTCCAGAATGTATTCTTGAGCTCAAATCCGACCCCTTCCAAGGTTCAAAACCCAAAAATTTGGTTCCAAAACATGCAAACACATTATATAATATGAGCATATAAGCAAGGTGAGGTCAATTGCTCAAAATCATGGTCCAATTCTTCCAAATTAATCCACATTTCTTTGTAAACTCAAGGCTCATACATTCAAACTTTACACAAGCTTCATATCTTCCATAATCAAACATGCATGTCAATTCTTGACCTCATTTCTATTTCAAATGGCACCAATGATGCCCATAAACATGAAAATCAACAAAACCATGCTTGCATGTATACTTCAATGCTCAATTCTTCACAATTCACACATTACATGCTTGATTATGCAATTTCATAGCAATTATGTACATGCATGCATACATTGACCTTCAATTCAACATAATCAACTCAATTCCACTTCAATCCTTACTCTTGATCATTAATCAACTTTGAATACGCAAAATTACACATTAAACTCATGGATTCACTTACCTAGAGGCTCAATTCTTCCAATTTATAGCAAATTCTTGAGTAATCTTCCAAAATCTCCAAGTTTCTTGACCAAACCTTCAATCTCCTACACACACTCTCTCTCTCTAACCGACCCTCTCTTCTCTTCTTACAGTTTATAATCAGCCAAGTTGATTAAAAAGAGAGCTTGAGTGTATATGGCTTTATGTGTAAGTCCACTAACCAATATAACCAATATTTAAATAATTTTGAGCACTATGCCAACATTTTAATCTAATTAATTTGATCCAAATCATTTTTCAATTAAATTTCACCGTAGGCTATAAAAATTACGCTAATCATAATGACGCAATCAATTTTGGGTTCTATGGCTGATAAGGCCTTCAATTTAATTTCCAAAGCAGATTATCAAACAGATATTCCTACGGTGAACAGATAGAAATTCAAAACCACATATTTTCACAAAATGGCACACAAAGTCATATTAAACACATAATCATACTCATATTAAGGACCAATTAACATATTACGGAATAAGGATATCACAGTCTTCCCCCCTTTAGGAAGTTTGGTCCTCCAAACTTGTTTTACCTTCGTCGGGAAACAAATGTAGATAGTGTAGTCGCATTTCCTCATCTTTTTCCCATGTAGCATCCGTCCCCTAATGTTCCTTCCATTCCACTTTCACCATTGGGATGGACTTACTTCTTAATTGTTTCAGTTGCCGATCAACAATTCGTTCTGGCCATTCGGCGTATTCCATATTTTCATCAATAGCTACCCGATGATAATCAATCACATGAAACGGGTCTCAGAGGTAACCCTTCAACATCGACACATGAAACACGTTATGGATTTTTTCGAATCCCGATGGCAAAGCAACTCTATAGGCAACTGGGCCAAGCCTTTCCAAAATCTGAAACGGCCCAATGTAACGGGGCGACAACTTGCCCTTCTTTCCAAACCTGACTTGGCTTTTCATTGGGGACAAACGGATGAACACGTGGTCATTGACCTCATACTCAAGAGGTCTTATTCGAACGTTTGCATAGTCCTTTTGTCGGTCCTGAGCTGTCTTGAGCCTTTGCCGAATAGTTTTGATTTTCTCAGAAGTATCTTGCACAATTTTAGGCCCAAGCAAAGCTCTATCCCCGACCTCTGTCCAACAATTTGGTGATCGACATCTTCTGCCATACAAAGTCTCGTATGGTGCCATACCGATGTTGGAGTGGAAGCTGTTATTATAATCAAATTCCGCAAGTGGCAAATAGTCTTCCCAACTCCCCTGAGAATCCAAAGCACACATCCGAAGCATATCTTCCAAAGTCTATATTGTTCGTTCTGATTGCCCCTCTGTCTGTGGGTGGAATGCAGTACTGAACCTTAGTTTTGTCCCCATAGCTTCCTGCAAACTCTTCTACAATCTAGATACAAATTTCGGATCTCTATCCGACACAATAGATACCGGAACTCCGTGTAAACAGACGATCTCATCAACATAAATAGTAGCCAATCTATAAGCATTAAATGTAGGTTTGACAGACAGAAAATGTGCAGATTTAGTCAGTCTATCAACTACAACCCAAATAGAGTCCATACCTCGAGGAGTCCGAGGTAGGCCAACAACGAAATCCATAGTCACATGCTCCCACTTCCATTCAGGAATACGGAGAGATTGAAGTAGACCACTTAGTTTCTGATGTTCAGCTTTAACTTGCTGACACTAAAGACATTTGGGCACGTATTCTGCAATCTCCTTCTTCATTTTAGGCCACAAATAGGTTTGTTTCAAATCCTGATACATTTTGTTATTGCCCGGATGCATAGCAAATACTGACTTGTGGGCTTCATCTAAAACCCTCTTCTTCAGTTCCGGTACATCTGGGACACACATTCGGTTTTGGAACTTTAACATTTCATTTCCAATACTAAACTCTGCCTTCGGACTTGTCTCAAATTCATGAATCACTTTCTTTAGAAATTCATCCTCTTTCTGTTTCTGTTTAATTTCCTCAATGATTGCCTATTCAGCTGAAATAGCGGCTATCAATCTGCCCAGTTCACACAATACCACTTTAATTTCAGACTTCTCAAAATCTTGCAAGATCTCTTTTTGCTCGGTAAGCAAACAAGCCATACTCCCTGTTGATTTTCTGCTCAAGGCATCAGCAACTGTATTGGCTTTCTCGGGGTGGTACTGAATCTCAAGATCATAGTCTTTTATCAGTTCAAGCCATCTCCTCTGTCGCATATTCAGCTCTTTCTATGTAAAGAAGTATTTCAGGCTCTTGTGATCTGTGTAGACTTCACACCTTGCCCCATACAAATAATGCCGCCAGATTTTCAAAGCAAAGACAACTGCGGCCAATTCTAGATCATGTGTTGGGTAATTTTTCTCATGTGGCCTTAACTGCCGAGAGGCGTAAGCGATAACCCTTCCGTTCTGCATTAACACACAACCCAAACCTTTATGAGATGCATCATTGAAAATTACAAAATTTTTCGTACTTGATGGTAGTGTCAAAATCGGTGCAGTGGTCAATCTTGTTTTCAATTCATGAAAGGCTGATTCTCTTTCATCGTTCCACTCAAAAAGGTTGCCCCTTGCGTGTCAGTTGGGTAAGAGGCACAGCTATTTTTGAAAAATCTTTCACAAACCTCCTGTAGTACCCAGCTAAACCCATAAATCTGCAGACTTTTGTTACATTGGTTGGTGTAGGCTAATTTGCAATTGCTTCTATTTTTTGTGGGTCCATTGAAATCCCCTCCTTGTTGATCACATGCCCTAAGAAAACAACTCCATCCAACCAAAACTCACATTTCTTTAGTTTAGCAAACAATTTCCTTTCTCTAAGTGTTTGTAGGATAGTTCTCAAATGCTGTTGATGTTCAAGTCTATCTTTATAGTATATCAAAATGTCATCAATAAAAACCACAACAAATTTGTCAAGGTAGGTTTTAAAAATTCGGTTCATTAGGTCCATAAATGCTGCCGGAGCATTAGTTACTCCAAATGGCATAACAAGAAACTTAAAATGTCCATAACTCGGTCTGAATGCGGTTTTCTCAACATCTTCCGCCTTTACCTTCAACTGATGATACCCAGATCTCAAATCAATCTTGGAAAACACTTGTGATCCCTGCAACTGGTCAAATAAGTCATCAATACGGGGTAGGGGATATTTGTTCTTTGTTGTTACCTTGTTCAATTCCCGATAATCGATACAGGCATAGGGTTCCATCATTCTTTTTCACAAACAATACTGGTGCACCCCAAGGCGAAGTGCTAGGTTGAATAAATCCCTTGTCAAGCAGGTCTTGCAACTGTTCTTTCAATTCTTTCATTTCTACAGTAGCCATTCTGTAGGGAGTTTTAGAAATGAGCTGGGTGCCTGGTACAGTTTCAATAGTGAATTCTATCTCCTTGTCCACCAATTCCTCTAGTAGTTCATTTGGAAACACATCTGGAAATTCTCTAACAACAGTGATATCATTCAATTAAGCATTTACAAATTGTTCAGACAACACATAGCACAAATAACGCCGACACCCTTTCCTGACCAATTTACATGCTTTCATTGCAGATATCAAATAAGGTAGAGGCACTACCCCGTTACCCACAAATACAATTTCTTCTTGTTCTGGTGGTCTAAACACAACCCGTTTTGTCACACAGTCAATGGTTTGGTCAACCAATCCATGCCGAGAATTATGTCAAAGTGCCTAAAGTTCAAGGGTAACAAGTCCACATATAGAATGGCATTTCCAATTTGCATGCCACAAAAACGATAGACAGATTCACACAATACAGATTCCCCAGATGTAGCAAACACACATAGTAGATATGGCAATAATTCTAGAGGTCTACTTAGTCTAGATGCAAATGCACATGTTACAAATGAGTGTGTTGATCCAGAGTCAATTAACACAGAGGCATCCTGATTACATATAGAAATGGTACCTGAGACAACTGTGTTGGCATTCCAGGTATCGCCCGAAACAAGGGCAAAAACTCTCCCTTGTCTCACGGTATCTCCGGCAAGAGTAGATCTCGTAGCATTTCCTGCTTTTGGGACTGATGCTGTCGAACTAGCAACAAATTTTTCACTGTTCTGTTTGCAATCTCTGGCCATATGCCCCTGTTTACCACAATTAAAACAAGCTCCTGACACACGGTAACAAACCCCACGATGCCTGTCACTACAAATAGTACGCAACGGGGTTGTATCTCGGGAAGAATTAGAAGTATTCGAGGAGCCCGTATTTTGCTTCTTTGAAAACTTCTTCTTTGAAAAGAAGCCCTGCCTTTTACTACCCTTCCAGTCAGTTGGCGGTTTAGTTTGTCTAGCTATATTAGCTTCTGATATTATGGCCTTATCTAGTACCCCAATGTAGGTTTCCAGCTTCAAGATATTCACCCTCTCTTGAATGTCGCTTCGAAGCCCGCCTTCAAAATGTCTCGCCTTCTTATAGTCTGTATCAATCACGTGTGCCGCAAACCTGGCCAATTCGGAGAATTTGGCCACATACTCGGCTACAGTCATACTGTCTTGTTTCAGTTGCATGAATTCTGCCACCTTCTTATCCCGGACACACTGCGGGAAGTACTTGTCGTAGAAGATTTCCAAAAATTTTGCCCAATCAGCATCTTTGTAATTCTCACGCATGAACATACACCATCTTCTTGCTTCGTCTTCTAGCATAAAGGTGGCTAGAAGCACTTTCTGTGTCTCCGAACACGCGAATACTTCAAATAGTTTTTCGATGCCGAGGACCCAAGTTTCAGCTTTCAAAGGATCTAATCCACCATGGAACTGCGGAGGTTTCATTTTCTTGAACTCTTTGGTGAGAGCTATGGTTCGGTCATCATTCTGATTATCTGGCACAGGAGGTGGAGGATGTGGCTGCTGCCACTGTTGTTGCCATTCCCGTTGTTGCCTCAATGTCTCTGCCATTTCCTGAATCAGTCTTTCCATTCTATCCAGTCTGGCAGTAGAAGATTTCTCTATCTCATCACCTCTTGTTCTCACCATCTGATTAAACTTGCATTATACTTTATACAAAAGATACATAGGTATGCATACAATAAAGAGCATACATAATCAAATAATTTGAAACGTAGGCAGTTCACAAACTTATAACACATAGTTGTTCACATTTGACAGTTAAGCGTCTTCCTGATGCTTTCAGATTCATACTTATCACATGAATGCATCCTAGATCTTTTCTAGATGTTTATTGCTCTTTTGGGCAAGTGTGTGAGTTATTAACTTGTGCTCTGATACCACTCTTTCACGACCCGAACCAGCCCCTATGGGTTAAGGCCATAATCGGCCAGTAATCACGAGATTACCTACGGCCTCAAACCAAATAAAACAAAACTCATTAGAGAAAGTGGACCAAACGGAAGCAATTTAAAACTTTGTCCATAGAGTTGTGCTTATGTGCACACCATAACATTCCAAACATTTATATGTTAATAACTCACATCAAAATGTGTACTAACACAAAACACTGTACATATAGGATCATACAAGTTTAAGTCAATCGAACCCAAGACTTATATACAAAAGTGGTCCAATGCTTTTGCCAACATAACAAAACTATGAACAAAGGATGAAGGCGAAGACAGTCTCGTGCGTGAGGCGTTTGGGCTGACTCCTCAAAACTTTGACTTTTTCCCACAATTTCACTGAGGCTGGTTCTGTACGTCCCTTGGCTCACCTACATGTACATGAATGAGCGTGAGCGAAAGCCCAGTGAATAATATCAAATAAAGGAGATACATAAGCAATTTGTGAAACAGTTACAGCAGACGGCCTCTGGCCCAATCACTTGTATCAATCGGCCTTCGGCCCAATCATTCATGTCAATCGGCCTTCGGCCCAATCATTCATGTCAATCGGCCTTCGGCCCAATCATTCATGTCAATCGGCCTTTGGCCCAATCATTCATGTCAATCGTTGTCCCCCATTCAAACTAATGAACTTACATAATTTACATAGGAGTAAACAATTAGACAACAACATATTTCAAATATCTTGTTAAGATATTACTCACAGTGATCAGCTTGTGGATTTGCCCTGGAGCTTGACCTTACATATCACATAACACATATGGGTCACAAATAATTCAATCTGTTCTTTAATTCACACATTCCTCTTTAGGCTTCATTCTTATCTCTTTAATGCAATTACAATGCTCAATGTATGCCTAAGAGTGCTTAGAAGTGAAAGGAAACGGAAAAACGAAACACATAATGCATTTTCAAAATTTCAGAAAATAGGGTCCCCGCTCGAGCAGGCCCTTGAGGCCTACAAAAGTACTGGTTATGCGAAAATTACGCTCGAGCGTTAATTTTGGCGCTCGAGCGAAAGGCCTCACTACATGGCTCCCCACTCGAGCGTAAGTTTCCGTGCTCGAGCGGACTCCATGTCTGCAAAAATATGCTGGGAGCTCGCATTTTACGCTCAAGCGGCGGATTCCCCGCTCGAGCGGACACCATGAATTCTGGGTATTCCAGAATGTGTTCTTGAGCTCAAATCCGACCTTCCAAGGTTCAAAACCCAAAATTTTGGTTCGAAAACATGCAAACACATTATATCATATGAGCATATAAGCAAGGTGAGGTCAATTGCTCAAAATCATGGTCCAATTCTTCCAAATTAATCCACATTTCTTTGTAAACTCAAGGCTCATACATTCAAACTTTACACAAGTTTCATATCTTCCATAATCAAACATGCATGTCAATTTTTGACCTCATTTCCATTTTAATTAGCACCAATGATGCCTATAAACATGAAAATCAACAAAACCATGCTTGCATGTATACTTCAATGCTCAATTCTTCACAATTCACACATTACATGCTAGATTATGCAATTTCATAGCAATTATGTACATGCATGCATACATTGACCTTCAATTCAACATAATCAACTCAATTCCACTTTAATCCGTACTCTTGATCATTAATCAACTTTGAATACACAAAATTACACATTAAACTCATGGATTCACTTACCTAGAGGCTGAATTCTTCCAATAGATAGCAAATTCTTGAGTAATCTTCCAAAATCTCCAAGTTTCTTGACCAAACTTTCAATCTCCTACACACACACACACACTCTCTCTCTCTCTCTCTCTCTCTCTCTCTCTATTCTCTTCTTAGAGTTTATAATCAGCCAAGTTGATTAAAAAGAGAGCTTGAGTGTATATGGCCTTATGTGTAAGTCCACTAACCAATATAACCAATATTTAAATAATTTTGAGCACTATGCCAACATTTTAATCTTATTAATTTGATCCAAATCAGTTTTTAATTAAATTTCACCGTAGGCTCTAAAAATTACGCTAATCATAATGACGCAATCAATTTTGGGTTCTGTGGCTGATAAGGCCTTCAATTTAATTTCCAATGTAGATAATCAAACAGATATTCCTACGGTGAACAGATAGAAATTCAAAATCACATATTTTCACAAAATGGCACATAAAGTCATATTAAACACATAATCATACTCATATTAAGGACCAATTAACATATTACGGAACAAGGGTATCACATTTAAGCTTTAGCAGTAATTGGGTCAGCCTTTTCCTTTGTATCATTGTCTTGCAGCTACAAGTCAAGGAAAATTTCAAAGCCATGAACATGCTGCCTTGTAAAAGCCATCCAGGGTTCAGGAAAGCCACAAAATGGGAAGTCTTCACCCTCTTAAACAAAATGACCACTCAGCGTTCCCTGGATCGGCCTGTGAACAAGTTCATAGCGCTTCCCAGCTTGCTTGGCTCTAGCTCTGCCTGCCATCTCTTCTCTCTTGCTGGCCCAATCTTCTTTGGTGGGCATATTGCTAAGACCAAAGGCATGTGGATTATGTGGCACATTGGCCAATGCTATGACGCCCTGGCAGCCACTTCTTCCCAACCCTATTCCTGGAACATGTTGGAGCTTGTTCATGAAATAAATTGATTGGGCACTAACATACAAGCCCTCATCAGCTACCAAGATGGTTTATACTGCTCGGGCCTCAGCTAGAGTGAACCCTAAAAGGAAAACATCCTCCTCGCCATGAACAATTTCCAACACAGGTGTAGTTACCTCTGGCGGAGGATGTATAGGTAAATTCCCAAACATGATAGCCATTCCCTTCCCGTGGGGGTATTTCAACACTTGGTGGAGGGTAGAAAAGGCAGCTTTCACCTGGTGCAGCCAGGGTCTCCCTATAGTAGTAAGTTGAAAGTGGGCGACACATCTAGGACATGGAACTCAATATCTTATTGAGCTGGGCCCACTTGAACTCTGATCTGTACTGTGCCCATCACCTCCCTGTTAGTGTTGTCATACACCTGAATCACCTGGGTTATAGGCACGAAATCCGCTGGTTTCAAACCGATGGCATATGTTGTACAAGATAGACAAACATTGATAGCCAACCCAATATCGACCAACACCACTAGCACCCATTTTTCTCTGCACTCTACAGATATGTACAGAGGTTTGTTGTGTACTCAAGCTTCTGGCAGCAGTTCTTTCTCGAAAAAGGTCAGGGTTGGACTGGCACCACCTGGGAAAACTAGTCCCACGAGCTATTCAATAGTGGTGTCAATGGACAGTTTGGCTCTGTCTATCGCTGATAGTACAGCCTGTCGGTGCACTCGAGAAGCCATGAGCAGACCCCAGATGAAAATATCGACTTGAATTTTCTTTAGCTGTTTAAGCACTGCCTCTTTTTTCAACTGTTTTTCCTTCTGTTTCTCAACTTCTTTATCCTTCATAAAGGCTTCAGCTTGGTCCAAGTGAGGTGGCTTGAAATACCATCGACTCCTCGTCATATGGTCAATCTCCTCGGAATGCTAAGTATCATCTGGTAGGGACTCATTCCAATCCTCTTCAATGTGGGCCAGATGTAGATCATCATCTTCCCACCATACACCTCCAGCAACCGACAAATAATTGTCCGGTTCTGGTTCCAGTCTGATCATTCTCTCATCAGAAATGCCCCCCCACAAGGTGTTGGGCTTTTCCAGCTTCCTGTTTATCTTGATCCCTTTCTTATTCAAACCCCTTTAACACGACTTCCTGTTCTGTATCCGCGGTACTCACGGCGCCCAGTTCCTAAGCTAAATTCTTAATACCAGTGCTCTCCAGCAGTTTTCTTTTTTCCTCGGCCATTCCAACCATTGCAGCTATTCTTGCTTCCTCTTCTTCAGGTTTTGATTCAGTTCCCTCCTCCTGGTCAGGTTCATCACTAAGCCACCCCATTCAGATCAAACCAGTCAATTTGCACGTCCCCCTGATCCTGTTCGTCGTAGAACTACAGATTGTCTAAGTCTTCTTCCAACTCCGCTAGATCATCTAGACCTTGACTTGGCCCATCTTCTCTGACCACATTCACCTCCACTGCTATTGGAAATACCACTTTGGGTTTGGCTTAATCAACTGGCGCAATATAGCGGCACAAATCATACTTCCCCTCAGTCAAATTCTTAGAGCACTCAGGCAACGGATTGATACTTTCCTCCAAGGCCAACTTCCCTTCTTCTGTCACTGTTACTACTAAGGGTTCAGGTTGAAGTATGGACGTGTCCATCATGCACAAGTCCATGCTTTCAGGAATGAACACGGCCGATTTGGGTAGGTGGGAAGAGGTGATATATATAGTTGGGGTCATAGGGAATGGCCAGGGTATGTATTAGGTTTAGGTTTTGAGGTGAGGGAACTTGGTTGTGGGCCGAGAGAGGGTTGGTGGTTACATTTGGCTTTTGGGGTGGTGCTATCACCTTGTTGTCAATGAGATCTTGAATCTCATGACGCAGCCTGTAGCATTGGTCGGTGTCGTGATCGTGTTACTAGTGAAAAGTATAGTATTTGGCTGGGTTGTGTTTAGATAGGAGAGGATCGGGTAATGGGTGTTGCTCTAAGGGCTTAAGATGTCCCTTTTTGATCAGCACCCTCAGGGCTTGGGATAAAGGCATATTAAATGGAGTAAAGACCCTTTGAGATCGGGCCTGGCTATTTGAGGTTTGTGGAGTTGTGTTGGCGAAAGGGTTGGCGGTCTTAGCTGTGGTGGTGACGACATTCACATCAGATGGCCGCGCAGTTGTGCTTCTACTAGTGGTTGCATTGGAACTGCGCATAAAAGGCCTCTTGACCTGCTCATTCTTATCGGTTATCAACCTTTGTTTTATTACGTCTTCAATATGAACCCCTATCTCATGGAGCTCAGTGAATGTAAATAACGGTAAGACAATCATCTTCTGTAATAATTTTCCTTGCAAATTGTGGACCACCATCCTGATTTGATCCTTCTTTAACGACCTAGTAGTCATCATCGAAGCCTTGGCCCTCTACCTCGTTACGAAATCTGAGAAGCCTTCCTTTGGCTCCTGACGAGTTGCCTCAAGATCATGGGTTGTGACCTCAATTTGTGTGTTGTATGAGCATTGTACGATGAAGGGGTCGGCCATTTCCTCCCAACTCCACTTTATAGAGTTCTCCAGCTTTGTATACCAGATAGCCATTATCCCTGACAAGGTTTGGCCGAAAAGTAACAGCTTTTGAAGTCTAGCGAGGCCCATTGGCTGTAAGATATCGGAGAACAACCGCAAATGAACCATGGGATCTCCAAAGCCATCAATCTGATCGATGTGTGGCATTTTAAATCGGTCTGGAAAAGTTATTGCAGAGTCAGTGTATCCATCTTCGATGTCAGGGATTGAGTTCACACCTTGTGCCCGTTTGAGAAGCTTCTCTAGCTTGTTGACCTTCAGTACAGTAGGGTCAACTTCAAATTCAAATAGCGCCTCAGTTTGGTAAACTGGTGCCTTGGAGGCTTGTGATGGAATCAGGTCTACCGGATTGCCCAAATTCTCTTGGACATTGAC
This sequence comes from Camellia lanceoleosa, assembly GCA_025200525.1. Taxonomy (NCBI): domain Eukaryota; kingdom Viridiplantae; phylum Streptophyta; class Magnoliopsida; order Ericales; family Theaceae; genus Camellia; species Camellia lanceoleosa. The sequence goes on along the minus strand of CM045760.1, from coordinate 198,450,454 downwards.
AGTGATGCCGGGTACTAGGATACCCGCATGAGGTGCATGGGAAGCAGAAGCCACTGCCTGCTGTGGTTTCTGTTGCTGGAGCCTGTTTATTACTTTCGCTTAGTGGGCTATAACTTCAGCTTGGCGGGCAGCATCTTGCTGCATGGTTTCTACTATTTGCTGGAGATGACGAATCAAGTCCTCCATACTGGCTGCCAGGTACTGAGTCATTTGAATAGGCGAGTGATCTCTTGCTGGCCTAGATATAGAAGATTGATCCTGACTGGATGTAGGTGATTGTTGAACTGGTGAATTGTGCCTAACTCTCCTCCATCTGGTAACTGGTGGGAGCGAAGCAAACACAGGCTGTCCCCTAACAAGATCCCCGGATTTGTAAAGTCTCCTTACACGGGTCTAGAGTGCTTGGGGGTAACCAAACTTTCCAAAGCAATTATGATTAACTACTTTGCAAAAAGAAATAAAGCAAAAGGAAAACAAAAATCAGAAATCGCACAGCACCTTAGCTCAGACGTTAACAACACACAGTTGTAATCAAAAGCTGCAAAACTGTACTCAACACTGATCTCTGCCCCCCAAATCTAATACCCAAACTTGCAACTGATACGCACATTCCTATAGAGTTTCACTCTAAAAGCACGTACCAATTAAGTGAGAGCCAAAACACTCCTATGAGGGGGTAGGGTTACTCTGTTCTAGTTTCGTCAGGAATTAGGGTTCACTATTCAAAACAAAGCAGTTTCACTTAATCCTGAATTCAGGTAAGCATCCTGTCCTAGTTTGGAACAGTCTCTATGACTTTCGATATGCAACTAGGTCGATTGGTCAAAAAGGGTATCTCAGCAAAACTACCTAATATGCCTCTTACACCTAACACCGAGAAGTGAAAGGAGGATCAAACAGTACAGCGGTAGTCCAGATCCAAGGGTTGTGTTCCCATCGTGGCAAAGCCCGCGACTGGTCAACCTTTTGGCAACCTTTTCCAAGAAAGCCTTAGGTAAACCGTCCAAGAATAGCAGATGACAAACACAGTGACTTAGGCGCACCAATGCAAATGCAAAGAGACATATAAGTATAGATAAAATTTCATATCGTGAGTTCGAGTCAAGTTCTCTAAATCCCCAACATAATCGCCAAAAACTGTAGCTTGACTTTTTTGCGCCCCCTTTCGGAAACTAGAAAGAAGCCCTACAGTTCGGACTCCTGCGGTTCTAAATCTAATCTCACAAGTGCAATGTGAAATTGGTAAACACCAAAGAGTTCAAATCTAACAAATCTTTTGGAAAATCAATTTTTCAATAAAAAAATGCCAAAATTAGACTGCTTTGCTAGATACAGAGTCACTACCTAAATAGTTTATTTTGAAGAAATTTAGGAAACCCATGACTCGTGCCAAAGGCCACGTATCTGTTATCACCAAAGTTGCCTCGGTTCAAGAACTTAGGTACGAGAGGGGAAGGTCATGAATTGAGCAGCCCTGCTCGCCCGATCAAAGATCAGCCTCTACTAATCATAATATGATTTTTTATTAACATTATATGCTCTTGTTCCAGTTTATTAGGCTAGCTTTACTATGTGATGCGCATAAGCAATTATAGACTAGTTTGCCCGAATTGGAACAATTCAATTTCATATTTGCTTTTCAAAAAGGGTTTGATTTTTCCACTTAACAAAGTAGGCTTAAAGTTTGTAAATTTGCCACTTGACAAAGTGGGCTTAAAAATGTACATTCATTGAATCGTTCCAATTCAAACAATAAGCCTTTATCCACAGGTATTCAAGCAATTTAACAAGTAAGTATTTAGCCTCATGGCAAGCATGCTAGTCATGGCAATCACTCACTCATACAAGTATGCTAAAGCACTAAAAACTCACCTAGTACTCCAGGGCAAGATAAAACAAAAGAGTTAGAAAAATATGCATGATTCCTAACTATACAAGATGGCTAATGCAACGCATACAATAATGCAACTAATAGGTTCGACTACTAATATAGCATATGAGGCAATTTAATTAGCATGCGGTCTAAGTACATATTCAACGAAGTATTGAAATGACAATGTAGTTAGAATGATGAACCAAGCCTCAGTGCATGCAATACAAATGAATGGATGCAAACAAACAATATGCTAATTGAAACATGATGTCCCTAATCTAACCATAAAAAATGAATAAATAAAAGGGAGAAAGACGTGGGGTTGGAAGACATACACATTATTACATTACGCTTTCACGAAGGAGAGTTCGAATGAATAAAGCTAACCAGTTAACTAAGCTAATTAAGCTAATTATTACAAACCGAAATGAATAACTAGCTAACTAATTAACTAATTATTACAACACTAAATGAATTAATTAGCTAACTAACTAATTAAATAATTACAAGACAATTGCAACTAATAATTAAACTAAGTAATTAACTATTCCGCCTCAGGAAATGAGAGATGTGCATGCGCATGCTCGGTTTCCATCCAAAAAGACCACCGTTTTGCTCCCGAATGCCTCTGTTTGCACAATTGAACATTTCCAAAACCATTTTGCTACACCTTACTAACACTCTGCTAAGATTTACATCAGTGGCCAACTGACCACTAGTGAGGATTGCCAGCCACCTGCCGGCCATAAATAAAGGTCTGCCGACCACCTGCCGGCCACTGATGCACAAGTTCATCTCGCTGTAACAGAGGACAAACAGGGCAAAAAGAGGGTATTCTCACAGATTGTTTGCACAACTCACCCCTCCTATTTATGAGCAAATCCAAGGAGTAGTGAACTTAAGCCACAAACCACCAACTCAAGCAATTTCATTGCATGATGGCTTGTGACTTAAGAGGTACAAGCTCAATAAATGCAAAACAAGACACAAACCTTCTCCCTTTCATGAAAGATCAAGGGAAGAAGGTGACCTTAGAGACTTAGATCATTTCATCACTAGTAAGTATGAAACGGTCCAAGTTCCATGTGTTCAATTAACGTTCGATTGAACACACCAAGTTATTATCTTGCTCATTTTTAGTCCCAAGTTTTAGTTACTTATTTTAATTTACCAACCATTCTTTAATCCAATTAAGTCCATTAGTGAGTAAGTCCTCTATTGGAAAGAAGGATCAAAACACAAATTGCTTTGGGTATGAAAGAAGCATCATACCATTGGTAATGAACCCCATAAGGGATTAAATCATTAAGTATGAAACCTCAATTTCACACTCAGGGAAGCAAGTGACTTGAAACCACTTTCAAAGCAAAATTAAAAGCCAAGAAAGGATGGAGGCCGCAGAGATTATGTTTTCTGAAATTAAGTGTAAAAAAGCACTAAAACAATGCAATCAACTCAAACAAGTGGTGTCTAAAGGCCTAAAACACCAAGATTGTGAGGACTATTACACTATAAGCACGCAAACAAGACTCAAATGACTTAACCAACCCAAAACAGAGTTAAAACAGTCCAAATTAGAGGGTAAAACATGCTGGGATTAAGCTAAAACAAGCTAGAAAAATAAGCTAAAACATGGCACCAACTAGGCTAGCAAACAAGACACAAGAAGGGAAGGCTAACCCCTCCAAATTTGGACTTCAAAACATGATTTTCACCACTGAAAAGCTCTAAAAATCAGTTTTTAAAAGCTTGGAAAAAGATAGTTTGAAAGTGGGAAACACAAGTGGAAAGGCCTTACAGACAAGGTACAAAGAAATGTGAACCACCCCCTACCTTAAATGGCCTAAAACTACAAATTTCAGCCCACAAAGGCAGAGTTTTTATAGCCCAAAAATAGCCCAAAAATAGTGGGGAAAAGGTAGAAAAAACAAGTATGCAAAGCAAACTAATAAAGCAAATATTATACCTCTTGAAGAGAAGAGTAATTCCAAGCCACAAAACCAAGCAAGTACACCCTCTAGAGCTCAAACCAAGCTCAAGAACACCTCATCTCAAACATGGTGAAATTTGGTTAAAGTGTATAGGCAAAGGCTAAGGAATTGGAGGCTAAAGTGTAGACAAATGCTAGAGAGAGAGAGAATTGTAGAGAGAGGAAAATTTTTGAGTTCAAAATTTTCTAACCTTGCTACAAGAGAGAGGAGTCTTTATATATAGAAAACATGAAATTTCTACAAGGAGATCCAGCCCTCCACATGTGGACAGATGCAAGCATATGTACAAACAGTTGGCACAACTGACATAAAAATCCACATTAGTGGCCAGAAACCAAAATTGATGGCCGGCAGCCTCTAGGGATGGCCGGCAGGCCACCAGAGGTTGCAGGTTGGAAAGGCCAATGCATGGTCCAAAATTGAGACAAAAAGGTTGCAGGGTTTGAAAAGCTCAAAATTGTGGCATTCTGCTGAGGACTTCGAGCACTTGGCAAGTAAACAAACTCATCATCGGGTGTACCTGCAAGGACGTCCAAGTCGTAAGGGCCATAAAAAATGGGTGTCTACAATATGTATTGTTTCTATAATTTTGCTATCAATGCTACTTTCTGAATGTGTTTTGTTTTACTGGAAGTTGTGTAGCTTTTCATTGAAGTGGATAGGTGAGGTTGTTCAACCATAATTTGATTCAATTTACACTTCTTCTATGCGTCTGCAACATAATAAGACTTGATTCTTTTACTCTTTCATTTTTTACTAAAATAGAAAACTTGAAGATCTAATGATAATTTTTTGGTGAAAATCCAATAAAATTTTAGCACATTTTGCAATAGAGTTTGAAGGCAGTGTGATTCATTGTGCTCCCCTAGTACAACTTCAAGAAATTTGACTTATTTTGAATTGTTTCTAGTGTCTCTTCGACTAAAAAACTTATAGAAAATAGTACGTTAAAATAGAATTCCGCATAGTAGTAAAACAGAACACAACCTAGTTTGAGATTTATTTAAAATTCATTTATTGGAATTTTCCTCTATTACACAATATACTAGACTCATGGAGGGACTGCCTATTACAATTTCATAAAATTACGAGGTAGAGAACTATATTTAAAAATTCATCAAAGTCGAGCCTCTACACAATTTCAATTCTGCACAATCATGAAAACTCACCCCCAAAATAGCTATGCTTTTGCTTTACTGAAGCCTCTTTTCATTCCATCTTGTAAACATGATTTAAACTACATAAAAGATCAATAAATTCATGCCTGAAACAATTTAACAACAAATCAAAAATTGAATTGAAAAATTTACTGACTAAGAACTTTTTGTCAAGCTCTCTAGAAATTGAGTGAAGTTCTGCTTAAGTACTTGTACCTTATCATGTTTTTAATTATTTTGCATAGGAAATGGGATATTGAGAAACAACCTTTTTATTTATTTATTTATATTTTTGGAAGGGGGGGATTGCACTAATTGAGACTAGGTGAGGCACAATTTTTAAGGTCATAATTTTTTGGATGAGGAAAATTGCTTCTACGAATCATCTTCTTCCTTTTATTGGTGCTTTCGCTCTTTCCAAATATTTAGTTAATCGTGAATAATAGAGTAGAGTCCAATTATATCTTTTGTGCTTGTATAGTATTTTGGTCCTTAACTCTCAAATCTTTGAAGCCCTTTTAATTGTGTCTATTTGCGATGCTAGCTGTTTAGACATAATTGATAGCTACCTAACTCATTTTGAACCGAAATGACGCAGAAGTGGTTTCGGCAGAGTTAGTACTAGTTGTAGAGAAACATGTGTTAGAATCTGCTTCTCTTGATTTTGTTGTTAAAGCCATATTTTTCTTGTTACTAGATATATTCTTGGTGTTATATGGAAAATTCCATTTTGTGGGGTGTCCAATAATTATCCACTTTATTTTATTTATTTATGTATTTATATATTTTTTGGGGGACTTTTAACCTCTTTTCCCTTTCCTACTTAACAAAAATTCCTTTATTGCAACGTATTCTGGAGCCGCATCTTGGAGCTATCAACAGCAACCCAAGCAAGTCACACCTGGAAATGGGTATGTTGCTATTGGTGAACAATACCTTATAGTATATAGTCTGTAATATTATACCATAATGTATTTTCCAAACAAATGATTTGTGCTGCTAATCTCATATATTTTAGTCAAGACGTTCCAAATTTTTTTCATAATTTTTTCTGCAAGCTATACACGAGGCATTGATGAACACTGAAGACACAATATGATTGAGAAAATCCTTCAATCTGCTTTAAAATTGTAGTTTAGGATCCACCAACCCTTTCTGATGAATCGATAGTGAAAGCAATGGAAGCTTCAACACAAGAGCTAACCTTGCGTGCAAGTTGATGATTAGTAGAGCTTACCTTGATTCCATACTTAAGAATATTATAGTGTTAAACTAAATATTGATGTATGTTTTTGCATGTATGAAAGTTTATATTTTGTTTGTACACTGATATATATATATATATGTAAGTGAATATAGGTTAATAATTTTATTATAAGTTTAAATTAATTTGTTAATTTTTTTAAAATTATTTTTCATTAAAAAAAAAATTTGTTAGGTACTTGCAATTTTATTTTATTTTTTTTGTTGTAGCAAACGTATATATGATTTTTATAACAAATAATTATTTGCAACTGTAAAGTGTTATTTATTTATTTATTTATTTTTATTTTTTTGCGACGGCAAAATAGCTGTTGCAAAAAGTAGTTTATGCTCTGCCATCACAAAAAGTATTTGCTACCACCATATTTGCATCCCTCATTTGTGGTTGCATGGGCCGTCGCAAAAGGTCATTTGTGACTGCATTTTCATTATTTATGATGGCTTGTGACAGTCACAAAAAGTCCTTTTTTTTAGTAGTGTGGCTATCAATATGTGCTTGAAACTAGTGTCTACAAAGGCAATTTTGCAACTATATTTTTGATTTCTGGCTTTTCTTTTCAGTGTTTTTATAAGAATTGTTGTTAATTTGTTTTGAAAAATAGTTGAATCTAAAGAGAAAAATAAGAAGGAAAATTTGGGCTAGTGAAACAAAATGTTAACATTGAACCTCAATATGATTGTTATGTCTCAAAAGATGATTCAGGATCTAACACTGAGTAAAAGAGCAGTTAACATTGAAGGCAATGAATGGGGTCATTGCCCTTGTGGTGGTGACTGATTGTTGCTTCCATTTCATTACTGATAAGCATAATATGCATAAGCAACATGCTGCATCTAAGCTGCTTTCAAACATAGAAAGGATGTCGGGTAAAAGATTCAGCAGATCAACTCAGGCCCACAACATTACCTCTCCAATTGCAATGGTCAACTTGAACCTGCCTTTATCAACTCAGCCCAAAATTCATACATCTAGTTTTAAGCAGGCAATGGAAACTTTCCTTGCAAATATTTCAGTAAAGAGGCAAGGCATGGCACCAACTTCAACCAACCCAGTCTCATCTAGAGCAAATAAAGTGCTTTTGCAAGAGAACAAGGACACTTGACATGATTATCAACAATACTCCATGAAAGCAAGAGGTACCTATTAAACACTTAGAACACAAAATTTTCCAAACTATGGAATCCACAGTAAAAAAGCAACTTTTCTGGATGTGTGATGCAGGCAAACCAAAAAAATATAAATGCATAGTTACAACTGATCAAATCACATGCAGATTGCAAGGTCTAAGTATCACTGGTAGGAGCAAGGAAACAGATGGGCAAGAGCAAAATGAGCTTGTTCCGTGCAAAGGTGGTGGCACAATGGTTCCATATGAGGGTTTTGATCCTATCAAGAAACACAAACCACAGCCTAAAGTAGGCCCTGACCCAGAGACAAATAGGATTTGGTAACTATTAATGGAGAAAGAAAGAAATGAAGTAAAAGGACAATGAAAAATGGTGGAAGGAAGAAAGGAAAGTATTCTGTGGACGTGACTCATTCATTGCACTCATGCATCTTGTCCCAGGTACCCAAACAAGTTCTCTCTATACTTGACCTAGAAGTTTCAAATCCTTACAAAAGTTGCTAGATTTCATCCTTAAAAGCCTAGGTCGATTTTATGTAGCAGTTATCTGGTGCCCAAACCTGGTATTAACTTATTATGGTTTGCACATATCATTCTAGGTTACCAAAAAATTAAGTTCAAATTATGTGAATACACTCATAGTAACACAGTACTAGCTAGGCACCGCTACAACATGAAAGCAAAATACAAATCTTAAAGAGTTCACAAGCTATTAACTAAAATGGTGAATATAACTGACATCCAAATAGTGTAGAAATTCCAGATATAGTAAGCAAAGATAGAAAAGTGCACTGTACAAAAATGCCTAAGCAGCTCGAGCAAAGAATAAACTAAACATTGTCAGTCTTGCACCCAACCTTACAATTCTTATTCGTTTTAAAGGCAATGCACTAAGATCATTATTCCTTTATTTTTATTTTTTTTGGGTGAATTTTCTTCAAAGTAGCATTTATTTTCCATTGCTACTGTCGGAGTCTCTTGGATAGAAACACTGTTACTATCTCTGTACCAAGAATGAACATACAAAGAAATTATATGATATTCTATGTCAAGTGCATGTAAATTAAAAGATATATTTATCTAACCAATATGGTAGGAAATAGATGCTTCTCACAGTGGAAAGGCTTAGTTGTTGACTCAATAATAGAAGTGTTCCTTACTCAAAATGTCTCGGACCTTAACTATGATTTTTTTTTTTTTTTTTCTGAAACAAAATTTCAGTATATAGAGAACAAAAATTGTATTGAAGAAAAGCCCTAGCACTGTAAAGCATAGCTAAGGTCTTACATAAACGATGAAATTCTGATACAAGGAATGCAACAATTACTCATGATAGAAATAAAGGAAGGAACAAAAGAACTTCAGAAATGGAATATCAAAACTTAGGTGATTTAGAAAACCTTAAGTGAGGTGCTTAAGTTAAAGTAATATCGTTACGTTATAATTATTCAGTAAATTCTCTTTCTTAGAGACTAAGCGTGATTAGTTTGAGTTAAACTTGGTCACTTAAGATAATGAAACTGTAACGCCCTCAAAATAATACATAAATCCAGTCATATTAGACATGCAATGGTATAAAGAAATCAACACCTTTTCATTCATCAGAGTAATTCTTACAACAATATTACATGTTAACAACAAAAGCAAGTGCCCTATAGGCTTACAACTTTCCAAGTTAACACTTGGTTTCACAAAAGAAAAGTACTAACTCTATACAAAATAAGCCCGTGGCTTGATGTACAAGTAATACAACAAATTAATCAAAAAAAAAAAAGTCTTCAACTCCCACATCCATCCAAGCTATGTCCTTGGAGGTGGCATGCTACCTGTACCTGAAAATGGTGTCCTATATAGGGTGAGCCAACGCCCAGTAGAGATATGCTAAACACAATACGAGCAATAACTAAGACATCAGCAATTGATAAATGTTTAACTCACAAAGACCAATTTATAACTCCATTTCCATTACATGACAACCGTGTCTATGTTTCATTTCATTTTCCATTTCTTATACAATTCTCAATTCACAATAGCGGCTCAGAACCTGGCCAATAACTTACATGAGACAGTGACTCATATTAAACATTTCCCGTTCTACATTAGATAACACATTTCAACAGATAAGCATATGAGCTACATCACACTTCCGTTGATATGCATATGAGCTATATCAACACTTTAACTGACAAGTATATGAGCTGTATCAGTGGAGTCCATCCCCTATCTCCTCCCAAACAACATCCGGTTTAGAGGTCCATCCCCCATCTTCCCCTAAACCGTGGAGTACAACCCCTATCTCCTCCCTCACACACACAAAGTATATACATATAAGTCATATATACAATCAATCAATACATAACGTTAATGTATTCTATCAACCGCCATACTCCATGATGCATCCAACTGATTAGTTTTAGTTTACCTAATCATCATGCATCATCTACAACAATCAAAACTACCCTCCACCGGTAGCCCGAGCAATTATTTCTAAACAGATAATAAAGCTTCAACAGATAAAATATCAATGTTTTCGAAAATAAGCGATTAATAAATCCAACTCCACCATTTCACAATATAATGAGCCAATTTCATTATTTACAACTCAATTCCAAGTAACAACAACTTTCCCAAATTAATTATGCAAATTTACTTATATAACAAATTAGGGCTTTTTCCCCCATTCCTCATTATTCACTCAAAGGTTCAATAATCAACAACCAACCACTAGAACATCATTTTGAAACCCAAAATACATCTTTAAGAATCAAAATCACAAAACTCTCATTCATGATTTTTTTTGAAACCCTAAGTCCCAAATCAAACTATTTAAACAATAGACTCGAAATCTATGTTAAAACCCATAAGAGTGAGTAGGAATCCTTACCTCAAGAGATGACACCCAATGGAGAAGATAAAGAAAAACGGAAATGCTCCAAATCACAAACTTCTTGGATCAAAAGATAGCCCTCGACGATCAGTAACTTTTTTGTAAAGGTCAAAGGTGAGGAAACAACTCCTACTAGATCAATACCTAGAGAGAAGGTAGAGCTCTAGAGTGAGAAGCTCAACAATGATGTTTTGGAAAAGTAAGAGAGAGAAAAGATCTTGAAAAAGTGATCAAAAAGTCGGATTTGGCTTTTAAATAAGAGTTGCCCCGCTCGAGCGTCACTCACAGACTCCCGTTCGAGCGTCAAAAATCCCGCTCGAGCGGCGGATACACACTTCCAGAACTTTACACTGAACCAGGTCCCCGCTTGAGCGCCAAACTCCCCGCTCGAGCGTTACACACAACCTCCCGCTCGAGCATCAAAACGCCCACTTGAGCGTCCAACACTGCAGAAGAAATACTGGGAGATGGAAAATCACACTCGAGCGTCATAACTTCCGCTCGAGTGGATAAACAACAACGAAGGCCCCGCTCGAGCGCCAAAAGCTCCGCTCGAGCGTACAGGTCAAAATCTGGGCAACTAGTTTAAGTTTCTAAGCTCAACCAACCTGTTTCAAACCTGCCCAACACGACCCAAGACTCAAATACAAAGTGTAAAGGATATAAACAGGATATACGCAACAACTGACTCCACGGAGCCTAAGTTCGAATGCAACAATTAGAGAAAGGGAAACTGGGATCGCTATAACCTCCCCCCCTTAAAGAATTTCGTTCCCGAAATTTAAATATAAGTTTTCAAAGCAATTGTTCTGCATTCCCAACAATATTACAACATGATATTTAACAACCCGGCTCATCACCGGTCAATCTTATCCCCATTCAAGAGGTGTTTCACATTACATATAACAACCTGCATTATCAACATGCATCCCTTTGAAATTTACCAATTTCAACTCATTTTCCACTATTCCACAACACATGCAACATTAATATCATGCTTGCATTCCCACAACAAACTTAACATACACAATGTTAACATAGCTTCCAATTACCAAAACATTTGCAATGTTTTACAACTTAAGACATATATAATGTTCTTAAAGTTCAATATTATTACAATATTTCATTACATGATTACACATCAACAAACAAGTCCGGATATTTCTCGCGGACTTCCAACTCACGTTCCCAAGTGGCTTCCTCCACTCCGTGATGTCTCCACAAAACCTTCACCAAAGGAATGGTCTTACCACGCAGGACTTGATCCCGCCTATCCAAGACCCGAACCGGTCTCTCCTCATACGAGGCATCCTCATCTACCTCTAAATCGGTCCAATCCAACACATGGGACAGATCGGGTTCATACTTTCGAAGCATACTAACATGAAACACATCATGCACCCCGGACAACAACAGTGGCAAAGCCAAGCGGTAAGCAACTTCCCCAATCTTTTCAAGGATCTCAAAGGGACCGATGAACCGAGGGGACAACTTTCCACTCTTCCCGAACCTCATCGAACCTCGCCTAGGTGATATTTTCAAGAAAACATGGTCACCTACCTCAAACGCCAAAGGCCTCCTCCTACGGTCGGCATAACTCTTTTGGCGACTCTAGGCTGTAACAAGCCTCCTACGGATAAGCTCAATCTTCTCCGTCGTTTCTCTAACCAACTCTGGGCCCAACAAAGGCGCATCACCCACCTCGGCCCAACACACTGGAGATCTACACGGTCGGCCATACAAGGCCTCAAACGGTGCCATACCGATACTAGACTGAAAGCTGTTGTTGTAGGCAACCTACACTAATGGCAAGTGCCTCTCCCACATCCCACTAAAGTCAAGGACATAACCTCGAAGCATATCCTCAAGGATCTGAATAGTACGCTCGGACTGCCCGTCAGTCTGAGGATGGTAAGCCGTACTAAAGGTCAATTTTGTGCCCAAGGCACTCTGCAAACTCTACCACAGCCTAGCAGTAAAACGAGGATCTCTATCTAAGACGATCGTCACTAGGACCCCGTGCAATCTCACTATGTCCCGAATATACAAGTCGGCAAGATGATCTACCGAATCTCTCATGCGCATAGGGATAAAGTGCGTCGACTTAGTCAACCGGTCTACAACCACCCAAATAGCATCACTACCCCGTTGAGTCCTCGGAAGACCTACAATGAAGTCTATAGTGACATGCTCCCATTTCCACTCGGCAATAGGCAAGGGTTGCAACAAACTCGCTGGCCTCTGATGCTCGGCCTTCACATGCTGGCAAGTAAGGCACTTAGACACGAAAACTGCCACATCTCTCTTCATACCCCGCCACCAAAACTAGCGATCCAAATCCCGATACATCTTAGTACCCCCCGGATGCACCGCAAGGCGCGAATGATGGAACTCTCGGAGTACTTCCTCTCGGCAAGACTCCGGCACAAACAAACGGTCTCGGTATCTCACACTCAAGTCGGGATACACCGTCAAACCCTTCTCAACTTTCCCACTAGAGATCTTCTCTCGGAGGGACTCTACCTCAAGGTCACCCCTCTGTGCCTCTAACACTCGGGTCACAAGTGTAGGCTGCGCAACAACAGAAAACAAGGTCGCAGCCTCAACAGATTCGCTCAGATACAAATCAAACTCACCAAGTGCCCCCAACATCCCCTACTCCCGGATGGCTATACAACCTACATCACCTATGGATTTTCTGCTAAGGGCATCGGCCACAACATTGGCCTTCCCCGGATGATAATGCAACTCGAAGTCGTAATCCTTGATGAGCTCCATCCACCTCCTCTGCCTCAAGTTCAAGTCTTTCTGTGTAAACAGATATTTCAGACTCTTATGATCCGAGAACACCTCGAATCTCTCACCATAAAGGTAGTGCCTCCAGATTTTCAAGGCAAAGATCACCGCTGCTAACTCTAGGTCATGGGTAGGGTAATTCTTCTCATGAATTTTCAACTGACGTGAGCTATAAGCTACTACTTTCCCCTCTTGCATCAACACACAACCTAAACCCTCCCGTGAGGCATCACAATAAACCGCATAACCCAACCCTCTCTCCGGAATAATCAAGACTGGAGCGGTGGTCAATCTAACTTTCAATTCCTGGAACGACTTTTCACAAGTCTCACTCCATACAAATTTGACTCCCTTCCGAGTCAGTCTAGTCAACGGTGAAGCTAACCTGGAGAAATCATTCACAAATTGACGGTAATACCCAGCTAATCCCAGAAAACTACGGATCTCAAACACACTCTTAGGCTGTGCCCAATCTTGCACTGCCTCAGTCTTGGATGTATCAACAGGCACCCCTTCCCCGGATACCACATGGCCTAAGAACTTGACTTCTTCTAGCCAGAACTCACACTTCCCAAACTTGGCGTATAGCCTATGGGCTCTAAGCAACTCAAGCACCACTCTCAAGTGTGCCTCGTGCTCCTCCTCTAAAGGTGAATAAATCAGGATGTCGTCCATGAAGACGACCACAAAACGATCCAAGAATTCCCAGAAGATCTGGTTCATCAAGTCCATAAAGACTGCCGGTGGATTGGTGAGCCCAAATGGCATCACCAGAAATTCATAGTGGCCATACCGCATACGGAATGCCGTCTTCGGAATATCCTCCTCCCTGACCCTCAACTGGTGGTAACCCGATCTCAAGTTTATCTTAGAGAAACAACAGGAACCCTTCAACTGGTCAAACAGATCATCTATACGGGGCATAGGGTACTTATTCATGACCGTAGCCCGATTCAACTTCTGGTAGTCGATACAAAGTCTCAAGGCACCATCTTTCTTCTTAGCAAAGAGGGCCAGCGCTCCCCACGGCGAAACACTAGGGCGAATGAAGCCCTTATCTAGCAATTCCTGGAGCTAAACTTTCAACTCAACCAACTCTGCTGGGGCAAAACGATAAGGTGACATAGAAATTGGCGCCGTGCCGGCCACTAAATCAATAGAGAACTTTATTTCTCGGTGAGGTGGCAAATCTACAAGATCCTCGGGAAAAACATCTGAATACTCACAAATCACCCTCGGCAACACACTCTGGGTCTCGTCACACTCACCACTCATAAAGCTAGCAAGTAGACCACTAAGCTCACTCCGCCCTCGCGGACTATACCCCGGTGGCAAGACATTACCAACCCGGTCCCCCAAGAAATGGAAACACTCCCCGCACACGGTACAACAAGTGACCCTCTGGCGGTGGCAATCAATAACTGCCCGGTATGACGACAACCAGTTCATACCCAAAATAACATCAAAGCCCTTCATGGGCATAACTACAAAAGGAAACTGAAGCCTATGATCGTCAACCTCTATATCACAACCCCTACATCCGTGTTTCAAAATCAACTCACCCCCAATAGGCGACACGACACAAATAGGAGACGCTAATAGTGCTAACTCCAACTCCAACACAGATGCAAATCGTGAGATACAAAAGAATGAGACGCACCAGATCAATCAATACACTAACAACCGAGTTGCAAAAGCGAAAGGTACCTCTCACTCTTGATGGAGCGGTACTAGATCTGTGATAACGATACACGCAGCATACAGGCCCCTGATCCACCTGTTCACCCCTAAGAGCATACGACTGCTACACAGACTGGGATAACGAAGCTCCTGGGTTGGCCCTCGAGGCCTGTACAGACTGAGCTGGCTGATAACTCTGCATCTGCCTAGAACCAGACGCTCCTGAAGTGGCACTCAACTGTGGGCAAAACCTCTTCAGGTGCCCAGTGTCCTGCGATAACAAGACAAAAGGTGGCCCTGCCTACGACTCGCCCCGAGGTGCAGCTAAGAAGAAGCGACTCGTGACCCCCTTCAAGGGCAAACCGAAGACTTGTGACCCAGCTGGCCACATGCAAAACAAGTCAAGCCTCCCTGACTACCTCTCCTGAAGCCTGCACTCGGTATCGGAAAAGTTGATCTAGCCAAGCCACCCTGAGACTGCTGAGGGTTAAAACCCCTCTGTCTCTTGCCATCACCCTGGCCCTCTTGGCTCCTCTTGGAACCTTGCTGCTTCTCATCATCCTCCTCCTGCATCATAATTTTCATATGAGCAGCCGCATCCACCAGATGTCTATACTCTTGGATGTAAGACCCACCAACTCTCAACTTGAGGCCTCGCCTCAACTTCCGCCCAAACTCATAGCAACAGCGTTCCTCGGACGCCACTAGTTCAGGCGCAAACCTGGACAAGCTAGTAAAAGTAGCCTCAAATTCGACCACTGACAAACCCTGCTGCTTAAGCCGACTAAACTGATCTCTCAGCTTCTCCCTAGCAGCTGCAGATAAAAACCTCCCCTGGAAAGCCTCTACAAAAGTCCCCTATGCACCACCAACACGGGCCTTCTCATACTTCCACCATTGATCCGCATCTCCCTTCAGCTGGAAGGATGCCAAGGTCATCTTTAGAGTCCCATCCTCGATGCCAAGCATCTCGAATGTCTTCTCCATCTGTTCCAACCACTCGTCAGCCTTAAGTGGCTCTTTCGGATCTCCAATAAATTCGTCCGGGTTAGATCGGAAAAATTCCCTCTTCAAGAAAGAAGGCCCTGCCTCTACAACCTGATGCTCAGCTTTGGGAATACCCAAAGCTCCCGCTATCTCTCGGGCCAAGGCACCCATAGCCTGCTAACCCACTAGTTCGGCCATGTTGGACTAACCAACTCCCTCCTGCACTGCCGGAATGTCATCCGGTAAAGGCACCTCTTGCCTCCTAGGCCTACCACGCCTACCACCTCGTCCTGACATCCTATTAAAGATAACAAAGACGTTAGCACATTCATAAATGTGCTGAAACTAAACACCCGCGTCCTAATGCATGGACAATTGTAATTCACTCCACGTAAGCACATAAACACGTAAGCACTTACGAATTCCATTCCCGGATAATGACAGTCCCAAGGCGTTACTAGAGTTCTAGTTAGAAACAGCATTGATCAAGTGCGTTTCCAACAAGACTCACAGAAACCCAAGGATCCAATCAATATCCTAGAAATCAAATCCCATACCCAAATAGTCACATAAACATGCTATCACAAAAACACATTACATTACACTTAAGTCTCTAACAAGCGAGACAAAACCATTGTGATACTAATCACTCCCCACGTACCCAAAGTATTCGAACCCGGTACGCTCTGATACCAAGTTGTAACGCCCTTAAAATAATACATAAATCCAATCATATTAGACATGCAATGGTATAAAGAAATCAACACCTTTTCATTCATCGGAGTAATTCTTACAATAGTATTACATGTTAACAACAAAAGCAAGTGCCCTACAGGCTTACAGCTTTCCAAGTTAACACTTGGTTTCACAAAAGAAGAGTACTAACTCTATACAAAATAAGCCCGTGGCTTGATGTACATGTAATACAACAAAATAATAATAAAAAAAGTCTTCAACTCCCACATCCATCCAAGCTATTGGAGGTGGCATGCTACCTGTACCTGAAAATGGTGTCCTATATAGGGTGAGCCAACGCCCAGTAGAGATATGCTAAACACAATATGAGCAATAACTAAGACATCAGCAATTGATAAATGTTTAACTCACAAAGACCAATTTATAACTCCATTTCCATTACATGACAACCGTGTCTATGTTTCATTTCATTTTCTATTTCTTATACAATTCTCAATTCACAACAGCGGCTCACAACCTGGCCAATAACTTACATGAGACAGTGACTCATATTAAACATTTCCCATTCTACATTAGATAACACATTTCAACAGATAAGCATATGAGCTATATCAACACTTTAACTGACATGCATATGAGCTGTATCAGTGGAGTCCATCCCCTATCTCCTCCCAAACAACATCCGGTTTAGAGGTCCATCCCCCATCTTCCCCTAAACCGTGGAGTACAACCCCTATCTCCTCCCTCACACACATAAAGTATATACATATAAGTCATATATACAATCAATCAATACATAACGTTAATGTATTCTGTCAACCGCCATACTCCATGATGCATCCAACTGATTAGTTTTAGTTTACCTAATCATCATGCATCATCTACAACAATCAAAACTACCCTCCACCAATGAGAGAGCAATTATTTCTAAACAGATAATAAAGCTTCAACAGATAAAATATCAATGTTTTCGAAAATAAGCGATTAATAAATCCAACTCCACCATTTCACAATATAATGAGCCAATTTCATTATTTATAACTCAATTCCAAGTAACAACAACTTTCCCAAATTAATTATGCCAATTAACTTATATAACAAATTAGGGCTTTCTCCCCCATTCCTCATTATTCACTCAAAGGTTCAATAATCAACAACCAACCACTAGAACATCATTTTGAAACCCAAAATACATCTTTAAGAATCAAAATCACAAAACTCTCATTCATGATTTTTTTTGAAACCCTAAGTCCCAAATCAAACTATTTAAACAATAGACTCGAAATCTATGTTAAAACCCATAAGAGTGAGTAGGAATCCTTACCTCAAGAGATGACACCCAATGGAGAAGATGAAGAAAAACGGAAATGCTCCAAATCACAAACTTCTTGGATCAAAAGATAGCCCTCGACGATTAGTAACTTTTTTGTAAAGGTCAAAGGTGAGGAAACAACTCTTACTAGATCAATACCTAGAGAGAAGGTAGAGCTCTAGAGTGAGAAACTCAACAATGGTGTTTTGGAAAAGTAAGAGAGAGAAAAGATCTTGAAAAAGTGATCAAAAAGTCAAATTTGGCTTTTAAATAAGAGTCGCCTCGCTCGAGCGTGGAAACCCCCGCTCGAGCGTCAAAAATCCCGCTCGAGCGGCGGATACACACTTCCAAAACTTTACACTAAACCAGGTCCCCGTTCGAGCGCCAAACTCCCCGCTCGAGCGTTACACACAACCTCCCGCTCGAGCGTCAAAACGCCCGCTCGAGCGTCCAACACTACAGAAGAAATATTGGGAGATGGAAAATCACGCTCGAGCGTCATAACTCCCGCTCGAGCGGATAAACAACAACGAAGGCCCCGCTCGAGCGCCAAAAGCTCCGTTCGAGCGTACAGGTCAAAATCTGGACAACTAGTTTAAGTTTCTAAGCTTAACCAACCTGTTTCAAACCTGCCCAACACGACCCAAGACCCAAATACAAAGAGTAAAGGATGTAAACAGGATATACGCAACAACCGACTCCATGGAGCCTAAGTCCGGATGCAACAATTAAAGAAAGGGAAACCGGGATTGCTATAGAAATTGTAATGGCCCATAATTTTTTTTTTAAAATAGTCTGTGCATAATTTAATTGCGCAAATTTTTGAATTTGATTGCTGTGTAAATTCTGTGCAAAAACAGTTCGATTTTGTATTTTTTAAAAATAGTTTCCGATCTTATAAAATTATGAAATTTTTATATGTTGTTCTCATATGAGTCTAGCACGTTGGATAAAAATTTCAGAATTTAATTATGAGTATTTATTTTTATGAAAATTCACAGACTGATTGATGTTCAGTTTAATTTATAGCAGAATTTTGTTATTTAATTTTGAATGTTTAGATCATGATTTGGATAAATTTGTTGGGTCTATTTTGATATATAATTGGACCATGTTTGATTTATGGGTGAGACCCATGATTTAAATTCAATTTAATTTGTATTTGTTTATGATTCATGTTTAATTATTTGGTCCCTTTTAATTATGTGATTGGTAAGTTATTATTATTTATTATATGGGATTATAATAAATATTTGAAAGTTGAATTTATGGTGGATACCATATGGTGAAAAATTATATATTTTTATAGTGAATGAAATGAGTGCATATTTCATAGTGAGCAAAATATTATATTTTATGGTGTGCAAAAATGTTAGATTTTGTGGTGAAAAAAATTATACCATTTTATAATTTATATTATAAAATTTAAATATATTATTACAAAAAATTATATTTTTGGAAACCAAGTTATTTTTTAAAAGGGAACCCTCGTGGACTGCCCCTTTTTTGTTTGCCTTACCCATCATTTCTTTTCGTTCTTTTCCCTTTCTTTTCTTTCTATTTCATTTTTTGGGTTTGGCAGCCTGTGCCCCTCTCTCTCTCTCTCTCTCTCTCTCTCTCTCTCTCTCTCTCTCTCCTTTTTCTTCATTGATGCTCAATCTTTGAGCTTGAAATGAGAGTCTTTAGAGTGAGATTTTACAAAAATGTTGTAAATGAAAGTCGGAGAGCTTGTCATAATCTTCGCAATGGTAGTCTCAGATTTATGATCAGGCATGATATACTTTCCAGATCTGCTCTTCTTTATTATTTGAGGTAGGGACTTTCTTCATATTTTTACATTAAAGTTATGTTAGGATTATTTTGAGAAAATATATCATTATAAAAGGTATTGCATATATATATATATATATTCAGATTTTTGTTTGGTAGATTTTGAAAGAAAAATTATGTTGAAATGTTAAGAATGTTGGCATTTTGAGATTAATTTGAAAAAATCATTTTGTGTTGATAATTTTGTAAAGAAATCTAAAAATAAAATTTAATAGTTGTATGGATTGTCTCTACATCATATTATAATTAGATGATTTATTTTGAGAAATATAAAGTTGAATTTTTTTTTTTTTTAATCTTTGATTTGGAATTTATTTTTGAGAAAAATAAATTAATGTTGAGAAATATGGAGTAAATGTTTAAGTAGGAATTATAGATTTGCTTTGTGATTAAAAACTCTAAAAGTGTTATATTCATGATATTTTATAAAAGATGATATGCTGATGATTAAGTTGTGTTCATTTTTGTGAAAATAAAAATGTGAAATGTGGACTTCCGAACTCATAACCTTGAAAACGTTACTCTTGGGCATATTTCATAATTTTTGATGTAAATATCATGTTGGTTAAGTAATTTTAGAAAAAAGTTGTGAAATTATTATTGGCAGAGAATTTGGTAAAAATATTACCTCTTTAAATAGCTTAGCATGAAAAATGGTTATGTTGAAATATAGTTATGTTTGAGGGATGAGGCATGTGAAGTTAGGTTTGGTATTATTAATTTGAAAATTTTTTAATATAATAAACTTACTAATTTAGTGGATTAAATTAGTTTTGATTAAAAGGTTATATCCATTATGGTTAAAAGTGTTATTAAAATTATACCATAACTTTTGACATAGTATGATGGAAATGGTAATATTTAATAATTATGTTAGAAATAGGGCGCCCATATGGCATGACCCTTTTCTGAACCTTTTGAACCTTATCCAAATAAGTTTGAATTTGAATTCAAAACCTATATGGACAACCACTCAGGATATCTATATCTATCACATCAACTGATATGGATAGATGATATAGATATCTTATATATCTGATATAACTGATATGGATAGATTTATTATTTATCCTATATATCTGATATAATATGGGATATGGGTGATTAAGAGAATAATAACGTATGTCGTATGTTTTACCCATATACTGACTCCCTCCCAAAATACAACGATCAAGAGCCATTTTGCACTGTGACTTGTGTGGGTGATATTCATTCTGTAATATCACTCCATTGCTGGGTTGATTGATCAAATTCAAGAAGAACGTGATTTACCCACGAGATCCTTCAATTCAGATTCCGCAGATAAAGGTATGACCATAATTTTTCATCCGCTGCGTTTATACTTTGTTTTAAATTGGTATAAGAGCCAATATGGGTATTTTCGTGTTTACTTTTATGCATTAAAATATGTGTATATTTTTATATAAATATATATACACGGTATATGCATAAAATACCTCCTTTTTATGTTCATTAAATGTAATTTTTAATGCCATAAATGATTTTGTTGTGAAAAATGAAGTCCAGCAGTAGCAAAATTAGACCAGAAAACACCCCGGACGGCGGCGTGTGTGACTCACGCGCTATGTGACGCCACACAGTAGATCAATGCGCCGCCATGCGTTGTCACGCGCTGAGATGCGCCGCCACGCGCTAGGCGCGCTTCCCACGCGCTTCCACGCGCGCGCTGTCCACGTCCTTCCACACACGCGCGTTGAACCACGCCGCTTCGAGCCACGCCATTTGTGCAGCCATGCGCCGCGCAACGTTGAGCCGCCTCGCGCCGAGTTGCGCTGCGTTGAGTGGCGACGAGCCTAGCCGAGCCGTTTTTTCCGCGTTGGCTTGGCTCTAACGCTCTGTTTGTTCTGTTTTAAATTTTAAATCGCGTTAAATGGTCATAGTTAATTCGTTATAGCTTTGTTTTAAGCATGGTTGGTACCGTTAGACTCAGAATTAAATTTTATATATTTTGTAAAATTTTCAAAATTTTATGAAAGTAAAAAATATTTTTCCTAAAATAATAATTAATTATTTCTGCTTTAAAATGCATCTGGTGTTGCATGTTTAAGTTTCTGGGGCTAAATTTTTTATTGTAGGCTACTGTTATAGTTTACTATTTACTGGTAAGGTTATTGGATTTTACCAGATTCTGGAATATTTATTTCTAATTTTATGAGTGTTTATTAGTTATTTAAAATTCCAAAAAATACCAGAAAATTTTCAGAAGTAATATACTTTCTGTTATGGCATAATTTAAATATTAAATACAGCATATTATTATTTTTTGCCTAGAGTTTCTAATATGTTGTAATTAGAATAGCATGATTAATTGTTATTTGTTTAAATTCCATTATTAATTGTGACATAGCATGAGTTGGTTGTAAATCTACATTATGATGCTATTGTATGGAATTAGAATTTTTTATCATGCTTTTAGACATGCCATAGTCAGTGGGAGGTTATTCGGTTGAGAGAAATCTTTGTAGATTGATTCCTGAAAACCAATATTTTGCCCATAAATTAAATTAAATTTTGGATAATTGTCACCTGTGGTGCAAGAGATGATTATGAGCATAGCGGATTTTTGATCTTGCGACTTGTGTAATATTGTCACTATTTAATTTAGATTTTTGTGGCAAAATTATATTATGCTAATCAAATTAATCCCAATACGAATTTCTCTCTAAATTGACTTAGCTTATGGAAGTTAATTGGTTGACCTGGACTTAGTAGAGATGTTCAAATGTGAACAATGTAATCCCATTCTTTAGATGAGCAAAAGTCTTGGAAACTTTAGGTCAGACCTTAATTCAGCCAAAGTAAGGAAACATGACTCAAAGTTGCCCTGGTTTTGTTGCCTTGTTTGGCACAACAAAATTTGATGTGTGCGCTATGGTTAGCGGCACACTACGTAGTTTTGATTGGTGAGTTTTGAAGTTATGTAATTAGCAAGCCCTCAATAGATCTATATATGATCTTGACTATTGAGCTGCACGGATTGACTTTGTTATTTGACTTGTAAATAATGTTACATCATTGGATAAAGTAACATTCAAGAGTCACGTCATCCAAGAAATGCGAGCTTGAATAAATTAGTCATTAAGTGTAAGACGAGTAGCCAGTATGAGCAGTGTTTTGCTCTCTACCCAATTATTGGGAGTAGATGGAGCAAAATTTCATGCACTATAATAGTGTGCGTTGAAATATCACGTGAAGTTAAAAGATTAGCGCTTAGAAGCTGCAAAATCTATTAACACTAAGTGAAAAGATTAGCGCTTAGAAGCTACAAAAATCTATTAACACTAAGTGAAAGATTAGCGCTTAGTGGCTGCAAAATCTATTAGCATTGCCAACTTGTCTAAGTCTGGACACTTACTATTTCTACACTTGAGTGTGAGACATGATGAGGGGCTTCTTTGTATGATTCCTTAGCTAGGCTAACGTTTTTGAATAATGTTTACCACTAAGAGCAAATGTTGCAGCATAGTAATGAAAAGGTCAAGGCTGACAAGGTTGTTATGACTCTAAGAATTTGACGCATCGCTTGTGAGAGCATTGTGTTGAATTAGACTCTTTAGCCTAATTCGCGCTTAAGTTACTTCAGGAGCTGTCATAGATTGATAGCTTATTCTCTCCTTCTTGTGGATAGTAGAATTAATTACAAGTAACTATGAAGCGAGAAATAGATATGGCAAGAGAAGTATCGTCATCTTTCAACTAGATGCATTAAAGTGTATAGAGAATAAAATTAACTTGAAGGTGCAGGGGATTAGCACTTACTAGTTAAATTTGCGACTTAGGCGCACTTGATATCTCCATGACATCCTTTTATGATCTAGTGAATATGAATTAGTTGTAAGTCATTACCTAGTTGGGCCTAAACCTTTAAAACTTGTCTTCGAGAACTCACACATTAAGATGATTGGAATTAGTTTATGACATTGGTCATGAACTGGTGGCTTATTATACCTAATCACATTAATGAGAAGATGCATGAATGTTTTGAGTAGGCCCTTTCGAGCCCACTCGCTTGTGACATCCTGCTTTCATATGAATGTGTAACTTTGTTCGCAATGGTTGCGCACAAGTAAGTAGGAAAGCCGTAGAAGGTCATTTGTATTGGTGCATTTAGTCCACTATAATATTTGTGACTAGATATGTGTAAGGGTATGATAGCTAAGCCTCAATCTCGACACATTTATAGATTACGATACGCATCTGAGTCAAGACTATTTGATCTCCCATAAGTCAAAAGTTTTGAGATGATTTTTGACATTGCACATATGAGGTCGAGATCAATTAGATAAGAGCTTTTGTGCTTTTAGTTTTGACCAAGGTGGCGAGTATCTATTTGAGTTATTTTTTAGAAAGCTCTGTGAAGAGAAATGGATGCTTGGAAAATTGATTATTCCTAGTACTCAACAACACAATGGTGTAGTAGAGATAACGAATTAAGTATTGTTAATGTTAGGTGGATGATGGCGCAAAATGTTTCCCAATTGGGAATTACACTTTAGTTTGTTGCCTATATCCCTAACTAAGTGCCCTCCATATCAGATTTTACACTCCATTTGAGTAATGGGTTAGCGGAGAGCCATTTATGGGCGATCTGTAACCGTTAAGTAGCTTATCTCTATTTTACTTCTTATAAGATTGCGAAGTTAAGACCTAGGTTTCTATAGCGCATTATTGTATGCTGTCTTGTAAACACATAGGGTTATGTGGCGCATTATTGTATGCTGTCATGTAAACCCTCCGGGTCATGTGCATATAGGTAAGCAGCTTTTTGGTAGTGTAACTAAGTCACATAAAGTTTTCTTAGTAAAGGTGACGTGAATAGAATTTTGGAACTCTATAAGATAGAGAATTCTAAGCATAGCGCTTTTATGTAGCCTAGTTGAGAATGGAAAGAAATTTCCAATATCCTAGAGACAGTGGGAGCGATGTGTCTACTAATGGATTACTCCATTAGAGAAGAATACTCTAAATTCTTATTTGCATGGTAGCGAATGTGAAAAGTTTCCATGTCATCACTGGGTGATTGAGAGGGAAACATTCATGATTGCTCCGCAAGATGATAAAGAGCCTAGGATAATGCCAAAGGCTCTAGTCCCCTGTTTTTAGAAAGTGGATTAATGTTGCGCAGTTTAAGACAAAGTCTTTGAGGATTAACCATTTCTATAATTTGGTTGACTTTCCATTATGACGCGAATCTGTTCTAAAGTTATGCGTAATTTGGATAGCCATTGTTGAGACATAAGGCTCGCTAGATACCGAACAGTCGCACCATTGAGAAAAGTGTAGACCATGAGAAGACTTCCTCCTGGGGAGTGAGGTTATTTCGACTTAGGCTATGATTGACATAAGTTCGGAACATTGATTTGTGGACATTGTGACCCAACTTCTTGTTGGAGAATTGGATAAGTAGATCCGTAGGGATTTACCTTCTGCTTTTATGGTGAAAGGTTAGGAGCGCAAAAAGGTTGCTAGTTCCAATAAATTTTTTACAGCCTAAAACAGTTATCCAAATAATGGTTCTTAGATTTCATCAAGCCATGATAGGCAAACGATGATCGATGAAGACCACTGAGGCATGATCAATGGTCCAAAAGAAGTTTTTCCTTACTTAGTCATTATGAGCCAGGAATTTATAGGGTTGTCACCACCTAGGGTGGGCAGTCCTCTATTTTAGATATGATGGACATGAGTGATGTAATTTATATACTTGGATGTACGATCCTTAGGGATTGTTTTGGGAGAATTCCTGTTTTGTCTTCGATGACTTACATAAGGAATATCCTAGAACGATTCTAGATGCAAAATTGCAAACCCATTGCCTTACCTATCGGTAAAAGCCAAAGCCTTAGCTATTGAGTGAATCCTCGGATTGTCTTTGGGAGAAACAGATGACCTATATTCCTTGATCTTTTCTTTGTTGTAGGAGCCTAAAGTACGCTATATGGGCGTATTCGGCATGATAAGTGTTATCTTTGGTAAATAGTCAACTGAATTGTTTAGACATTGACCTTGCTCATTAGATTGTGGATAAAATACTTTACTAGTAGTATATTAATTTGCTTATTGTAAGATTCAATGCGCTAGTTGGGCGCATTAAGAATGAATGCAAATTGGTCACCAAAATATCTTTAGAGAGGTTATTGCGCAAGAGGTAGTGATCTTAAATCACTTCATGTGAGGCGCACATGGTGGATTCTGTTGTATATACTTATCGCAAGAGGTGCTGATAAGGCTTATGTTTGGAATCTAGAATTGTGATCTTGAATCACTTCATGTGAGGCGCACATGGTGGATTCTATTGTATATACTTATCGCAAGAGGTGCTGATAAGGCTTATGTTTGGAATCTAGAATTGTGATCTTGAATCACTTCATGTGAGATGCACATGGTGGATTCTGTTGTATATACTTATCGCAAGAGGTGCTGATAAGGCTTATGTTTGGAATCTAGAATTGCGCAAGCTGTGGTCAATTTTTTTTATAAAATTGATCACTTATTTTGAGATGATGGGATGTTGACACTATTATGGTTTGTGTCATAATGATTAGCAGATGATGATGTCAGCAGGCAAGATTGGCTCACTCACACGAGCAATCGCCCTTGGCGCTTGAGAGCAAGCAAGGATGAGACTAGTGGTTTATTTTTATTTGGAGCCAAGAGAGGCTTAAATAACCCACTATGTATGTCGCCTTGGTTACAACCAAGATGAGGTCGTGTTAAGGATCAAACATGGATATTAGTACCCACTTTCCATGTTGTGCCTGTTATGATTAGCCAGATGCGAGATCTCATTTGGCGCCTAGAGGGCGAGCAAATAGAGAATTCGGGTTAGGCGCTAGAAAGCGACTAGACTAATATATGTACGGTGTATCAAGTATGACGTCACTCTTTTGGAAGAGTTACTCCACCGTAGCATGTATTCATACTATATGTGCTTCGCGACCGAGTAATGAGATGAGAGAATGGATCCTTGTTTCCTCACCGTGTGGGTCTTACATGTCATTATTGATATGACTTTTATTTATGTACCCTGTTGTGACTTTTGACGATGTCATAAGGTAAGGGGTTGATGTTCTGCTACTTTGGTATGTTGCCTACGGTCACGTATGATTCGGCCTTAAGGAACATCACTGGGAAAGCGGTCAATCCTAAACTAAATGGCATGAGGGCAAAGGGAAGATCATCTAGTATTACACCACGGTTGTATATTCACTGCCGGCAACTCACATTGCTCTGTATGAAAGGCGAATTAAGTGTGAATATATTGCAAGAATTGAGAGGGTCAAACATACTCTTTTTGAGGGATTAGAGATGTTTTTTGGACCGGTGTAATTAGATGGGTCTGGGGTATATGAGACACTATTTCTGTTCTTTTTGGGTTGATGTCTCTATGTTGGCTCATTTTGAGTTTCTAGTATAGAGCTCCCACATACAGGTGTTCTCAGCAGTTGCACGGTGCATTGGCTAGTATGAGATTGCTCTTTTTTGGAGGAGATTGAGATAGAGATGTGGCAGTGTCATGCCAACTCATGTGCGAGTGGGAGATGTTAGCAATAGGGCACCCATGTGGCATGACCCTTTTCTGAACCTTTTGAACCCTATCCAAATAAGTTTGAATTTGAATTCAAAACCTATTTAGATAACCACTCAGGATATCTATATCTATCATATCAACTGATATGGATAGATGATATAGATATCTTATAGATCTGATATAACTGATATGGATACACTTATTATTTATCCTATATATTTGATATAATATGGGATATGGGTGATTAAGAGAATAATAACGTATGTCGTATGTTTTACCCATATACTGACTCTCTCCCAAAATACAACAATCAAGAGCCATTTTGCACTGTGACTTGTGTGGGTGATATTCATTCTGTAATATCACTCCATTGCTAGGTTGATTGATCAGATTCAAGAAGCATGTGATTTACCCACGAGATCCTTCAATTCAGACTCTGCAAATAAAGGTATGACCATAATTTTTCATCCACTGTGTTTATACTTTGTTTTACATAGGGATTTCCTTTGAGTTATATATGTGTTTTTGCAAGATCTAGATGATTTTCGAAATCATCCTTTGATTTGTTTTGAAAATTGATTGTGGATTTAAGAAGATGAGAGATTTTTTTTAAAAGTGGATTTACTTTATTGTTCCTTTTAAAATAGAAATTGAGGGTTTTGAACTATGAGGATTGAAGAGAGATGTTTTTGGTGACTTTCTTTCAATAAATGAAGATGAGTGATTTTGGTGAGAAAACCTAGAAATTTGGGGTTTTTAAGAAAGATATTGACAATCTTTGAAGATGTTATTATATTTATTTTGTGTGCCAAAATAAATGATGTTTGAAAAATTGTTTATTTGTTTATATATAAATGATGGTTTTCACGGAATATGATAATTGTTGAAATTTTGAAAATTGTTGTTAAAAATGTTGATATAATCTTGAATTGACTAAATGGTTGAGATTACTCTAAGTGTGAGAATTTCGTTGTCACATCGATGAATTGGAATAAACGCATTTATATTCATCTTGAGAAATTATATTGAAATGAGAAATGAGAATTTTGATCACAATGGGAATATTATGTGGAAGTATTAAAAGTGAAAGAAATATTGCATTATATTATTAATCATTGCATTGGCATATCAATTCATTTGATAATGATGAGTTTTGAATTTTGATTTGAAAACTTTGCATTGAGAAAGGAATGTTGTTGAAAGTGAAAGAAATATTGCATTGTATTATTAATCATTGCATTGGCATTAATTCATTTGATAATGATGAGCTTTGAAATTTGATTTGAAAACTTTGCATTGAGAAAAGAATGTTGGGGAAACAAGTTTTCATGAAATGATTTGGGGGTAAATACGGTGGTAAATCTTGAAAGGTGGTGTAGATGATAGGTGTCGAGCCTTCCAGTTAATACTGGTAAAAATGACAGATTACAGGTGTCGAGCCTTCTAGTTAATACTGGTAAAAATGATAGATTACAGGTGTTGAGCCTTCCAGTTAATACTGGTAAAAATGACAAATTAATAGTACTTGTATAGTCTACTTGTAGACACCAGCATGGGGATTACCTAAGTTGTATTTACCATATTGGAATTTTATTGAAATTGTTGGATTAATGTGTTTTCAAAATGGCATTGAGCGTAAGATTTTCAAAAGATGAGAAAAATATTTTGAGCATAACATGGCATATGCATTCATTTCATAAGACCGAATAAAATAGATTTGATGAATTGTTTAATTATTTGATTCAATTGATAATGAGATAATTGAATGAATTGAAAAGGATGTCCTGTTACTATTGAACCATGTTTATTTATTTAAGTTAACTTGTTGTGGTTAATTAAATAAATTGGATTTAAGAGATTATGTAATAAAATCATATGGTTTTGACATGATATGATTTCACGTATATGTATGAGTATTTTGGTACCCGCATATCTTCTAATGTTTTAATATGAGATTGCTTGGTGAGCTAGTGGTTACTCACCCCCTGCTTGTACATGTGTATAGGGAATGCTTTTCGGATTTGAAGATCAAACAATGGTTTTTACCATTTCATAAGTGTAATGCAGTGATGGATTGTGCTACTTCAATTGTTGTTTGGCTAAGTTCTATTTTTTTTGTAAAGAGTAGTGTCCTCTCTTTTATTGTAAGCCTCAGGGCATTTCTTTTATTTGTATGTAAATGTCCTTGTTGTATAACGAGAGGGAATATGTATATTTAATTATTCATCATTTCATCCAAGGATGAAATTTTATTTGTAAATGGACTTAATTAATGAATATTGGTAAGGTTATCCAAGTAATAAAATACGGGACGTTACAGAAACAATTAGTGGCCTAAGCTAATTATTTCATACAACAAAATAGAGAAGGATGGAGAAAGTTAGAGAGAAACTTTCTTCTTGAGAGGTAGAAGAGAAATAAGAAGAAAATCAAAGTGAATTAAAATTCATCCATTTGGACTTGAGAATTGAACACTTAGGTGATTTAAAAAACCTTAAGTGAGGTGCTTAAGTTAAACTAAGATCATTAAGTTATAATTAGTCAGTAAATTCTCTTTCGTAGAGAATAAGCATGATTAGTTTGAGTTAAACTCGATCACTTAAGAAAATGAAGTTGATTATATATAAATTTTGGTTTCAATTCACTTAAATGAGTAGCAAAAGCAACCCTACCAATGAAAATCTTTCCCCACATACAAACAGACTACTTGATAAAATACATGTTATAGCAAGCTCTCTTATCATGGTTCATTAGATGTTTCACCGTTTATACAAAATGGTAAGGTTTATGCATGATTACAAGTCTGTGGTTCGAGATGACTTACTTTGCCTTGTTTGGAGGAACATCTCTCAACCACTCAAGGTCAACGCTTCCATGTTTTTAGGAAATCCTGCATAATTATGTAATCATTATTAACTCTTTTTTTTATTTTTTTTTATAGGTTTCTGCATTTAGCTTGTTATTACACACGGCTAGAGCCATTTGAAGCTGATTTTGACAAATATGAAACAATTAAAATATGATTTGTACTCGTACCTTGATTCACTATGCTAGCAAGTTATTCATTCCTAGTTCTTTGATAGAATTAGAAATCTCATTGACATTTGCACATTGTATTGCTTCATAGTCCAGGGAGTCCATAGTAATAACTGATGTACCCTTTTGTGACCAAACTAACCTTTTGCATATAGAGAGCGTTAGCACCTTCCAAACTAGGGCAGGATACCCTCCTTTCTAGGATCATATTATTGCCTTTTTGAATGAATTAGTGAATCCTAGATCTCATTTCTAAATTAGGACAGGGTAACCCTACTCCCAATAGGCATGAATGCAAATTATATGCTTATGTGATATTTTGGAAATGATTTGATTTGATTCTAGGGATCAACAAAGAGAGACAGTGATTTAATTCCCAAAATCTAGGGAGTCTGATATGGCAATGATTTGATTATGTGGCAATCTGAGTTATTTGGGGCAATGATCCAATTATAAAGATTTGGGGGTTCAATTAAGGCAGTGATTCATATTTTGATCATGATTTGAGTAATCAGTAGTAAATTAGGGGGGTGGTTTCCCAATTTTAAAGAATTTGAGTTTGAATTTGGGTTCCTACTTAGTGATCCAAAAAAAAAAGAATGATTTCCTTTTTAAAATTTAAATCCCCAAGAAAACATGTTATTAAAGAATAACTTCTAAAAAAAAAGAAACTTTCCAACTTAAGTAGAGCCTGGGAGATATGGAAGGGGTTTGATTGAATAAGAATTTTTAAGTCATTGACTTTGGGGAAAATTTTAAATTTTATGAAAAATGGTAGATAAGGAAGTGGTGACTAAATCTTCAATTTGGAATAAAATTTGAAATCTCCTAAAAGATATTTGATTAAGGAGACAATTGTTTGATTAGCTACTAGGAATAAAATCCAAAGCTTCTTAGAAGGAAAGAATTTTGAAAGAAAACCCGAGTAGAATTTTAGAAATTATGAAAAGTTTTTGCTCAGACAGAAGTCTTTAGGTTTTTGACTTTAGAGGGAATTTGATTTTATGGAAAAGTGTTGATAAGGAGGTAATGACCGAGTCTTTCACTTTGAAATGAAATTTTGAATTTTCTTAGAAGACATTTGACTATAAGGTAACTGTTTGATTAATTTCTTAGAATAAGATCTAAAATTCCTTGGAAATTTTTTGAAAATAAAATTTGAATAGAGTTTCGAAATTATGGAAAGTTCTTTTTGTCAAGTAAAAATCTTTGGGCCACTGACTTATAGAGAACCTTGATTTTATGGAGAAATAATAGACAATGAAGTAATGACCAAGTCTTTCATTTTGAATGAAATTTTGGTTCCTCTGTAAGATATTTGGCTAAAGGATATTTGTTTGATTGATTCCTTAGAATAAAATCTGAACTCCTCAAAACTTTTGAAAAAAAGAGGAAAGGAAAATATTGAAATTTTAAATAAAAAAGACACTTTATTTTGAAAAAAAAAATAAAAGTTGAAATTTGATCACGCACTTTTGAAAATAAATTGGGGCACATTTCGAGAAACAATAAATAATGGAAAGACAACTGTTTAGATTGATCACTTTAGTAGGAATCCTTTAAATTCCTCAAAATTCCCTTGGTTGGGCCACTATCACCTAATGGGTGATGATGATGACTTCGAGATCCAATGGTAAGTGTTAAACAAAATTGACTGGGTCCATTCACCTATCCTGAACACTATTCGTGGGTTATGTTATGTCAATAAGGCAAGCATCAGATTATGCTTGTAGTACTGTCTGATCATTCCCTTGTGGAAGGAGTGGTATATTGATAGTAATAACTGATGTACCCTTTTGTGACCGAACTTACCTTTTGCATATAGAGAGCATTAGCATCTTCCAAACTAGGGCATGATACCCTCGTTTCTAGGATTGCATTATTGCCTCTTTGAATGATTTAGTGAATCCTAGATCTCATTTTCTAAATAAGGATAGGGCAATGCTACCCCCTTCCCCCCCCCCCTCCAAAATAGGCATGAATGTAAATTATGTGCTTATGTGATATTTTGAAAATGATTTAATTTGATTCCAGGGATCAATAATTAGAAAGACAGTGATTTCATTGCCAAAATCGGGGGAGTTTTATATGGCAGTGATTTGATTCTGTGGCAATTCGAGTTATTTAGGGCAACA
The DNA here is from genome assembly GCA_025200525.1 of Camellia lanceoleosa. NCBI lineage: Eukaryota > Viridiplantae > Streptophyta > Magnoliopsida > Ericales > Theaceae > Camellia > Camellia lanceoleosa. The sequence goes on along the minus strand of CM045760.1, from coordinate 198,418,132 downwards.
ATCCAATTACAAAGATTTGGGGGGTTTAATTTAAGCAGTGATTCATATTTTGATCATGATTTGAGTAATCAGTAGTAAATTAGGGGGGTGGTTTCCCAATTTTAAAGAATTTAAGTTTGAATTTGGGTTCTTACCTTAGTGATCAAAACAAAACAAAACAAAAAAAGAAAAAAAGAATGATTGCCTTTTTAAAATTTAAATCCCCAAGAAAAAAATGTGATTAAAGAATAACTTCTACAAAAAAGAAACTATCCAACTTAAGTAGAGCCTTGGAAATTATGGGAGGTGTTTGATTGAATAAGAATCTTTAAGTCATTGACTTTAGGGTGAATTTCAACTTTTATGAAAAAAGGTAGATAAGGAAGTAGTGATCAAATCTTCAATTTTGAATAAAATTCCAAATCCCTTAAAAAATAATTGACCAAGGAGAAAATTGTTTGATTAGATACTTGAAATAAAATCCAAAGCTCATTGGGAGGAAAGAATTTTGAAGAAAACCCCGAGTAGAATTTTTTAAATTATGAAAAGTTTTTGATTGGAAAGAAATCTTTAGGTTTTTTACTTTAGAGGGAATTTGATTTTATGGAAAAGTGTTAGATAAGGAGGAAATGACTGAGTCTTTCACTTTGAAATGAAATTTTGAATTTCCTTAGAAGACATTTGACTATAAGGTAACTGTTTGATTGATTTCTTCAAATAAGATCTTAAATTCCTTAGAAATTTTTTGAAAATAAAATTTGAGTAGAGTTCGGAAATTATGGAAAGTTCTATTCATCAAGTAAAAATCCTTGGGCCACTGACTTTGAGGGAACCTTAATTTTATGGAGAAATGTTAGACAAGGAAGTAATGACCAAGTCTCTCATTTTGAATAAAATTTTGGTTCCTCTACAAGATATTTGGCTAAAGGATGATTGTTTGATTGATTCCTTGGAATAAAATCCGAACTCCTCAAAACTTTTGAAAAAAAAAGAGAAAAGGAAAACTTTGAAAATTTAAATAAAAAAAGGGACTATATTTTGAAAAAAAAAAATGAAGTTGAAATTTGATCAGGCGCTTTTGAAAATAAATTGGGGCACATTTCGGGAAACAATTAATAACGGAAAGACAATTGTTTAGATTGATTACTCTGGTAGGATTCCTTAAAATTCCTCAAAATTGCCTTGGTTGGGTAACTATCACCTAATGGGTGATGATAATGACTTCAAGATCCAATGGTAAGTGTTAAACAAAATTGACTGGGTCCATTCACCTATCCTCAGGTTTGTTGCATAATATCCCATACACTATGTGCGGGCCATGGTATGCCAATAAGGCAAGCATTAGATTATGCTATTAGTACTATTTGATCATTCCCTTATGGAATGAGAGGTATATTGATAGTAATAACTGATGTACCATTTTGTGACCAAACTTACCATTTGCATATAGAGAGCAGTAGCACCTTCCAAACTAGGGAAAGATACCCTCCTTTCTAGGATTGTATTATTGCCTCTTTGAATGATTTAGTGAATCCTAGATGTAACGCCCTCAAAATAAACCCATAATATATACAATATTAACATGCATTGATTAAGAAAGACAAAACCTTATTTCATTCATCAGAGACATCTTATTAAAAGACATTACATGTAATAACGAAAGTAATTGCCCTACAGGCTTACATCTTTCCAAGCCAACACTTGGACACAAAAGTCTGAGTACTAACTCAATTACACATTAAGCCCTTGGCTTGATTTTTCATGTAATATCAAATAAAACAAAATAACAACTAATCTAAACAGAGTCTTCAACTCCAAATCCTTCCAAGCTAAGTCCATGGAGGTAGCATATCACCTAGACCTGAAAATGATGTTCTCATATAGGGTGAGCCACAGCCCAGCAGAAATATACTAAACCAAATATAGGAATTGACTAAAGCAATAGCATTCGATAGATGGTTAACACAAAATAATCAAATACATCACTATACAGTTTCATGGCAATAATGTCCACGACATGTTTCACTTACGTTATTAATCAACCTTCAAATTATACAGACATGGCTCAGAACCTGGCCAAACAATAATAATGTGATTACATCTCATATCAACATTACTTCCAATATCAACAAATCAAATGAGACTAAGGCTCATACTAAAACACTTCCATAAATCAATAAGTACACATATTTGCTGTACTAATGGAGTCCATCCCCTTTCTCCTCCTAAATAGGTTTGAGAGTCCATCCCCTATCTTCCCTCAAACCATGGAGTACATCCCCTATCTCCTCCCAAACAATATGCATATACAATGTATTAAACACTTGTTATACACAATATTTTTAAATTATGAAACTTTTTTGATTAGACATAAATCTTTTGGTTTTTTACTTTAGAGGGAATTTGATTTTATGGAAAAGTGTTAGATAAGGAGGTAATGACCGAGTCTTTCACTTTGAAATGAAATTTTGAATTTCCTTAGAAGACATTTGACTATAAGGTAACTGTTTGATTGATTTTTTCAACTTAAATTCCTTGGAAATATTTGAAAATAAAATTTGAGTGAGTTCGGAAATTATAGAAAGTTCTTTTCATCAAGTGAAAATCCTTGGGCCACTGACTTTGAGGGAATCTTAATTTTATGGAGAAATGTTTGACAAGGAAGTGATGACCAAATCTCTCATTTTGAATAAAATTTTGGTTCCTCTATAAGATATTTGGCTAAAGGATGATTTTTTGATTGGTTCCTTGGAATAAAATCAACTCCTCGAAACTTTTGAAAAAAAAAGGAAAGGAAAACTTTGAAAATTTCAATTAAAAAAGGGACTTTATTTTGAAAAAGGATTTTGAAAAAAAAATTAAAGTTGAAATTTGATCATGCACTATTGAAAATAAATTGGGGCACATTTCGGGAAACAATAAATAATGGAAAGACAACTGTTTAGATTGATTACTCTGGTAGGATTCCTTAAAATTCTTGAAAATTCCCTTGGTTGGGAAACTATCACCTAATGGGTGATGACAATGACTTCAAGATCCAATGGTAAGTGTTAAACAAAATTGACTGGGTCCATTCACTTATCCTCAGGTTTGTTGCATGATATCCCGGACACTATTTGTAAGCTATGTTATGCCAATAAGGCAAGCATCAGATTATGCTATTAGTACTATTTGATCATTCCCTTGTGGAATGAGAGGTATATTGATAGTAATTATTGATGTACCCATTTGTGACCAAACTTACCTTTTGCATATAGAAAGCATTTGCACCTTCCAAACTAGGGCAGAATACCCTCCTTTCTAAGATTGTATTATTGCCTCTTTGACTGATTTAGTGAATCCTAGATCTCATTTCTAAATTAAGGCAGGGCAACCCTACCCCCCCCTCTCCCAAATAGAAATGAATGCAAATTATATGCTTATGTGATATTTTGAAAATGATTTGATTTGATTCCTAGGATCAGTGATTTCATTCCCAAAATCTGGAGAGTCTAATATGACAGTGATTTGATTCTGTGGCAATCTGAGTTATTTAGGACAATGCTCCAATTACAAAGATTTGGGTTTTCAATTTAGGTAGTAAATCATATTTTGATTATGATTTGAGTAATCAGTAGTAAATTTGGGGGGTGGTTTCCTAATTTTAAAGAATTTGAGTTTGAATTTGGGTTCTTATCTTAGTGATCCCAAAAATAAAAAAATAAAAAAAAATGACTGATTGCCTTTTTAAAATTTAAATGCTCAAGAAAACATGTGATTAAAGAATAACTTCTAAAAAAAAAGAAACTTTCCAAGTTAAGTAGATCCTTGGAGGTTATGGAAGGTGTTTGATTGAATAAGAAGTCATTGACTTTAGGTGGAATTTCAACTTTTATGAAAAATGGTAGATAAGGAAGTGGTGACCAAATCTTCAAGTTTGAATAAAATTCCAAATTCCCTAGAAGATATTTGACTAAGGAGACAATTGTTTGAAAAGATAGTTGGAATAAAATCCAAAGCTCCTTGGGAGGAAAGAATTTTGAAAGAAAACCTGAGTAGAATTTTAGAAATTATGAAAAGTTTTTGATTAGACAGAAATATTTAGGTTTTGGACTTTAGAGGGAATTTGATTTTATGGAAATGTTTTTGATAAGAAGGTAATGACCGAGTCTTTTACTTTGAAATAAAATTTTGAATTTCTTTAGAAGACATTTGACTATAAGGTAACTGTTTGATTGATGTTTCGAGTAAGATCTGAAATTCCTTGGATGAAGCCTTAAAGAAGCCTGCAGTTGTTAATCTGTTAGAATCTGTTAGAATTATAGTTGGTTCATTATAAGTGTGGTTAGATTAGGCAGTTAGTTAGTGATTATGGTTATAGCATTGCATCACATGTATATAATAAAAATAGATCCTCTATATTACATATTGAATGAAATGAAGTTTAATTTCTTTATATAGCTTCTCTCTTTTGAAGTTTTTCCATAATAAATCTTGCAAAAAGTAGTGCTTGAAGTCTTTATAGCTTATGTTGGAATGAGATGTGAGAATGCACATGCAAGACTGGACATTTGCGCTTCTTGAGAGACACAAATTGGAATTCACATTTATTTAAAACATGGTTGAGTACTAATTGCTCTTCTTCTCATCTGCCTGCATTCTTTTGTAAACTTGTAGTGAATCAAGATGGGACAATGCTCATACCAAGAAATGAAAAGATTAAAAAAAAGAAAAGAAAAGAGAAGATGGAGCAATCTCTGGTAAAGCTTATGCCACTGCATATACGCCTTTGAGACTTCAAAATGTATCTTGGAGAATTTAATTCATTTCTAAGTACACTAACTCAGTTGAAACTTTAGAGTTGTGTGCAGAAGAATCTTCTCACATTGTCTTCACATGCCAATCATAATCATTTGGATGCCATTTTTACATTGTTTGTAACATCATAATGAAGAGAGTTGAGATTTTTAGTGGAAAAACATAACACCAGCCTTGTGTAGGTGTTTGTTTCAAAGAATTATAAACATGAAATTGTAACATCATGTTGTGACTTATTTTTTATCCTTCTTAACTTAGTTTCATTAACCTCTCTCTTGCTTTCTGTTGAATTTGCAGTTACGTGTCCGAGTATAAAAATCGGTTCCAGAATTTTATTAGATATCTATGGGAAATGGGAGATGAGGTAAATTCCAGAGGTTCTGATATTGAAATTCTGTTCCAGAGGTTTTGAAGCTTGGGAACTCCACTTGAATTAAGGAGTGGTGCTTGGAGCTTCAAAAGAATATGAGATGATGTTTCCAAAATAAAGGTAGGTATGATGATGGCTACTTTCCTGAACCTTGTATTCATCTTGTGAAGCATGTTTTTGGGCTAATTTGGCCTACATTTGCTTTCCTTTCATCATTAATACCTTAATGATTTCATGGTTTTAGCAATGCAAATTATTGTGTTAACTTGATAGACAATATCACTCCAAAATCACAATTAAAAGTACAATGATTTCAGAGGTTGCAACAATTAGAACAAGAGATCAATCTTGTTGCTTGCTTATTAACTTTCACATAATTCATCAATTTGGTTAATACTACTAACCTTTGACTCAGATATATTCTTCATATTGGTTGCTAAATGCTAAGAAATACCTCCATCTCTTTGGTGATTTTTTTATTCTGTTCATTTATAATAGATGATCTAGTTAATAGTATATTGAGATTCTCTTTGGTATCTGAATGGACCGATAGAGATGGTAATAATAGTAGTGTTGTAATGTTTTCATTCATATTGAGAAATTCTCCTTTTAGGTTAAATGCAATAAACTTTCAAATTGAATTGGTAGGGTAGAGTTGAATGACACAAGATCAATTTTGTCTGTTGAATTTCTATAAGAATTCAAATATTAAGAACAACCATTTGCTTAAATTCAAGTATCCATCTCAGTTGAACCAGAAATGTGTTTCGTAGAGTAGCCATTGAAGGCCTTTCAATGCATTTTTGTTGCTTTCTAGTTCAGTACTATTATTTTGTGTTTATGGGTAAGAGAAGGTAGTAAGAAAAGGTAGCCCATTTCAAATGAGTCTTTGATTTGGATTATTTTTCCCTTTGATTCAAGCAGACCCACTTGATACTATTTTTTCTTCTTCCACATTTTTCTTAAACAAGACAAATCTGGTTTTTTGTTTTGGTAATAATGAATGGTTTATGTCTGAGTATTGGATGTTTCTTCTTTACGGTTGAAATAATTGCACTACAAGAAAATGTAGAAATGACGACTAGTTTTGAATCCGGTGCCTAATCTCACCTAATCCAAGTGACTTTATCCCGAAAAATCACTTATAAAAACTCTCTCTTTTTTTTACAAGAATAATAAGAATAAGTGATAGAACACTACAAGAAAATGCAGAAATGGCGACTAAAAAAATTATTTTCGTCGCTGAAAGTGCCATTTTCGGCGACTAAAATGGAATTAGTAGCCAAAAGTGAAGATTTTTGGCAACTAAAACAATTTAGTAGCCAAATGTATAGTTATTGGCAACTAAAAATCAACTTAGTCGCCGATTATATGGGTTTTAGCGACTAAAGGTTTTTTAGTAGCCAAAAGTGACGGTTTTTGGCGACTAAAATAATTTAGTAGCCAAAAGTATAGGTTTTGGCGACTAAAACATAGTTTGGTCGCCGATTATATGTGTTTTGGCGACTAAAAACAGTTTGGTCGCTGAAAGTGAAGCTTTTTGGCTACTAAAAAAAATTTAGTAGCTAAAAACAGGCAATTGGCGACTAAAATTCAATTTAGTAGCCAAAAGGGGACGTTTTTGGCAACTAAAAACAGGTTTAGTCGCCAAAACTATTTATTTTTAGGCGGAACTTATTTTTTTAGCGACTAAAAAATAATTAGTAGCCCAAAATTACAGGATTGGCGACTAAATAATGGATTTAGTCGCCAAAAGAAGCCTCAATTTTTTTTTAGTAAATAATTTATTTTTTACATAAATTGTATTGAATAAAAATAATTATATTTATATATATAGTTTTTTATTAATACGGGTCAATATACTATATAAATAATATATATTGCATATATATTCATGTGGTGTTGTAGTGGCATAGTGGAGGGAGTGTGTTGCTAAAGGTTAAAATGTGGGACAGGTTGGTGGTTCGAATCTCAGAAAAAGCAAAAAAGTTGGTTTTTTTTTTTTCACGGAAGCACCTTTGGCGACTAAAATTATCAGTCGCCAAAAGTGTTTATTTTGGCGACTGAACAGTTTAGTCGGCGATTCAGTGAGTATTGGCGACTAAAGGATTAGTCGCTAAATGTATGATTTTCAAAAGTGTAAATCACTATTGGCGACTAAAACTTTGGTCGCTAAAGACCTGTTTTTTGCCAACTAAAAAAGTTTTAGTCGCCAATACCTCCGGCGACTATGTATTCGCGACAAAAGCAGCGACTAAAAATTTTAGTCAGGGAAACTAAAAAGTTGACTTTTGGCGACTAAAAATTTAGTCGCCAAAGGTGATTTTTCTTGTAGTGCTGGTTTGCATTGTCGACTATTGTGATGACTTTGGCCCTTTTTATTCTGTGTTTTGGGGCTTTCTTGATTTCATAAGCAATTTTTAGACTCTTTTTATTTGTTCATCAAATCTTTACAGGTGTTAATGATCATCATAAGCATATTTGATGGCCATCTCATGATTAATGTACACTTATGGGCAATGTAAAAAATTTATATTTTGCCTCTTTCCATTGATTGTTTTTTATAATTTTTGCTGAACCACTCTTTATGTAAATTTTTATTTTGATTTTAACTGTGTACTAATTTTTTGGTTCTTCATTGAATTCTTTGGCATGCTTGACTGACAGCAATATGCTTCAAAGTAGATCTCAACCTCCTTTTGCCATGGATATTAATTATATTCAGGTAAATTTAATTTATGTTCAATTTTTTAGGAAAACGCATTATCTCATTTGTTTTTATTTCATATTTTATTTTGTGTATGTTAGTTGTATTTAGGGTTATGGTGTCTATATTTCTCAACCTCAACCTCAACCTCCTTTTGTCATGGGTGGTACAAGTGTTCCTATTTGATTTCATCCTTAATTTATTTTTTCTTCTTTGTTTAGATGTTTGAAAAATTTAGTCAAGACAGAACTATAATTTTGCATTAATGAATGAGCATTCCTTATTTGATAAAAATTCATTCTTTTCTGTTCTTTTATTGTCTTTGTTTTTATTATTATTATGTTTTATGAGTGGTAGAGACCGGGCGGATTGAAGGCCCTAGGAAGCAGCGTGGAGAGCGACTTAGAATGACAGTGAAAGGTGGATGGGGGCTTTCCCTTGGATTCTTATTTCTCTTTCTTTTCTTTTTTTCTTTTTTTTATTCTGATCTGACTGGGGGGTTGGGTGTTTTGGTTCACTTTCTTCTTATCTTTTGGCTTTGTATACAAAGTAGTAATTTTTTGGTTGAAAATTATGAATTCAATTTTCGGATATGTTATTTTGTGGGTAATGGTGATTGGATATTAAATTGAATAGGAAAGTGAATTAATGTTGCATTTGCTATTTGAATTGGAGTTATTATTTTATATTAGTGCTATTCAGTTTTATTACAGATATTTTTTGGTTCAATCACATAAAATTAGCACAATTTCAAAACAAAAAAAAAAATTGATATCACGGTGTTTTGAGAAACGCCACCTAAACCTTAAATCTAACAGTCAGATTTAATTAAAAAAAAAAAAGAAAGAAGAAGAAGAAGATATGACGGCGTTTCAAAACGTTGCTAAATATCGTAGTGACGTCATAGTACCGTTAGGGTAGGACATTTGGCGGCGTTTTTAAAAACGCAACCTATTCTAATATAATGACGTTTTTCAAACGTCAAAAAGTTATAGCGAAGGTCGTGTTGTCAGCGTTTGGTACTAAACGTCACAAAAAGAATTAGTGACGTTTTTAGTACTTATAGCGGCGTTTAAAAATGAATTTTCCAGCAGTGAGTGTTACATACTGAAGGCTGAATGTTGCATAATAGGCTACACTCTAATTATTTTTTAAAGATGATGAATAAGAATTGGTTTTTCACATATTATTGATCAAGGTTATTGGCTTTTTCTATTTGTTTTATAGCAAAGATGAATCATTTTCTCATTTCTATGCCAAGAGGCCTAATATATATAATATGATGCCTGTAGATACCATATGTGGGTCTGAACTTTGTTGTATATGAATCTTTAAAAGACTAGTTGATCAAATCTACACCATTTGGACTAGTTGAAAACATAGAGTTGAGTGTCACAACAAAGCTTGCATGTGGGGCTGCTGCTGGAACTGTCAGCCAGACTGTTGCTTATCCTCTTGATGTTATCCGTCGAAGGATGTAGATGGTGAGCTAGAAAAATGTTGCTTCAGTTGTTACTGGCGATGGGAAGAGCAAGGCACCACTCGAGTATTCGGGTATGGTTGACGAATTCAGAAAAACAGTTCGGCATGAAGGTTTTGAAGCCTTGTACAAGGGTTTGATCCCCAATTCAGTGAAGGTTAGTACTTTCTATTATAATGATCTCCAGATACATCTTCACCCATTGTTTTTATTCGATTAGGGATGCCAACAAGTTGAGCTGAGCCGAGTTTTGCCAAGCTCAACCTCATCTCCTTTGTTTATTGAGCTCGAAAATGAATAACTCAAGCTTGGCTTGGCTCATTAATGCTAATCATGCTTGAGCCCGTCTCAAAGCTAGATACTGAAGAAAAGGTTTGGCTCGACAATCAAGCTCTGTCGGCTTCATTTTTTTTTTATTTTTTTTGATCAATAGCATATTAAATATGCATATATAACAAAATTTGTATTAATTAATATCAGTAATGCTAGGTATCATGAAAAGTCTTTCATGAAAATGATCATGAAAGATTTGTGACCTTTAGATTACACTTAGAATAAAGCACCACACACTAATCAAGGTAATCTAAGGGTCACAAATCTTTCATGGTCATTTTCATGAAAATTTTTTCATGATCCCTAACATTTCCCAATTAATATATAAACAATATATTTATCCTTTAATTTGAAAAAATAAACAAGGAAAGCTTATTCTAGCTCGTTTATATACATAACGAACCTAGCTAAGCCAAGCTCATGAACAACTTGGTTCATATGCAACCCTAAGTTTGATCAAAGGAAGGTTACATAGGTTCGTTAGTTCTTAAGGCATTCTTTAATTGCTAGCCAGGTTGATATCGTCGTTCCTTTATGAATTAAATTGTTAGATTAACATTTTAATGTGATTGCCTCACTCTTTAGGTGCTACCATCGATAACAATTGCATTTGTGACATACGAGGTGGTAAAGGACATTTTTGGAGTTGAGATGAGGATATCTGACTGAAATCACAAGGAAGTTCGGGTATTTGTTGGACTTCCATGCAAATTTTTGCAAGACAAAGGAACAGAGAAGGTAATCAATGGGCTCTTTTTTTTTCTCTTTTTTTTTTTTTTTTTTTTTTCCTGATTGTGAGGAAGTTTAGAAACCAATTTCTAGCCCAATGATGAAATTGTCTAGTTCATATTTCTCCATCTCCTTTTGTTTTTAGGTTTTTCTTTATTCATATATGCACTACCAATAATAAGTTGTCAAGAAGGATAACACTAGACACCCTTTCTAGAAATTTTGGCATTATCCTTTGTTAAATAGTATTTTTGTATCTGATTTTTAAATTGAGATTGGTAATTTGGTCTTGTATTTTCTTTATGCTTTTTGTGTCTAAGCTCCCTAGTATAACATGTCTAGCATTGTTTCTATTTCTTTCTAGAAAATTAGTAATGAATATTATATTAGTTAATAAGTTATTGTATAAATATATTAAGATTGTGTTTGGATCATAGATTTGAGTAGAAATTTGGAAAGGGAACTAGATAAGGAGTGAAATATAATTGTATTTTACTCATATTTTTTTTTCTCTTTTCAAATCTCTACCCAAATTTATGATTTCAACATAGTCTAAGAAGATGGTTTAATTTGGACCTTGTACTCATCCGAGCTAATATGAAATGGAGTTGCTTTCAAGCAATTCCAAGTTTTTACTACTAAACTCATCACATATGCTATTTTTGAAGATGACATGTAGGCTATGAAATGAATCAAACTCGTGCTCGACTAGTGAAAAGCTTGTTCGTAATTAGCTCATTATATAAACAAGTCAAGTTTCAACATTTTTTAACGATTGTTAATTTTTTGAGTTCGACTCAAACTCAACTTGATAAATTTATATGTATTATAGAATTTTTTTAAAAATAATAAAACTATTTTAGCTTAATTTGTAATTTTTTTTTATATTAAAACTCATTTGAAATTGACTTGAATGATAAACAAACTAAACTTTTAATATATTTTTTAAGCTCGTTAAGTTTTAATTGTTCAGGAAATTTTAAATAAATTATATTTTATTTCAATTTTTTTTTTTTGTTTTTGGTGATTTTTTTATTTAAAATTATGTCAATTTTTTTTTTTTTTTTTCTAGTCTACCTTGTCTAGATGAATCTAAAGGTAAAATTATTATTTTTTAAATCAAAATAAGGAAAAAAAAATTCACAATTTTTTTATCTCTCTTTTTTGGATATTTTATTTTTTTTTAAAAATTAGTTCATCGGGTAGAATCTGGAAATTTAATTTTTTTTTTAAAAGTTTTTTGGATAATTAAAAAAAATAAAAAAAAGGTTCATTAAGATTAAAATAAAAAAAGAAGAGTAAAAAAGTCAAAAAAACAAACTACAAGCCCCACTAAACTGAAATGGTCAACTATAAAGCTAAGAGAGAGGGAAAAGGACATGAATGATTTACGAAATTTTGAAAAGTTTTAAGAACGGCGATGAATGCAGTCTAAACTTTTAGACATAACTGATGACAAAAAAAAGTACACAAAAACAACACTAATTCCCTATACAAAATCTAAACTGGTAAAAGTTCCATCAACAAATGATATTGTCAAAATAAACCAATCAAATATCATAATCAACTAAAGAAAAAAAAAAAACCCCATAATAATAGACATAAATGCAAAAATAAAAGAATAAAAATTTAGAACACTCAAGTTGCTATTGGCCTTCTACCAGATAATACCTTTGAGAGCATTTCATTGAGATTTCTGCTCAACCTATTCACGTTAGCAAAGAACCCTACCAAATCTTGCCTGTACGGCATCAACAACTGCCTCCGATCTCCCTCCTGTGCCACTGTCACTCCTCCTCCGACCACCATCGGCTTCACTTTTTCGGTGACTTTTACTTTTATTGCTCTCTCAGAGGCCTTCTTGTTGTTGTTCTTCTTCGAATTGGCATTCGAAGGAGCGAAAAAGACGAAGGTGTCCTTGCCGTCCTTGTTGCTCCGGTAAAGAAGATAGCAAAACTTCCGCTGCTTTGATGATCTCCATCAAGCTGCTCTTCTTACATCTCTCTGGTGACTCCGCCACCACAGATGCATCATATTTTAGTTTCCAGGCACAGTAGGTTCCTGCCGAAACTTTGTCGAGCTCGTCGGCTTCGGAGGAGAAGCACGATGGAGGATCGCGGTCCTCACTCATAAGCTTCCTGAGAGGAATCCGAATCGGCGACAGAGTGGGAGGCTTAGAAGAATTCACTTCACCTTTACAATTTTCAACATCAGAAAACAACAAATCTCTGCCGAAAATAGAGAAAGCAGGCCTGATTTGGCCGTTGTAGAAGATCTCATCGACAAAGGTGGGGTCTTCACGCACACAAGGGAACTCAAAATTATCATCATCTTTGTAGCTCTTCGTTTCTTCTTCTTCTCCTGATTGTTCCTCGATCAGGATTTCATAAACACAGTAGTCTTCCTCAATCGTGCTAAGATTCTCGATCAGCAAGCTCATTTCATCTCCTTTCATTTCTAAATCTCTTTTCAAGTCTTCGATTGTTTCTTCCAATGCTCTGACCCTTTCTCTCAAGACCAATTCATTTTCTTTCTTATCTCGCAGTTGCTCGATCAAGACGTTGAGCTCATCCTTTAGTTGTTGTTTCTCGGTATTTGCCTCATTGACCCTGTTCTTTGCAACTTGAAACTCGTTCAAGATTTCATAAATACGGCTCTCAAAGTGCCCGTAGTCTTCCTCAATCGTGTTGAGATTCTCAATCAACAAGCTCACTTCATCTCCTTTCATTTCCAAATCTCTTTTCAAGTCTTCGATTGTGTCTTCCAATTCATCAACTTTCCTATCTTTTGATTCAATACTCTTTTGCAACTCTTCTTCCATTTCTTTAATCTTCCTTTCAACAACTTCAAGGTTTGCCTTGCATTCTTGAAACAAAACTTCGAGTCGTTTGTGGTCTTCTCTCAATTCATTGAAAGCATTCTCATGTTCTTTTAGCATTCTTTGCTGATCCGCAACCTTGTTTGCTAGCTCGGAATTCTTATTCTCCACTTGAGTCAAGCTTTCTGAAGATTCTTGTTTACCTCTCTCAATTTGCAACACCAATTGGCTTTTCACAGAGTGAGTGGAATCCAACTCCTATTGCAGATTGTTAACGTGCGTCGTTAAGGCCACAATTTGAGTAGACACTTCATCTGAGTCAAAGCCGGAGGAAGAAAAAGAAAAAAGAATAATCTATATTCTCATCTTTTTCATCCTCATCTTCTTCTTTGATAAGGTTCAAGGTCTTCTGAACTTTGTCCTCAATCTCTGCAATGAGTAGGAAATTTATGTTTTAATACCGAGCATCTACTTTAAGATCCATTGTTTACAGAAAGAATTTGCTGAACATAAAGATGAAGCTATTTCAAAAGGAAATAAATGTCTACATTTGTTCATTCAAATTGAGGATTTTTCTTTTCTGCTTTTTGAGTACCCAAGAAACAAGTTGGAGTTACTTAACTCAAGCTACAAATCTTATTTAACAAAACAATAAAAGACTATACAGCTACAAATCTTGACCAATGCCATACATACTTCATCAATTTATTGCAAGTTCATATTAAAATGAAGGATTCATTTTTTATTTATTTTTGGTATGTGTGATGCTAAATCAGTAAATCACAATCATTGTATAATTTTTTATTTACCAAAAATGATTATTAACTGCATTGTGGGCCTAGTAATTGAAAATAAATGATTTATCAAAACGATTGTTAATGATTATAACGTTGCTACCGTATCATTCTGATAAAAATTTGTATAAAATTAATGTAAATGTTTTTTTTCATATAATTAACCAGATTCACAAATCTTTAAAAAAAAAAAAAATCACATATCACAAACCAAAGTTCAAAACCATTATAATTAACTAAAACTCATTAAATAATAATTAACAACATTCTACAAACAGACATAATTGGAAACATACTATATGAACACACAATAATATAAAGTTTTATTTTCAAGCGCATGAAATACTGATAGAAGTGGTGGCGGTGAACCGCTCAGAGGCTAACTTTCTTATCACCGTTGTCGCCGCCACCACTTAAACTTTAGTGAAATCCTGCCACCGCTGCCACTCTCCGGCACTTCTGGAATGGTTGAAAGCGGGCCCAACCCATCGAAAATAACAAAAAATGGGTCTAGCGATCCTTCTTTTGCTTGTTTGGGGCCGAAAATGGATCAAAGAAGTTTGTGAAACGACCGATAAAATTTTGAGGATTTTTTGGAGATGGGTTGTAGTGGTTGTTGCGGCGGCGAAAGTGGTGGCGGGTGGTGGTGATCGGATAAGCGATGCATGGAGAGGATTCTAAATGAAATGGCGGAGTGAAGTTGGCATTCGAAGGATTTGAGCTCGAAAGAGTTGTAGAGTGAGCTTTCACAATCCCATACGAGAGAGCTGTTGGGTTTGTGATTGTTTTGGGTTTCTGATTGAAGAACTTTCCGATCCATTGTTTGTTTGTTTGTTTCTTGGAAAAAAAGACAAAAATGTAGAGATGGTTACACAACTTTAGAGAGGGAGAGAGGAAAAGTTTCTTGGCTTTAAAAAAAGTCATTTTTTCCATATAAAATTGGGGTACCAATGTGGAAAGTTTTGACATTTCTATTTCAACTTCATTTCCTTCACTAGTAACTCTCTCTCTCTATCTCTCTAAGTTGGGGTATCAATGTGGAAAGTTTTGACATTTCCATTTCAACTTCATGTCCTTCACTAGTAACTCTCTTTCTCTCTCTCTCTCTCTCTCTCTCTCTCTCTCTCTCTGTCTTCAACACTTCTTAAACTACAAGTTCTCCATTGCAGACTTTTGGATGGTTTTTAATTGAGTTAATATTACACTCTAGTCGCTTGCATTTTTTATGATTTCACTGTAGTCCTTTCACTATCAATTGTGACAATTAATTTCTTTACATTTTAAGTGAAGTTACAATGCTTTGGAATGTTGGTTTTTTATTTTTATTTTTTATGAAAAGATGTATAAAAAAATAAAAAAAAGTAATGTGATAACTTGAAAAAAGATATCATAATAGGCCAAGTGTTGTGAGTGAATCTACATTTTCCCTCCAAATAGTGATTGAATCTGTCATAATTTAATATCTTATATGATTCTATCATAACATGGACATTACCAACACTTAGAGCATTCACGCACTGTTAATCAAATTCTCTATAGAAAAGGTTGTTTAATCATTTACTTGGCTTATTATGATAGATTCACTCACTATTTGACCAACAAAAAAGTTGAATTATATAAGTAGCTAGTTTAACCAAAAGAAAATAAACTATTTTAATTGAGGCATTTTACAGAACATGGTGTATTCACAAAGATACAAAATAAAAGAGCTTGACTGTACCAAAATACGCAAAATACCCAAAATGAAATTTTCAAGTTTAGAGAGAAATGAGGAGATGAAGAGGGGCCAAACTAATTTGTAGAAAAAGTCCTCAAGAAGCATTCAACAAAATTTCAAGTGGTATTTTGAACACAACAATGTGAGATTTTATTGGCAACAATGCACAGGAAAAAAAAAGGAAAATAAAAAAATTAGAACACAAAAAAAGAAACAGAACACAAACCCAAAAAAAGAAAGAGAAACCCAAACATATACATAATGAAATATAGAGTTTAATAAACAAACACAACTTAATCTAGTCAAGGTCTTCAGCAGATGAATTTCACAATACCTCTTTAGATCTTCAGGGCTTTCCTAGAAATCATGAAGTTTTATTTGATTTCAAGCTAATTCAATCCCTTCATGCTTATCAAATTATCTAATACTACACAAACAAATAAACAAACAAAAATA
This sequence comes from Camellia lanceoleosa, assembly GCA_025200525.1. Taxonomy (NCBI): domain Eukaryota; kingdom Viridiplantae; phylum Streptophyta; class Magnoliopsida; order Ericales; family Theaceae; genus Camellia; species Camellia lanceoleosa. The sequence continues at coordinate 198,401,952 of CM045760.1, read as the reverse complement.
AGGAAAAAGAATTCGTTACATGAAATAGCAAGTTATGAAAAAGTATTAATTTTGCAATCTTAATTATACATCAAAGTTTACATAAATTCAGGACTTTTTGCAATCCTCAAAACAATGCTCACTTCCCATCATTTACCTTAGTGTTAAATGATTTTCGTAATGAGAGGAGAAGTGGAAAAATGGAAGAATAAGAGGTATGTTCATCCCTAAAGGCACAATGTAAATAATTATTGAGATCAATATGTAGTTGAATACAAATGTAATTTATCGAAAAACATACCGAAAACTAAGACATTGAGAAATAACAACCCCTAGGCACAGGTATATATTTTGTTTTTAAAACACTTCCAACAATTTTCCTAGTATCACACATGCTACAAAACTCAATTAAAAATGTTGGAAAATTATGATTTTTATAGGCTTATTTTGGACAAACTTTGAGCCCAAAATTGAGTGGGTCCCACATGTCTTTTGAGGTGAGTCCAAAGAGGTGATGTGTTCCTTGCCACATGGTAAGTCACACGGTGAAGATGGTTCGTCAAAACCATTTATGAGTGAATGAGAAGTTGATGCCGTTTTCGGCTTCGTGGAATAGGAAATTGAAGAAGTAAAATGTGGGTTTCCTTGAAATAGTTATCCCACATTGGAAACTTAAGAGAACTTATGTGTGTATATAAGTTCTAGGTGGCAACACTTGGGTTGGGCCCCAAAGGGCACCCCAAGTTTGTAGAAGGAAGAAGTTATGAACAAAGTGAACCTTGGCTCAAACCACCACACACGCACGCCGCCGCCGAACCGTGCTGAGCGCGGGTGTGGGTTGTGGATCGAGTCAGTTCTAACATTAATTTTTTGGACAAAGCCCTTCTCCGATCCCAGTCCAAACAGGTTTCAACCTATTTTGCACTGGACAGATTCTGTTATACCCAAACAGATTTAAATCTGCCTAGGTAAATTTGAACAAATTCAAACTGCGTTCAAACAGATCTTGCACATGTTCTAGTTTGAAATCATACATGTTCAGGTTTGAATTCAAACTATTCAGTCCTATAAATACCAAGGCATTCCAACATATTTCTACATTCTAAAAAATTCATCTTCTTGCCTTCCTTTTGTTCTCTTGCATCAATTTATTCTTTATATTATTTTAGGGAAAATTTGGAGAGTATAGAACACAGGGCTTTGTTCACCGCACAAGTTGTTTGGAGTGCTACTACAATTTGTGAAGATCATTGCATCCTGGGAGATAGATGTCATTTTTCCGTAAATACCGTAGCGAGGTGAATCTGTCTTAAGGACAATGTGTTACACACTCGACTTGATCTTTTTAAATATTTATTTGGTTTGGTAAAATAAATTCTGTAAGTAATTTATTTTTATTTATTTTATTTGTTTCAACTTATTTATTTTACACAGAAGATTGTTCCAACAAAAAACAACCCGTAGGCACAGGTATATATATTTGTTGTTTAATAAAAAAATATTCCATTTCAATTATTCATTCGTTACCAAATAATACCAGCTAAAGCTGTTGTACATATATCAATACTTTACAATAAAAAAAATTACCAAACACCAAATGAAGCACACCAGTCAGTGTTATGCAATCCAAAAAATAGAATTCAAAATTAAATAACAAACAATGCACATCAACCAATGCTCTGCAATACCAAAAAATTAAATTTAAAATAAATAATAAACAATGCACACCAACCAGTGCTCTGCAATCTTAAAAAATAAAAAGAAAAATTAAAGTGAAACCTTATAGAAGAAGAGATTTGAGACTTTCCGAACTTGAATATGAGACTAAAATTGTCTTAAACACCTGTCACTTGGAGAAAACAAAAAATTTTATTAAAAGGAACTTATAGAGGGGAAAAGAAGTATATTTAAAAAATATAAATAAAAAAAGACCATCTACTTTAATGTGTGGTACACCATTGATGTGTCGAATATAACTAATGTTGTAAAGTGAGATAATGATATGAATAGTTCTAACTGATTGTAAGCAATGGACATTTTCAAAAATTGTATTTTTTTTTTAAAATAGAAGTGAATGTCTATTTAATCAGAGAGACCAAAAATAGCAATGGAATAAAAATTTTGTCTTAACGTCTCACCATATTGTGACCATATGTAATGGAAAAAATTTCTACTTCATTTGGTTCAATGTTCAGCTTCAGATTAGACCACAACAAAGTTTTAAGTCAAAAACCTGTAAATAAATAAATAAATAAACAAAAGACAAATTTTATCCTAAGATGTTTTATGGATCATCAAATCAAATATTGAAACAAAATTCTGACTTCAAGGATACAAAATTTCATAATGGTGCAACCAAAAGATGTAAATTAGTCTACACCCTCCTAGAGCACATGAAATAAACAAAATGGGTTGAAGCACTGATTCTTTAGGGTAGTTAACAGTCAACAGCTAAGAGCTTGAAATGTCCGAGAATATCAATTTAAATTTAGATACGGATTTGAAAAGGAAAAAGAAAAGATAAGGGAAATATAAAGTTATTATGATTCAAACACAACCTTACATACCTAAGCATAATTATTTTTGTTGATGGAATGGTACCAATACATGTTTTATAGAGGTGCCATTCTGAGAGAGTGTAGACAAATGCATGCACTTTACAACTATCAATTAGTAACCAAACAAATGTGACACTTCAATCCACAAATGTGAGTGCCACAAAGCATGAAAAATCATTTCTATGAACATATAAAGAAACAAACCAAGCTAAAGGTAGTAAATAGCAATTAAGCACAATCACTATTGTGAAACTTTAAACTTGGAAGGCATATATGGTATATATTTAAACCTAAGTCAAGCAAATCCATTCTATGATCCAACTTACCAAGTTAAGTTGTCAACAAAGATCATTGCATTCATATAATGACTAAATGCGGCTAAACCAAAGATTTATTGAAAAGATGATTAATGTAACAGTTATCAATTACATAAACTAAAGATAACTTTAAAAATGAAATTGTTGCCCTAAAAAAGGCCAAAGTTAAAAGGATTTGAAAGTCATTCAATAGTCATCCTGGTATCCATACCTGAAATAAAGAAATTAAAATTTAAAAAAGAACAATAAAGTTAGATTAGATGGATTAAAACAGAAAACCTATTTAAGAGAAAAAATGCGTAATGTTTAGTATTTCCAAATCATGCCATATAGTATGTAATAAACTTTCTAACTACTCAAAAGTATATATGATGTATCTTAGTTCGCCACCACCACACAGTCTAGCTCCTTATTTTCACATGTTTTCTCGTCTAGGGAAAAAATTAAAAGGCTCACTTGGTCTATGTGCTTTGTGTAAAAAGGAATACTTCCTCTCCATGAACATCCACCTTCTCGTCTACCAACACTACAATTCATATCCATAAAATACATCAATTATAAAGTACTTGCTTTCAATTTCAAGAATATGTTTCTTAAAATTTTGCTTATTTTTACATCCATGATAGTCCAAATCTGCAATTTAGGGGTAGACAATCTCAGCAATTAATAACCAATATATTTTTCAGAAATTTTAGAATTTAATCAACCAGTCAACCCATTTGCTTCAAATAAAAGAATAATGAACTTGAAATATGAATTAACTTATGTTGTTCATGTCAAAACATTTTAAGTTCTATTGATTTCTAGAAGGCACACATTGCAAAGTCTAAAAATATATAGAACATGAACTTGGCATTCATTTTCATTCTAACTACCATGTCAAAATTAGAGCGTCATAGTGTTGGTGATTGGTTCATACCCAAATCTTGCACATACCATGATAGAGAGGCTTAAATAGCAATTTCACTCACCTATAAAACTCAAAGCATTATGAGCTACTTGAAATATTTTTGTTCAACAAATGGAATTAAAGTGCAATACTCACAACTTACATATGTCAAAATAGACAACAAAAGATAACATTCATTTGAATATTTTATCAAGCTTGGAATTGCATTCTTACTTTCTTTAAATGCTAACGTTGTGATTGAATCATGAATTTGGATAGAGATTGGAAAGGAAAAGAAAAATAGAGAAATAATTTAGTTTATATTCCATTCACATTTCACTCATTCTTTTCCTCTATCTTTTCATAATCCTATCAAAGTCCACAATCCAAACACACTTACGAAGATTATACAACACATCCGTAACATAGGCATTTTCATAAATATATCTTTTAAAAAGAAACATAAGCATTACTATGCCAATCTTAAGTAATGTTCCTACAAGAGAGGGAAAAAAAAAGGGTCATATTAGCACCTCCACAATTCAATCCCATGGGAAATTGAAGTGCCAAAAATGATTATTGAGTAGTATTTATTAAGATATAAAGCTCATAGGCATTGCTACTAATAGAAATTTTTTTTTTTTTAAAAAAAATTATAGAAAAAAAAAAGAAAAGAAACAAAAAATCATATGCATACGGTAACCATTCCTTTTGGAATTATACCACCGAGATTTTTATTAACCCAAGAAAGACAAATTTAGTGATGTACTAAATTTGTTGTTAAAATAGCAGATAACATCAAATTTTATTGCTAAGAATATAATTAAAACTACCTAATAGAATTTCTAGCTAATTCAATCAAACTTATAATTAATGTAAGCAAATTCCTGAACCCAAACAAATATTAGTTAAGCACACATACATGTTCCTCAAATAGATAGAGAGAGAAAAAGAAAGTGAGAGGACCAAACATCAATCAATTGAAAAGAAACCCATTACAAATATCTTCTGTTTATTCTCCACTACAAAAGTTTCTCTTTCTTTTTCCGATTCAAATCTTAGGAAAGTAAATGCAACATATTAGCCTATACCCATTTTTTATATAATAGGGATATGAAAACAAAACAGTTAATTTCATGAAACAAAGTACCCATGAATGGCACCTTAAACTTCACAAAAACATCAAAACAAACAAAACCCAATAGAAATTATAACCCAATAGATATATACATATATCTATATATATATGAAATGAGAGGAGGTGAAATATGGGGTTTCATGAACCTGAGAAGAAACCAATTTATACACTAGACTACACATGTATATATATCAAGCGAAACCCATTTCAGACCCAAAACTTTTTAAAAATGAAAATATCCAGATTCAAAATCTATTTCAAAAATGAAAACTCATTTCTCATTTCAAAATCAACCCAACCAAACACCCACATGTCAGAAATATCCAGATTCAACAAAAATATCCAGATTCAACTTTACAAACCTACAAAAATATTCAAATTCAAGCAAAAATATATCATAAATTACAACTTTACAACCAAACCCACAAAAATATCATGAATTGCAAAAGCTGGAAATTCTAGTTTACCTTGCAAGGGGAGAGAGACGAAAGAGGAGGGTGAGAAGAGAGGAGGTCGTCGATGGTGTCGTTAAGAGAGGATGACACAAAGAGGAGAGGTGGTTGGTGGCACTACAGGAAATTCCACTTTTGGCGACCAAAATATTGGTCGCCAAAAGCCCCATTTTTGGTAGCCAAATGTGATTAGCGACTACTTTTTTTGGTCGCCAAAGTTGTCGCCTATACTCTATCGGCGATAGTATTGGCAACTAAAATATTTTTGGTCGCTGAAAGTGAACGTTTTGGCTACTAAAGTCTGCTTAGCCGGCAAAGGTTATCTTTTGGCGACTAAAATATTAGCCGCCAAAAGTGAACATTTGGCTACTAAAGTCTGTTTAGTCGACAAAGGGTATCTTTTGGCGACTAAAATATTAGTCGCCAAAAGTGAACATTTGGCTACTAAAGTCTGCTTAGTCGACAAATGGGATATTTGGCGACTAAATATTTAGTCGCCAAAAGTGTTCGAATAAAATTAATTTGATTTTCAGCGACTAAAAATTTTAGTCGTAGATAAGTTTTAGTCACAAAATGTGTAACATTTAGGGACTAAATAATTTAGTAGCCAAAAAATTATTTTTCATTTTATTTTATTTTTGGCTACTAACTATTTGGTAGCGGAAAGTCTTCATTTATTTTTAGCTACTAACTTTTTAGTCACCAAAACTCTTTGGGTTCTTTATGGCTACCAAATATTTAGTCACTAAAAATATTGATTTCCTTTTTGGCTACCAATTGGTTAGTCACTAACAAATTCACTTCTCTTTTTTTTTCACTACTAAACATTTAATTGCCAAAAACTTTATTTTGTGTTTTTTTTATTATAATTACAGTAATAAAAAGTTTTCAGTTTCACATTTTTCACAGTTTTCAGTTTCACTGTGAAAAACACCTCACTTGGCTGAAACTGAAAACTATAATTACAGTAATAAAAAGTTTATAATTTCCAAAAACTTTTCAGTCACCAAAATCTGAAAGACCATCATTAGTAGCGTTGAATATATTCATTCACCTGAGTGCATAACATACCATACCAACCAATCGAGCAGAAATTCCTAGGGGTTCATCTCCCAATCAGATTAATTATATGATTCAATGTCTTCTTACAGTATACTCAAGCAAACCAACATCCTAAACTTCAACCATTTCAAAAAAAATTATCAATATTTTAAGAATAAAAAACTTCTCCTCTCTTTGCTAACACAATGTTTTGTGGCTAATAAAGAAAAAACAATGTCGCTTACAGAGCACAAAATTATATTTCCTCAATTTGTTTCATTCAAGCGATATATAAAAAAAATCAAAATGTTGGGACTGAACCATCAACACCATGCTTTCACCAGTGTACATTGAAATATTAAAGCTATTGTTTTTATCAGCTCAATTTCATTACCGCAAAGGATGTTGCCACCTCCATTGCATCCTCTACATGTGCTATATCGGAGCCCTGAAATCACATACAAAAGAATTACATGTGTACCACCAAGGTTGCAAAGATCGCAGGCAAACTCAAATATACAGTGGATGAAGTAACTATCATATGTGAAACCAAATCATAGCATCCATTCTTAATGTTGTGCAAGAGAGAGAGAGATCATTTACCAATTGGGCATGAAAAAACAGATCATAATAAACGTAAGTCCTTTTTAATCTTCAATATTTTTTCCCTCTACTAATATTATATAGTTCAACTGATTAACACAATGCTTCATGTTGTTGATAACATAGTTGGGCTTGCCTTAAAATTAAATACAAAACATTTTTACAAAGAAAATTTACAATATTCATTTATTGTGGGGTTTCCCAAATGTTGCAAGCATATTGCTCCGAAAATGGAATCGTCAGAGACAATGTAGTGCTCAAATTTAAGATTTTAAAGCATGATAAATTTAGTTATACACTAATATAACATAAGAGTTGGATTGGTAACCAGGAGAAAATTGCTAACCTGGCCTTGAGCAAGACCACCTTTTCCTCCTCCACCCTTCCCTTTTAGTGGCTTCAAAGCTGCCACCAACCACTCCAACACCTTTAATTGCTTACATTTATCTCCTTTCTCAGGTACCCCAGCACACACCAAAGCTTTGTTTGCAGTTTCATCTGTGCTGAAAACCATGACCGCTATCCCCTGTCATTCACGGACTAGTCATGCAAACTTCATACAGACATAAGAGAAAACCTGAAATAGGGTAATTTCTAGTCATGCAAACTTCATACAGATATATAAGCAGCAGGTTTGGTTATCAATAGAACTGAAATAGGGTAATTTCTTGCTCAGCATAGATGAAAACCTGAAGCACAGATACTTTGGCCTTTAGATCAGCTTTCTTGGCTGCTGGAATAGTTGCTGATTCCACGCGGCCATTTAAAGAAGTTACTTTCTGGGAAGAGGAAAGGAATGTGCTAACCAACAAACTAACTAAATTGAATGATGGACTCATTCCACAGGTAAATCCAAATTGAATGATACATAAAGCACTTCGCATATTAACTTGCCATGAATGCCGTTAGTCATTTGAGCATTAAGACTCTATTTACATTATCAATTATAACTCATTTCTCAATGATTAATTCAACAATTATGTTGATAGAATATATATAAAACCATCTAAATAATAGAAAACCTATGAAAATAAACCTACTTTGCTGTCCACATCTCTATGGTTATCAATCATTTCATCCTCTGTTATTAATAGATCATCCAACACAGTTGTGTTTAGATTAGACCATAAAAAATATCACAGTTGTGTTTATATGACCACTATTCAACTAAGATTTCGGTTTGCAATCCACATATATGTTCCTTTTTTTTCCTTTTCATTTCATTTTTGGTACATGAATAGTGCTAGTGTTGTAAGAGAATGCACATCACACAACTAAGAATGCCAACACATCACAATGGAATAAATTGCTTCTATGAACAAAATATATCCGAGCATCATACCAACAGATCAAGATAAATTATTAGCACTCAACAAAGTTAAATTAGATCCAATAATTTAACCATACCTGCAAAGGACAGCATGTGGTATGGTTAGGCGACACCTTTCACCATCAAGTGGGTCACAGGGACTTTTTATATCATGTGCCCATATTCTTAACTTCACTGTACAAGGTAACTCAGCAGCTGCTGTAGCAGCCAATGACATTAACAACTATGCACACCTTGATAGGAACACACTTATTTAAAATGCAACAGAACACACAGCCCTAAAATGCCAAAAACAAGAGATCATTTCATTTATTTATTTATTTATTTATTTGTGTGAAATTCCAGAGAACACACACTTATTTAAACTTACCCTCCCAACATGACCTTGAAGAACTGCTGCACCAATGACACACAAATTCTGCAAATTCAACATAATAATGATCAATGAAGCAAAATTTCAGTTTTCTTAATCTATCCATACCTTAACAAGCTTCATTTTTCCTCTCACGAGTACATTCTTGCATGCGTAATTAAAACAATTGTACCGATAAAAAGTATAGAAAAGCATGGACTTGGCAAATACAATAAAGATAATACAATTTCTAGCACCAAAATGACAAGCTTATTTTTGAAATATAAAAATAATAAATAAATAAGCACATATGTTGGGATGGACTTGGCATTCGTCACATGTAGAACTAAGATGCAACTCTCTTCTCAATGATGAACTAGACCTAGCATCAAGCATAAGACCCAGAAACCTTCCAAACAAAACAATCTTAACATAGAAAGTTGAAATTAGACAATGGGTTCACATGTAGATGTATGTATTATTACAGGGGGTGGGAAAGAAGATGAAAGAAAACAAGAAAAGTGAGATCAAAAAGTAACCATGGACAGAAACTGGGGACTGGAAATGCAAAGTAACCATGAGCATAACAATGGAGGCATAGCAATGCAATTCAAATTTCTTCTTTGAGGCATTTCATCAAACACCCTGAAATGTTTGGAGGTCAAACAGCAGATTAAACTCAAATCTGAAATGTTTACGAGATTATAGAGAAAGAAAGACTATAGAGAGGGAAAGAGCGAGAATCATCACCATCATATGCAGATCTGAGATGCTTCGGCGAGATTAGTTAGAGAAAAGCCATATTCAACACAATGCTTGGTTGAAGAAATTTGAGATCGATGAGTGCCATCGGTAAGAGAGGGAAAGAGCGAGAATCATCAATATCATACGTAGATTGGTCACTCAACTCATCCGATTCACTATCACCGAGATTGGGGATTTTGGGTTTTGGGTGGGGGTAAACCCGAGCGGGAATGAAAAAAGGGAGGGGGAGCGGGAAGAGATTAGGGATTTTGGGTTTGGGGTAGGGGATCCCGAACGGGAAAGGGGGGGTAATTTTTTTGAATTTTTTTATTTTCATTACAAATAAATATTTAAATAATAAAATTCATTTTTTTTTTGCAACAGAGGATATCATTGCTAAAAAAATTATTTTTTATTAAAATAATTTTTTTTATAGTTAATGAAATTTTATTTTTATTTTTTCATTTAGTAAGGTTGAAAATTTATTTGTTTCATATTTATTTTAATGAATAAAAAATTATTATTATTTTTTATTTGGTAGAAGTATGGATAATATTTTCCATTAAAATGAAGTTAATTTTTTGTGGTTAATGTGGCATTTGCAGTGGTAGTAGTGGTAATAATGGAATGGCGTTTGCAGTAGTGGTGAAGGTGGTAGAGGAGATGAGTGGTGAGAGAGAGATATGAGTGAGAGGCACAGACAGAGAGAGAAAATGATGAAAAAATGGGTGAAAAGATATAGACAAAGAGCGAGAGAGAAAAAAAAGAGTGATGAGTGAGAAAGAAAAAAAGAGAAAAAAAAAAGAGAGAGAGAGAGACAAGAGAGAAGATAGATGAAAGAGATATAGAGAAGCGGGATGGACGAAAGAGAATGAGAGAGACAGAGACAAAAAGAGAGAGAAATAGAGCGAAAAAAGATGAGCGAGAGAGAGACACAGAAAAAGAGAGATGGGCGAGAGAGATAGAAATAAGAGAGAGAGAAAAAAATAAATAAGAGAGATAGAGAGAAGAAAGATGAGCAAGAGAGACAAAGAGAGAAGACAGATGAGAGAGATAGAGAGAAGAAAGATATGCGAGAGACAGAGAGAAAATGAAAGAGAGAAACAGACATGCTCTCTCTCTCTCTCTCAATTAATCTATAACTAAGCTTGTTTAGTGTCCCAAATATTTGACATGATCTAATGGACTGACTCTAGCCTGGAAGGTTTGATATCAAATCATACTAACACTATGTAAAGTTGATTTGCAATTAAGATGAATTCTTCTTTGAGGCATTTCATCAAACACCCTGTCCACCATTGGATCTCCCCCTTGATATGAGAAGCAGAAAACCACTCTGCTATCAAATATGAGAAGCTTCCACACCATTGGTCATTTTTGCTCAGTTCACACTTCCACACCATTGGTGTTTCGGATATCAACTATTGAATGAAAACCCATGGTTTGAATATGAACTACTAAACCAGAGGTGAGAGGGATAATGGTCCATGTAACACAGGTGCAATGGAAAGGAAAGAAATAATATGTCAGGTAGTTCAAGTTAAAGCACTCCAAAGTTTCCCTCCAAAGTCTGAAGCACAAATTTTCAATTTTGTAAGACTAATCGCCGACTAAAATTTAGTCGGTAAATAATGAATTAAAAAAATATATTAAAAGTTACAAACAAAATTCATTATTTAAAAAAAATTTAAATAAAAGTAACAAATATATTAAAATTATATTTAAATAAAAATATAAGTAATAAAATTATAAATTACAAATATTAAATTATCTTAAATATTTGTCATAATATTTTTTTTACTAAAAAATATAATAATATATTTAAAAATTTTATATTCTTATATTCTTATATATATATATATATAATAAGAAAGAAAAGAAAGAAAGAAAATTAAAAATAAAAGAAGGAAAAAAAAATTTTTTAAAAATTCTGAGCCAGCTCAACCCATGTTTTTTTAGTCGCCAATTACTTTTATAAATCCCTCAAATTTAAATTAGAAATGTCTCCCTCCAAATTTAAATTAATAATAGTGTTTGATTATTGTTAACCGTGTATAACGTAAAAATAATTTTAAAAAGTTGAAAAAATTAATTATTAAAAAATTAAGAAAAAATTTAAAATCTGAAATAATATCAATAAGTCTTACAAATAATTGGGATATTTTGTCTTTTATTAGTACTGGTAATAATATTGAAAAATTTATTGAAATGATAAATAATTGGGATATTTTGTCTTTTATTTGTGAATTTTGATTTATTCTTAATTTATTAGTGTTATTGAAATATGATGATGTAAAAAGTATAAATAGTTTAATAGTCTATTTTCAGAATTTAATTTCTTTTTATAATACAATTATTACATTTTAAAAATATTAATTTATCAAAATTACCTTTTGATAGTATATTTTTTTAGAAATATCAATTGTCATAATTGTAAATTTTTTATTATTAATGGATTTAAAAAAAGGACAAAATAAGAAATTCATATTATTTTAATAATTAATTTTTTTTTAAAATTAATATTTTTGGATGGTGGGTGTACAACCTCTTCATAAAAATAAAAATATAAATATAAATAATTAATTTTTTTTTATTTTCATTCGGCTACCAAAGATTTAGTAGCCGAAAGTAGGTTTTTAGCGACTAAAATAAATTTGGTTGCCGAAACTTGACATTTGGCGACCAAAACTTTGGTCGGGAAAGATTAAAATTTAATTTTTTTTATTTTCATTCGGCTACCAAAGATTTAGTAGCCGAAAGTAGGTTTTTAGCGACTAAAATAAATTTGGTCGCCGAAACTTGACATTTGACGACCAAAACTTTGGTCGGGAAAGATTAAAATTTAATTTTTTTTATTTTCATTCGGCTACCAAAGATTTAGTAGCCGAAAGTAGGTTTTTAGCGACTAAAATAAATTTGGTCGCCGAAACTTGACATTTGGCGACCAAAACTTTGGTCGGGAAAGATTAAAAATTAATTTTTTTTATTTTCATTCGGCTACCAAAGATTTAGTAGCCGAAAGTAGGTCTATAGCGACTAAAATAAATTTGGTCGCCGAAACTTGACATTTGGCGACCAAACATTTGGTCGGCAAAGATTAAAAATTAATTTTTTTATTTTCGTTCGGCTACTAAACAATTTAGTAGTAAAGGTACCTCTACAGCTACTAAATTTTTTTTTAGTCGCCAATTGTGATATGTTTAGCTACTAAAAATTTTTTTAGTCGCCAATTGTAATATCTTTAGCTACTAAATTTTTTTTAGTAGCCAATAATCAACATTCCCCTACTAAAAAAAATTAATAGCTAAAAAGTTGACTTTTGCCGACTAAAATTATTTTTGGTAGCCAATTCCATGACTTTTGGCGACTAAATTGGTTTTGGTAGCTAAAAGTGGTCGGCAAAAATGCTTTTTCTTGTAGTGTGGTCATCAACGTCACGATGGTCAGTGGTCGAAATGCAGGATGGGCTACGATCACGAGTAGAGAGAGAGAGAGAGAGAGTTCAAAAATTGAAATCAAAGAGAGAGAGGAGATGAGTACCTGTGATGGAGAGGAGAGGAGAGAGAGAGAGATTTTCTTCAATTTACATTTTGGACCATTAGATGTTGATGGTAAGTGATCTCAACCGTTGATGCTCAAAGAGCATTTGGTCGGGAAATGAAGACATCTCAACCATTGAAGTTTAGATGAGACAATTTAAACCATTAAATCAAAACATATCTCTAAGACAAATTTGACATGTTCAAAAATCCTTCTCCCTTATTATAGATTTTATCTAAAATCTTAAATCTCCGAACGAAGCCTCTTCTGTCAATGAATCCAACTAGAGTCACATACTTTTATTATAACATTTTTTAACAGTCTATTCATAATTAGAGTTGACCCAAATTATCTCATGGTATGGGAACTACTTCCATTATGAGTGACTGACAAGAAATAATATAAATATATATATATATATATATATATGTGGGTGTAATTTTACTCTCCGCTATACCGTTAATAAGATTAGTGAAACTTGTTGTGGGAGTTAAACGTGACATGATTTGTTTTTTAACCTATAATAGGATTTCTTGTAGATGCATTGTGAGTACTGAGGAGTAATACTTCCTAAGAAAATGTGGAATTGTCTACTTATACTTTCACCAAAATCTTACTTTAATTCATGAATTTTTGCTAAAATATTATTTGGTCTTTTCACTTTTAATTTTTATCAACCTCTCAACAGTAAATGAATGAAAGAATAAATTTTAAATTTAATAAAATGTAAGAGATTGATTAGTATTAAAATTGAAAAATAAAAGAAATACTAAAATGGAATTACAGTAAAAATATAATACTAAATTGTAATTAACTCTTTTTGTAAATACCCATGATTGAAAAATAAATAAACATGTTTTTTCCTTCTGGATCTGGTAAACCAATACTATTAATTTACTTAGTCGACACTGAAGTTGTCATTTACTGTGTAACTACCTCAATAGTTGAGCAAAAGAATATAATTTTATAAGGTTTAATGCATGAATTAGACAAGAAGAAGGGGCATTATTTAATTTCCAATAGGGCTGCAAATGAATCGAACTGTTCATGAATAAGCTCGGCTCGGTTTGTTAAGGGCTTGGCTCGGCTCAGCTCGACTCATTTATTAAACGAGCTGAACTCAAGCTTGAATATTAGGCTCGTTTAGTAAACAAGCCGAGCTCAAGCTCGAGCTCGCATGAGCTCGGCTCATTTATCTTTATTTAAATTGTATAATAAATATATTATTTGTATATTAAATAATATAAATAATATTAAAAAAAAATTATCGAGCCGAGTCGAGCCGAGCTCGAACTTTATTAATGTTAACGAGCCGAGCCGAGCTCGAGATCAGTTTCTTATCGAGCCGAGCTCGAGCTCAGCAAAACTCAACTCGATTCACTTGCAGTCCTAATTTACAATAATTGTTGCCGTGAGCACTAAATGGTGGGTCCACACGAATCCCTTTTTTAAGTTCATTTCAAAATGTAACTCCATGGTTCAATCAAAAAACATGTACTTGATATCACTTTAAATTCCCTTTTTGATTATTGAATAAATTATTTATAAGAAAATTTATAATGATTTAATAATTATGATTATATGTTTAATCACACTTTTTTTTTTTAATAAATAATTTATTTTTAATATTTGTATTTATTATCTATTTTTTCTAATACAAATATAATAAAAAAAAATTAACGAATGTGTTTTTTGGTTAAATAATCTACATATTAAAACTTTATAGATTAACGATTAAATTATCAAATTAGGAGTCATAACAGGTCACAGCCCAGACTAGACCAGTCAATCTAGACTCTTTTTGCAAATGCAAGAAAGTATTCTGAATTTATTTTTTAAATGGATAAATAACATTAAAAATTTTAAAAATATAATAAATCTTATATTTTGACATAATTAAATTGGTATTTTTTTTTAGTAAGGTAATAAAGATCAAAACTAATATACATTTTATTGTAAGTGATGTGACATTTTTTTTATTTATATGATTGATGAATGAAATTTTTAGTTTAAGATCCCTAATATTAAGATTTCATAAGATAAATGATATTCAACATTTTCATAATAGTTGGGGTCTTTCAATATTTTCACAATAAAGAAATTTTCAACTCTTCACAGATAAATTTCAGTTTCACTGAGAAATTTACAGAGAAATTTCAATTCATCACAAAAAACCTTAACTAATAAAAAAAAAAATATTGAATCTCTCATACTATTCAAAGTTGGAAAGGGATATTTCACTAATTTTCCCATGATGAATTACTAATGAAAATGAGACTTAATGTTAAGTGGATTAAAATCTTAATAGAGTAAATGTAAAGGAAAATTAGTCTAAAGTCCCTATCTCATTTTTAGTAATGAAAAAGATCCACAATATTATTTTTTGATGTCTAAGGTCCCTTCCATGTATCATAGAGAAATTTGATATATCTTACACGCTCTTTGTATCTCTCTCCCGCTTCTCTCTCTCTACAAGTGAAACAAGAACCATGGTAGACCTTATTTCTCTCTCTCAAATCTGATCAATTATATGGATGCAGAAGTTCTACTTCATCGCCGATGTCGCAATCGAGCTTCGATGAGTGGGCTGAGAAGAAAGTGAAAAACAAAGAGGAAGGCAAGGATGTGAAGAAGAAGAATAGTGAAGAAAAGAAGAGTTGAAAAGTTTCATCACCGCTGAAGCTCTACCGCGACATCGGTTCTGTGCTTGAACACTTAGTTTCAGTGAGTATAATTTGTTTTTGCTCATTGGGATTTATAGATTCTATAATTGTTTAATTGCAAAAGTTTGTATTTTGGTTTATCTTGTCAATAATTTAAGTACACCGACTGTGTTTTGATTGTATAGTGACCCAAATGTTATTCACTGGCTGGGCAAGGCTTCGCTAATTTGTTTGTGTTCCATCGTCGGGGTTTGGTTGGATTGGACTTGTCTATGCTATTACGCCTCGTTTCCTTTTGTATTTTTGCTTGATCCTTTGTTTAGATTCACATAATATCATTATCACTATCTCTTTCTTATGAAGAGGAAGATACTATCCATGAAAGGCCAAGGAGGTATATGGAAGTGGAGTTTGAGCTCGCCATCCTCCGGTATCGGAATCTCTCCGATGGTTACTAGATTTAGTTTGCAAATGGGGATTCAAAGTTCATTCATACACAAATCAATAGTTTATGAGTTACTGGATTGAATTGGGAAATTCAATCAATCACTGCTAAAATCTTCATAACTCAAGCCTTCTAATATCGTGCCCAACCTCTTATTGTCTCCTGACAGGCCAGGACACAAATATCAGTCACCCTCTTTGTGATTTGATAGACAATGAACAATGCCAAAACCTTCACCTTGGTGTTCTTCCCTGCCATAAGGATCCAAGAAGTGGTCTGTATCTACTGCTAGGAAGGGTGACCTGGAATAGCTCTCCAATATATCTGCATGGAAAGCAAAAAAAAGCATGAAAAAAATAATACCAAGAACATTTCTGAGGTTCATAAGTTCACTGACTCAAGTTAGTTGCAATAAAACCAATAACCTGTTGGCAGAAGGTATCAAGTTGGCCTAAAGATACTTAGGTTCATAAAACAACGAGTTCAAGTAGTGGAAAAGGATTCAAAGGATTAGAGATTCTTCCCCTAAGAAGAAGAATAGGGAAAATGTGTATAAAAGTGTAGTGTAATGAATCAACTCCTACATCTACTCAATCTGTTACACAGAACTTGGCTTGAACAATCTCTCATTAAATCATGAGAGAGAGAGAGAGAGAGAGAGAGAGAGCCAACCCATTTTCTCTGTAGAGAATTTCTGTCCAGAGAAATTCTTTGGGATTTTGGCCACTGGGTAAATTTTCTCTGAGAAATTCTCTGGGAGGTTCCAGAGAAATTCTTCTCTGGACAAATTTCTCTGGACAGCAAATTCTCTGGTCATATTTGTCACTTGCCAAAGTGCTCTGGTGGTATGAAGTTTTTAAAAAATTACATAATTTAAAACACTTTTTGTATATTGAATTGGTGGCTTGCTGTTGTTTTTTCTGGTTTTCTATGTACTAATGTCATGTATATTTGCTATAGGCAAGGGTGAGTCCTAGTGTTGTGGTCTATGCTCAACTTTCAAAGCTTGATAGGGTTCTAGGAAGGTTCCATGCCTTACACTGCTTGGAAATGTTTGGGGTGGAAAAATGGTTCTTCCACTGGTATGTATTAATGTGTTTCATGAAATTTCATATTGAATGTTCTAAGCTATGATATTGTTGCAGAAAATGTGCCGGTGGAAGCATATGGAAGGCAGAGAAATATGGAGGGTCCATGAAAAGCCAAGGAGGCTAGAGAAATTTAAAATTTCTCTAGAGAGGTAATTTTGTGAGAAGGCCAGTGAAGTCAGAGAAATTTTCAAATTTCTCTGGAGTGTTGAGTCCATGAGGGCAGAGAAATTTACAGTGGGAACTTTAGGGAAGGTCAGAGAAACTTTCAAAATTTCTCTGGACCAATTTTTTCTGTGACGTGAATTTTCTCTGGATCAACTTGAGGGATCTTAGACATTATTAAAATATTAAATGTCCTTTATGCTATAAAATCTTAATACTTGGGACCTTAAAAAAAATCCCCTAAATGTAATTATACCAAATTTATATATATTCTTTCCAAATTTTAAGAGACAGTACTATAATTTACCTTTCTTATTTTGTTAAGTCCTATTTCGTGTTTTAAAAATATGATTTCAAAATTTTCAAAAATCTTGAATGAAGTCATATTTTTAAAATAAGATTTTAAATCCAAAATCGTGTTTTTTATTTTTATTTTTTACAAAATAACATGCGTTTAAGAAATTAAAATAATAATAATAATATAGGGAAATACTATGGTACACACTCATATACATCTTATAACTAAAGAAGAAAATGACATGATTTCATACTTTCTGAGTTAGAACTAAAAAAAAAAAAAATGTCATAACTAAACATAACATGACTAAAATAATATCATAACTAAAAAAGAAAATTAATCATAACCAAAAAAGAAAATGACATAATTAAAAACGTATATAGTACACTTTTTTTTTTTTTTTAAAGACGTGTGTATTAGAATTTCTCATAACTTAAATTAAAAAAAAAAAAAAAAAAAAAAAAAAAAAAAAAAAAAAACCTCATCATGTTCAAAGATTTGACTTTGTGAAAATTTACACCGAGAAAAGTAAGAACTTTTTTTATATGAGTAATGGTAGAGATTTTAAAAATTCTATCAAAAATTCTACCAAATATCTCACATTATGTGTGGATCCCAGGTGGGTCTCACACTCATGTAAGACATTTTGTATAATTTTTGATAAAATTTTTAGATTTCTACCATTTTTATTTTTAGATAGGACCAAGAAAAGTAAGATTAAAGATTTTTTTTGTTGATTTACTGACCATGATAATTATGTACCAACGAAAATATTTCCCCCACATTTCCTCCACATGAGCCACCCATGGTTTTCAATGGAGCTTAGACATGCTACAATCACTGTCATAACATAAAAAGACTCCATATCAAGCTCAGTGGATGACATAACCATTAACCACCATCCAAAATAGTATCTTCTAGTAGCCAAGCCCTTCAATGCTCTTAAATTTTGATACAAGTGGAGATAGACATTCAATGTGAAATTTAACATTTTGGGAACTTAAAATTACAATATAAGAAGATACAATCAACTTCAATTTCTCCAACTGCTGATAAAATTTGTAAGCAAAGACTGGAAAAATCCAATATAAAAAGCTCAGCATGTGACCATCAGACCAGCATGCCGTTAAATAAACTAATAAAATTCACAAGGGTATGTTAAATTGTTAATATAGAAATATTTTATTTTTATTTTATATAAAAATAATTTAACAATTCCATCACTAATCCTCTCTCCCACTATCATAAAAAATAAATACATTTTTACTTAATCTCCTTACTAACAATTTCTACATTAACAATCTCTTCACTAATCATCTCCTTATTAATAATCACATCCAATCTAATTAGCCAAACAAACATGGCGTAAGGGGTTTTAAAAAAAATTGCAACCTAATCTCATTAGGAACACAATAGCTATTTTGGGTTGTTAAGATGATTAAAAGTTGACTTTTAGCTTTTAATCAAGCTTTTTGAATTTTTCAAAAACTCATTTGAAAAGTTGGTAAAAAGTTGATTTTTGACTTAATATTTGTTTATGCTGTCACATCACAATCAAATAATCAAAATACCCTCACCCAATTTAGGAAATTTACAGTTTCACACATGTGGCACATTTTGCAACTGAAGGGTATAGTTGTAATTTTACATGTAACTTTTAACTACTTTCCTAAATGATTTTGATGCCAAATATATACAATTGATTTTTAATTGATGCAGTTAGAACATAGCTTTAATGATGAGGTAGTGGAACTTATTTCTCTTAGCTCGGCTTTGGATCCTAGTGGCAATTTTAGATCTTTTAATGTAGATAATATTTGCAATCTTGTTGACAAATTTTATCCCCAAGATTTCACTTCTCAGGACATCCATGCTTTGAGATGTCAATTAATGCATTATAAGCTTGATGTTATTTGTGATCCCGGAATTTTATAAGATATCTACCCTTGCCGAATTGTGCCGACAACTATTTGTGACAAGAAAGTTCAAGCATTACACCATGATCTACAAATTGATTCATCTTGTGTCAACCCTTCCTGTTTCTACGGCGACTACAGAAAGAGCATTTTCAGGTATGAAACATGTTAAAACTGTCATTCATAATTCAATGGAGGATGAGTTTCTTGCCGATTGCTTGTCTCTCTACCTTGAACAAGACCTTACTTTGAAAATTGATTTAGATTCTGTAATCGATAAATTTGAATATTTAAAGACTCGTCAAAGACAACTTTGTTAGATTGTTTTTAATCAATAAATTTAGATATTAATCTAGATTATATTATTAAATTCTCTTTTTTCTTATGTAATTATACTTAAAATATATTGTATAATTTTACCTTAATATTAGCCTACCCCATCGACAAATCCTGGGTCTGCCTTTGCTGTCACCAACATATTCTCTCTCTTCAACTTGGAGTCTCTCTCTAAAACCTCTCTTTCTCTTTCTCAAACCCTAGCATCGTTGTTGCCTTTGCTATAGATCGTTGCAAATCGTTGCTCTCATCTCCCCTCGTTTGAGATGTAGATTAGCTTTTTTAACTTTTTGACTATTTTAACATAAGGTTAAAAAGTTTCGTTTAGGATGAACTTTTAAATGATTATGATTTTTATGTGATATTTTATTTTTTTGTCTATTTTATCCTTTTGTAATTAAAATAGCCAAAAAAAAAATCTTATACCAAACATAGTCTTAAATCTGAAGATTGTCGCCATGACTGTGAAGTTCATATCCATGGAAGTTAGCAAGGCCGGCTCTGAAGGCAGCCAAGAGAGGCCTGTGCCTTGGGCCCCCAAATTTGGGCTAAAAATAGGGGGACCCAAATATAATTTTGTGTTTTAGATATTAAAAAAAAAAAGAAGAAGATGACCCAAATACTATAAACCCAATTAAACATGAGGCCCCCAAAAAAGCAACAAGACTAGATTTTTATTTTTTTAAGTATTTGTAATGATTGCTTCATATCTTAATATATAAAAGTAAATTTTTATTTATAATTTTAATGATTATATGTGCAAGTAAATTTTTTTGTGGCTATAAACAAATAAAAAAGTTATAACTTATCGTTTTATGTATGAAATTTTTTTTTTTAATGTAAGGGGACTCTATTTCCGAAGTGTCTCCTCGGGCCCCCTAAATCTCAAGGCCGGCCTGGAAGTTAAAGAGATAAACTCTTAAGTTCATATCCATGGAGGAACACTACCGTGATGCCGATGCTGGTACTGGTGAAACACCACCGCGACGTCAGAGCACCGACGACACATCGCCTCCTAAAAGGCGTTCTCTCACTCCTCTCTCCTTAGATCTCCTTTGATCGGAGATGATGATGATGATGACGAACGCAGAATGATGATGGCGTAGTTGGTGACGGTAGGCGGCGAGGTTGGAGAGGAGTGAGAGAGCATAGAGAGATGAACGATGAGAGTCTAAGGATCTCGCCGATGGTCTCCGTCGAAGGATCTGAACCATAGATTAGATCAGAAAATGCAACCATAGATTAGATCATACCACATCCGTTGAAGGATCGGCAATTTCTGATCTTTGTCGAAGGATCTGATCCATGGTCGTTGATCTCGCCGTTGGTCTCCGTGCTCTGCCATCTTCACGACTCGAAAGAGAGAGGGAATGCCTGTGAGAGATACGGTGGTGGAAGAGGGTGGCCGCAGCGGTTCATGTTTGTTCAATATAAACTCCAAACATGTTTAGAGATCTTAGGCCATAAATCCAAACAGCAGGAATCGTTGGTTCAATCTAAACTCCCCTACCACCGAGATCTCTAAACATGTCTCTTAGATTAGATCTAGTGTTCGATCGGTGATCCACTAGAAAAGAAAGATCTATTAAAAAAAATTGAATGGATAAAATAAAGGCAAAAAATACCTGCTAATAAAAAAATAAATTTGCACAGATAGTTTAAAAATATAATTTTCGCAGATAAATTAAAAACATAATTCACACAGTTAAGTTAAAAAAAATAAACATATTTCAATAGATAAGTGAAAAAAATTGAACAGATAGTCAAATCAAAAAAATTAAATAGATAAAAAAAATTAAATAAATAGTCAAAAAATTTGAACTGATAAAAAAATTTTGAATAGATAGTCAAAAAATTTGAACAGATAGATGTAAATTTAAACAAATAAAAAAAATTCAATAGATAATAAAAAAAATTCAATAGATAAAAAAAGTCAACAAATAAATTAAGGGTTAAAATTAGAAATAAAACACTACAACAAAATTGACTTTTTACGGCTTGCAATGCATGCCGTAAAAACTCTTTCACGGCATGCACACAAATGCTGTTATATGACATGCCGTGGAAAGTTGAGCATCATTTACAACATGCAGGTAAAGTTGTAAAAAGTAATAAATTAAACATTAATGACATATTTTGTATGTCGTATATAACTTTTTAGGACATTTTTATCATGTCATAAATCATCATACTTTCCATGACATAATTTTGCATGCCGTAGAAGATTATTTTTAATATATTTATAGCATACTTTGTATCGTATTTTATGACATTTCTTGCATGTCATAAATCATCACACTTTTCACGACATAATTTTGTATGCCGTAAAAGGTCATTTTTAATATATTTATGACATGCCTTGTATGCCGTATATAATCTTCTACGACATTTTCTTACATGCTATAAATTATTACACTTTTCACGGCATAATTTTGCATGCCGTAGAAAGTTATTTTTAATATAATATATATATATATAGGAACATGACCTTGCCTAACCGTATGTAGACAATAGCTTATAAAATGCAACCTGTTAACAAACCAAGCAGAAGTAACAACTATGAAGTAAGCAAAAAAATCTAATATCCATACACCAAACAACCTGCATACTAACTTTCATCTTCAACTTCTATCATATCAAGCTAACAACAACCTCAAACATACAAATCAAAAAAAAGTATCCAAATCATAATATTCATTTATCAACATGATCTACACTATGAAAGATGGCAAATTTTTGCCATCTGTTTATGCATTTATTCAGAGTTTTTAATCACATGATCTATACTATGAAAGAACTGTCCAAGTACAAGTTTTGGGATCCAATAGTGCCCAGAGATGATTATGATGACCATCGTTCACAGCTGTTGGCAATGAAACACTCGTCAATTGTAATCAACTGACTAAAAAGTAGGCTTGAAAATTGTTCGCTCATACCAAAATTTGACAAGGTATACAGAAGGGATGGTTGAATCCTTGTATTGAGACAAATAGAATAACTCTTGTCCACAGAATTCCATATGCTAATATTGGTTGTCAAACAGGAAAAACCCTCCGCCATTCTCCCTCCCCGCAATACCTTTTTCTCCTCCTTGAGAATAACATCATCAGTCTAACATTGCTATCAAGAAAGAAGAAAAACATTTTTTTGATAACTAACATATATCTATTAAATAAGCATCAACAAGATGCCTCCCAAGAAAGAAGAAAAACATTATCCCAGACACGATATCCAATCTTAAAATTATTACCATCTTTGCAAGAGCCTCAAATTCTCTTTCAACCAGATTATCTGAAGCTTTTCCCAGTACAATCATTTGCCCCCCCTGCAACAAACTTCAAAATTAGAGCTGAAGTGCACTGATTGAAACACCAAACAGAGCATGGCAAGATAAATAGTTTGGCAGTCAACAACAGAATAACAACATCAAACTTTCTAGTAACAACCACATAACCAAGACACTTCTATGCCATGCATGTCGTAAACATGATGCCGTGAATAGTTAGTTTTGTTGTAGTGAAATGTCCTTCAAAACAAATAAAAGAATTTCTTACCAAACTATTTAATAAAATGTGGATCTCTCACTAATAAAAAATATCCACTAGACTTAATGCTTTATATTTTTTAAATTAGACTTTTCAATAATTTTCTCATGTTATTAATTTTTTATTCCTTTAACTTATATGTACCAAACAATTGAATATATTACAATGATTTAATTTGTAATTTATAATATTTCATATTTATTATATAAATTTATATATACTAACATTAGAATTCAAGTTGTTTGAGTTGTCCAAACTCATACCTAATTCTTGTTGGAATTTAATTCAATCTAACAAATCTCAAATTTAAAATTATACATTTTCAAGTATAAAAAATTTGGATTAAATTAAAATTAGATAAGTCCCTCTAAGTTAGCCTAGAAGTGACATTTGACTGTTATATATTAATCACGCACTAAGCGTTAGGATCCTCTAGGGTAATATTCCTAGAGTGATCTCCTACAGTGAAGAGAGGGGGAGAGACACGTGTCCCACTCAGTATTTCAAGGATTGAGATTCAACCTTACCAAAACGACGTCGTTTTGTCTGGTAAATTGAAAAAAAAAAAAAAATTCAAATTTGTTCATCCTTGTTCTGGGTTCTGTTCATCGTTCCTGGGAGAGTTAGTAAGAGAGGACTAAGAGGAGAGAAGAGGAGGCATGGCTGATGTCCTTCGCCGAACTCTGGTTGCCGATCTCCTCCCCCCGTCGGCGGCATGACCGATCACCATGGCCGATCTCCTTTGCCAAACTCTGGTTGCCGATCTCCTCCCCCCGTCGGCGGCATGACCGATCACCATGGCCGATCTCCTCCATGAACTCGCTCAACGTTTCTTGTGGTCTTTTTCACAATGTTTCAAGGATCTGTTCTGTTCTCGTATTCACGAATATCAAAAGCCCTCCCAAGCAAGATCCGGGTTTCCGAATCCAACTCCCAGTCTCTCTCTCTCTAAAAATTGCAGATTCAAGCGGGTCATCGAATACATTGATTACTCTCTTTTCTTTCAACTTCTTTTCAGATCAGATGTGCTTGTTATATTCAAATCAATGGTTTTGATTCTGGAACCATTAGGTTACCATTTTTTTAGGGTCTCAATTCGCTTCTTGATTCTTAAATCTTGTGGCAAACTATCTGGGTTTGCCATTACAAGCTTTGAATCGTTTTTTTTTATCGCCCAATTAATTATCCGTTCTGGGTACTTTGAATTTGATTCAAAATCGTGTTGGAAAGGCATGAACAGTCAAGTTTGGAGATGGGTTTTAGGGTTGATGTATATTATTGCTGTTGCAATCATATGGATTGCTACTAGTTTTGTTGTACAATCTGTTGTAGATGCAGGTGTTTCTCCGTTTCTGATAACCTACATTTGCAATTCATTGTTTGTGGTTTACATTCAAATAACTCTCAAATAACTCTCTCTCTCTCTCTCTCTCTCTCTCTCTCTCTCTCTAATTTCAGATTACATTTCCACAGGAACCTTCGTTCGTCATTTTGAAATCCCTAAAATCTGTATTTTTTTTTTTTTTTTGAAATTCCTCACCAAAACGACGTCGTTTTGGTGAGGCCTAACCACAGCCGTCGGATCATCTACTCTAGAGGATCAATCTAGAGAGTTACTCTAGAGGATCCGGACGCAATCACTAATTGCCTAGATAAGACCCACCCAAGTTACACCTGTAAGATAGATTAGAAGTCACATTTGACTGTCATGCAGGATCGTATGCGATGTGAAATTTTTTTTTTAATATTCTTAATTATTTTAAATTAGGGTTAAAAATTTTATTTGGGTTGGATTTTTAGTTTTTTTAATTTTTGTAAAAAAAAAAATAAAATGATTATAATTTGGATGTGACATTTTAAATTATTTTTAAAAAATTGGTTAAAAGTTGATTTTTTGATTTTTTTTTTCTTTTTTTGAAAAAAACGTGTAAAAAATAGAGATCACATTTTATTGTCATTTATTAAAAGTCAAAATTTAACTTTTAACGATCTTCTCAAATTAACCCTTTATATTATTCATTTTTTAACTTATTTTATCTTTTTGTAATTATTTTAATCCTTAACTTCATTTAAGCCTATGCCAAACAACGGCAACACTACCAAAAATTAAAGTTTTAGAGACCAAAATTTATGGACAAAATTATTTTTTAGGGATTAAATATTTTTGTTACAAAAAGTGTCGTCATTATATTTTTAGCAACGAAAATTGGACACTAGTGATAAATTATTATCATTTTGGGACCAAATTTTTTGTCTCAAAAAATAACTAATTTTTAGACCAAATTATTTTGTTTTTAAAAATCTATTTATTAGTAGCATTTTCAAAATTTTGTCTCTAAAAGCATTGTTTTTTACTTTTCAAGATGACTTTTTAACAACTATCCTTACGATAATAAAAATTAATCCTTAAATGTCTGTTGTAACAAAATTTCACTTTTAAGGACTAAAAATTTTGATTTCTAAAACTCTCATATGTTGTAATGCATATTAATCACTAATTGCCTAGATATGCCCCTAGAAATCGCATTTGATTGTCATTTATTAATCACCAATTGCCTTTTTTTTTAATTTTATATTATTAGATAAATGTGTCTGCATATGAATGTATCAATCACCAATTGTCAAGATAAATGTGTCTGCATATAACTATCATAAGTCAAATTCTTACTAATAGCAAACGACATGAATTCAAATATTAAGAGGATCTTTTTTTGGAGATGTTAGAATTGTGGGATTATTAGACCATCCATATTATTCTCATTAAATTTTGTGTGGAGCTCAAAAAAATAAAAAATTTGTGTCAAATTATAATTAAAAAATTATTATTTTTTATTGTACCTAACATTTTTTTTAGTATACATACATTATATCAGATTCTCTATTTTAAAATTAAATTTTTATAAAATATTCATTTGTATAGTTAAAAAGTACTAAAAGAGAAGTTACTAATTTTGTATTGTTATTATATAGTTTCATATTCCTAAAAATGATATATATATATATATATATATATTTATATTTGTGACAACAACAGTTGTCCGGCTGTTTGAAAACCCAAATTGGACGGATTGAATCAGTGATCGGACCTAGTTCCGGTCTGGATGACCCTCAAAATCTGGACTATGCTCAAAATCGACTTAGAATTTGAAACTGGAAGAACCGCCCAGTTCAATCGGAGTACCCGACGAACCGATCACAGGTCAACATAAAAACCAGCCGGGTTTGAAAATTTGAAGTTTCTTCCAAAAATAAGTTGTGCAGAAGGCTTGAACATGGAACCAAATACATAAAAAGCAAGCATTCATGCCACTAAGTCATCAACATAATTGCTGACGGCCTTGTTTGTCAGGGCTTAATTTCAGCTTTCAGCTTAATTTAAGCTGTTTTGATATGTTTGGGTTAGCTTATGCTTATAGCTTATAGCTTTGTGGAAGCTGAAAACCAGCTTATTCTGTGAGTCAATGATATGCTTTGAGAATAAGCTGGAAATCAGCTTAAGCTGAAAGTTATAAGTTATAAGCTGTTTGGGCATAAGCTATAAGCAGCTTCCCACAGCTCTACCAAATAGGGCCGACATTATACTAAGTATATATACTATATATTCAATATTATCTTAATTATTTTTACTAAAAATCAATATATAAAAACATAAAATAAAATTTAAGAAATATTTTTTTTTTTGTAATTGCTTATTAATTTTATTATCTACATTTTTTATACTTATAAATTTTAATATATTTATGATATCACGGTTTAATTCCGGTTCACCCGCGGTTGAACCAGTGATCCATCCGCTCGATTACTTTTCTGGCTCACTTACCGATCCGATTTTCAAAACATTGGTTTGTATATATATATATGTATGTAGTTTCATATTATAGCGACCCCGGTCTTTTCCCATTTGATTAGTGTATCCGGACTTATGTTCCGTAGATTCCGTTGTTATCAGATTGTTGTTGTCATCCTTTAATTCTATTTGATTGAGTTTTAGGATGTGTTTGGCGTGTTTGAGCAGTGGGTTGAATCTGAGTCAAGATGTTTGTCGCTCGATTTTTAGCCTTTCGGCGGACATTTATGCTTCGGCGGAGTTTACACCCTTCCAGCATCTCTTTGGTTCCTGCAAAACCTGCGGTGAGAATTCTCGCCGGCGGGCATATTTGCGCCGGCGGACGTATTTTGTTCTTTACGCTCGAGCGGTGTGTTGTGCGCTCGAGCGGACCTGTCCAGTATTTAAAGGCAGCAGCGGGATTTTTAGGGCAGTTTTTCATTCTTTTTGATCTCAAACCCTAAAGTTCGACTTTTCTTCTTCTCTAAACACTTTTTCCCCTAGGTTTGATCTAGTTAGGGTGTGTTTCTATCCTAGTTCCTTTACAAATAAGATAGAGGAGAGTGAGGGCTTTCTTTTAATCGGAGCAATTGTTGATTTGGAGCACTTTGGAGTTTCGGGCATCATCTTCGTTTTCTTCTTTTGGGTTCATTGCTTCGAGGTAGGGAATTCCTACTCCATTTATACGTTTTAATCCTAAGTGTTGGTATTTTGGTATATGGGGGTAGTTTGGTAA
Source organism: Camellia lanceoleosa (assembly GCA_025200525.1). Lineage (NCBI taxonomy): Eukaryota > Viridiplantae > Streptophyta > Magnoliopsida > Ericales > Theaceae > Camellia > Camellia lanceoleosa. The sequence goes on along the minus strand of CM045760.1, from coordinate 198,373,991 downwards.
TTTTGGAAGAAACCTTAGGGTTTTGTTTTAGATTAAATTGTGTAATTAATTTAAAGGAACAAAGTGGAATTTGGTTTAATTCATGGGATTGGGTATTTCAAATATTTACCTTTGGAAATGTTGAATTTACATTCATTGATGTATTTATTTCTACATAGAAATAACTGTTTTGGGCTATCGGTGGGAGGATAGCCATTGATTGTTGTAGACCTTGCATGCGGCTTAGGTATAACTGGAATTGGGTCAATTGTTTGACCATTGAGTTAATACAGAACATTTGTGTATTAATTATGTGTTGTATATGGCAATTGCGTGTTTCATTGCATATGCATGTTGTTTGGAGAAGATAGGGGATGAACTCCACGGTTTAGGGGAAGATAGGGGATGGACCTCTAAACCGGATTTATTGGGAGGAGATAGGGGATGGACTCCAGTAGCATCACTCTTATGTGTGCTTATTGATTAATAGGCATATGTCTATTTATGGTTGTTATGATACATCACTAAAATGTGTATCAGTAGGGAAGTATGAAAGTGAATTGATTATGATTGATACAATACCAACATGTGTATTTGTTATGATTAGGTCTAACTTGAATTGTTATACCTGTTGAATTGGAAGTAATAATAATAAAAGCTGAAGTTCTGTTGAGTTATTTGGCCAGGTTCTGAGCCATAAGTGGAAAGTAGAATGTGCCATAGACAATGTGTCATAGGCAGTGTAGACATTCGTGTCATGAATATTGTCATTTGATTATAGTGTGTTAACCATGTATCAGATGCTAATACTTTAGTTAATTCTTATAATTGGTTTAGTATTTCTCTATTGGGCTGTGGCTCACCCTATATGGGAACTTTATTTTTCAGGTTCAGGTGGTTCACTCCCTCCAAGGACATAGCTTGTGAGGATTCGACTTGAAGAGTTGTTTATTTACCTTTATTTGTTTTATTTGAATAATGTAACCTTTCAAGCCTAGGGCTTTATCTGTTTCTGAGTTAGAACTCAGTGAATTGTGTCCAAGTGTTGGCTTGGCAAGATGTAAGCCTTTAGGGCATTTATTATGGTATTTCCTTTCATGAGATTCGGATGATTGATGTAATAAAATGCTTTCTTTTAATAATGCATGTTTCGTTTTATATTTAATGGGTTGGATTTTGAGGGCGTTACAACTTGGTATCAGAGCGTACCGGGTTTGAATACTTTGGGTACGTGGGAAGTGATTAGTATCACAATGGGTTCGTCTCGTTTGATAGAGACTTAGTGTAATAATTACATGATTATATGATAACATGTTTATGTGACTATGTGGGTATGGAATGTAGTTCCTTGGATGTTGATCGGATCCTTGAGTCTTTGAAAGTCTTGTTGGAAAGGCACCTGATCAATGTTGTTTCCAACCGGAACTTTAGGGACGCCTCGGGACTATCACTATCCAGGAATGAAATTCGTAGGTGCTTATGTGATTATGTGCTTACGTGGTGTGATTTATTGTTGTTCAATACATTAGGACGTGAGTGTTTAGTTTCGGCACATTTATTAAGGTGCTAATGTTTTCGTTTCCTTTAATAGGATGTCAGGACGAGGTCGCAGTAGGCGCCAGATGGCGAGCTAAGCGAAGTGCCTCTCTGGGAGAAATTCGGCGATTCGGGAGGTGTTGGCGAGCCAATGTGGCGAGCCAGATGGGACGATTTATGGGCACTTTGGCCCAAGAGATAGCGAGGGCATTTCAGCGTCGATGGATATTCGAGGGCGAATCCGGCGATTCGGCCCGGTAGTTCTTTGCGAGCGGGGCCTTCTTTTACGAAGGAGTTTTCGGTCTCAACCGGACGTGTTTATAGGTGATCTTAGCGAGCCGCTTAAAGCGCGACGAATGGCTCGAGCAGACCAAAACGTTTGAGATGCTTGGCATCGAAGGCGAGGTTGAAGGTGACCTTGGCATCTTTCGGTGAAAGGGATCTTGGTCGATGGTGGAAGTTCACCAAGGGTCGTATTGGAGGTACTTGGAAGGAGTTTGTTGATGCTTTTTGGTGAAGTACTGTCTCCAATGCTCGAGAGAAGTTGAGAGATCAGTTTTGCCATCTTGAGCAGAACAGTTTGTCAGTGGCTGAGTTCGAGGTCTCATTTACTAGTTTGTCCAGGTTTGCACCTGAGTTAGTGGCGACTGAGGAACGCCGTTGCATAGAGTTCGAGAAGAAGTTGGTAGACCTCAAATTGAAGTTGTGCCAACTATGATTAGGGATTTTGGGCGTTTGGTTGATCTGCAGCCCATCTTGAGATCGCGATCTGAGGAGGAGGAAAAGCGAAAGGCTCAAGAGAGTCGGGGCCGGTCGAGGTGATGGCAAGAGGCGAGAGGTTTCACTCCTCAGCTGACCTCGAGTAGTTTTTCTAGATCCACTTTTCCGGTCTGAGTGCTAGTTACGGGAAGGGTAGTCGGGAGGCGTTACTGTTTCAAGTGTGGCGGTTGGGTCACAAGTCTCGATTGTCCTCGAGAGGAGGAGTTGAGAGCAAGATCTTCTTGGCTCGACCTCGAGCCGAGTCGAGTAGAGGTCGGCCACTATCGTGTTTTCGGTCACGGTCGGCCGGGGCACATGAAGAGGTTTGCCCACAGTTGGGTGCATCTGGTGCCTCTTGGTTGGCGGAACTCGAGTCATTTCCTTTCGGTCGATTCGAGCCTCGAGGGCCAATCGAGGCTTCTTCGTCCCAAATCCGTCTGGCGATCCTTTGCTCCGAGGTGAGCGAGTTGATCGAGAGGACATCTGGCGCGTGTATCTTTATTACAGCGAGGATCTTATCGGCTCCGTCTGTAGTGAGGTACCTTCTTGTTTTGCAATTCGGTTGCTAGTGTTTTGATCGTCTGGTGCATCTCATTCCTTTGTGTCTCTTTGCATTTGCATCTATTTTGGAGTTGGAGCTAGCCAGTTGGCATCTCCTATTTGTGTAGTGTCGCCTCTTGGGGTGAGTTGATTTTGAAACAAGGTGTTAGGGGTTGTGATATAGAGGTCGATGATCATAGAATCCCTTTCTCTTTTGTAGTTATGCCCATGAAGGGCTTTGATGTTATTTTGGGTATGGGTGGTTGTCGTCATACCGGCATTTATTGATTGCTACCGTCGAGAGTCACTTGTTGTATGCAGTTAGCGGAGAACGTTTCCATTTTACGGGGGCGGGGTTGGTAGTGTTTTGCCACGAGTGCGATTCGCGAGGCGAAGTGAGCTTAGTGGTCTACTTGCTAGCTTTGAGAGTAGTGAGTGTGATGAGACCCAGTTATTGTGTTACCAGGGTGGTTTGTGAGTACTCGGGACGTCTTCCCCGAGGATCTTGTTGGTTTGCCACCTCATCGAGAGATTGAGTTCTCTATTGATTTAGTGCCCGGCACGGCACCGATTTCTATGGCACCTTACCGTTTCGCCCCAGCTGAGTTAGTTGAGTTGAAGGTTCAACTCCAGGAGTTGCTAGATAAGGGCTATATTCGTCCTAGTGTTTCGCCATGGGGAGCACCGGCCCTATTCGCTAAGAAGAAAGGTGGTGCTTTGAGACTGTGTATAGATTACCGGAAATTGAATCGGGCTACGGTTAAGAATAAGTACCCTATGCCTCGTATAGATGATTTGTTTGACCAGTTGAAGGGTTCCCGTTGTTTCTCTAAGATAGACTTGAGATCGGGTTATCATCAGTTGAGAGTCAGGAAGGAGGATATTCCGAAGACGGCATTCCGTACGCGGTATGGCCACTATGAGTTCCTGGTGATGCCGTTTGGGCTCACCAATGCACCGGCAGTGTTTATGGATTTGATGAACCGGATCTTCCGGGAATTCTTAGATCGTTTTGTGGTCGTCTTCGTGGACGACATTCTGATTTATTCACCTTCAGAGGAAGAGCACGAGGAGCATTTGAGAGTGGTGCTTGAGTTACTTAGAGCCCATAAGCTTTATGCTAAGTTTGGAAAGTGTGAGTTTTGGCTAGAAGAGGTGAAGTTCTTAGGCCATGTAGTTTCTGGGAAAGGGGTGTCTGTTGATACATCCAAGGCGGCGAGGCAAGATTGGGCCTGACCTAAGAGTGTGTTTGAGATCCAGTTTTTGGATTAGTGGGTATTACCGTCGGTTTGTGAAGGATTTCTCGAGTTAGCTTCACGTTGACTAGGTTGACTCGGAAGGAGTCAAATTTGTTTGGAGTGAGACTTGTGAAAAAGTCGTTTGAGGAGTTGAAGGTTAGATCGACCACCGCTCGGTCTTGATTATTCGGAGAGGGTTAGGTTATCGATCTATTGTGATGCCTCACGAGAGTGCAGGTTGTGTGTTGATGCAAGAAGGGAAAGTGGTTGCCTATGGCTCACGTCAGTTGAAAGTTCATGAGAAGAATTACCCTACGCATGATTTAGAATTAGCAGCTGTGATATTTGCCTTGAAGATTTGGAGGCATTATCTTTATGGTGAGAAGTTCGAGGTATTCTCGGATCATAAGAGTCTGAAATATCTGTTCACACAGAAAGACTTGAATTTGAGGCAGAGGAGGTGGATGGAGTTCATTGAGGATTATGACTTCGAGTTGCACTATCATCCGGGGAAGGCCAATGTTGTGGCTGATGCCCTTAGCAGGAAATCTGTTGGTGACTTAGCTAGTATAGCCATACGGGAGTGGGAGATGTTGGGTGCAGTTGGGGAGTTTGATTTGCATCTGGGCGAATCCGTTGAGGCTGCGGCCTTGTTTTCTGTTGTTGCACAGCCTACACTTGTGACTCGAGTGTTAGAGGCTCAGAGGGGTGATCTTGAGGTAGAATCTCTCCGAGAGAAGATTTCTAATGGGAAGGTTGAGAAGTGTTTGTCGGTGTATCCCGACCGAGTGTGAGATCCGAGACCGTTTGTTTGTCTTGAGTCTTGTCGAGAGGAGGTACTCGAGAGTTTCATCATTCGCGCCTTTGCGGTGCATCCGGGAGGTACTAAGATGTATCGAGATTTGGGTCGCCGATTTTGGTGGCGGGGTATGAAGAGATGTGGCGACTTTCGTATCTAGGTGCCTTACTTGTCGACAAGTGAAGGCCGAACATCGAGGCAGCGGGTTTGTTGCAACCCTTGCCTATTGCCGAGTGGAAGTGGGAGCATGTCACTATGGACTTCGTTGTGGGTCTTCCGAGGACTCGGCCGGGGTAGTGATGCTATTTGGGTGGTTGTAGACCGCTTGCGAAGTCAGCACTTCATTCTATGCGTGTTAGAGATTCAAGATGATCATCTTCTTTGAGTTGTATGTTGGGACATAGTGAGGTTGCAGGGGTTCCGGTGACGATCGTCTCGAGATAGAGATCCTCGTTTCTGACGAGTTGTGGCAAAGTTTGCAGAGTGCTTTAGGCACTAAGTTGACTTTAGTACGGCTTATCATCCTCGGTGGACGGGCGTCCGGCGTACTATTCAGATCCTTGAGGATATGCTTGAGGTTGTGTTCTCGACTTTAGTGGGTCGTGGGAGAGGCACTTGCCATTAGTGGAGTTTGCCTACAACAATAGCTTTCGATCTAGTATCGGTATGGCACCGTTTGAGGCCTTGTATGGCCGTGTAGATCTCCGGTTTGTTGGGCGAGGTGGGTGATGCACCTTTGTTGGGTCCGAGTTGGTGAGGGAAACAACGGAGAAAGTTGAGCTTATCCGTAAGAAATTTGGTTCTGACCTGAGTCGTCGAAATCTTATGCCGACCGTAGGAGGAGACCTTTGGTGTTTGAAGTAGGTGATCATGTCTTTCTGAAAATATCACCTAGGCGAGGTTTGATGAGGTTTGGAAAGAGCGGGAAGTTGTCCCCTCGATTTATTGGTCCCTTTGAGATCCTTGAGAGGATTGGCGAGGCTGTTTACCGTTTAGCTTTGCCACCGCAGTTATCCGGAGTTCATGACGTGTTTCATGTGAGTATGCTTCGGAAGTATGAGCCGGATCCATCGCATGTGTTGGATTGGGCCGATTTAGTTGTTGATGAGGATGTTTCGTATGAGGAGAGACCGATTCGAGTCTTGGATAGGCGGGATCAAGTTTTGCGTGGCAAAACCATCCCTTTGGTGAAAGTTTTGTGAAAGCATCACGGAATGGAGGAAGCCACCTGGGAACGTGAATTGGAAGTCCGTGAGAAATATCCGGATTTATTTATTGATTTGTAATCTTGTATCTAGATTATATAATATTGTTGAACTTAAGAGCTTTATATATGTCTTAAGTTGGAAAACATTGAGAATGTTTTGGTTTGTGGGATTATTTTAAAACTTGCCATATTTTGGAAGTTTATTGGAACATTGCATATGTTGGTTTGTTATTGGATATCATGGAATTAATTATGATATGAAAATGAGAATCTTGTATTTCAAAAATATTGAACTTGAAAGGAAATTGCATACTGCTAATGCAGGTTGAAAGATATACTGTTTTTACATATTGTGAGATGCCTCTTGATAAAGAGATGAAGTGACCGGTATTGGGTCAAGTTGTTTATTGCCGTGTTTTATATCATTGGGAATTGGGAAAACTCATTTTTACAAACCTATGCTTAATTTCGGGGACGAAATTCTTTTAAGGGGGGGAGGTTATAGCGACCCCGGTCTTTTCCCATTTGATTAGTGTATCCGGACTTATGTTCCGTAGATTCCGTTGTTATCAGATTGTTGTTGTCATCCTTTAATTCTATTTGATTGAGTTTTAGGATGTGTTTGGCGTGTTTCGAACAGGTGGGTTGAATCTGAGTCAAGATGTTTGTCGCTTAGTTTTTAGCCTTTCCGCTCGAGCGGACATTTATGCGCTCGAGCGGAGTTTACACCCTTCCAGCATCTCTTTGGTTCCTGCAAAACTTCTGCAGGTAAGAATTCTACGCCGGCGGGCATATTTGCCGGCGGACATTGTTTTTGTTCTTACGCCGTCGGCGGTGTGTTGTCTTTCGGCGGACACATCGATATTTAAAAAGCGGCGATTTTTCATTCTTTTGATCTCAAACCCTAAAGTTCGACTTTTCTTCTTCTCTAAACACTTTTTCCCCTAGGTTTGATCTAGTTAGGGTGTGTTTCTATCCTAGTTCCTTTACAAATAAGATAGAGGAGAGTGAGGGCTTTCTTTTAATCGGAGCAATTGTTGATTTGGAGCATTTTGGAGTTTCGGGCATCATCTTCGTTTTCTTCTTTTGGGTTCATTGCTTCGAGGTAGGGAATTCCTACTCCATTTATACGTTTTAATCCTAAGTGTTGGTATTTTGGTATATGGGGGTAGTTTGGTAATTTTGGAAGAAACCTTAGGGTTTTGTTTTAGATTAAATTGTGTAATTAATTTAAAGGAACAAAGTGGAATTTGGTTTAATTCATGGGATTGGGTATTTCAAATATTTACCTTTGGAAATGTTGAATTTACATTCATTGATGTATTTATTTCTCGCATAGAAATAACTGTTTTGGGCTATCGGTGGAGGATAGCCATTGATTGTTGTAGACCTTGCATGCGGCTTAGGTATAACTGGAATTGGGTCAATTGTTTGACCATTGAGTTAATACAGAACATTTGTGTATTAATTATGTGTTGTATATGGCAATTGCGTGTTTCATTGCATATGCATGTTGTTTGGAGAAGATAGGGGATGAACTCCACGGTTTAGGGGAAGATAGGCGTTGGACCTCTAAACCGGATTTATTGGGAGGAGATAGGATGGACTCGGTAGCATCACTCTTATGTGTGCTTATTGATTAATGGGCATATGTTTATTTATGGTGGTTATGATACATCACTCAAATGTGTAGCAGTAGGGAAGTATGAAAGTGAATTGATTATGATTGATACAATTCCAACATGTGTATTTGTTATGATTAGGTCTAACTTGAATTGTTATACCTGTTGAATTGGAAGTAATAATAATAAAAGTCAAGTTCATTTGGAGTTATTTGGCGGTTCGAGCCATAAGTGGAAAAGTAGAATGTGCCATAGACAATGTGTCATAGGCAGTGTAGACATTCGTGTCATGAATATTGTCATTTGATTATAGTGTGTTAACCATGTATCAGATGCTAATACTTTAGTTAATTCTTATAATTGGTTTAGTATTTCTCTATTGGGCTGTGGCTCACCCTATATGGGAACTTTATTTTTCAGGTTCAGGTGGTTCACTCCCTCCAAGGACATAGCTTGTGAGGATTCGACTTGAAGAGTTGTTTATTTACCTTTATTTGTTTTATTTGAATAATGTAACCTTTCAAGCCTAGGGCTTTATCTGTTTCTGAGTTAGAACTCAGTGAATTGTGTCCAAGTGTTGGCTTGGCAAGATGTAAGCCTTTAGGGCATTTATTATGGTATTTCCTTTCATGAGATTCGGATGATTGATGTAATAAAATGCTTTCTTTTAATAATGCATGTTTCGTTTTATATTTAATGGGTTGGATTTTGAGGGCGTTACACATATTCTAAAATAAAAAATATGATGGTGCAACAGCTGGTCATCTAGCAAGATGTACTCCGACTGGATGACCAGCAAGATGTTCGGTAAATATTGTATTTCATATTAAAATAAAAAAAGGCCTCAACCAGTTGTTGGCAGGATGTCCGATTGGATAACCGACAAGATGGGTAGTCACTATTAAGAATAAATAATAAAATATTATATCAGCTGTGAACAGTGTATCATCGTTACATGTAGTGATGTACTGTAACAATGCCAAATTTAATTTTAGTGTAACGAAATTGATGGAAGAGTGATTTTAAAGCTTGCCTTGCTAATATAACCCAAAAACTATTATAACCAGTCTGATGTGAATATTCTTTGTGTGTTATATAATAAAAATAGCACCCAATTTTGTCCAGATTCATATGGTCTAAATTGATCGCATTTGTTCTCAAACAAAAAAAAAAAGCTTACATATAGATCTTAATAGATTGACTTATTGTCCAATAGGTTCTGTGAAAATTAATAACATTTTTCATAAAACACTATTAAAAAATGTCACTAATTATTAATTTTCAGCGACAGTTTAAAAATTTTGTCACAAAAAATGTCACTAATTATAAGTTTTAACGACAATTTAAAAAAAAAAAAATCATCTCAAAAAAAAAGTTATTAATTTTCAACTTTTAATAATAATTTAAAAAATTTGTTTGAGAAAAAATATTTGCCAAAATTCTCCATGGTGAAGAGGAGAAACAAAGATATGGATATCACCGCAGTTCAAAATATATATATATATATATGGATAACACGTACAAGTAAGAAGTGAGAACATGAAAATAAAAGAAAATCTACGCATCATGAAAAATACCAAGAAAATTATTTAAATTTTTTAGATTTATTATGTATGTTTAATTTTGTTGACTTGGGATCACAATGTAAATAAGTCTTGATCATTCATTATGAATTTTCGATAAATTTAAATTTTTTTTTTTTAGATCTCTGAAATTACTCGAAAGATAATAAAGCACGAGTACAATAACTTCAACTTCGAACATTCTCCCACCTAAAACTTGATTGAGGAAAGAAGCCACTTTTTTGAGCAAAATCACAGCATTCTCACAAGTAGGGTTAACCAGATGAAACACATGGCCTTCATTAGGTGAGTCCAGAATCTCCAACACACCGCCCCACCCACTCTTTCCTAGTGACTCATAATAGAACAAACCCCCATCTCTTGCCCTATCATTCTCCGCCACGCAAACCAGCACCCTGCTGCACGCTAGCCTCGACAACCTCGGATCCACAGCCGGGTTTATCCGTGGGTCATCCGCCCCGGTTGTTGTCGGATACACAAAATGCCACAACTCATGAAAATCCCCACGTTTGTTTGCAAAACCTGTCGGAGAGCTCTAATAAATGTTGGTGCATATTTGAGCAAAAGACCAAATTAGAATTATAAAATGGAAAATGTCTCGTAACTCAAATTTTGTGGCTCAAAAGTGGCTCAAATGGCCAAAACGACATCGTTTTGGCCATTTTTATGTTGTTCTGTATTCAAAATGACGTCGTTTTGACTATTTGAGTCACTTTTGAGCCACAAAATTTGAGCTACGTAGCATTGTCGTTATAAAATATAGAACTTTGTGTTCATCTCCACCAACTAGCTCTATATATTTGTGTCCATTCTCACCAAGTTTTCAAAAAGCGGAGTTATATAACGATTATAATAGTCAACAATGATAGAGAACACTAATTTTGGAGTTTTAAAAAAACCATTAATGACATGGCACACAATAAAAAAAGAAAAAAAAAATACAACACCAAGGCCAAAACATCAAATCATTCATGGTGGAGCTCACTGCTACATCATTAGTAGTAGCACTAATTAGTGCTCTCACTCATTTTCCTTATAATAGTAGACGTTATTCGTTACATTCATTTTTACAATGTGATAGAAATTCGTATGTGTAACGGTCGCAGCGGTGTTATATAACGATTATAATAGCAGACGCTATTTATTACACTCACTTTTACAATATGATGGAAATTCGTATGTATAACGGCCATAGCACCGTAATGGCCACAATGGCCCGTTACACACAGTTATACATTTTTAAAATATTTTAAATAACTTCCTTTTTAAAAATAAAAATAAAAATTTATAATAAAAAAAAAATGAATACTCAAGTGATTCAAGCCTAAAAATAAAACATTGTATGAATTTTTTTTTTCTTTAAAATTTTTATTTCATTACATTAGCGTGTAAAATAAAATATATATAAACAGTGGTTATATTTATTTTTATAATCATTTCATTTAATATTTAATTTTAAATGTTTTTTATTATGTTTTGTCTAAAAAATATCTTTTAAAAAAATAAATAAATCAGTAGCTCAAAAATAATTTTTGTTTATGACACAATTTTTATTTTTATAATCACTTCATTTAATACTTAATTATAAATAATTTTATTTAGTTAGTTGTAAAGTGTTGTCTAAAAAAATGTCTTTTAAAAAAATTAATAGCTCAAAAATAACTTTTGTTTATGACAAAATTTTTATTTTTATAATCATTTCATTTAATAATTATAAATATTTTTTATTTAGTTAGTTGAAATATTGGTCAAAAATAATTTTGTAAACATTTAAAATCAATTATTTTTAAAGTCATTAACTATTAAAATGAAATGTAAAAGTTCATTTATAGTGATTTAAAAATATGAAATATATTGAATCATACTTAAAAACTAACAAAAATTAATCAAAATTTATTTTAAATTCCAATAAATGTGATTTTGAAAAAACAAAATATGCATGTTAACAAATTTTTTCAAATTGTTCCAAAAATAAAAAAATTCACGATTGCGATTACAATAACCGTTACGTTACAGCCTTTACATCTTGCAACTGCAACCATTTTTCGAAACCTTGGCCTAGTGGGTGCAACTTGGGGTCTATAAGTGTACTCCCTTTAAGTTTCAGGTTCAACTCTCATTAGAAGTAATTCGTTCCTTGGGGCTACATCCATAGGCTATGTCCCAGATTTTTTCAATTCACGTGAAGGGTGTGCTTTACGTGGGTTCCGAGATTAGTTTAAATGCGCATAAATTAACTCAGACATCCGATCATAAAAAAAAAAAGATCAACAATTCAGTTTAAATCCCAAAAAGTTTATTTTTTAATGACTATATATGATAACATTAATTTTGAACTATTCTCCATCATTTCAAGGGCTGATTCAAACCCTTTTTTTCTTTTTTCTCTTTTTCTTTTTATTTTTTTATTTTTTTAAGTTTAACACACCCGAAACAAACTGAAAATTTTATGGACCTAAAAAATTCACCAGAAATTTATCAAGAATTGTTGACAGTATACATTTAAAGTTCTTGTTACATAGCCACTCTTTAAAAAAAAAAAATTTTGATCCTAAATTTAAAATTTTGTATAATTTTTTTAAATTTATAATATTACTGAAAAACACCTCAAGAATTATTATCTACTCTTTTAATTCTCTCACCTTAGTTTTTACTTTTATTAAAAGTAACACACTATTGTAGTCTATAGCTCTATTTGTTAGGGGATATAAGGAGCAGATGCAAAGGGCACCGGATATAATATAAAGTGGGTTCTATATATATTTTTGTTTCTTTATATTTCGTATTTGGTTGTTTTGAATATAGAGAGTCCGAATAGCATATAATGCAATATGCAATACCAACTTTCTTGGTATTGTATATCTCCCACCATCGGATATAAAAAATCAAGTCAAAAATAATTACTCTTCTCTTATTTCATCTTATATTATATCTTAACCAAACATAATATAAGTGACCACAGTATATATTATTCATCTCATATCCTACAACATATTATATATATCTCATCCTTATCCTTATAGGTATTACATATTCTCCTCAAAGCCTTATATCTAATCCGGACAATAAAGGACCCTATATGTTTTTTGAATAAATTTAGTTAATGACTTAGTTCAAATGGTTTAATAATCGTAAACACTATTTTAATCCGGTAACACCTACACCAAGGAAGGAAAATCAATTTTAACTTATCTAACTTTTCTATCATTGCAATATTTTGTGTTTACAAGTTTCATGCAAATTTTATTTGTTCAACTTGGTTTATGTATTAAAATTTGTATATCATAGGAGTTTCAAACAGAACCTGGATTAATCAAACAAGCACCCAACAGCCTCATTCCGGCCAAATCCTCCGGCTCCACCGCCGCTTGCACCGCCATGTTATGTGCAATGTTACCTCCGGCGCTGTCTCCGGCGACAAAAACCCGCCGAAGATCGGCGCAGTCATTGAGCCAGGGCTCAGGACCTTGCCCATCACAATGTGAAGCCACCCATTTGAGTGCAGCCCATGAATCTTCATAAGCTACAGGAACAGGATGTTCTGGAGCTAGTCTATATTCGACAGAGACTGCGATGACATTAGCTTCGGCGACAAGAGAGGTAAGGTGGTTGTGGTATGTGGCACAGAAGGCAGATCCATAGCAAAAGGCTCCGCCGTGGAAGTAGATGAGGAGGGGGAGCTTTTGCGGTTGTGGTTTGGTGGTGGGTTTGAAGAGGCGTGCTGATACGGTGGTTTCCGGCGAGATTAGGATGTCTTTGGAGGAGACACTGCTGTCGGAGTGTGTAGAAGGAGGAACCCTGTCGGTGTCGAATAACCGCTCGACCCGACCGTCTTTGAATGCTCGAAAATATGAAGGAAGCTCGAATTCTACTTCATTTTTGGTTAACTCCATTGGTGAGACGATGAGAGAACAAGATGGTTAGTAAGTAATGTTTGTGGTTGATATATATTAGTATTTTGAGATTCGATATGATTAACCGATTTTGATATTGTATTAAGGGAAAAGTTAGGGATGAAAATTTTGTCATAAAAATGATTATGAAAAATTTATGATTTTTTGATTACCTTGATTAGTGTGTAGTGCTTTATTTTAAATGTAATTCAAGAGTCAAGAAGCTTTCATGATTATTTTTATGAAAGATTTTTCATAATACCTAACATTGCTATTGTATTAACTGATATATTGATCAAAAAGGGAAAATCGTTGATACTTATCGATATTTGGTCGCATTGTTAATGAGTTGGTTTGAAAAGTTGATTATTTTAATTTTTTTTACAATTATTTTAGTTGATTTTTTTATTTTTTTTATTATTTTAGTCTAGTTGAAAAAGTTGTGTTTAAAAAATTAGTTGAATTTTTTTTTACAATTAATTTGATAATTGTAAGAAAAAAATAAAATAAGTATGGTTTAGATATAATATTTTATCTTATTAGCTATTTTAAAATATTTCGTTTTTATTATGGCTATTTGGGGTCAACTATGACTAAGTTTGGCATAAATTTTTTTGGCAATTTTACCCAAAAAAAAAAACAAAAACAAAACAAAACAAAAAAACAAAATAGGTTAAAAAGTCAATAAGACAAAATATTACATTTAAATCATAATCATTTTATTTTTTTTCTAATCAAAAAGTTCATCCCAAGCGAACATTTTTAATCATATGCTAAAATATTCAAAAAGTCAACCCACATTCCAAAGGAAGGTTATATTAATCACTTTTTTGTTTTAATTTTTTTTGTCTTTTAGTGTCTTTTTAAAATTATGTCAAAAAAATACTTAGTTATTCTTGTGTAGAAAAATTTAAAAATTGATATTTTAAAAAAAATTATATAAAAAAAGTTAGAAAAGTCAAAATAAGTCCCAAAAAAAAACCATTTTTTTAATTATTTTTGAAAAAAAATTTCAGTCCATATGAGCTGAATCTAAAAGCCTAAAACTTTTTAAAAATTATAAAAAAAATTCACCAAAATTAAAGAAAAAAAAAGACAAAAAAAAAATCCAAACAAAAAACAACACCAGAGAAACAAACCCAAACAATTATATATTTGAATACCATTATTTAATATCATAATAATATTGTATCTAAGATCTATCAAATTTATTTTTAAAATTTTGGTTAGTGATTTGAGAAGAGCACATGGGGGTCACATGGTGTTCTTGGGGGCAATGAATATTATTATTTCCTCTTACGCCTCCGCAAGTAAAATCACCAATCCTAGATGAGACTCTCCCCCAATCCACCATGTCTAAACATTGACCAATTTTGTGCTAATGTTATTTATTTATTAACTTTCAGTAAATAAAGAACATTGTTGATCATGATCAGCGTATATTTATTCAATACACAAAAATGCAAAAGTTATGAATCTGAAAATATTCTTTAAATTTTTCTTCTACATTTTGTTTTACAAAATTCAGAAACATCAACAATAACAAAGATATATGAAGGCAAGCAACTAGCAAAATTTTAATACAATCTTGAGTTATCACCCTTTATTCAATAACGAAATGTTCAATTTATACTTGACTGGTATTTTCTTTGAAATACAACATAGCAAGTAAAATTATCTTACCAAATTTGACAGAACAACATTGGGTCCAATACTGACTGGGACTGTATGTATAGTTGTTGTTAGGTTTTTGTTATAGGCAATCTCATTTGACAAAATTTCTTTCAGTTGTAATTTTAGGCCTTGTTTGGGAAGACTAAATAAGTGTACTTTTTGTCTTTTTTGACTAAAAAAATGAGGTTGAAAATATGGATGTTTGGGTTAACTTTTTGACTTTTTATGAAAAAATGTGTAATAAAAAATTGTAAAAATTAGTTTTTAAAGGAAAATTTGAATTGAGAGTTGTGCAGCCGTAATTGTTGACTTTTGGTGAATAGTGTTAACTTTTTAACTTTTTGAGTAACTTTTTAGCTTTTTGGATTATTTGGGATATCCCAAACTTAGCCTTATTCGGTTTTTTATTTCAGTAAGACTATGAGTATTTAGATGCGAATCTAACCTGAGTTGTGCCTATACAGAGAAGTTTGTGATCTTAATCCTATTATGTTTGCCACTTCGCTGACTATGTCGGGGATTGAGCGACCATTCCTAAACTCGAGCGTAGATCCATGTTTTAAAACACGCATTACAATCAGCCCGCTTGAGAAGTCATTCTTGCACTTGAGCAGAAATCATGATTCTGATTACTATAAATTTGTGTTTCAGTCTGTTTTTAGGACATGACTTATAGATCTTCTTTTTGGGTATTAAGATTTTTATCTGAAACTTTTTTGCTTGTTTTCTTTGATATCTATGAGAATTTATATTATGAATTGAGTGGATTATATCGTTTGTTTTGTTTTATTCACAAAAGAGAGATTTGTTCTTCGGTAGATTCCGTAGAATTTGGACCTAAAACTTTAGTAGATTCTAGAGTGGCTTCGACCTCGGTGTTGTAAATTCAATGTTGGCTAAGACAATTTCGAGGTGAAGAAGGTGGTGGAAGAGGCATATAGGGGTCGGTTCAATTTGGGTATGGATTCGCTAGGTAATTGATGATACACTTGTGTAATTCCTTTGTGTCTTTTTAGTGGATTGTTTTGTGACTTTTGCCCGTAATTTTTTTTTTATCACAATTAGAGGCACTCCAATTGTGATTTTTTCACGTTAAATTGTTGTATTGATTTGTCTTTGATTATTTGATTGGGATTGTTATTGCTGGTTAAAATTAATACGTAATTACAAATAAACATCTCGGTGATTTTTAAGATTTTTCTATTGTAATGAAAATTCTTTATTACATCATTTAATTGTTGTAAACATATTATTTTAATAAGTGTCACTACAAGAAAAGAGGCAAAAAACACGGAAGTATTCGCGACGGCGCGATCCCCGTCGCCAAAAATGGTTTTTTGCGACGGCAAAATTAATCGTCGCAAAAAAGAGCTTTAGCGACGGTGTTTAACCGTCGGTAATAAAACTGCACGGTCGGGTATTAAAATGAGGAACTATTAGCGACGGCGTGTTGAACCGTCGGGAAAAAAAACATGTTTGAGACGGCAAAAGCTTGCTGTTGCAAATACTCGACCATTTGCGACGACGTTTTGTCCGTCGCGAAAAAAGGTTTATTAAAACGGCGTCGTTTATGGATAATTTTGTATCATTTGCGATGGTGTAAACCTTCCCGTCGCAAAAAGTAAAAACCAAGTTTCCCCCCTCTTCCCTTTCATCTTGCCGCTCAGTTCGATCTCGAAATCCCTAAAATTGTTTTGAAGCACGAAATCCCTAAATCCCCAAACCAAACGATTTAGCGACAGGCGAGCAGCGGCGAAGGCTAAGCGGCTGAATGCGGTGGTGCGGCGAGCAGCAGAGCTAGCGGTGAGTGACGGCAGCGAAAGGAGTGGTATGCTCGCTCTCTCTCTCTCTCTCTCTCTCTCTCTCTCTGTATATATATATATATATATATGTATGTATGTATTAGCTGTTCAAAAAAAAAATATATATATATATACATGAATATAAATTATTTTTCATATATATATATTTGTATGCTGTCCAAAAAGTTTCATTATATATGAAAAATATGTATGAAAAATATGTATGAAAAACTTTAACATGTATGAAAAATATGTATGAAAAGTTTCATTATGTATGAAAAATATGCTGTCCAAAAAAAATATATATGAAAAATATGTAAAATGTAATTATTTTTTTTCTTCCAAACAGAGAAAAACTTTAACAGAATGAACAATGTTTAGACATAAATGTAAAATCTTTAGATTGCCTGTATGTATCCTAGGTGAGATGAAATTAGCATTCTTTACCCATGTTAATATTCAATCAGACGACCCACTAAACAAAAATAGATTCAATATGCGAGTACTTTTTTTTTTTTTTTTTTTTTTTCTCATTTTCATCCTAGCTTAATCAATAACATAAGGTCCAGGAAGTGTAAAAAAGACAATCAAAGGAGGTTGAAGGACTCTCACTCACCAATATAAAGCTCAACCTAACTACTAAACTAACTTCTCTTGCTAACATTTCCTTCTTCTATTACCGATTGCCAAAAAAAAAAAAAATTTAAAAATGCAATGAATGTTAGAGAAGTAGGACGTCTTATGCTTGAAAAAATGGAAAAACAATTGACAAACAAATGAACAACTAGTCACCATTAAAGAGGGGCACATTGAGGTAAGGATCAATAATATAAATAGGAAAGATAACGATAAAATGTTTACAAAGATCAAAATTACTGATATAAAGAGAACAAAACTGATTTTGAGTTTGTTTATAGGAAGTGGTGGTATAATTCTAGTAGTGTTGGTTCAAAATGTTGATCTAGATCGAGGGCACATGACTTTTAGAGACTACTGCAGCTGGAATGGCAAATTGTTCATTTTAAATATGTAAAATCTAAAGATTTGTTTTACCTTTTCTTATTTGCAATTGAAGCCCCCAAATCCCTCCAAAATGGACTAGTTTGAGTGTTTTTAATCATGGATACCAAACCTGATGCAATAAAGTGGATCGTTTTAAGGACTTAAAAAAAAAAAAAGATTGTATTTTGGTTTTCATTTTTGTTTTTCTTCTAAAAAATTTGAAAATTCATTAACTTTGTTTTTCAAACTAACTTTGTTTAATCTTCCTTATTACAAATATATTTGCATACATATCCTGGCAAACATGTGTCTCGGGGACACAGATGAGTTTGAGTTAAAGAGCATAGATGAGTTTTGAGTATTTTTTAGACAAACTTAAATATATGAGTTTTGAGTATTTTTTTGAATAGGTTTGAGTTAAAGGTATTATATTTAGAGTTACTTTGATGAGATATTTTTGTGGATGTGTACAGATGATGGATAAGAGTTGGATTGATTTGCCAAATAGGATGTCCAGCGAATACATTAATGGGATTGATGAATTCCTTGTGTTTGCCTACACCAATAGGGTTGAAGGTTCGATGATCAGTTGTCCGTGTAGGAAGTGCGAGAATCGATACTATTTTGTATGAGAGGTTGTACGGGAGCATCTGATTTTGAATGGTTTTTTAAAAAAAATCAAATATTGGATTAATCATGGGGAATCTTACGTATCTCTGCATGGTAATCGAGAGAATGAAACATTAACTAATTTAGACATTGGGGATGATATGATTGGAATGATACAAGGGGCTATGGGAAATCCACATGCCGGTATAAGTGTTCAGGGTAATGAACCACAGGGGCCTGATCCCCATGCATCTAAACCCCAGCTCGGTCCAAATGCAAAGACTGCAAAGTATTTCAAACTTCTTCAAGATGCACAAAGTGAATTGTATCCGGGTTGTCAAAAGTTCACATCTTTGTCATTCATTGTTCGACTTTTACATTTGAAGGTGCTTAATCAGTGGACAGACAAGTCTGTTGACATGTTGCTTGAGTTATTGAATGAGGCGTTCCCGTTGGGTGTGAAACTCCCGGGCTCATATTATAAAGCTCAAAAGGTCACAACAGATTTGGGCTTCACGTATGAGACGTGGGATGCATGTCCCAACAATTGCATGTTGTTTCGAAATGAGGACACCAATCTTGATAAATGTGTCATATGCAACAGTTCTAGATGGAAATCAAATGGTGATGGTGGTTCAAATGGTCCTAACAACGGTGGCAAACGAATAGCTGCAAAACAGATGAGGTATTTTCCTTTAAAGCCAAGGTTGCAGAAGTTGTTTATGTTATCCAAGACGGCCAAGTTAATGAGATGGCATGCAGAGGAACGAACTGATGATGGTGTCTTCAGGCATCCTGCTGACTCCCTTGCATGGAAAGATTTTGACCGTCGGAATATTGACTTTAGTAATGATTGCCGAAGTGTAAGGCTTGGCTTAGCATCTGATGGTTTTAACCCATTCAGGACGATGAACATAGTTCATAGCACTTGGCCTGTTGTGCTAGTTCCATACAACTTGCCGCCATGGATGTGCATGAAGCAACCATTTCTAATTTTAGCCGTGCTTATTAACGGCCCGAAAGGACCTGGTGACAAGATTGATGTGTATATGCAACCGTTGATTGAGGAGTTGAAAGAACTATGGAATGAGGGCGTGTCAACATTTGATGCATCAACAAATCAAATGTTTCAAATGCATGCAGCTTTACTGTGGACAATTAGTGATTTTCTTGCATACGCAAACTTGTCAAGATGGAGCACTAAAGGCGAATATGTATGTCCTTGTTGCAATAAGGAAACTACATCATGTTGGTTGAAGCATAGTAGGAAACAATCATACTTGGGTCATCGCAGATTTTTACCTACTGGCCATAAATTCCGGAAGGATAAAGTATCATTTGATGGTAGTCGGGAAGTCAGACTCAAACCAAAATTGTTGTCTGGAACTGAGATGTTGCAACAATTAGAATCTGAGGGTATTTTAACCCAATACAAGAGGGATGACCTTAAGGAGAGGCATAGGAGACAGGTAGAGAAGGAGAAAGCTGGACATCGCACCCATAGTTGGAAGAAAAAGAGTATCTTTTATGAATTGCCATATTGGGAGCATAATCTAATAAGACACAATCTCGATGTGATGCATATAGAGAAGAATGTTTGTGACAATGTGTTGTGGACAATATTAGGGGTTGCAGGAAAATCGAAGGATGATGTTAATGCTCGGCGTGATTTACAAGATATGAATATTAGAAAACCCCTACATTTGCAGTTAAGAAGGTCGAATAAAGCCTATTTACCACCAGCACAATTCACGATGACTAAGGATGAGAAAGATTTGTTCTTGAAAGTGTTGAAGGAAGTAAGAGTTCCCGACGGATATTCATCAAATATATCACGTCGTGTGCGCTTACATGATAGAAGCATTGGGGGTCTTAAGAGCCACGATAGTCATATTCTGATGCAACAACTTATTCCATTGGCTATTTGCAGATCGTTACCGAAGAATGTAATTGAACCCTTGATTGAATTGAGCAATTTCTTTAGACAATTGTGTTCGAAAGTGAATCGTGCGACGGATTTGCAATATATTAAAGATCGTATCGCTGTAACACTTTGTCATCTAGAGAAAATATTTCCTCCGAGTTTTTTTGATATAATGGAGCACTTGCCTATACATCTAGCTGATGAAGCCTTATTGGGTGGAGCGATTCAGTTTCGATGGATGTATCCAATTGAGAGGTATCTTCTTACTTTGAAGCAATACGTGCGTAATAGAGCTCGTCCTGAAGGATCAATTGCTAAAGGATATCTTATGGAAGAATGCATGAATTTTTGTGCACAATATCTCAATGATGTGGAAACCAAATCTAGTCGACCCGTGAGGAACTACAGTGGTGATGATAATTTGGGTCATGCTATTGGTGAAAACACAAGCTTTTATCTTGATAATACTTCTTGGGTACAAGCTCATCGGTACATCTTATTCAATACAAGCGCGGTTCAACCATTCATAAAGTAGGTTAAGTCACTCACTCAATATTTTATTATGTTTTCTTGAATTTTCAACTAAATTTTTTGTATTGCTAAAATTTCAATCTACACAGCAAACACCTTAAAGTACTTAAGCTCAAAATGCCTCGTGTTGACGATCATCAACTTCGGCGTGAACATTTTGAAACTTTTCACAATTGGTTCAAGGAACATGTATGTATTTAACTCTATAGATTCTAGTTACTTAAGTCGATCTACATTTTAAATTTTACATTTTCGTGTTAAATAGGTCCAAACTTTGCGAAGGACTACTGATGTCATATTTTCTGAAGAGATTATTCTATTGGCAAATGGTCCTCATAACCTGGCAAGGAGGTTCAACGGGTATATACTGAATGGGTTTCGGTATCGAGTAAAGGCCATGGATGATCGTCGAGCCACACAAAATTGTGGTGTAGCTTTGAAGCAAATACCATAAGTTATGCTAGTCGAAAAGACAAGAATCCTCGTCTGGGGTCTGTGTACTATTATGGACAATTGATAGATATTGTTGAGATTCGATATTCCAATGAGAAGAAACATGTGCTGTTTAAGTGTGACTAGATTGACAACATTCATGGAAAGAAAGAAGATGTCTTCAATTTCACGTTGGTGAACTTCAATCATTTGTTGTACCGAGATGATCGAATTACCAATGAACCTTTCATCTTGGCATCCCAAGCAGAGCAAGTTTGGTATGTTGCAGACCCGTTACAACCAGACTGGCAAGTCGTGGTGAAGATGTCTCAAAGAGGTTTATTTGATATGAGTTTGACTGATCCACAAATCGAGCCATACATGAGCCAACAATTGGAAGAAAATATAATGCTTCGTGATGAAGAAGTTGGTTGGGTGAGGGAAGCCGCAAAAGGGGAAACAGTTGATGTTCAAATAGGCTGATATTTAATTAACATTAGTAATTCAATTAAGGCCAAGGTTGTAGTTAATCATCAATTTCTTAAGTTACTTTGTCTTTGTAATTGTATTAGTTCAATTAATGTCATATTATAGTTGATGACAAACCATTGTCTATGTTTCTAATGTCAATTAATGTTATATTGCTTGTAGATTATTATGGGAAGGAAGAGGAAGCCTGATAACCCCCGACGCATGATGTCTGATGTGCTACATAACAGGACATCAGTAGCACCACCATCAAAGGAGGCATCACATCGGCCAGCATCGGAGGGGCCATTAGTGCCACCACCATCTGAGGGGCCATTAGTACCACCGTATCGACCACCATCAGTGGCACCACAGCAGCTACCATGTACTCAGCCTCCACGCCTACCATCGGTGCGTCCACCATCAGTGGCACCACTGCAGCTATCATCATCAGCTTATGAGCCATCCACAGGTATATAAATTTGCTTTGATTTGTATGAAAATTATATACACATACATTTATTTATGCTCATTATATATAACTTGTTTATTCTCATTGTATTTTGCAGACCCTTCGACTTCTTCACAGCCCACCTCAGGTTTATTTGATATGATTTGTATTCACATTATTTAAATTTGCATTTGTTTATTACCATTGCATATTGTTTATTATTATTGTATATCGCAGGTTATGTTAGTTCTTCATCAACCTCGACTAGGCGTAGTATAGGATGTGCCAAGGGCATTAAAGAGTGGGGTACTGGTAAAAAGCTGGACATACAATTTGATGGAAATTACTGCCCAATAGGGGATAACGTGGCCAAGTTAACTACTCAACTTGGCATTATTGTGTGGAATGGTAACATTGTTCCTCTTACTTTTCTTGACTGGAACAATGTGTCTGATGATATTGTTGATGCTATCTGGAAGGATGTGAAGGTAAAAGTATATTTTTGTCCACAAATTCGAATTCCAAATTTGTGTTATACTTAGCCTTAAACTTTGAAATTGTGTTTTATAGGACAATTTGAATATATGTCCAGAGGAGTACAAGCCAATCTGCATGAAACACTGCAACAGCATATGGAAGGATCACAAGAACAAGCTTAAGGATAAGTATTTCAAACCTAGAAGTTCTGATCCTAATCTGAAGGATGATGTTCCTATGAACGTTGTGCCAAGCCAGTGGGAACAACTTGTGAAGTATTGGCGTACTTCCGATGCTGAGGTATACAATTACGTTATATTTATGATATTTAAACATACAAATCATATTTACATACTTTCATTTGTTGAACCTGTTATAGAAAATTGCAAGTAGGAACGCTAAAAATCGGCGAGCTCACGGCATAGCTCATACCACAGGACGTACTACTTTCTCTCAGATACGGCATGAGGTTTACATTTTATTGTTTTATTTTTGTATATAAACCAACATTGTATATTTGCAAATTATTTGGATTCTAATTTTCATATTTCTAAAAAAAATGTAGATGACCAGTAAGGGGGGGGAGTCTACTGATAAGATGAATGTTTGGCTTATGACACGTAAAGTAGATGACCCAGAGGTTATCCAGACCTTGGTAGTTTCCAAACACCTTTGATTATATTTAAAGTTTATTTTTTTTGTGTCAACCATCTTAATTTGGCATATACTTGTCTGTCTTATTCAATACAGGATGAGTTTAATCGTCAACTCTCTATGCTACCTGAGGATGTTCAGACTTTGGAGGCTA
Organism: Camellia lanceoleosa; assembly: GCA_025200525.1. Taxonomy (NCBI): domain Eukaryota; kingdom Viridiplantae; phylum Streptophyta; class Magnoliopsida; order Ericales; family Theaceae; genus Camellia; species Camellia lanceoleosa. Next base: position 198,350,657 of record CM045760.1, on the reverse strand, counting down.
GGAATGCCATTTTCCATGAGTTGATAGGTCATGACGGACATGGATATTGTCGCACATACGGGAGAATTGTGCCTCGGAGAGCGATGTATAAAGATGGTGCTGGGCCATCACAGTCAACACCCTAGCCATCGACTATTGATCAGATCATCACGGAAGGTTCGTGCGAGCTAAGGGATGAGTTGAGGAGGCTGCGGCGAGTTCTCTACACATTTAGAGCAGATGAGAGCTGAGATGATGGCCCTTGTGTCACAGGGGGCGAGTGTGGATCCCAACAGACAGGTTCCATATAAATTAAATCGTTTGATAGTTCAATTTTCACTCAAGATTATAAATAAAATTCAAATATGATTAACACATTATGCATTGACTAACATAGGTTCCTGATGCATTGAGTGGCCACCGGGCATTTAGGGAATCGGCAGAAGATGAGAATCCATATACACCACCACCAGAAGATCAGGTATAAAATGTATCTTTGTATTCTAAGCTAAAATTTACCTTTGCATTCTTTACATTCTAAGTTAAGAGACTTGTGGGAGAAGACGGGGCTCGAATCGGGTTCCTGGTTTGGGAGTTAGAGCCGGATTTCACTTTAGGCAAACTAGTTCCTTAAGAAACTTGAATTCGGAGAGTTAAGGCCCCAAAATCACCAAACCGCGTCAGTTGAGCACGAAACTTGGCACACACGACCTCCTAGTCACGAGAGACTTGTGGGAGAAGACGGGGCTCGAATCGGGTTCCCGGTTTGGGAGTTAGAGCCGAATTTCACTTTAGGCAAATTAGTTCCTTAAGGATTGAATTCGAGGAGTAAAGGCCCCAAATTCACCAAACCGCGTTGGTTGAGCACGAAACTTGGCACACACGACCTCCTAGGCACGAGAGACTTGTGGGAGAAGACGGGGCTCGAATCGGGTTCCCGGTTTGGGAGTTAGAGCCGGATTTCACTTTAGGCAAATTAGTTCCTTAAGGAACTTGAATTCGAGGAGTTAAGGCCCCAAATTCACCAAACCGGGTCGGTCGAGCACAAAACTTGGCACACACGACCTCCTAGGCACGAGAGACTTGTGGGAGAAGACGGGGCTCGAATCGGGTTCCCGGTTTGGGAGTTAGAGCCGGATTTCACTTTAGGCAAATTAGTTCCTTAAGGAACTTGAATTCGAGGAGTTAAGGCCCCAAAATCACCAAACCGCGTCGGTTGAGCACGAAACTTGGCACACACGACCTCCTAGGCACGAGAGACTTGTGGGAGAAGACGGGGCTCGAATCGGGTTCCCGGTTTGGGAGTTAGAGCCGAATTTCACTTTAGGCAAACTAGTTCCTTAAGAAACTTGAATTCGGAGAGTTAAGGCCCCAAAATCACCAAACCGTGTCGGTTGAGCACGAAACTTGGCACACACGACCTCCTAGGCATGAGAGACTTGTGGGAGAAGACGGGGCTTGAATTGGGTTCCCGGTTTGGGAGTTAGAGTCGGATTTCGGTCTAGTCAAAATTATTTACTAACTATCTTTCTAATTATATAGTAGTCAATTTTTTTTTTTATATTTTTCTGTAATTAAAATATTAACACCATTATATGGTTATTAATTATTTTTATCTTATTTTTTTCAGATATTTCCTGAGTAGCAGTTTGCTTCTTGTGGAATGCGGACGTATAAAGATTATGTCCAACTTTTGTTTTTGTAACCCACGAAAGAATCAAGACGAAAACTTTTGGTTTTGATTTTGATTTTGATTTATGTTATTTAAATTTGTGAACAACATTATGTATGTATTATGCGACATTATGTAATGGCATAATTTTTATTGTTTTAAATTTTTATTTATATAATATTATGAATGGAACAACATTATGAATTTTCATTATTTGTCAAGTTTTGTTTATGTATGTATTTATATTATTATGTAATTTTTGGATTTTTTTGTAATTATTTTTCATTTAATATAGGTTTTTTTAATTTTTTTTAACAATTTCGGAACAGGTTTTTTTTTTTTTTTTTTTTTTTTGAGACGGCATAACAGCCGTCGCAAAAACATATGTTATAGGCTTTTGCGAGGGCACCGTACTGTCGCAAAAGCTTCCGAAACACCTGTAAAACATACTTTTAGCGACGGCTCACCATGCCGTCGGTAATAGTTATATGCAATAGCACACTTTTAGCGACGGTGCTCTGCCGTCTCAAAAAACCAATTTTTGCGACGGAAAAACTTTACCGTCGCAAAAACTTAGATTTTTTTCACTTATTGGCGGCAGAACTCGCCGTGCATAAAAAAGACCCTCCGTCATAAAAACCATTGGCGGCATCGCATGTCGCTAAAGACCTTTTGCAACCCCTTTGTCGCGACCCCACTTGTCAGCATAAAAAATCAAATTATCGTCATAAAAGGTATTAGCGGCGTCTGAGCATTTATGACAGATTTTTTGTCGTAAAAAAATTTTTTTGTAGTGTGTAAATAATGATAAATTTACATGTATATTTTATAATTATTAAATATATAATAAAAATTTTCCATTAGAATTATGAAATGGAAAGAATTATGACTGAGGTAAGTCGAGTCATATGTGATTTGTGAGAAGGTCAGTAATCGCTAAAAAAGAGAGGCTACATGGAAAAAATACAAAGAAATTTGTCACCAACGTATTCAGTTGAGTGGGCTCACCTTAGTTTTTTAAATAAAAAATAAAATGATAATAAGAAAAACAAAAAATTGAAATTTTATTCGACCCGAAAAGCTTGTTGAAGCTTAGTAGTGCCTATAATTTTTTTTCTCTGCCTCTTTTTTGCTAATTGATAAGAAATTAATTATAAATTTAAAAATAATTATATTACATCGGACAATTATAATCTAACAAGACATATCCATAAATCCAACAATCACCACACACCATAAAAAATTCCAGCCCAATCCAACAACCACTAGAAGAACTCACCAGACCCTCTAAATAAAATGGGGAGTTACGGGCAGGTCTTATAGACTGGTCTTATTACATAGCAAGTCTTACTCAAAAAAACTAAACAATATTTTTCATTTTTACCCCTAGACTTAACATTGCAACCCAACATCCAGCCACCATCTCCATGAGAAACACACCGACACTAATAAATGTTATCAGTATTTGCCAAACCACTTAAATTATTTATTCTTTCTCACTCTCATACTCACATATATACACACTCACTCACTAATTCACAAAAACACATCCACACACTTACTAATTCACAATAATTTAGCAGTGATAAATTTATCGCTGATAAAATGTTATCAGTGATAAATTTCATACACACATACATATATACTCACTTACTAATTCACAAAAATTCAACAGTGATAAATTTATCACTAGTCTAAACAAATTTATCATTGGTTTAAACAAATTTATCACTGGGTTCTTCCCCGATATACAGAGAGAGAGAGAGAGAGAGAGAGAGGACCCGGTGGCAAAGAGCCTAGATTCTAAATTTAGAGGTGGAGGCGACGACGACTATAGAGGTGGAGGTGGCAGTGGTCGGCAACGACAGTGGAGGTGAAGGCGTAGACGTTAGTGGCGATGGAGGCGAAGACGTCGGTGAAGGTAAAAGCAATGCTGAAAGTGGAAGAAGATGCCGGTTGAGGTCGCCGGCAATAACAACAGTGGAGGTGGCGGTGGTCGACAACGGTGGAGATGGCGATGGTTGTTGGTAGAGAATTGTGCAGAGAGAGAGAGAGAGAGCTTTTTTTTTTTTTTTTTTCATCTCCATATCTGAGTATAAAATATATGAGGGCAAAAACGAAATAAACAAAAATATTCAGGACCTATAAGTAAAAGAGTCTCCCTTAAAGACCTGTTGGGTAATAACCCTTGAAAATAGGACTGGTCCATAAAAATCCCTAAATAAAAAGTATCAAATCCTCTTTATAGAAGTTGAACGCATAATCTACATAACTATTAGACTAAAGACCTTGATTTAGTGTCTATAATCTATTTTTATTTTTATTGATTGTGTACGAGTATGAAATAATCTTCTCGTATAATCCTGTTGATCAAGTTTGCACTCTTCCAAACGCCGTCGCTTTACTACCTGAAAACACAAACGTGAGCTAGCCAGCGAGTATATGCCAGAAACCTCTCCGATGCCTAAGTCAGCAAATAGACAATAGACACAAAAGCTCTGTGTATTTGAGAGTAAAAATTGTGATACCTGTACATAGGTCCTGTCATGAGCTTTTATAGATTTCGCCTAGCACAATTCTAGTAGGACTTCAACTCTCTTTAGTAGAGTCCTCCTAGGAATCATGCTCCCAAGGATAATGCCTATCCTGATAACATCTTACTCACTGCCAACCAAGTACAATGGCTTAAACCCCTTTACCTTGGTTTGGTAACAGCTCAACTAAGCTAGCATGGTCGTGCCCTATGCCAGACTCAGTCTTGCTCACACAGCTCGGTGCTACTTCAGGCAACACCATAAGTCTTTACTGTTTAGACGACACCCTATAGAGCTATCATACACCTCGGTTCTTTTTCCTCCGATACCTCGGTCCAGGACAACCAGACCAGGCCACTGGTAGCCTACCTCTGACCGAACTTTCGGGATAAAGGTCCAAGCTTCATTACCTCGGCCCGTAGTTCGGCCCAACATCTAAGAGATTGGACCTAGCTCGGTCCATTTCAATAGTTGCACTTAGCTCGGCCCAATTTACACATAAATCACCCTCTCAATTTCGCCTTAATTCTTTCTGCACAGCATAAATGGGATTAATTTTCTCGAGCCGTGCTAAGATATTCAACCCAACCGAACCAAAAAGTAACCTAACCGTGATAAAATACTCTTCCCTTCCGATCTACAGGTACGCCCATTTCTAGGTATCCCGGTTTCTCTAGAACTGTGCTTGTCATACGGCCTGTCGTTTCACGTACCTGACATTGTGTCCTTACTAGGACGCGTGGCATACATCCATTGCTCCTCCATACTATGACAGTCGTCTCACATTTATCAACAAAAGTTTGAAAAGTCCCGCCGTTTTGATGTTCATACAAAAACTCTTTCTTCGAATACCAACTCCTACTGTTCATCTTCCAGCTTGCAAAACCCTTGTCCTCCTAAGCTTGAAATCTTCAACCCCTAATCTTCTTACGTTTCAAAATTGGGCCTTCGCATCTCCTGCGTTCATTATAGCTGCCAATGTTATTTCTTCAGATTGGATTCGGATCTCATTCCCCAATCGGTAAGTTCTTCATCATTGTACCTATTTCTGCAACACATGTTCCTATTTACTTCCAAAGAATTTGCATTTCTGCACCACATATGCACTTAAGGACTGAACTAGTGCTAAGAACCTTGAAACCCCATGTGTAACATTGAATACACATTTAGCTGGGACTAAACTAAGTCTTTACACCGTGTGTTTGATTCAAAACCACGCCACAACCAGAATGAAATCTCGTTCGTGGCTTTTAGGCTCGGTTTCGACCGGACTAAATAACACAGGCCAAACAAACCGAGCTAAAATGTTGCCCCAGTCCCTTAACCGAACTGATTATACCCCAGTTCTCCAAACTGAAATAATTATGTTCTTCTAACTGGTCCCTAGCCGAACACAAACCCAGTACATGCCCACGTTCTGCCGAGCTTAGACTTCAGTCTTAACTTGTTATTTAGCCCAGTTGAGCATAACCCCTTTCTATTTCCACTTTGCAGACTTGACTAGGTTGGCCAGGCACACCCTTGCACCTTGTCCCTTGGCACCATTGCTCAACCGAGCCATCCAAAGTCACATCAGTGCCGAGCTAGGCTGTCGTGCTCATTTTTACAAAACCTTTAAGTTTAATGGGTAAATATCGATTCCTGGTAGACTCACCTAGGGCCATGGCCGAATTCCGAAAAGACTACCATATTTCCAATGACGTCCACCTCTCCTTAGCTGAGCTAGACACCACACCCTGGGGCAAACTGGGCTTCGTCCCATTTACAGTGATATCGATCGTAGAAGCCAGATTTCGGTTCCCTGTGCAACCCCTTATATGCGAGTTCCTTAGGCAAACAAGATTGTGTCCAACCTAACTCTCCACAAACCCTTACAGAATAATAAATGGCATCACCGAGCTAAACCGCCAGCTCGACCTCAACCTCGGATTGGCCGAGCTATTTCATCAATATTTGCTTGGCCAAAATAACGATGGTTAGGTGTACTACCTCAAAGTAAGAAGAGGCCGAGAAAAAATTATCAAAAACACACCGGACAAGGACTTAAATAATGACGATTTCTTCTGGGTTTCTGGCCATGTTGAAGATCAGGACACCCAAATACTGGGCTATAATATAAACTAGAATAAATGAACTACTGGTAAGAACATTTCGGTTCAACTTTCTTTACTGTTCTAATAACCACCGTGCTAGCCTATTACGTTCCTTGTCTTTCTTTTTTACAAATTTAAACCAGCTTAAATCATATTACACTTACGTCAATCAAGACACCCTTTGTGCTGCGCTTCGATATCACCACCGTGATTGGATCGAGCTACTAAACTTCGAGCCGACCTATCGGTATAACAGAAGGAGAAAGACTAGGGTTACTAACTTTCTTCTCGAACCATCACCTGAACCAGACCTAAACTTATCCCAAATCAACCTCATTCCTCTGACAGAAGAGTAAGAAATGGCCAAGCAATGAGCCGTTCGTGCCCTTATCACCAAGCAAACCTCAACTCCCACTGCCGAGGTTCAAACCGAGGTACCACAGGCCGGTCAATCACGCAACGCTGTGGTGGCCCTCTCCACTACCCGAGCTACGTCATCCCGACCAAACAAATGGCCCGTACCAGTTCGGCCCCACAATGCCTGATAGATAAAGATGACTCCGAGCCGCTGGAAATCAAGCTGCCAAAAGCCACTCTGTCCCAAGGTTGTAACCAGCTAGGCCCTTCCAATCCCCCATCCCCTCCGGTGTGGGCACCAACTGTGTCCTTCAGGGGTCGTGCAGTAACAGCCTCTGACTCTGTTAGTGTTGAGAAGGATCACCTTCTAGCCTTCAACTTAGCAAAAAGCATCCGTCTGCCCACTGACATAGAGCAGCACGAGGGTTTGACCAAGCCGAAGGCAATCTGCTCGGCATCAAAGTCTATGATACTGGTAAACTCTGAAATCCCTGTAACTCAATAATTGATACCATTATGGACCCAATGCTCGGTTTTTCTGTAACCACTCTGAATGTTGTGCAGGCCCTGCAAAAGAGCCAAGTGGCGCACAAATGTGTGCTTCAGCTGCGGAAGACAGCTTGATCAGCTGTGGCTGATTCAGAAGCCAAGGCAGCCAAACTAAAGGAAGCTGGCCAAGCTGGAATCCTAGAACGCAAGGCTAGCTGACCTGGTCAGCACGACAGAGGCTGACAAACAAAAAACTTTAGCCGAGAAAAAAGACTACTAACTGCGAGAGTTGGCTAAGTTGGAGAGGAAAAAAAATGCTGAGCTGGAGGAAATGAGGAAAAAGATAGAGGATGCAGAGGAACGAGGCTTCAAGGAAGGAGAGGAGACCCATGTCCAACAATGTGAAGCAGCCAAGGACATTTTCTTCAAATATGGTTAGAAAGATGCTGCTGAGCAACTCGGTCAAGGACATGACTCCGATATCTTCCTAAACCCCCCCTCCCCACTTCATACCGGGATATATGACGGACTAAGCTAATGCGGTCCAACAGAAGTTCCTTCAGGAGGGGAGGAAGATGAGGTCCATGCTCCACTTAACGCCCCTCCTTCCAACGCTCATCCCGATCGCCGGTCTTCATCTCCAACTCCGATGGACTCGAGCCAAGTGTTGCTCAGTGCGGTTGACAAAGTGCCCATGACCGAGCCCACCTAGGGGGCTAATGCTGGAACCGGCCTGCCTATGGGCGAAGTCCGGGTCGATTTGGACATCGAGCTAGATGACCTGTTTTCCTGATTTCTTTTTTCTCTAAGGAAATGTAACCGGGCTACAAGGTCCTCCTCTTATACTTACTTTTCAAATGAATGAAAGAAAACTTTTCTTTTTTAGCATCTTTTTGTTCGGTTTACATCACTTTTCCACTTTGTAGTGTATCAATTTTGCTGCATGCCCAGCCGGCCTAATTTGCTCGATTACGCCTTTATCATGCCCACTTTGTTTGGCCGAGATACTTATCCAGGCTAGAAAACGACTTTGGGAAACTGCAAAACTTTTGTAATCGAGATGTGCGCCCAGATCCTTATCTCGGCTAAAAGAAAATAGTTTTTATTAAACCTGCAAACTTACTTGAGCCTAGACCTATATCTCGGCTGAAGAACGAACTAACTAATCGCACCTGCTAACCTTCTTTAGCCTAGATTCTTATCTCGGCTGAAGAAGAGAACTAAGTGTTGGTCAAGCCTGCCAATCTTCATGATCCTAGATGCTTATCTCGACTGAAGAAAAGAGGGTGTTGGTCAAACCTTCCAACCTTCTTGAGCCTAGATCCTTATCTTTAGCTGAAGAACAAAACATGTTGGTCAAACCTGCCAACCTCCTTCAGCTTCGATCCTTATCTCAGCTGAAGAAAAAAAAGTTTTGGTCAAATCTGCCAACCTTCTTCAGCCTAGATCCTTATCTCGGCTGAAGAAAAAAAAGTGTTGGTCAAACCTGCCAACCTTCTTCAGCTTAGATCCTTACCTCAGCTGAAGAAAGAAAAGTGTTGGTCAAACCTGCCAACCTTCTGAGTTGCCCCCAATTGGCAATAAGTACGAACCATTTTTATAAACAGATGAAGAAATTTTGTTTGAAAGAAGTCTACTTGTTTTATTGAAAAAGAAAAATTACAAGTGTTTTTAAGAAAAAGGTAAAAATAAAATAGTTTAAGATTGGCGATGTTCCATGGCCTAGGAATAGCTTTGCTATCCATATCTTCTAAGTGATATGCCCATTTTCCCTCTAAACCAATCACTTTGTATGGTCCTTTCCAGTTAGGTCCTAACTTGCCATCTCTAGATACCAAAGTGTTGTCCATTACTTTGCGTAGTACCCAATCTCCAATCTTGGATTGCCTTAGGTGTACTGTTTTGTTATACTTCCTAGATAACTCTTATTGGTATGAGGCAATGTGTACTAATGCCCTTTCTCTTCTTTCTTTTGCAAGGTCGAGTTCCAGAGTTATGGCCTCACCATTCAAGTTTGGATCAAAATTTTCACTTCTAATAGTGGGGAGACCCACTTCCAGGGGGATTACTGGTTCCATGCCATAGGCCAATGAAAAAGGTGTTTCACCAATTAACTGCCGAAGTGTGGGTACGGTAAGCCCGTAAAACATTGGGGAGCTCCTCAGCCCACTTGCCTTTTGCTCTTTCCAACCTCTTCTTTAGACCGTCTAAGACTACTTTGTTGGAAGCCTCAGCTTGGCCATTAGCTTGGGGGTACGCCGATGTAGAATTGTAGAATTCTATCTTGTATTCTTCGTAAAAGCCCGTAAAGATTTTGCCATCAAACTAAGTGCCGTTGTTGGATATTAATGCCTTGGATATGCCGAACTGAGTTATGATATTCTGCCAAACGAATTTTTTAACGTCTTTTTCTCTTATGGATGCGAGTGCTTCTGCCTCTACCCACTTTGTGAAATAGTCCATTGCTGCGAAAAAGAACTTTTTGTTGCCTGGCGCAGTTGGAAGTGGTCCCACTATATCCAAGCCTCACATTGCAAAGGGCCATGGGCTGGTCAAAGATGGGAGTTCTCTGGCTGGTTGATGTATTTGATGTGCAAACTACTGGCATTCCTTGCATTTCTTGACATATTTCTTTGAATATACTTGCATGTAGGGCCACCAATACCCATGTGAAATTGCTCGGTAAGCCAGCAATCTTCCTCCTTGGTGGCTTCCGCAAATGCCTTTGTGTATTTCGAACCAAAACGCATCGACCTTGCTTGGATGGACACATTTAAAGTAAAGTCCTATGAAGGATTTCTTGTACAATGCTAATGATGGGGAGAGCTAAAATCGCTATGACTTTGCTCGAATTTTGTTGGCTTCTTTCTTTTCTTCAAGCAAGATGCCATCTTTTAAAAACACTATGATGGGATCCATCTAGGAACGGCCTAGCTCGGCAAAACATGCTTCAGTTGCTTCGGGCTTTTCTATACTTGGCCTGGGTAGAAAGTCAATCAACAATGGGTGTAGGATAGATGTATCTGTCATTGACGCAAAACCAACCAACTTATCTACTTTACTATTTTCCTCTCGATCGATTTGCTCTATCTGAACTACTTCAAACTTCATGATCTCCTTTCTCACCAACTCTTCGTACTTAGCCATTCTATCATCATTTGCTTCGAAGTCGCTCGAAATCTGGTTGACTACTAGTTAGGAGTCATTGTATACCATTAGTTTGGTGGCCTTCATGTGAAGTGTTGTCTTCAAACCTGCTAGCAATGCTTCATACTCCACCTCGTTGTTGGATGCTGGGAAGCCAAAGTTGACTGTCTGTTCAATTATTAGGCCATCCGGTGAGATGAGGACTATACCAAGTCCTGCATCGTGCTTGTTGGATGCTCCATCCACGTAAAGTTTCCACATCTCTCCAATGAATAGCTTCCAGCAAGTGGAGGGATCAGATGATGTCTTGGGATCAGGGGCATTCTGATTCCTTCTTCCAAATTAATGTCTGCTATTGGGCTTCAATCCTTACTGTCTGACTATCTCAGAACTTTACTTTTTGGTGAGTCCTTGTTGGCAATCTTCATGCATTCCTTTTTCCATTCTTCGTACGATTGGCTTCTTTGTTTAGTTGAGCGTCTTACTTTGGAGGTAGCGTCATTCCTGCGACACTGTCCCCCCTTGTTTCGGTTGCTTCAGTCAAATCAATTGGGTAAACATGATGACTGCCTGGTGCAAACTTGGCCACGAAGTCCGCCAAAGCTTGTGTCTTTATCGCGATTCTTGGTTGAAACTTAATATCGAACAGCCTCAACTCCATTGCCCACTTCAAAATTTGTCCAGAAAAATCTGCCCTCTCAAACAAGGCTTTTAAGGGGAAGGCTATTAAGACAATCACAGTGTGGGCATAGAAGTAGTGCGACAACTTTCTTGACGCCATTATCAAAACTAAGGCCAACTTTTCCAATGGCAGGTACCTTGTTTCAATGCCTAGCAATGTCTTGCTCATATAAAAGATAGGCAGGTGTTGTATTCCTTCGACTCTTACCAACACCGCGCTAACTAGATGCTGGGAAACTGCTAAGTACAAAAAGAGCTCCTCTCCTGGTACTGGGGTTACTAACAACGGAGGAGAGGTCATGTAGTCTTTCAAGCTTTCCAAGGCACGGTCACACTCATTATCCCACTCAAACTTGGCCTTCAGCGCTTGGAAGAATGGTTGACACCTGTCTGACGACCGACTTATGAACCGGTTGAGCGCAGCTGCTAGGCCAGTGAGATGCTGCACCTCTTTGACTGTGTTGGGCCTCTCGAGATCTTGGATGGCTTTGATTTGAGAGGGATCAGCTTCTATACCCCGGTTGGTCACTGGAAAGCCCAGGAATTTGCCTGACCCTACGCCGAATGCGCACTTAGATGCGTTCAAACGCAACTTGTAGGACTTCAAAATTTGAAACATTTCATCTAGGTCCCTGAGATGGTCCCTCTCATCTCTGCTTTTGACCACCATATCATCTATGTAAGCCTCTATTGTTTTGCCTAATAATGGTTCAAACATTTTGGTGATCATCTGTTGGAATGTAGGTCATGCGTTCTTTAGGCCAAAAGGCATGACCTTGTAGCAATATAAGTCTCTGGGTGTTGTAAATGATGTGACTTCCTGATCCGATTCATATATAGCGATTTGATGGTAACCGCGATACGCATAAAAAAAACTAAGTCGGTTATGCCCTGCTGTTAGGTCCATCAATTGGTATATTTGTGGTAGGGAAAAGCTGTCCTTTGGGCATGCTTTGTTGACTGTTTTGTAATCCACGCAAACGTGCCATTTGCCGTTCTTTTTTGCTACCATTACAGTGTTGGAAATCCACCTGGGATAGTGTACTTCTCTGATTGCTCCTACCTCCAGTAAGTTTCCCACTTCCTTCACCACTATCTCTGAGTGGTGGAGTGTCGATCGACGAGTTCACTGTATAACTGGTCTCGCAGTTGGATGGTGTGGCTCGCCTTTTTCGCGCCCCCTTTCAGAAGGTTTGAAAAGAAAGCCCTACAGTTCGGACCCCCATGGTTCTGAATCTAATCTCACAAGTACAATGTGAAATTGATAATCACCAAAGAGTCCAAATCCGGTAAATTGTTTTGGAAAATTGATTTTGAATTAAAAAGTGCCAAAATTGGACTGTTTTGCCAGATACAGAATCGCCACCTAAATATTTTATTTTGAGAAAATTTAGGAAACCCATGACTCGTGCCAAAGGCCACGTGTCCGTCATCACCAAAGTTGCCTCAGCTCTGGAACTTAGGTACAAGAGGGGAAGGTCATGAATTGAGCACCCCCGCTCGCCTGATCAAAGATCGGCCTCTACTAATCATGATATGATTTTTTATAAACATTATGTGCTCTTATTCTGATTATTAAACTAGATTTACTATGTGATGCACACAAGTAAGTATAGATTAGTTTGCTTAAGTTGGAATAATTCAATTTCATGTTTGTTTGCGAAAATGGTTTGAATTTGCCACCTCAAGTGGGCTTAAAGTTTGCAGATTTGCCACCAAACATCGTGGGCTTAAAACATGATTTGCCACTCAACAAAATGGGCTTAAAACGCACATTTGTTGAATTGTTCCAATTCAAACAACAAGCCTTCATCCACAGGCATTCAAGCAGTTTAGCATTTAAGCATTCAGCCTCATGGTAAGCATGCTAAGCATGGAAACCTTCACACTTTTGCAAATATGCTAAAGCATAAAAACTCACCTAATACTCCAAGTTAGGAAAACATGATTTAGAAAAATATGCATGATTCCTAACTATACAAGATGTCTAATGCAACACATGCAAAGAATGCAATTAATAGGCTCGGCTACAAATGTGGCATATGGATCGATTTGAACAACATGTGATTAAACACGTATTCAAATAAGATATTGAAATGGCAATGCAATTTGAATGATGCGCCGAGCCTCGGTGCATGCAATACGAATGAATGGATGCAAGCATAAGGCATAAGGTATGCTAATTAAAACATGACCCTAATCTAACCATCAAAAGTGATTAAATAAAAGGGAGAAAAACGTGGGGTTGGAAAACATACACACACGCACGCACACTTATTACAACATTACGCCCTCGCGAAGGAATAAAAGCTAACTAGCTAACTAGGCTAATTAAGCTAACTAATTACTACAAAACGAATTAATTAACTATTCTAGTTAACTAATTACAAAACGAATTTGAACAACTAGTTAAACTAACTAATTATTTACAACACTTAATTAGCTATAACTAATTAATTACAACATGTAATTGAGCTAGATATTTAAACGTTAGATAAGCTTGGAATGCAAGGGAGGCTCATGCTCGTGCTCGATTTCCACCCAAAAAGCCATTGTCTTGCTGCTGAATGCCTCTATTTGCACATTGCACACTGAAAATGCTGCCCACTTCCAAAACACCTCTGATCCACCTTACCAACACGCTGTGCAAATTTCACTGATGGCTGACAAGGGGCCGGTCAGCTACCATTGGTGGCCGATCGGCTATTGATGGTGGCTGTTGGCCACTAATGGTAGTTGTCGGCCACTGATAACCTGGACTTCGTTGTTGCATCAGAGGGCAAACAGAGCGAAACAGTATATTTCTCAAGGGTTGATTGCACACTTTGCCTCTCCTTTCCATGGGGTAATCAAAGGAGAGATAAAATTTGGTTCATAAACCATCAATGAAGCAATTTCATTTCATGATGGCTTGTGAAACCCATTGTGCAAGTTAATAAATGCAAAATGAGACCAAAATGACCATCACCCTATCATACATGATTAAGGGCAATGGAGACCTAGGAAAATGGCACATTTCATCACTTTTGAGTATGAAATGTCCCGTTTTCCTTGTGTTCAAATTACCGTCCAATTTGAACACAAGCAATGCAACACAAAGAATGCTTATCTTGCCTCTTTTACTTGCCAATTTTGTTTACACATTTTAATTACCAAATCATTCTTTAATCAATTAGTCCATTGGTGAGTGTCTTCTAAGGTGAAAGAAGTGTCAACCAAGGGATAGTTTAAGGCATGAGAGAAGCTTCATGCCGTTGGTAATGAACCCTCAAAAGAGGATTAAACCATTAAGCATGAGCCTCCATCTCAAGCTTAAACAACTCTAAGGTTGAAACAATCCTCAAACCAAATGAAAAAGTGAAGAAATGAGGGAGATTGAAGAGATTGTAAGTACTGAAATTAGATGAGAAAAAGCACTAAAACATGCAATTAACTCAAACCAATGATGGTTAAAGCCTTAAAACACCAAGCTAGTGAAAGAACTTACACTACAACTATGCAAAACAAGACTCAAAAGCCACCAAACAGCCAAAACAGTGGCAAAATAATTCAAAATAGAGTGTAAAACATGCTAGACTTGAGCCACAAAAAGCTAATACATCGGGCTAACTAGACATGCAAACAAGACACAAGAAGAGAAGGCTAACCCCTCCAATTTTGGACTTCAAAATGAGTTTTTTGCCAATGAAAAACCTCTAAAATTCAGTGGTTAAAAGGAATAAAAAAGTTGGTTTGAAAGTGATGAACAAAGACACAAAAACTTTACAAGCAAATAAGCAAGAAGGGTAAACCACCCCTTAACTGAAAATGGCCTCAAACCAACACTTTTAAGCCATAAAAATAGAGCTTTTTATAGTTCAAAATCAACCTCAAAACAATTGAAAAAGATGGCAAAGCAAGGGTACAAAACAAGTATAAAGAGAGAGTGTTATACTTCTTGAAGTCAAAACACAATTTGGCCAACAAATTCAAGTCACACACACCTTCTATAGCTCAAAACAAGTCCCAAGCTACCTCAGCCCAAAGACTAGCAACTTCTATCAAAGGTGTATAGGCAAAAGTGTAGGATTTGTGAGCAAATGTGTATAAAATTCCAGAGAGAGAATTTGGTTCCAAATTTTCTAACCCTCAAAAATGGGGGAGAAACCCCCATATATATAGAAAAACAAGCCTTGAGCTTAGAAACATCCTACCATACACGTATAGGGAGATGCAACTCAGTGTGCCAATAGCTGGCACAGTTGTCAACAAAAATCTGGAAAAAGACACTAGTGGCCGTCGGCCACCACTGGTAGCCGACCGGCCACACTAATGGCCGACAACCATGAGCCATGGCCGATAGCCTATGCTGGTGACCAACAGGTCACCACAAATTCCAGGCTTGAAACAAAAGGGTTTTGGTCCAAAACAAAGCACAAAAAGGACAAGTTTTAAAGGCTCAAAGACAGGGTGTTCCACCAAGGACTTCGGGCACTCAAAGCGAATAAATGCAATCGTAATCATCGAGTGCACAAGTGATAACGTCTAAGACTTGAGGTCAGTCAAAAATAGGGTGTCTACAGATGGACATTAAGTTGATGGTAGATGAAATTAGGGTCAATGCCAGGCATGTCATACGGCGTCCAGGCGAACACTTCGATGTTAGAGGTCAAAAATTCCATGATCTCTATTCTCTCAATGCTGGACAGAGATGAGCCGAGCAAAAAGAGCTTTTTTGGGTTCTTTTCATCTATCCTTACCTCTACCAAGTCCTCCACTGCCTTTTGTTTGGCTGTTTTGCTGATGTCTACAAACAATTCGTTGCTCTCTGGCTCTTCTACCATTTGTACAAACCCTTTTGCAGCCCAGCAGCCGTTTACTATGACAAAGAACTGTTTTGACATGATTTGGTCCCCTAAGACTTCTTCAATCACTCCAGTTTCGTTAGGGAACCATAACACCCGATTGTAGGTTAATGCCACCGATCGCATAGCGTATAGCCATGCTCTTCCCAAGATTATGTTGTAAGTGGAAGGGAATTTCAATACCCAAAATTCCACCTGTTTCGTCATCATTCCTATCTTGGCTGGCAGAATTATCTTGCCCACCGGCCACTCTGGCATTGAGTTAAAGCCGGCTAAGGGAGATGTTGCAGGAGCCAAGTCTCTATCCTCCAATTTTAGTTGCTTGAAGGTCTCCTAGTACATTATCACATAGGAGCTCCCTTGGTCTATTAGAATCCGCTTGATGTCGAAGTTATTGACGCCCAAAGTAACCACCAATGCGTCATTGTGAAGGCATTGTAACCTTGCTAAGTCTTTGTTAGAAAAGAAGATGATGTTCGTTGCCTCCGTTTTTTTCCTTTTGATGGTAGGTTGTGCACTTAGTACCTCTCTCAAGTGTTCAGCCTTTTTGATTATCCCTCTGAGCTCACATACCTGCTCAGGTTCGATGATCCCATATATCACGTTGATTATGCCTTGGGGTGGACCATCGACCGGCATCCCGTTTGGCCTGTTGTGGTCCTGGGGGGCTGGCTATGTTCCACCCTCTATATATTGGTCCAACTGACCAGCAGCCACTAACTCCTCCAGATGGATCCTCAACGGTGTACAATTTTCAGTTTAGTGCCCCTTTTCATCATGGAATGTGCAACAGTACCTATCATCGTAGCCTCTCTGTGCTTCTCCCAACTTGGCTAGCCGCCGAACGAAAGGTTCGTCGCGTATCTCGCTAAGAATCTGGCAGATAGGTTTGTTGAATACCATGGTGATGGTAGTGCGGACTCTCAACTTCCTTGCTTGGGGGTCCTGTCTATTGGCTCGTTTGCGTCGCCCATTCTTACTTGGTTGTTCTTCTTGCTCGACCGTGTTTACCTTTGCCGCAGGTTTTCTGTCTGACATTACTGTTGTGCCAATTTTTGCTTTGGTGTGTGCGACATCTTCTTCTACCCGGATGTGCTGATACACTCTTTATATTAGGGCCTCCATTGTGAGGGGTGGATTCATTGTCATTGAATCCCTCAATTTATTGCCAACTAGCAAACCTCGCTTGTACTGCACAATAGCAAGGTTTGCAGGGCAATCTCCAATCTAATTAAAAGTCTTCAAATACCGGTTATTATAAGACCTCAACGTTTCCTTCTCACCCATATCTATGGAGAGAAGCAAGTCAGTCTCCACAAGCGTTTTGGTGTTTGTTCTGAATCTGATTACAAATGCCTCTGCTAGTTACGCCCATGAAGCTATGCTACCTTCTGGCAACTTTTCAAACCATGTTAGACCCAGGTCACCAAGGCTAGAAGGGAATAGGATACACATTAGAGCCTCGTTTCGCAAATACACTGCCATGACTTGGCAGAAGTGGCTCAAGTGCATGTAGGGGTCCGACTTTCCCTTATAAATAGTGAATTTGGGGTGGTGGAAGCCTGAGGGTAATAGTGCGTTCTCTGTCGCCGGAATGAACGGTGAGCTCTGCAACCTTGCTAACGCTTTATCTACTGGTTCATAGGCAAAGCGCGGCTCTGGCATTTTAACCTCGACACTCCCATGTGTTCTAGGAGCCAACCATTGTAATGCAGAGACTCTACGGGAGTCGCGAGCCTGAGTGTCTTCTCTCCTTCGAGCCCTCTCCTCAAGCACTGTCCGTAGGTCCGCTGACCTAGGCAACTCCGTGTGTCTAGATGTCATTTGGTACGAATGCAAGGGCCGATAACTGCTTCCTTCTATGTAAGACCTTTCAGTCCTCGTTCTCTCAGACCTGGAGTAACGAGTCCTGGAAGTCCTTGATTGTGTATCGCCTAACCTGAGGCTTCTATTTTCAACTTATGATGGTGTGACTTGTCTGTCTCAATCCTCTGAGTAGTTAGAGCATGTGTTGCCTTTGCGCCCTTCTTCTATTGCCACCCCTTTGTCTTTTATCTGGTGCCTCATTGTCTCCATGTCTGCCGCCATCCTCCGTATCAATTCATCTTGCTCTCTCACGCGATTTTCCAGAACCTGAGGATCCAACCTCCGCCTCTGCCTTTTAGAACTTTGGGAGCGACAAGGACTGGAGCCCCGTCTTTCAGGTGTATCCCTCTGTGGGTTCCGTCATTGGGGATCTAACTTTGCCATGGGCGGGATAAAAGGTAAGCCTTCACGCCTCCCATCCCCCTCCGAGGTTTTCCCATCAATAGCGGAGTGCGGCAAGTCTTCGTTATGCGCCATTGAAATCAGTTGAAAGAAAACTTAACCGAGAGGTTATTCTTTGTGATTCCTTCCCACAGACGGCGCCAATTGTACGAGCACAAAATAATCTTCTTGTATGATCCTATTGATCAAGTTTGCCTTCTTCCAAACGTCATCGCTTTACTACTTGAAAACACAAATGTGAGCTAGCCGGCGAGTGTGTGCCAGAAACCTCTCCGATGCCTAAGTCAGCAAATAGCAAATAGACAATAGACACAAAAGCTCTGTGTATTTGAGAATAAAAATTGTGATACCCGTACATAAGTCCTGTCATGAGCTTTTATAAATTCCGCCCAGTACAATCCTAGTAGGATTTCAACTCTCTTTAGTAGAGTCCTCCTAGGAATCACACTCCCAAGGATAATGCCTATCCTAATAACATTCTACTCACTACCAATCAAGTGAGATGGCTTAATCCCCTTTACCTCAGTTTGGTAATAGCTCAACAAAGCTAGCATGTTCATGCCCTAAGCCAGACTCTACCGTGCTCACACAGCTCGGTGCTTCTTTAGGCAACACCGTAAGTCTTTACTATTTAGACGACGCCCTGTAGAGCTATTATACACCTCGGTCCTCTTTCCTCTAATACCTCGGTCTAGGACTGCCAAACCAGGCCACTGGTAGCCTACCTCTGACTGAACTGTCGGGATAAAGGTCCAAGCTTCATTACTTCGGCCAGTAGTTCAGCCCAACATTTAAGAGATTGGACCTAGCTCAGTCCATTTCAACAGTTGCACTTAGCTCGACCCAATTTACACATAAATTACCCTCTCAGATTGGGTAATATCTATAATCTCTTGACTATCAAAAATCATTATAATCATTGAAAATTCCTTAACAACAATAAGCTCCAGTAATAAAAAATCAAAGGAAATGATAATAAATACAGTTTTTAGACTCAGCGATGTGTAAAAAGATAATTGATTGATAGTTATCTTTTTGACACATCACTAAATCTATAAAGTAGGTTTAATTTTTAGACATAACTAATAATATTCCAAATCAAAATCGTAAATTATCTTTTTAAGATTTGGCTAATCCAAACTAGCCGCAACATTCAACATAGTGCTCCAACCAAACCAAGACCTTAGCATTGTAATAAGAGATTGTAAATTTTTTATTACGATTTAAATTGATGTTTGATTACGGTCCAAAATAATACTGGCTATGACTCTTTCAAATCCATAAAATAAAAATAAGGGTTAATTATCATTTTCATTTTTGTTATTTTACCTAAATTTCACTTTAATTCTTATGTTTTTAATTTGAATAATTAAGTCTTCATACTTTAAGTCTAATTTTAATTTGGTATTTTCTTCTAAATTATAGGTTAAAATTAACAATTTTAGATTGGGGAATTTATTTATAAATCCCTTTTAGAGGTGTTTTATTCCAATAAGTCCACAAACTATTCTTGTAGCCTAATCAATTCCATGTATTTATAGTTTTATTCCATGAGGTCTTTTTTTTCTTGATTTAGATTTGTTGTTGGACTATTACACCCTTATTTTACTTTATTCATATGTATTACACACAAAATAAGATATACATGTTTTTCATATTTTGCTCTTTTTGATATATACATTTTCTATTTTTTGCTCTTTTGGTTTTAGCAATTTTTTATGATCACTGTGTGCTGGGGATTTAGTGGTATATGATTATAAGATCGTATTCATCTCTTTATCAGATGTCGAATCAAATTTGATCCAGTCAAAATCAACGGTGGCGCGACAATCACAATCGATGGAGATAGAGATGGTGATGAACGAGATACGATTATGAGATCATATTCATCTTTTCATCGAATATCGAATCAAGTTTGATCCAATCGAAATTGACAGTGGTGCGACAATCACAGTCGGTGATGAGCTTCATCGATGTTGTTTTGCTTCCATTTCTATTTCTATTTATGTTTCTAGTTTTAGACTGTGTGGACTTCTTTGAAAGTTTGAGAGATGAGTGTTGGAATTATGAGGAGTAAGGTCTCTGGTATAGTAATGGGGCTTTCTTTGTAGAGAAGGGATGTGGGTTTGGTTTGATTTGGATTGGTAAAATTCTAGGAATTGTTGAAGATGAAGATAATGAAGAAGATGTGAGTGATGATTTTTTATTTTTTGAGATATTGAAATTTTTTGAATTTTTGATTTTGTTGCTGCTATTGATTTTGATTTTTTCTTGTTGGATTTCAATTTAATAATAATTTTTTGAGATTGGTAATGTGTCTCATATACAAATGATGTGAATGTTCATATCATTAATTAGTGTTAATATTCACATTAATTTAAAATAGAAAATTGTCATTGTGTTGTCGATAGGTGTTCATATTTACACACCTATATAATCTTGAATGGTGAATATGTTTTCACTATGTTCATTACCACTATGACAATGTGATGTTAAGGTTCACATCAGCATTGGCGCAACAATCACAGTTGGTGATGAGCTTCAGCAATGTTGGTTTGTTTCCATTTTTATTTTTATTTATGTTTCTAGTTTTGCTCTGTGTGGACTTCTTTGAAAGTTTGAGAGATAGGTGTTGGAATTATAAGGAGTAAGGTCTCTGGTATAGTGATGGGGGCTTTCTGTTGAGAATACTTCATCATCCCAACTCAACTCAGCAGCAGTAACTAAGCCTTCATCCCATATAGCAGCTCAGCAGTTAAGTCAGCCCCAGCTTCAGTTAGTGTAGCTATAGCCACATCAGATCAGTTAGTTACAATGTCAGTTAGCTTAGGAGTTGGTTAGTGTGTATATCATTGTGTATTAGGAGTTTGTTATAACTAACTCCCAACTGATCCATATGTACAATGTAATCTGTACAAATCATTCATTGAGGAAAATAATAAGAATTCATCTTGAGTCTAAATTTCATCATGGTATCAGAGCTGTAAAGCTCCTCCGAGCTCAGATCTATGGCTAATCTATCATCAATGGCCAATCTATTTTCTTCTTCTTCAATTCTATCTAATCTCACAATGTTGATCTCTAATTTGTCTTCATTCATTACTGTGAAGCTTGATTCCAGTAATTTTGTGATTTGGAAAAGCCAAATTCAGAATATTCTCAAAGCTACGAATCTAATTGGCTATGTTGATGGTACAATTTCGTGTCCTTCTGCTATGATCACAGATTCAACTGGAACAGAGGTTCCTAATCCCTATCACCTTCAATGGAATCTTGTTGATTCTCACATATTAAGTTGTATTGCAGCAACTCTGTTTTCTTCAATCTACTCTACTGTATTGCAATGTCAACATTCATCTAAGATCTAGTTTACTTTACACAAGAGGTTTACTATGCTTTCCAGATAACACGTCCATCAGTTAAAGAACAAATTAAACAATGTTGCCAAGAAGATAGATTCAATGGAAGACTATTTGTTCAAAATCAAAGAAATTGTCAATCAGTTAGCTCTTGCTTCAGTCATCATTGATGATGAAGATCTTGTTTTACTCACACTAAATGGTCTTCCTGATGAATTTGATGCTTTTACCACCTCTATTCGATCTCGGTCTAAAACAATCACCATGGATGAGTTATCAGCATTGCTTCGTTCTGAAGCCATCCATATGGAGTCCAAAACTAAGAAGAATCTCTTAGAACCTATAGTAGCCATTTCAACTGTTAAAGGCTCTTCTTCTTCATCAAACTTTCAGTCTAGAGGACAAACCTTTAGTTTCAAAGGCAAAAACTCTTACAAAAGTAATAGAGGTCGATCTCAAGGTTACGGAAATGATAGTGGTTCTGGTAGGTTCACAGGAGGTTTTGGTCGAGACAGAGGTCGAAATTCTCATTTTACTCAACAATGTCAAATTTGTGGTGGTTTTAACCACACTACTCTTGAGTGTTGGTATGGGATAGATTCTCAGTATTAGCCACAAACACATTCTCAGTATCAACCACAGCAGCATCAATCTTCTTCTTCATCTGCTCCTTCACATTCTAGAGCTTTTGTTGCTGCATTTGGTTCTCCTGTTGCCTCTTCTCAAGTTCCTTGGTACCTTGACTTTGTAGCGACAGATCACATCACCAATAACATGACCAATCTGACTTCTTACCAGCCTTATCAAGGGACATATCACATCACTATTGGCAATGGTAACTTTGTCCCTATTCAACATATTGGTAAAGGTCTTTTACCTACACCTCATCATTCTTTCAAACTTAATCATGTTTTACATGCTTCTTCAATTTCTTCTAATCTTGTTTCTGTTCAAAAATTAGCAAAGGATAACAACTGCTTTTGTCAAGACCCGAACCCATCCCTATGGGTTAAGGACGTAACCGGCCAGTTATCCTGAGATTACCTACAGCCTCAAACCAAAATAGACGTAACTCAACAGAGTAAAGGGGCCCAACGGAAGCAATAATTAAAAACTTTGTCCATAGAGCCGTGCTTATATGCACTTTTAAACAACCATGCGCATATACGTTAATAACTCACAACAAAATACAATACCACAAATTTCTTTACAGACAGAATCATCTAACATGAGTCAACCATATCAAAATATACACAGGTATACACAAAGTCCTTGCCAACAAAACAAAATGTAAATACGTGACAAAATGGCAAGGATGGGTCTCGTGCGTGAGACACAAGGCTGACTCTCAAAACTCGTGTTGTTCTTGGCAGACTTCACTACGGCCGGGGTTGTGCTTCTCTTGGCTCACCTACAAACACATGAATGAGTGTGAGCGATAGCCCAGTGAATAATATTAAATACAAAATTTATATAACATTGTAGAACAACATATTCCGAACAGCCTTGGGCCCAACTCGTAATTCTATTTAACAGATATATAACTATACGGAATACAAATCAAGTGATTGTAAAAACAATATGGCCTTTGGCCCATTCAGATTTCCATTCTTGTCAAAACGGCCTTCGGCCCATACATTCGTATCAAAATGGCCTTTGGCCCATTCATTTATGTCAAAACAGCCTTTGGCCCATTCATTTATGTCAAAACGGCCTTCGACCCCTTCATTTATGTCAAAACGGCCTTCGGCCCATACATTCGTGTCAAAACGGCCTTTGGCCCATTTATTTATGTCAAAACGGCCTTTGGCCCATTCATTTATGTCAAAACGGCCTTCGGCCCACTCATTCATGTCAAAACGACCTTAGGTCCATTTATGTTTATCAAAACGACCTTTAGTCCATTCATGTTTAACAAAACGACCTTGGGTCCATTTATGTTTATCAAAACGACCTTTGGTCCATTCATGTTTAACAAAACGACCTTGGGTCCATTCATGTTTAACAAAACGACCTTGGGTCCATTTATGTTTATCAAAATGACCTTTGGTCCATTCATTTACCCATGTCAGACTTACGTCCACAATCCCAATTAGCCATTCATAAAGCTTATAAGGGAATAAACAATTGGACATTCACAAGCATTCAAATATCAATATTACTCACAGTGATCGGCTTGTGGATTTGCCCTGGAGCTTGACCCTACATATTTCATGAACACAAAAGGATCACTAACAGTTCAATCCGTTCTTTAATTCATATATTCCTCTTTAGGCTTTTTTCTTATCTCATTAACTCATTTACAATGCTTAACATATGCCTAAGAGTGCTTATAAGTGAAAGAGAACGGAAAATACAACCACGAATGCATTTTTTAATTTGAAGCAGGTTCGCTCGGCGCGGACTTCCCCTCGGCGGACCCTTCGCTTTACAAAAGTCTTTGGTTACCTCAAATCCCCGCTCGAGCGGACTGCCTGTCTACATAGCTCCCGCTCGGCGTCAATCGCCCCCACTCGGCGGGAGCCATATGCTCCGCCAAAAATCTTTGGGAGCTCGAATTCTCCGCCGGCGGAGTCAAAATTCTGGAAATTCCAGGTTGTGTTCTTGAGCTCCAATTCGATTTTCAGCTACCTTACTTGCATGCAATGGTCCAAATCTCAAATATAATCATACTAACATGGCACCAATGCAAGATTATAACATTATGAGGCTTAATTTCACAAATAAAGCACATGCATGCCCCAATCTCCCATCAAACTCGTTTACAATATACAAATTCATGCATTCAAGCTCCCATTCATATAATTTGTACATGCATTTGATGAATTAGCCACAATCTCAACTTAGATAACATAAATGGTGATCAAAACATAAGCTCCAATTTAAATTGCACATGGATCATACATCTTCATGCTCAAACATGCAAATTCAAGGTACTTCCTTACATGCATGCACATATTAAGCTTCAATTCAACAAAACCAACCCAATTCCATTTCAATCTTACTCTTGGTCACCAAATTAGCTTGAACACACACAAAATTACAATTATAATCCAAGAATCACTCACCTAGGAGCTTGATTCTCACAATCTATGATCAAATCTTGAATTAGACTTCAAATCTCCAAGTTTCAAGACCAAAATTGCACAATCCCTCTTTCTCTCTCTCTCTATGGTCGACTCCCTCTCAAATTGAGTCTAAGAATCAGCCAAAATAAGCTAAGGGAGAGAAATGAGGTGTTGTGCTCAAATACATTAAGTCCCACTAAGTCAATATAATAATATTAAACAATTTGAGCACAAAGCCATTAAATAAATCGATTTATCTGACTCGAATCGATTTTCAATTAAATTTCACTGTAGGCTCTAAAAATTATGCCAATCACAATGGCGTAATCAATTTTGGGTTCTGTGGTCGATAAGGCCCTCAATTTAATTTCCAAAGCAGATTATTCAAACAGATATTCCTACGGTGAACAGATAGAATTTCAAAATCACCTATATTCACATAATGGCACATAAAATCATGCTAAACACATAATCATATTCAAATTAAGGACCAATTAGCATATTTCGGAACAGGGGTATCACAGTCTTCCCCCCTTTAGGAAGTTTGGTCCTCCAAACTTAATTTACCTTTAGCCAAAAACACTTCGGAATACCTTCTTATTCAATGGTTCCAATCCTTACGATAGTTATCTGCTTAGTTTCAAAATCAAGCAACGCTCTATTCTCAATCAGTCAGAGATTTCCCTTTTCCCGCCATACAAGGCTTGTATGGTGCCATGCCAAAACTAGGGTGTGAGCTGTTGTTGCAAGCAAAGTTTGCCAACGATGGGTAGATCTTTCCAGCTCCCCTAAAAAATCTAATGCATATCTTTGGAGCATTCCTCCCAAAAATCAAAAAAGTTCTTTCTGATCATACCTCAATTTGCGGATGGGAAACAGCGTCGAATCATAATTTAGTTTCGTATCAAATTCATAATTTGTCCAGATCATATACAGAAATCATAAGTCATGATTAAGTTTACGTGATACATCCATTAGCATTGACAAACAGAACAGAACAAAACAGAACATATGCTCGTGAGGTTACGAATAACCAGTTCCATAAAGGAACCTTCAGATCCGGGTAACATAACAAAATAGAAGCTGAGCCCTCATTGCCTCTTGAAGGTTTTTCAGAATTCAAACACATTTTAGAATTTCTATCTAAACAATAGATACTGGGACCCCATACAAACGAGCAATGTTATCGATGTATATAGTGGCTAGTCTACAAGCATGATACAAAATTTTATGGGGAGATCTGCCTACAATAGTCCAAACGGGACTTATACTTTGATTGCTCAAGGTAGCCCCACAACGAAATTCGTAGCCACATATCCCTATTTCCATTCCAAAATAGAGAGGGGTTGAAGTAGCCCCGCCACTATCTGAAATTCCACTTCGACCTGTTGGCACCGAAAAATATTTAGACACATTCACCAATTGCCCTCTTCAAGGTAGGTCACCAACAAGTTTATTTCAATGTCGGCTAACTTTATCATAGAAGTTCGGTCCATTCCCTTGTCACAAAATTTCAATTCATTCTTCAATAATTCCACAATACACAATCCGATTTGATATTTAGTTCAGTGACTTGTCACAGCTATTCAAGGTCAACCAAAAGTCCATAGGAATTTAAAGTGGATCCAGACAGTGATCCTTGAGTCAACAAAGATAGTATCGAAGCAATTACCCGTACAATGCACGTAGGCCAATATTCCCATAATACTAATTGTAAAGTATAATAACACCTAAGCAGGCAATTTCTGACATAATACATGTGTTCTCAATTCGTTCAACAGTTTACAGTTCACAATTCAGTTCAATATTCAATTCCCTGCTCTATCGAGTCTTTTCACCTTATTTGATAGTCATCAATTCATATATAAACCTCCATAATGGCAAAGGCAGTATCAAAGGAGTCAATCACACGTTAAGCACAATTTACACATCCTCAAGGCCCCAATTACAGAATATAAGCAGTTGTTCACAAAGCGTACTGAATTCGCACACTTACGGACAATCAGGATTTCTCACAGCATCTAGGATGTCTATAACATCTGCATAACACCAAAGGATGACATTTCGGACAAAACAAAGGAATAATCGTCTCAAAATTAAGCACACCCGTTTACGACCGTCGGTGGGCAACTCGAGATCGATTAGTCAAACCCACCCGTACGAAACCGTCGGTGGCAAAAGGTATCTCAATCAAAGGTGCTACATAGGCTTAACATCCCCTAGCACGAAAGGACATCTCAAGAATGTCATCAAAACAGACACAATACCACTTACTATAACCTGATTTCCCGAAATTCGATAACACTGAAGCAAACACATGAAACATATTCTGATGAGTCGAGGATAAATATTCAGTACAGTTCTCAATCAAATCAATCTGTTGTCATCTGTTTCCGCAGCGTCAAACAAGCAAGAATATGATAACACACACGCGTTGTTCCTTAAGACACTCAATCACTGGATTTGCACAATTCAGTTCATCTATAACACATATGTCCTCAATAGTTGAAGGTTGGTTCTCAATGGTGTTCATAGGTAGATCAGTCTGTTGATAGCCCACAAAAGGTCTATCAAATAAGTCAAGTACTCCAAACGGATTCAAGTTTTGGGTCCATCAGTTTTCCTGCCAATAATAATCTCGCCATTTATTTATAGACAATTCCTAACCCCCTTTTACAAAATCAACTCAGATAGAGGTTCTTATCAATCAATCTAAGCAAAGGTCTTGTCCGATTAAATCAAACAAAGGTTCCATCAAATTCTACCAAATGAGGGTTCCATCAAATTCTACCAAATGAGGGTTCCATCAAGACAGTATCAGGAAAAGGTTCTATCAGATCGAATCAGATAAAAATTTTCTCAAATAAAGCACATTCGATTTTGTAAGGCATACTTCATTTGCTTAGGTACATGGCTGATAGTTTCACAACTGCCCTAAGTTTATCAGTTCTCAAGGTCATATCAGAATCATTCATCACAACTGTTCATATCACAGTGTTTCAAATCATGTACAATATGGTATTGTCCACATAAGTTCAGGTATAGTTACATAAGCATGCAAGTATTCATATCAGGAGGTACGTATCATAATCAGTATAGCAGTTCCCAAATAAGCCTTATGTGCAAGAACGTGGTGCACAGTGATACATTATACAGAGTTCCTCGGTTACACATAGTATAGGATTGTTACGCAAAAGTCCAAATTAGTCACAAAAGCAAAGGTTTATGAGTCGAGCCCAGTATAGTCACATCATCCAGTCAACTTTCTACCAATCAAAATATATGGTCTCACAATTATAGAGTTCATCATTTAGGGCGCTCAACTCGGTCACACGATTACAGAATCATAATTCCAGTGGTTTAGTCATTGAAACAGTAATATAAGAAATCACCCTAAGCATAGGTTCAGATGTACATGTGCATGTACAGAGTTAATTGATACCCCAATACATATTTTACAAATTTTCCCAAATGGAGCATATATATATCCAATGAATACGGTCTCGATCTTGTGGGTCCAACCAATCTAAATACACATGCAACAGATACGAAAGGATATGCTGACTCGAATCAAATAATATCCCAAGCAAAGATGTACACATGTACTAATTCAGAATCAATCAACACATAAGCATTCATTTATAAACAGTATAAATACCTGGAATAACAATCACAGTATTCTGAGTGCTTCCTGGGATGAGTGCAATCACTCCATCCTGAGTAGCAATTCCTACCACTGGTACGGATTTAGCCGAGGCAGAGGATTCATTCACATTTCGTTCAATCCGAGGACAGTTCCTTACCGTATGGTCCATTTTACCACATCTACAATGAGCCCCAGAAATCTGATAACAAGCTCCTCGGTGTTTCTTACACTGGTGGTGGCAAAGGTTCTATCAAGTAGAGCTATGGAGGAACCTTCCAACCCATATGCCCTTAATTTACCCATACTCCACACAAATTCTTATCAAACCTTGCCAAATACTAGGATGCCCAACACGAAAATAAACACAAATATACATAGGTACATTCGCACATAGGCACACTGATATATTCTCATTTCACATATCGTACGCAATTAATCACTTACGTAACAGATAATTGCATACTTACCAAATATTGCATGCTGAACATTTACTAAGTAATCATGTACTCAAATTATGTTCATATTTCACATAGATACCCATTGACAAAATCGAATGCACATAAGCAACTTTTCATGGTTCATATGTTCATGTATATACATTATGACCAAACAGACTTGTTGTACGCATTAGTGTAACAATTCATATCTCATACTCAAATCATGTGCAGTATTTCCTTTAGCGTAGCATATCATATACATAGGCCACGGTATTGTTTCCCCCGGGCGAGGGCCTGTACCACGGCATTATTTCCCTCGGGCTAGGGCCTCATGATCATAAGCCACAGTATTATATCCCTTGGGCGAGGGCCTCTGCTACGAATACCACAATTATGTTCAAGGAAAAAATTTTGAATAATCATTAATTCATACAAAACATAGCATTTCAGGGGACTTGTCATTTTATATCATCAGAAAATAATTAAGGCTAAACATAACCTTATAGAGTTCTTATTCACCATCCGATTAAACTTGCATTATATGCTGTACAAAAATTCACAAGTATGCATATACCAGAAAGCATACATATTCCGATAATTGCAATGCAAGTAAATTACGACTTATAGCACATAATTACTCAAATCAAAACACCTAAGCATATTCTTGATGTTTTCAAAGTTCATATCAAAATAGTTAAGCATATTATCAATGCCTCCAATTTGTATTTACCACATGAATGCATCCTAGATCTTTTCTAGACACTTATTGCTCTTCTGGACAACTGTGTGAGTTATTAACTCGTGCTCTGATACCACTCTGTCACGACCCGAACCCGTCCCTATGGGTTAAGGACGTAACCTGCCAGTAATCCTGAGATTACCTATGGCCTCAAACCAAAATAGACGTAACTCAACAGAGTAAAGGGGCCAAACGGAAGCAATAATTAAAAACTTTGTCCATAGAGCCGTGCTTATATGCACTTTTAAACAACCATGCGCATATACGTTAATAACTCACAACAAAATACAGTACCACAAATTTCTTTACAAACAGGATCATCTAACATGAGTCAACCATATCAAAATATACACAGGTATACACAAAGTCCTTGCCAACAAATCAAAATGTAAATACGTGACAAAATGGCAAGGATGGGTCTCGTGCGTGAGACACAAGGCTGACTCTCAAAACTCATGTTGTTCTTGGCAGACTTCACTGGGGCCGGGGTTGTGCTTCTCTTGGCTCACTTACAAACACATCAATGAGTGTGAGCGATAGCCCAGTGAATAATATCAAATACAAAATTTACATAACATTGTAGAACAACATATTCTGAACGGCCTTGGGCCCAACTCGTAATCCTATTTAACAGATATATAACTATACGGAATACAAATCAAGTGATTGTAAAAACATTATGGCCTTTGGCCCATTCAGATTTCCATTCTTGTCAAAACGGCCTTCGGCCCATTCGATTATGTCAAAATGGCCTTCGGCCCATACATTCGTGTCAAAATGGCCTTTGGCCCATTTATTTATGTCAAAACGGCCTTTGGCCCATTCATTTATGTCAAAACGGCCTTCGGCCCCTTCATTTATGTCAAAACGGCCTTCGGCTCATACATTCGTATCAAAACGGCCTTTGGCCCATTCATTTATGTCAAAACGGCCTTTGGCCCATTCATTTATGTCAAAACGGCCTTCGGCCCCTTCATTTATGTCAAAACGGCCTTCGGCCCATACATTCGTGTCAAAACGGCCTTTGGCCCATTTATTTATATCAAAACGGCCTTTGGCCCATTCATTTATGTCAAAACGGCCTTCGGTCCACTCATTCATGTCAAAACGACCTTGGGTCCATTTATGTTTATCAAAACGACCTTTAGTCCATTCATGTTTAACAAAACGACCTTGGGTCCATTTATGTTTATCAAAACGACCTTTGGTCCATTCATGTTTAACAAAACGACCTTGGGTCCATTTATGTTTATCAAAATGACCTTTGGTCCATTCATTTACCCATGTCAGACTTACGTCCACAATCCCAATTAGCAATTCATAAAGCTTATAAGGGAATAAACAATTGGACATTCACAAGCATTCAAATATTGATATTACTCACAGTGATCGGCTTGTGGATTTGCCCTGGAGCTTGACCCTACATATTTCATGAACACAAAAGGATCACTAACAGTTCAATCCGTTCTTTAATTCACATATTCCTCTTTAGGCTTTTTTCTTGTCTCATTAACTCATTTACAATGCTTAACATATGCCTAAGAGTGCTTATAAGTGAAAGAGAACGGAAAATACAACACATAATGCATTTTCAGAATTTCAGGAAACAGGGTTCCCGCTCGAGCGTGGACTTCTCCGCTCGAGCGGACCCTTAAGCCTGCAAAAGTGCTGGTTACCTCAAATCCCCGCTCGAGCGGACTGCCTGTCTACATAGCTCCCCGCTCGAGCGTCAACTCCCCCCACTCGAGCGGGTGCCATGTCTGCCAAAAATGCTGGGAGCTCGAATTCTCCGCTCGAGCGGTACTTCCCCCGCTCGAGCGGGAGTCAAAATTCTGGAAATTCCAGGTTGTGTTCATGAGCTCCAATTCGATTTTCCAGCTACCTTACTTGCTTGCAATGGTCCAAATCTCAAATATAATCATACTAACATGGCACCAATGCAAGATTATAACATTATGAGGCTTAATTTCACAAATAAAGCACATGCATGCCCCAATCTCCCATCAAACTCGTTTACAATATACAAATTCATGCATTCAAGCTCCCATTCATATAATTTGTACATGCATGTGATGAATTAGCCACAATCTCAACTTAGATAACATAAATGGTGATCAAAACATAAGCTCCAATTTAAATTGCACATGGATCATACATCTTCATGCTCAAACATGCAAATTCAAGGTACTTCCTTACATGCATGCACATATTAAGCTTCAATTCAACAAAACCAA
Organism: Camellia lanceoleosa; assembly: GCA_025200525.1. Lineage (NCBI taxonomy): Eukaryota > Viridiplantae > Streptophyta > Magnoliopsida > Ericales > Theaceae > Camellia > Camellia lanceoleosa. The sequence continues at coordinate 198,319,110 of CM045760.1, read as the reverse complement.
CCCAATTCCATTTCAATCTTACTCTTGGTCACCAAATTAGCTTGAACACACACAAAATTACAATTATAATCCAAGAATCACTCACCTAGGAGCTTGATTCTCACAATCTATGATCAAATCTTGAATTAGACTTCAAATCTCCAAGTTTCAAGACCAAAATTGCACAATCCCTCTTTCTCTCTCTCCATGGTCGACTCTCTCTCAAATTGAGTCTAAGAATCAGCCAAAATAAGCTAAGGGAGAGAAATGAGGTGTAGTGCTCAAATACATTAAGTCCCACTAAGTCAATATAATAATATTAAACAATTTGAGCACAAAGCCATTAAATAAATCGATTTATCTGACCCGAATCAATTTTCAATTAAATTTCACCGTAGGCTATAAAAATTATGCCAATCACAATGGCGTAATCAATTTTGGGTTCTGTGGTCGATAAGGCCCTCAATTTAATTTCCAAAGCAGATTATTCGAACAGATATTCCTACGGTGAACAGATAGAATTTCAAAATCACCTATATTCACATAATGGCACATAAAATCATGCTAAACACATAATCATATTCAAATTAAGGACCAATTAGCATATTTCGGAACAGGGGTATCACAACTTTACCATATTTGATGATGCTAATTTCATGATTCAGGACAAGCTTTCAAAGAGAGTGTTTCACAAGGGCTCTAATGTCAATGGCCTTTACCATTTCTTCACATCTCCTACTCCTCGGTCTTTTTCTCCTTCACAGCATTCATTGCATTTCAATCAATCCTCTCCACCTGTTAGTGAGAGTACTTGGCATAATAGACTAAGTCATCCCTCTCCCTTGAAGTTTCAATGCTTACATAGTCTTTTACATTGTACTACTAATAAGCACACTTCACTATCATGTCTTGGTTGCTGTGTTGCCAAGAGCCACAGGCTACCTTTTCAATTGTCAAATTCTACTACTCATCAACCACTGTCTCTTGTTCATAGTGATGTATGGGGTCCATATATCACACCCCAAACCTGCCCCCTACAAGTTCGGGCATGACCTATCTAGACATGGGCGCTAAACCTGATATACATAACATAGGGAGGCCTAAACGGAAGCACTTAAGTTTATAGAATAACATAAAATCATATCTATCGAGCTACCACTACTATGTCAAGATCGCAAACATAATAACAAGAAAATAGTATACAGAAACATGCATCGGAGTATCGGTTATATACATACATATATATAGATCCAGCCTCGAGATTGGGCATATAGCAAAACATTATTGACATCTCAACCTTTATCAGGCAATTAAAATACAAGCTACAGCTTGACAAAAGATTACAAAAACAAATGGGGCGGCTCCACCTAAGTGCCTGAACATAAGGGGTTGACAAAAGACAGACGAGCTTCAAGAGTTAAGACTGGCTCCCGGGTTGATTACCTACAGAAACAGACAAAATGCGGAGTGAGCGAAGCTCAGTGAATAATAGTACCTATACAGTTCAACGCGCAATTTAAATCATAAATCATAATCATGTGTATGTGATTGCCGAGTTCATAAGGTTAACCCAGTGATGCGTTACTTTCAGAACGACCATCGGCCCCGATAACACAAAACGGCCATCGGCCCAGAAATAACAGAATGGCCATCGGCCCAGAAATAACAGAATGGCCATTGGCCCAGAAATAATAGAACGACCATCGGCCCAGAAATAATCCATATGCACACATATTCTTTCAACGTTTCCATTCACATCATTTTTCAATCATTATACATGTCAAGATAGTGACTTGCGGAGATCAAAACGTTAATAGCCATAAGCATTAACGATAATTAAATGTACTACTACTCACAGTGTTGTGGCGGGACGCTACTTCCTCCCGAAGTGTGCCCTACACACATAGAACTCACCAATTAGTTCAACTTTCTTTTAAATTCACACTGCATTCGTTAACTTCCAATAAATAAAGGAACACTGTAAAAATTTCAAATATTAATTTCACACATTCCAGTGGGTTAAACAGGTCAAATGGAGCATTCCATGTTTTTCAACTTGGGCAGACGGCGGTCATAGCCCAAGACGCGTAAATGTCCCTCAAGACGTGCCTTTTAAGCAGTGTTCAACGCCCAAAGTTGCCCCATCTCCCGCACGTGCGGCAGTGATCCCTGCATGTGCAGCGATTTTGCCGAAAATCTGTCCGAAATTCATTCAAAACCCAACTTTTTGGTGGCATCAACAAGGTTCAAAATAGATCTTTAAATGCATAAAATATGGTCTAAACATCATGTAATTTAGGAGACACAACATGTGGACATATGATTCCATAGTTAAACATGAATCTTGTACAAAGTATTACAAACATACATTCATTCTTGCTCCTTACATTTCATGAGCATAATACAAACATGAAGAATTTTATACAATAAGATCATCCAAGTCCATAATTGAGCATGATCATGCATAGATAAGGGATAAGATGAAATTTAATCTCTAAATCAATCTAACATCAACATATCTCCTCAATTAAATCCATACACATCCCATACTAAAGAAAATTCTACTCATACTCAAGAAATTCCTATCCAAAACAAGAGAGGAGGTAATTAAGGTGAAATCCACATACCTTGAGCTTAGATCTCTCACTTCCTAACCTTCTTGATGCTCTTCTTCCCCTACTTCTCAACCCTTCTCTACTCTAATCTTTTCTCACAAGAGATATATAAAATGAAGCATCTTAGTCAACATATTTGAGGAGCATGCTACATAGATATCTATATATATATATATATAATGTGGATAAGACAAAAAAATCAATCGTTTAACCATCCCCAAATTGAAATTTCACCAAAATGCTTAATATTACCTAAAAATTATACTGATCTCAAATATAACATCAATTTTGGATTATTATGCCTCTAAGGCTCCCAATTTCTGTTCTAAACATTTTAAATGTCACAGATGCTTTTTTTATCGAACAGATATAATCGCAAAATTTTTCATTAAGCATTTTCATGCACAAAATAAGAGACTTAAACATGTCAGAAACACATGCGAGTGTCGGGTTATTACACCATATGCCTCTAATTGTGGTTACAAGCACTATGTTCTTTTTGTGGATGACTTTACTAAGTTTACATGTTTGTATCCATTAGCCTATAAAAGTGAAGTCTATGCTAAGTTTGTGGAGTTTAAGGCCTATATAGAAAACCAATTTAACACATCCTTACATGTTTTACGAACTGATGGAGGCACTGAGTATTTTAACAATAAAATGAAGTAGCTTTTTTCTGCTCAAGGTATTATTCATCAACATTCTTGTCCCTACACACCTCCACAAAATGGCGTGACTGAAAGGAAACATAGACACATTATTGATATAGCCATTGCTCTCTTTCATCATGCTACCATGCCTTTGAAATTATGATTTGATGCTGTGGTTGTTGCTACATTTCTTATTAATAGGTTACCTTCTTCTAAACTAAGTAATAAGTCTCCTTTTGAACTACTATTTCATTCTTTACCAGATTATTCTCAGTTAAGAGTTTTTGGTTGCCAATGCTTCCCTTGGCTCAAGCCATATGTTTATCATAAACTCCAGCCCAAATCCATCTCTTGTGTATTTCTTGGTTACCATCCCTTTGCCAAAGGCTATCGTTGTCTTGATCCTCTTATAGGAAAAAATTATTTGTCTCGTCATGTTGTGTTTAATGAATCTATTTTTCCTTATGCTTTTCTTCTTTCTTCCTCTTCTTCTGCATCTATTTCTTTACCTCAACTTCATACATTCTTCTGGTCTTCTACTTTGCCTTCCTCTGTGATCCGAGTTCCTTTATGGTTTATCTTAATTCTCCTTCTTCTTCTCCAGTGGTTAGTACTTCTTATTCTTCTCCAATGGTCTCTTCCTCCTCTCCTTCTATTCCTCCACTTTCTCACTCCATTCCTATTCAGTCCATCTCTATTCAGCTTCCTCTTTCTATGCCTCCTTAAAACACTCATCCTATGCTCACCAAGTCTAAAACAATTCCAATTTGTTTGTCTGCTCAGAAAATTTCTCCTTCTCTTTATTCTGATTCTGAGCCTGCCACTCATAAGGAAACTCTTTTGTCTCCACTTTGGTCTAAAGCTATGTCTGAGAAATATGCTACTCTACAACATCAGCAGACCTGGTCTCTTGTGTTCTTTGACACCTCACAAGGTAGCCATTAGGTGTAAGTGGGTCTTTAAATTCAAAAGGAACTCTGATGGGACTATTGCCAGGTATAAGGCATGCCTAGTTGCTAAGGGCTACCTTCAACAATAAGGCATTGATTTTCAAGAGACCTTTAGTACAGTTGCCAAACAACCCACAATTCACATTTTGTTGTGCCTTGCTTTTCATCATCATTGGCCATTCGCCAGCTTGATATTTCTAATACATTTCTCCATAGGATTCTTGAGGAAGAGGTGTATATGTTATAACCCCCTGGTTTTGAGCAGTCTTCTTCTTCATTTCAAGTGTGTAAGCTGCACAAGGCATTGTATGGATTAAAACACGCTCCACGTACTTGGTATTCCACCTTTTCAGCCTTTCTTCTCTCCCAAGGCTTTTGCAATAGCAAATGTAATACCTCTCTCTTCATTCAGCACACTGCCACCTCATTCACTGTCCTCTTGATCTATGTTGATGACATTCTACTTATAGGCAACAATGCCTCTCATATTCAGTCTCTTATTTCCCAAATGCATCAAGCATTCTCTATGAAGGAATTGAATGATATTGCTTATTTTCTTGGCATTTCAGTTCAGTCCACTGGTGGATCAGGCTATTTTCTTTCTCAACAGAAATATGCTCAAGATCTTCTTCACAAAGCTGGCATGGCTGATTGCAAGCCATGCTCTTCTCCTATTGCAATCAGGCTCTCTCTTCTTTCTAATGCTCATTTACCCTTTGGCAATCCTTCTTTATATTGTAGTATTGTAGGAGGCTTGCAATATCTTACCATCACCCGGCCCGATCTTTCTTTGGCTGTCAACTAGTCTTGTCAACACATGCATGCCCCCACTTTTAGGCATTTTTCAGTTGTTAAACGATTACTGCGGTATGTTCCGGGCACCATTGCTCATGGTTTGACGTATCAATCTAGTACCTTTGATCTTCATGCCTTTTCCAACTCTAATTGGGCAGGAGATGTGCTTGATAGGAAGTCCACCTCTGGTTATTGCATATTTTTGGGTTCTAACCTTATCTCTTGGTCTGCTAAAAAACAAGTCACTATGTCTCACTCCGCTATTGAAGCCGAATATCGAGCATTGGCTCATGTTGCTGCCGAATTAGCTTGGATCCAAATGCTGCTCCAAGAATTGGCTATTTCCTCCCCTACTGTACCTATCTTATGGTAAGATAATGTTTCTTCTATTGCTCTTGCATCTAATCCAGTTTTCTATTCTCACTCCAAGTATATCGAGGTGGATTGTCATTTTGTTAGGAATCAGGTGCTTGCTAAACAACTGACTTTGCACTATATTCCTACTCAAGATCAGTTGGCTAATATCTTTACAAAATCTTTATATGTGGCTAGGTTCTTGTATCTTAAATCCAAGCTCATGGAGTTCTATCACCCCATCAACTTACAGGGGCATGTTAAGAATATTTCATCATCCTAGCTCAGCTCATCAGCAGTAACAGCTAAGCCTTCATCCCATATCAACTCAGCAGTTAAGTCAGCCCCAGCTTCAGTTAGTGCAGCTACAGCCACATCAGATTAGTTAGTTACAATGTCAGTTAGCTTAGGAGTTGGTTAGTATGTATATCATTGTGTACTAGGAGTTTGTTATAACTAACTCCCAACTGATCTATATATACAATGTAATCTGTACAAATCATTCATTGAGGAAAATAATAAGAATTCATCTTGAGTCTAAATTTCATCACTTTCTTTGTAGAGAGGAGAGGTGGGTTTGGTTTGATTTGGATTGGTAGAATTCTAGGAATTGTTGAAGATGAAGATAAAGATAAAGATGATGAAGATGAAGATGAAGATGTGGGTGATGATTTTTTATTTTTTGAGATGTTCAGATTTTTTGGATTTCTGATTTTGTTATTGCTATTGATTTTGATTTTGATTTTTTATTGCTAGATTTCAATTTAGTAATAATTTTTTGAGATTGGTAATGTGTCTTATATACAAATGATGTGAATGTTCATATCATTAATCAGTGTTAATATTCACATTAATTTGAAATGGAAAATTGTCATTGTGTTGTCGATCTATGTTTATATTTATACACCTATATAATCTTGAATGGTGAATATGTTTTCACTGTGTTCATTACCACTGTGATAAGGTGATGTTAAGATTCACATCATTGGCGTGACAGGCACAGTGTCACGATCCAAACTCGCTCCTATAGGTTTAGCATCATGACCGGCCAGTAATCCGAGATTACCAAAGGCCTGCTTATCAGTAATACAATAATAGAGGCTGGCTGAAGCTTGTAAATAACAAAATACAATGTCCAATGAGTTGTGAGGACTTAAAAGTAATAAAACAACTTTCATAAATGTATATACATCAGTCTAAGGATCAGGCTTATATACAAAAACACAACATAATTAGGGATTAAATCCCATTAACAAAACCAGTCTTAACTTCAGATATGATAACATTCAGAACTAGTCTCAGTAACATTCAAAACAAAAGGGTGAACTCTAAACCACCCATGAAACCTTGAAGCTTGTCTCAGTAGGAACTTCAAAGTGAGGCACAGAAGTTAGCTTGACAAAACAGAGTTTACGTTGACACCATTAAGTTCACTCTTGCACTTGATCACCTACATATAAATATAAAATAATGAGTTAGCTCCTAGTGAATAACAACTGTGTAAAGGGGTTATGAATGATGTCCTTACAGTAATTGAAATAGTCAATTTCATCAGTAGATCATTTTCTCAATCAGTATCTCTCATAACATATCAATCATTTGAAAATCATAGCAATCATACGTGGTACATCTAGTAACAGAACAGTACAGTAGGTCTTAAAGACTGAATAGTCATTTGATGGCCATCAATACAGTAAACAGTAGTTCCAAGAGTTGGAACTGACAGAGATCTCTATAACAGTAGCAGTAGCAGTAACAGATGCTATGGATGCCATGAATACAGTTCATAAAATAGGACAATAATTCATTCAGTAAACAGTATCATTTCAGAAACAAAGCATATTTGCAGTCAGAAAATAATTATAATTTGAATATAGCTTTACAATATTGTTACTCACAGTTGCCTCCTTGAAACCCGTGATCACAGTGTGGTGTCTAACCTACACAAACACATTCAAGCACAATATCTCAAAACGTGTTCAGTTCATTAAGTCGGTTCTTAAACCTATTCAGTTCATTCGGTACTTGTTTATTCGATTATTTCTATTCATTCCTTAATTTCCAAATCTTAATGCAAAAACCTCCTTGATTTGTCAAAATTAAAGCTATAACTTCATGAATATAATGATTCAAAACTTTTCTTCCTTTTTCTTATAAAATATGAAATTAAAGCTATAAGGCTCTTAGAAAAATATCTACATATATGAAATTCAAATTAAGATCAAACTAATTCTCGATTGTCAAATTCAAATTATAATTTATTTCTTAATTTTTCCAATTTTAAATTTAATTCATTTTCTTCATATCAAACCCAATTTCAAACTTATAAATTCTAAAACATAAATTAAGTTTTTAAAACCCAATTTCATGTTCAAAACTCATGCAAAATTTCATCAAAATATGAAAACAATTATGAGCCATAATCAATCTTCAATAAATCTTTATTGTATATAATTTATGGAGCTTAATTTAACAATAACTTTCCAAATTAAACCTAAAATAATTAATTTCTAATTAAACTTTATAAACTTGATCTTAGCTCCAATTCTTCATTTTCTTGTCAATTTCTTTTTTAATCACATAAAATTAATTTCAAACCCTTTTCCATTTTCCTTCAAACATGAAATCAAGTTGTAAACTCCTTTGAAAATCATTTGCACGTATGAATTTTGACATTAAAATTAACTAATTTTATATTTTTATCAATTTTCTTCATCTTCTTGCTAATTCCTTTTAATTACATGATATTGATTCCATTTTCATCTCTAATTTCAAATGTAATGTAAAGATTCTACACAAATTAAACATAAATTTCATATCTTGAGTTTTAATTTCAGAATATTTAGTTGAATCCCTTCTAATTCTTCTTGAGTTTCTTCAAAAACTTGAGCTTTCCTTTCAATTTTTCTTCTCCTCTTTTGTTTTTTTTGTTCCAGCAACTCTCTCTCTCTCTCTTGGTTTTGACCTCAATCTCACACCAAGAATGCACACACATCTATACTTGTTGACACTACATGCACACGTGCGCATTGTCTAAGGCTCCCAACACAACACTCATATGCACGCACACATTTACAGATTTCTTTGCACACACACATTTTTCAGTACACCTACACCCACATATGCTCTCAACAATTTATGGTTAAGAGTAATTTAATTAAGCAACACTTAGTCTTAATGAATCTTGATTGACATATAATTAAATTAATCATAACTAATTACAAATCCTACACAATTTAATTTGTCTAATTTGATTTTTCATTAGAACCCAATTAATTATATTTAAATTTATCAATCGGAATCAAATTTTTAATCAAATTTCCAAAAGGCTCCAAATATTGAATTAAATTTATTTTCATCCTCGATTTTGGTTTCTCACATCATTAAAGCCTTCAAGTTCATATTAATCTCAAACTCTCCGTTAATAAATTATATATTCAAATTGGACACCTCATGAGTCAATTTAATCCATAATAATTATAGTTCACAATTCTTACAATTTAATTAACTCCAATTCGGACTCAATTAATAAAATCTCAATTTTACCAAACCGAATCGAATATTTAATTAAACTCTCATATGGTCCGATACTCAAAATTAAAATAATTCAATCACCAATTATATTCTCTTGAGCCATTTAGGCTTTCAATTTCTAATTCCAAATAAATACTCAATAAAATTATACACAATTCAGTTTTCATAATTTTCATAAATCCCAGATTAAATTAGAATAATGGGCAATTAAAATTCAAATCTCCTTAATTAATTAAGTACTAATTATTATATGTGGTGAGGTCGTCACACACAATCGGTGACGAGCTTCAGCGATGTTGTTTTGTTTCCATTTCTATTTCTATTTATGTTTCTAGTTTTACTCTGTGTGGACTTCTTTGAAAGTTTGAGAGATGGGTGTTGGAATTACGAGGAGTAAGGTCTCCGGTATAGTAATGGGCTTTCTTTGTAGTGAGGGGAGGTAGGTTTGGTTTGATTTGGATTGGTAGAATTCTAGGAATTATTCAAGATGAAGATAAAGATGAAGATGATGAAGAAGAAGATGTGGGTAATAATTTTTTATTTTTTGAAATGTTGAGATTTTTTAGATTTCTGATTTTGTTGCTGCTATTGATTTTGATTTTTTACTGTTGGATTTCAATTTAGTAATAATTTTTTGAGATTGGTAATGTGTCTCATATACAAATGATGTGAATGTTCATATTATTAATCAGTGTTAATATTCACATTAATTTGAAATAGAAAATTGTCATTATGTTGTCGATCGGTGTTCATGTTTACACACTTATATAATCTTGAATGGTGAATATGTTTCCACTGTGTTCATTACCACTGTGACAAGGTGATGTTAAAGTTCACATCAACATTGCATTAAATCACACAACCACAAGTCTCAATTTTTATTTTGGATACAAACGTAATGTAAATGTTCACACTAGAACATGCGAATGTGAAGGTTTGCATGAATTTTGGAATATGAATAAAACCATGGTTTCAAAGTGTTAATTATCATTATGGAATTGTGATATTAAAAATCACATCAAAATTGCATTGCCCAAAAATCACATTAAGCCAATGATTATGTGTACACAATTGTAAACCAGCTGAAGTAATATGAATGTTCACATTAATTTTACAATCTCCAAAAATATGACAATATCAATATTGCAATAACCACAAACCATCATTTCTATGTGTACACAAACATGACGTATACGTTTATGCACAATCAAATTATTGATGTGAGTGTTAACATTACGAATAAAATGTCAAATAAATTAGTTTAGTCACATGAAACTAATAGTTATGTGTACATAATTATAAAGCAACAGAAACCAATGTGAATATTAGTATTGACTTTGTAATAGCAAACATTATGTTAACATACTAGCGTACCTTATTAGGCACAACTAAAATAACTAATTCTTGTTCTTTTGTTCAATCAATAAATATTCCAATATTTTTACAAAATTGCAAAGGATGTGAAGTTCGCATCCATTGGTAGTGGATATATTGGTTTTGTACGTAAATCATGGATTTTGTATCGGAGAAAACTATAATATTCACATCAATAATAGTTTTTGGCATGCTTGTATGCTTTCAACGCTTGGCGTGGTCGATCTTAGCGTTTATCAATGCATCAAATAATATCCAAAATGAAGTTTGCCTCAAGCAGTTCAATTGAGCCTCTGAGAACTTGATGATCGTCATCAATTTAATTAAGCCTATAATATTTGATCGGTGGTAGTTAACACAACGTATGTCAATGTGGGTGTTCCTCTCTGTCGGCGCGTTATCGTCTTTAACATGGTAATCCTCTCTATTCCTCTCTATGCAGAATTTAGGACAACATCTGCTACATAGACATGAACATTAGTGAGTGTCTATATGAACATTCAAATTGTTAACATCACAAAACAGTTAAACTTAAACCAATAATTAAGGTTCACATCAAAATCAAACCACAATTAAAAGACACTTTATTAGTTGGAGGTTAGCTTGATGTGAATGTTCACAATATATCATACAAATGGGCAGATCTACAACAATCATGTAACAAATTTATTCACAGCATGGGCCACTAAAACATCACCAACATATCATTGATTTCAAAGTATATCATATTGACAAGAACATAATTTCTCAACACAAAGGAAAAATTTACATACTATCTCAACAGTAACATTCACATAACCATATTGACCAAACCCATGTAAGAATTATTTTAGCAATAAGAATATGTAAATGTTCACACTCACATTCAAATGAGCCATATTGTGAATAATGTTAAACTTTAGAAAAATCTAATTAAGCCATAATTATAGCAACACAAAGCCATTATGTTTAAAATAAAAATGGCTTGTATAGTGTCAACATACACAGAAATATATTGAATAATATGAATATTCACACAAATTACTGAGAGTACAAAGATGAGAATAAACCTCATAATCAAATACCATATGATATGAATGTTCACAGCCATTAATAGGGGGGTGGTCAATTTAAGCCGATTGTGAATGTTCATATCAGAATAACATACAACAATAATAACAACAACTGAAACAAGTGAGTTGGTCCATAATTGTGTTTTCCATGTGAATGTGAATGTTCACTACTATTAATAACAACAATAACAACTATTACTGTAATTTTTTTCATGAAAAAAATCATATAATTGGGGGTGAGCGGTTCACATTCAATCATGAATAGTATTAATAACAACAATTACATGATTAAGGGAATAACAACAATAATATGAGCTTTCACACATTATATAAATAGAATCAAGGGATATGTGTAGAAATCCACATTGGTGCAAATTCAGGAAAAGTTTGAGGGTTTGTATAGAAAATAGGTGATGAGTACTTACGTTTGGTGACCATTTTAGTGGTTTGGTTGCCACAGGTGGTCAACAATGGTGATTTCGGCAAAGATGGAGATGACAATGGCAATTTCGGCGAAGAATGGCGCAAAGACAATGAACATCGCGATGAGACAATGAGAGGGAAAATAAGGGATTAATAACTTGGGTTTAGGTTTTGAAAGGTTGAGAGATCTTCTCTGCGATTTTCTAGAAGAGAGAGAGAGAGAGAGAGAGAGAGAGACTATTATTTGTTTCAAAGATGATGAACATGGGTTTTGGCTTGAGGGGTTTTTGGTCTTTATATAATGACTAGGACCTAATGGAATAATCTAAAACATTTTGGGTTGTATAAAATAGAACTCTTAGAAAGGAGATTTACTAAAAGAGCTCCCATTTTAGAATACTTGCCAGTTTTTTAAGATTTCAATTTGGTTCTTTCATCTAAATTGGAGGTTAAAATTAAGGGGCATTTACACACAAGTCCTAACTTATGAACTTATGCCCCATTAAGTCCAAACTAAGATTTTTTGGACTTTCAAGTCCTATTAAATTTTGAATAGTTATAATTGCCCTTCAAACAATAATTGTTCATCATTTATGATTGTTTATAAATTAAAATGGCGATTTGACATTTATTTTGATTTTCAAAACTTTAAAACATCAACTTTCAAATTGAAAAAACTAAAAAAAAAAACATGTGCAAAAAAAATTGAAAATTAAAAAAACTGAATTATTATTATTATTATTATTATTATTATTATTATTATTATTATTATTATTTTGCAAAATTGAAAATTTTATGTCTATAAAGGAGCATGATGATGGAACATTGATGTGCAAAATTGAAAAAAAAAATGAACTTTAAAATTGATAATGTTTTCAGTTTTAAAATTAGAAAAAAAAAAACTGATAATATTCTCGATTTTATTGGATAGTTGAATCAAAGCAATAAGTAAAATGCCAAAAATGTTTAATCTCATACTCTGTTTTTTTATCAATTAGTGAAATAATTATTTTGAACATTATTATAAGACTTATTGGTTCAAAAAAACGGATGATGTTCTCAGTTTTACTAAATAGAACTTATTGGTTCAAAAAATCTTAAATAAGACTTGAGCTACCATGACATTTGTAAATAGGACTCTTAAGTAATTAATTCTAAAATTAATAATTTTGGAACATTTGTCAATTTTTTAAAATATACACGTAGACAAAATAATATTAGTTTTAACTAAATCTTTCAAATTGAAATTATAAGAACTAAAATAAATTTTAAGTTAAATTATAGGAGTGAAAATTGTAATTAACCCTAAAAAAAAATAATAATAAATTGTATGCACTATTACAATTGTAGTGAAAATTGTAATTAACCCTGAAAATAAAATTGTATGTACTGTTACAATTGTGATAGCAACGTATATCATATGTTGGGATTTCTTACCAAAAACAAAAAAAAAAAACAAAAAACAAAAAACAAAAAACAAAAAACAAAAAAAAAAGTATATGTTATGGATAGTGCTTAAGGATGCGCGTGGTGCATTTTGTATGGTTTAAGATTACAATCAAAAATTAAATTATAAATGGTAGATTCACAAATAAGTAAATTATGATTTAGAGTGATTTCAATTTGCTAGTTAATTGGAAAATATTTTTAAATAATTATTAAATATTTGCATAATATATGACACTAATTTATATAATATTTTTCATTTTTCACATATATATCACAAATTAATTTTACATAATATTTTTTATATATATAATTACTAATTTATAACAGATTTCACATCTTAAATTTCTTTCACAATATTTTTATTTTAATATTTTATTAAACGTTAAAAAATATATATGTATTAACTAGTACTACATGGCAGAACATAAATTAATAGAAATTATTTATTGGGAAAATCATAAATCAGAGATACTTTTTAAAGACAAAATTTATAAATTTAATTATTAAAACTTATAAAATTTAAGATAAATTACAAATACAGCTCTAAAATTTAGTTAAAATACAAATTGTTTCATATAATTTTAAAAATTACAAATATGTCCTTGTCAAAAAAAAATTATTTAACAAGATTAACAGGATAAGTAAAATTCTTAATTATTCTTCCATACAATAATAAAATACTTGAATTGTTAATTTAAATATATTTATGACATCATTAAAAATGATTAATTGATTTGATAATGTAAAAGGATAATTGGTTATAAAATTAAAATTTTAAATGGATGGAATGTAATTTTTAAAATTATAGAATAATCGTATTTAAAATAAATATCATGGGGTGTATTTATAATTTATCTTAAAATTTATTATTAATATATAAATTTTGAAAAAAAAATTTCACTGATTTATTTTTTTTAAATTTATTCATGTGGGGGCAATGTGTGACATTAGAACATGTGCCCTGAATAAATTTTCAACAATGATTTAGACCATTAAAAAATACATCATTAATAATATTAATATATTAAAAATGACAAAAAAATAATAAAAAAATAAAAACAAGACATAAAAAATGAACAGAACCCACTACTACTTCATTAATATTTCTTCTAATGATCCTTTTTTAATGCTCTCATAAATTTTTGGCAGGGAGACATAAATTGTGGACAGCAATACAGGCTGGTTGTGGGGTGAGAAGGTGAACGGAAATAAAGCAAGAATGTCCAATCACTTCCGGTGAGTTGCAGTGGAAAAGTACCAATTTATTATTTAATAAATTTTATAAAAAAAAATTTGTCGTAAAAAAATGTTATTAATTATAAATTTTAACAATAATTTATAAAAAATTATGATAAAAAAATTACTAATTATTAATTTTTAGCGACATATATTAAAAAAAAAGTATCATAAAAAAATTATTTTATAGCAATAATTGTATCGGCACTTATTTTCAATAAGACTTTATAGGAATTAAGTCTAACTATTAAGACCTATTAATAGTTTACCTAAAAAAAAATTAGTTATTGGTCATTAATCCAGGGCTCAAGACCATGTCCATCAAAATAAGAAGCTACCCATTTGCGAGCAGCCCATGAATCTTCATAAGCTAGTCTATAGTCGACAGAGACTGCGACAACATTAACTTGGCAACGACAGAGATAAGGTGGTTGTGGTAGGTGGCGGAGAAGGGAGAGCCAAAGTAAAAGGCTCCGTCGTGTAAGTAGACGAGAAGGGGGAGCTTTTGGGGTGGTGGTGGTGGTTTTGAAGAGGGGGGCTGATATGGCAGTTTCCAGGGAGATTAGGATGTCTTTGGAGAAGACACCGGTTTTGGAGTCGGTGGAAGGTGGAAATCTGTCGGTGCCAAAGAACTATAGTTCTAAATTGCAGTATCAGGTAACGTAACGGTATCGATCGCGGAGTATCGCTATCAGTAGTATCGACTAGTACGTATCGGGAATTTGGTGTCGAGGCCGTGAAATTTTAAAAATCATTAGCAATTCATCTAAAACTCAATCTTATGTATTTTTTTTTACTCTTTTAGACTTAATTTATCACATTTTTATCAAAATTTTGATATGTAAGAGCACTTTTAGCCTTGATTTTGATTTCAATATTTATTTTTCTTGTCTTTTTTCCCTTGCTCAACTGAGACAAAAATAAATATATATATTAACATAAACGGAGGTATAGGTGTATAAACAAATAAATAGAAAAAAAAAAAAACCAAACAAACAAACCTAAACAATGGCTTAAAAAGGTACAGAACAATGGCTTAAAAAAAAACCTAAACAGTGGCTTAAAAAAAACCTATCCTCTCTCTCTCTCTCCCTCCCTCTCTCTCTGTCTCTAAAAAATGTAGAACGGTGGCTTAAAAAGGCAATTATGAAAAAAAAAAAAATTGAAATGCGAAACATAAACAGTGCATAGAAAGAAGCTTGCAAGTTGCATAGGTTCTGTGGTTGCCCACTTTTGTTAAAGCTCCACCCAAGAATATAGTGGTTGGTTACTAGTAAATAGTCCAGTAGAAGAAGAGAAACCAGCATACAAAGAATCCAAAAGAATTGAATAAGTATTGATGGGTGTTGACAAGAGAGGTTGGTTTGGTTTTGGACTTCAAATACGAGCCAGCAACTCAAGGCGAACAACAGAACAACAACACCAAATAGAAACAGAAACAACAAAATAGAAATAGAGCATAAAACAGAGCACAATTTCATCCATACCAGCGATGGCAAATCCGTATCAGAACTGTATCGATCCATGTATCGGATTCAGGCCGATACGTATCGGGAATCGGACGATACGGCTGTGAATTTCATTCCCACCGGTTTCCCGGTCCATATCCGAATCAACGGTCCAATTTTCCAGGTACGTACCGGCCGATATTTAGAACTATGCAAAGAACCACTCCACCCGACCGGCTTTGTATGCTCGGAAATAGGGATGAAATTCGTAGGCTAAGTCATTTTTGGTTGGTTCCATTGTTCCTTACTGTGTTTGCTTATAGAGGAAGAGAAGTGAAAGTGATTGAGGGAAAATAATGAGGTCTTTCATGTCTGGCTGCTATATATATGATTTGCTTGATTTTCCTTTGTTTGGCTATGGACAAATGTGGAGAGAAAGTAATTGGGAACAAATAAAATTCCTATATTTTATTTCAAGATTTTATATTTTTTATTGTATGGATTTTCATGGTGAAAGTATAATTTTTTTAAGTATATTCTAAAATTAAATGTTAACAAATTCAATTTGAATTTTTGATCTTTTACTGCCTGTCTCATATGTCTGCTTTTTTTCTAATGATAATAACTCATGTACATTAATTCAAATCTTTCATATATTGTTCACATAGAATCAAACACACAAATTATAAGATCGGTAAGACTATGGGATGACAAAATCTTCATAACTTTTTATCATATCTTAGGGTTTCGGATTCCCCCATCCCACATGCAGGTCCCTTTCTTTCTCATACTATACATTGACTAAAACCAATTGTAAACGCTGTTTTACCCTATCCATATCTTAGAGTCATGTTGCTATTCAAACTTGTCAACAAGCCATTTGGTAATGAGAGCAATTAAAAACTTCAAATAGTCACAACTTATATCAAAATGTCAAAAATTTTCTTTTCTCTTTACTTTTTGCACATCTTTTAGTAAAAAATTAAAAAGTCATGCCAAATATTCTAATTTTTTTTATCTCATATTTTAACTAAAAAGTTAAAAAATTACTAAAATAACATGTTTCTAAACGAGACCTCAGTCTTTCATCCCAATTCCTGATTCAATACCCTCTAAAAAAAATAAATTCCCGCACATGTAGCTATGAAATTAAGAAATGATTTTTGTTTTTGTAGACTTGATAATTCACACCTTGATTACAAATTTGTGAATTTTCCTAGTGTCCAAATAGCCTACACATAAACCAGCACAACACAAAACACAAAAAGGTAAAGCCTTATTAGATTACTCTTGATTGATGAAGGAGGCCAACTTTTTCAACAAAGCCAAAGCATTCTCACAAGTAGAGTCAAACAAATGAAACACGTGTTCTTCCCCTTTTGCCTCCATGATCTCCACCACCCCATCCTACTTACACTTCTTCAAAGTCTCATAATAAAACCAACCCCTCTCTCTCGTCCCATCCTTCTCAGCCACACAAACCACTACCCTCCTACACCCCATCCTCCCCAGCCTCAAATCCACAGCCGGGTTAATCCTCCGGTCGCCCCACCCGTTTGTCTCGGGACAAGCAAAAAACCATGACTTGTTCACATTCCCTTTTCTACCCACAAAATCCGGATGAACCAAACAAATTCCCACCACCTTCACCCCCACCAACTCCTCTGCCTCAACTCCTGCTTTCACCGCCGTGTTGTGGGCTATGTTAGCCCCGGCACTGTCTCCGCCGATGAAAACTCTTTCAAAATCGGCGGCGTCGTTGAGCCAGGGTTCTGGGCTTTGTCGGCCCGAATGAGAAGCAACCCATTTGAGGGCAGCCCATGAATCTTCAAAAGCCAGTGGAATAGGGTATTCCGGGGCGAGTCAGTAGTCGACGGAGAGTGCAATGACATTGGCTTCGGCGACGAGCTAGGAAGCACGGATACAGATACGGATACGGGATACGAGTACGATACGATACGGATACGGCGATACGACAAAATTCGAAAAAGTAGGATACGGATTCGGCGGGGATACATTCATAAAAATATTTTTTTTACAAATTTTAGTAATGTAGCATACACAAAAATAAAACTTCAACAATTTTTAGTAATGTAACATACATAAAATAAAACTTCAACAATTTTTAGTAATGTAGCATACATAAAAATAAAACTTAAAGCAAAAGACAACTTGATAAAAAAAGAAAAATTCCTATGAAGCTAAGAGTCTTCAAGGTCAATAGCTTCAACTTGTTCCCCTTCATCAGTGAGTTTATCAATAAGTTTATTTATTTATTGATGGCCAAGATTAAGTTTACAAAGTTTATTAATAAGTTTATTTATTTATTTATTAATAAGTTTTTTTTTTTTACCTTATTTGATTTATTAATAAGTTTACAAAGTTTATAATTTTATAAGTTGACAAAGTTTATTTTTAATAAGTTTATTTATTTATTTATTATTATTATTAAGTTTTTTTACTTTATTTGATTTATTAATAAGTTTACAAAGTTTATTTTTAATAAGTTCATTTATTTATTTATTAATAAGTTTTTTTACCTTATTTGATTTATTTTGTTTTATCAGGATTTAGGTAATAGTACCGAATACATATACAAAGGTTTTATATATATATATATATATATCTTATTTGATTTATTTTATTTTATTTACAGAGTATACATACAAAAAATAAAAAAAATAAAAATAAATATGCAAAACAGAGACAACATAGATAAAAGGAAGAGGGAGAGAGAGATCGACCAAGAGGGAGGGGAGATGAGATCGAGATCTGTCCATCTCTACCTAGACCAAAAAAATCGAGCGAGAGGAAGAGGGAGAGAGAGAGAGAGAGAGAGAGAGAGAGTGAGATCGAGTAAGAGGCAGACAGAGAGGGAGCGAAAAGGAGAGAGAGGGACGAACCTGATCGACGACCATGGAGCTCCTGTTCGCGAACCTGATTGACAACCGTCAAGCTGCTGTTCGAGACGAGAGACGACGACGAACTCCTCCTCCTCCTCCTTTGCGGCTGCTGTTCGACCTAGGTCTAGGTAAGTTTGGTTGATTTTTTTTTTTTTTTTTTTTTTTGTGTTTTATTTTATCTTATTTTCATATTTTATATTTTGATCCCATTTTAAGTTTTTTAAATTATTTTTTTGCCCTGCCGTATCCATACTGTATTCCGACCGTATCCTCGCATATCCTAGACGTATCCGAAATTCAAAAATTAAAAAAAAAAAATTGGATACTTCATTTCTCGTATCTGATACGTATCCCGCCGTATCGGGTGCGTATTCGTATCCGATACATATTCGATACGCGTATGGTGGCCATTTCGAAGTATACGTGCTTCATAGGCGATGAGAGAGGTGAGGTGGTTGTGGTAGGTGGAGCAGAAGGAAGAGCCGAAGCAGAAGGCTCCACCATGGAAGTAGATAAGGAGGGGGAGCTTTTGCGGTGGTGGGTTTAAAGAGGCGGGTTGATACGGCGGTTTCCGGCGAAATTAGGATATCTTTGGAGGAGACACCAGTTTTGGAGTCGGTGGAAGGAGGAACTCTGTCGGTGCCGAAGAACCGCTCGACCCGACCGTCTTTGTATGCTCGGAAATAGGGAAGGAACTCGGATGCTACGTCGTTTTTGGTTGAATCCATTGTTGTTGAGTTGAGATTGAGAGGATGGTGAAAAGGTGGAAGAAAATGAATGTGGAAGAGAGTGTTGGATGGTGGTGGTGGCGGTGGTGGTGAGTAAAGCATCTATTGGCTTTAAAAAGGAAGAAAGCCAGCCGAGGTTGGGCTTGACTTGCATTACACACTTGCGTTACACACACGTCAACATTTAGTGCAAATTTTTGATAAATTAATTTATATCTATGGGGCACTTTGGGAAGAGTGGTAAAAAGTTAATTTTTTGGCTTTTTAATTTTTTTAGTCAAAAAAGTCAATTTTTTTTATTCAAAACAACCTGGTTTTTTGCCAAAAAAGTCACTAAAAAAGTCAAAAAAAAATCAAAAAGTCAACTTTTTACCAACTTCTCAAAACACCACTATGTGATGTTGTGAGAAGTTGGTAAAAAGTTAATTTTTTGAATTTTTTTAATCTACTTTATCTTTTTATGAATAAAAAATGTAAGAGGTAATGGGACCCAAAATGGATAAAAAAGTTAAAATTGACTTTTTATCTGATTGCCAGAACACCCTATCTATATTTTTAAATTCTTTATATCACTGATTTTTTTATCACCTTTGTATATTATTTTTTGAAATAGTTATTTATAATTAACTTTTTTGTTTGGTGATGACTGTTACAGTGGAATTTTTTTTTTTAATTATATATATATATATATGTTTGGGTAAATTATACTGATTTTATTTTAAATTTGAGAAAAATACAATAAGTTTCACAATGTTGACATAATGAGGAATATGCAAAATACCGCCCAATCTGTTAAAATCATATCGATCCGCACTGCTCTATCCGTTAACTACAGTTTAAACTTCAAAATTTATAATACGTTTTCAAAATTGCTTCGCTTCGCTGTAGTTAATACATATATGTTCTTTCACCTATAATAAAATATCAAAATAAAAACGTGTATAAAAGAGATTTAATATGTGAAATTTATTACAAATTAAGGTTCGTTTGGAATGTGGATTGACTTTTTGGTTTTTTGGCTATTTTAGCCTGGGGTTAAAAAGTCTCGATTGGAATAGCCTTTTTGGCTCTTTTGACTTTTATAAGAGAAAAAATGAAATGATTATAGTTTGAATATGACATTTTGCCTTATTAGGCTAGAAAATCTATTTTATCTTTTTCTAACTATTTTAGTAAAAAAATACCATTTTAGCTTATGCCAAACGAAGGCTTAGGCCTCGTTTGGGAACCCTCCTTTTTAGTTAAAAAGTCAAAAATTGCTAAATTAACCAAAAAGCCAACAACCCATACAAAAAAGTCAAATATTCTCTTTTCTCTCTACTTTTTGCACATCTTTTCGTAAAAAGTTAAAAAGTCATTCCAAACATACTAGTTTTTTTTAGCTCATATTTTAGCCAAATAGTCAAAAAGTTACTAAATTAGCCTGTTTCCAAACGGAGCCTTAGTAGTTATATATATAAAAAATATTAGTTCCTGTTATATATATGAAAAATATTATGCAAATTAATATTATATATTATATAGATGCTTGATAATTAGTTAGAATATTATTTAATTCACCAATCCGCTAATCCGTCATTCGATTTTTAATTTTACTCTCAAACTATCCGAACAGCACCACATACACCGCTAGACATAATTATACTAATATTCGTTTTAGTAAAATTAAATGCACCAAAATTAATGCAAATATTATAAAAATGCAAAAAAAAAAAAATACAATATCAAATATATACATTTTGTGTAAAAAAATAACATTATTTTTTTTTATATAATTAATAATTTATTGATAAAAATATAAATAAGTATTATATAAATTAAAGTTATAAAAAAAATTAATATACTTTTGTCAAACTGTGAATTTTTTTTGTATTTTTATTTTTTAATCTAGGTGGATATTTCTTGTTTTCACATTAGATATACTATCGTGCCGTTTGGGAAGCCAAAAAGCCAGGCTTTTTAGCTATTTTAGCCACAAAAGACAAAATAGGCTTTTTTTAGTCACAAAAAACAAAACATCACATCCAACCCATAATCATTACACTCCTCTCTCACAAAAAAAGTCAAAAAAGTCAAAAAGTCAAAAAGTTTTTCTCAAACTAAACTTTTAAGCCCAAACTAAAATAACTAAAAAAATCAAAAAGTCAAAAAGCCAACTCACTTCTCAAACAGAGGCAATTGCTGCACAAGTTCAACGTGCATTGGTAGGTAGGTCAGACATGCCTTGCCCGTCCGTCTTTTCCATTATGGAAATTTAAGGGTAGGGTAACGTGATCATGGAAAAATATTATGAAAGATTTTTTATTTTTGGATTATAAATATAATAAAAATATTATATATTAATTAAAAAATAAAAAAATTTTATGAAGCATTTCATGATCCTTAATATTATTCTTAAGAAAAGGTAACAAAATTGATAAGTATCAGGGGTGACCACGGATGTGAATTGAGCGAATCGTGCAGATTAGCAGATAGATGCGATTAATTTGACGGTTTGGATTTTTCAAATTTTAAACATTTTTTTGAATTATAATTCATAACTTTTACAATTTTCAATAACTAATAATCTGAAAAAAAAAATGTATTTTTTGTTTATAATAGGCCATGACACCATGCATGTGTATTTTTAAGATATTATTTTCTTTTTCACAAAAATATATATTTTATTATTTCTATTCTATATTGTTACTTGTTAGCATTTTTTTTTTTTTAACTTCATTTACGGGCTGATCGAGTTCATGCTGGTACGGGATAGTTGATTTGTCATCCGAAATGTATTTGTAGATTTTGAAATATTTTATCTGCATCTGTTTGTTGAAAAATGCACATCCACCCAAAATGAATCAAGTTGAATTGGTCCAATCGGGTTAGACAGGTTAGACACATCCATGATCACCTCTAGTAAGTAGACAAATTAATTATGAATTAATGGTGAATAAAAAATAGAATAGTGTTATTTTAATCCAAAAATTAGATATACTTGTGAATTTCAATCATCAGCTAACTAGTCACTCTTATGTATTATTTTTCATTTTTATATATTTTTAATTATTAATTAATTATCTTAATTATGAATTATTAAATTTAAAAAGTGAGTATAAAAAGTAAATATATATATATATATATATTTTAGAAGTAAGTACATTAGGTATGAATTCTTTTTAAAACAATTATTAATGGCTTGGAATCTTTTGTACCATAACCAAATTATCATTTCCCTTAGTTGTTTGGTGTAGATGTGAGTGGGCAGAGACATTTTGTGGACCACATTGGCTCTCTTTCAAGTCTAGCCTAGTCCCAGACACGATAATTGGGCTAGTGCACTTCTATTAGTAACACTGGGCCTACATTTTCATTTTCATGTCCACTGAAAATCAAAAATATATATCTATACATTTGTTTTGTCATATGAGTGTTTAGTCTAATTATTAATTTTTTATTATTTGTCATACGTCATTTTAGCTATTATTTAAGTAAGTTTGTTTATATAGTGTTTTTTTAACTCAGTTTGTTTATATAGTATTGATTGAATTTTTTTCATTGAGTTGAATATAAATATTTGTGTTTCTTTATAGTTTTGATTTCGTTTATATGAATATGAAATGGGTTGGAAAAAATTGTTTGATTTATGAAATAGGTTATTATGGGATGAGATAAGTCTTTTTCAATGAAATGGGTTTTTATGAATGTGTGACTTCTATTTGTTTTTCTACTATGAGATAAGATAAGTCTTTTTCTATGAATGGATTTTTCACATTCAAAAATTATCACTTAGGCCAAGTTTGGGAAGACTAAATAAGTGTATTTTTTTACTTTTTATAAAATATGGGTTAGATTTGGGTTGGGTTTGAAGTGATGTGTTAGAGAGGTGATGTGACTTAAATAAGATAATGTGATTTAAATAGGATAGTGACTTTTTGACTTTTTGAATTTTTTTGAGGATGCCAAACTTGGTCGTATGGAAGGTTGAAACAGTCATTGTGCTTAATTGCTATTTGCTACTTTCAACTTGGTTTGTTTCTTTATATGTTCATAAAAATGATTTTTTGTGCTTTTTGGCACTCACATTTGCAAATTACGATGCCACATTTGTTTGGTTACTAATTGATAGTTGTAAAAAGCATGCATTTGTCTATTCTCTCTCTCAAATTGACCCCTCTATAAAACATGTACTGGTACCATTTCATCAACAAAAATAATTTTGCTTAGGTATGTAATGTTGTGTTTGAATCATAATCACTTTATATTTCCCTCATCTTTTTTTTTTCCTTTTCAAATTCCTATCTAAATTTAAATTGATGCGTATAAATTACAATTATATTTTGATCCTAACATAATTTATACCATGTCTTTAGGTAGTTCAATTTCTCCATCTGTGATACTCATGCATAAACAAACTTCTTAAAGTGGGTTGTTAACTAAAATATGCTAGGAGGCTGTTAATTTTGTGTTGATTAATTTTTTTTTAACCGATTTGCAATCTTAACACGTCACACGTGAGAGGAGGAAAGATGGTGTAACCAACAGACGTACCTGACCGTATCTCATACAAAAAAGGGACAAGGTTTTAACCATGGAGAATAACAACGGTATAACCAACAGGCATATCTCAACGTATTTCATACGGAGAGAGGGAAGGTTTTAACCGAGGAAAAAAACAATAGTGTAACCAACAGGCGTATCTCAACGTATTTTATATGGAAAGATGGAAGGTTTTAACTGAGGAGAAAAATAATGATATAACCAACAGGCGTATCTCAACGTATTTCATACGGAGAGAGGAAAGGTTTTAACCGAGGAGAAAAACAATGGTATAACCAACAGGCGTATCTCAACGTATTTCATACAGAGAGAGGGAATATTTTAACCGAGGAGAAAAATAATGATACAACCAACAGGCGTATCTCAACGTATTTCATACGGAGAGAGGGAAGGTTTTAACTGAAGAGAAAAACAATGGTGTAACCAACATGCGTATCTCAACGTATTACATACGGAGAGAGTGAAGGTTTTAACCGGGTAAACTTCTTATCCTAACACATTTCAAGTGAAAGGAGCAAAGGTGGTGTAACCAACAGACATACCTAACCATATTTCATACGGAAAGGGGGAAGGTTTTAACCAGGTAAATATCACATCCTAACACGTTTCACGTGAAAGGAGCAAAGGTGGATTCGAAGTCCAAACGTGTCTCACGTGAGTGGAAGAAGGTATGGTAGAATGACAATGGGTAACCTCTACATATAGAAGTTACGGATGCCGCTTTTCTTCCTGATCATATTCACAACTTTCCCTATTCTCCAATGGAGTGACAGACTAGGTTGGTTCAGTATCCAGAATTGAGGCGCATACACACTACCATAACCTATGGGGCTACCATACAAATTTCAAGCCGGAGATACACCCATGGGTATTTAAACCAAACTTTAGCCTCGAAAATTCCAAACATTTGCATTCTAGGCATTGCCATTCAAACTCTAGTTTCTACCGTCGCAATTGGTCTCCTAGGAACTCATTGCAAACACAACCAGGTGGCTATACCAGACAGCCTGAAGTCATTCGGGTATGACAAACACCAAAGGAATTGCACCTCTAGAGGATTTAAGGTCTTCTAGATCTTGGGAGTGCATAAGGTAGTGCAATGCACAAGATAGCGCGATTGAATTAAAGTTCACAAGACAGTGCGATGCGCAAGATAACGCTATTGAATTGAAATGCACAAGACAATCCGATGCGCAAGATAGCGCGATTGAAATGCACAAGACAATGTGATGCGTAAGATAACACGATTGAATTTGAATTTGTGTTTTGTGTGGTAGATGTTTGAAGTGAGATTATTGTGCAATAGATGCACAGAATGAGATTATTGTGCGATAGATGCACGAGGCAGGTGCAACATGCGATAGATGCACGAGGTGGGTTTGATCGTGTATATAAACAAAAATACACAAAGATATTTACATACGGTATACATATATTCATATACAGACATATATATATGCATATACAGACAAAATACATACAGATATATACATATAGTATACATGTACAAATACAAACAAGATACACAGACATATACGAATATATACACAGATATACGGTCATATACAAATATATACACAGACAATATGATCATATACGCAAGCAGGAAATATTCCATCACCGATACGGAATATTCCATTGATGGATGTCAGCGAGAAGATGCCGTTACTGAGAAGGCATATTCCGTTTGCTGACATCAGCGCACGTATGCAAAACAAAAAAAAAATAAACGAAAAAACACAAAAGGCATGGACACGGGGTTCGACCCTCTAATCTCAAGCTTAGTTTTCCAGTCCTCAACCACTGAGCCGAACCACTGAAACACGCCACTCTTGTGACAAAATATTCAAACAAATATATATATATAATACATAGGTATCCGAGACATATATACATAAAACCAAAACAAAACAAAAGAAACACTCGTTGCCATGGGAGGAGCGAACCTCTGACTTTAAGCTTAACCTTTCAATCCTCAACCACTGAGACGAACCACTGAACCCAAACCACTCTTGTGACTAAATATGCAAACAAATATATATAATACATAGATATACAATACATAT
The DNA here is from genome assembly GCA_025200525.1 of Camellia lanceoleosa. Lineage (NCBI taxonomy): Eukaryota > Viridiplantae > Streptophyta > Magnoliopsida > Ericales > Theaceae > Camellia > Camellia lanceoleosa. The sequence continues at coordinate 198,293,012 of CM045760.1, read as the reverse complement.
ACACATATATATATATACATATACAACTCTCCTGCCTCTCTCTGTTTTTGTCTCACTCTCTCTTCTTTCATCTTCTTCAAGCGTTGTGTTTGGCGTGCGATTTCAATAATCGCGGCACCTGACCAACAGGCTATACAATCCTTCATCGATTGTCAATGAACGTCTCGGCCTTTCTCCCTTTTTGTCTTCTTCTTCGCTCTCTTTTTAAGTTGAAGCCTACGAGAGAGAGAGGCAGAGCAAAAGCCTATAAACTTTCTCTGCTACCACTCTGCAACCTCTTTCTTTTGCATTACTCTCCTCTGCCATGGCTTCTTCACACTGTTCTCTCACTCTTTTTCCAGACATGAACCACGATAGAGATGACCGATTCTAACTCTCCTGAACCTCAACCATGGGCTCCTCCTCCTTCCCCTGTTTTTAGCTTTCCAGCTATGCCAGTTGAACAAATCATGGCGGTACAGTCTGACATTGAAGCAAACTCGTATATGCTGAGGTCATGTGTGGAGTAGGGGTGAGCATGGTCCGAATTTGATCAGATTGGGGTAAAACCAGGACCAATCCGTTATCTACGGTTCCTGAAAAATTGGAACCAATCCAATCTGTTTAAATCATGGAACCAATCTGAACCAATCCATTTAAATATGGATTGGATTGGTTTAGGACCACGGATTCACATAATTAAATAACAAAAATATATATATTATATATATAACACTTTAATTTCATAAAAATATAAACATAGCGTTATATTAGTTCCACAATAACGACATGTTTTTCTATAATAGCGACATATTGTTCTAGAATTTAAACAACTATAAGAAAACTGATTTCACCATAAGTATTTAGACCATTACAAATTAAAACTAAAAACTAACAAACAAAAGTAATAAAAGAAGATATTATACAGTTTTAGGTTTGAGTTTAGATTTTATATATAATAAGAGAAGATACTATGGGGGAGGATGTATAATAAAAATATATACTATTTATATACGGTTCAGATCGGTTCAAATCCGAAACCGTGGGGTTCAATCCGGAACCAATCCGTGGACTACGAATTTTTAATTCTTCAATCCGGAACCGAACCGCGGATTCAAAAAATCAATCCAAACCTATCGGATTGGATTTGGGACGGATCGGATCGGATTACAGTTCACGGATTCTTTGCTCTTTCTAGTGTGGAGACCGTGGATCGCAGCTTCCAACTTGTCTGTCTGCGATCTCCAACTTGTCCTTGCCGACCGCAGAGGGCGTGAGGTACATCAGTTAAATGCACAATTCTCCTTCCTCCAATGTATGTACAAAGACGCTCGAGTAGAAATTAGTGCGTTGAAAAAGCATAACAAAGAACTGAAACGACAGGCCACCTTCGTGGCTCGATTCGGAGTTTCTTCGCACAACCAATTTGATGGCCGGTGAGGAATAATCTCCTTCGGAAGCTCTACCAAGGCTAAGGCAGAGTCTTCAAGAGCTTCGAAGGCGTAAAGATGAAGCGAGACAGGTGATGGTAAAGTCAGGCAACGAAGCTGTGTGCAAATGAAGCCGGTTGTAATCTTTGTTGCCGAGCTGTTGCCAGAAAATCGAGAAAATGCTACTCTCTCGCTCTCTTTTTCCTTTTTTGTTTTCTCTTTTTTTTTTTTGGGGGGGGGTTTTTTTTTTAATGTTTTTTTGGGTTTGTTTGTTTGTTTGTTTTTTTTTTTTTTGGGGTTTGGCAAGTATAGCTTTAACTCTCTCTTCTTCTTCTTTTTTTTTTTTTTTTTTTTTTGTCTTTCTGGGTTTTGTCTCTATAATCGGGGATGTCATCTCCTGACTGCAATAAAATTAAGTTTCGTGTTTGCACATCAATGGCGTGACTGACATATCATTTTGAGTTTGAAAACAATTTTAATTGAATTTGAGAATGATTGAGTTTTGAACTCTGAATTGGACATTGATTCTATACCGACCCTAAACTGAACTAAATCAAAGAATGACTGAAAGAAAAACGAAGCAAAACAATCGAAACACACTTATATACACTGACTGGTATTAACAGAACGTAATAATAAAAATAAAAAATAAAAAAAAAATGACTCTAAAACAACCATTGAGCCTAAGCGATTCTGCATTTGTCTTGATGGGTTGAAATTGAAACTGATGGGCCAGCCAAAAAGTTAGCCAACGAACTCATGATCTAGCCAAAGAGTTAGCCAACGAACTCATGACTCAAGCGGTGGAGAAGATAGAATCTCCGACTCGACTATGCCCCTAATTCATTGCCTTGATTTTTTTTTTCTCTTGATTTTTTTGTAAAAATGTTTTGATCAATATGAGAGTTAAATTAGCATACTTATTCCATTTTTTGTTTTGAAATCATGTAAGCTAAGCTGTGAGTACTGAAAATTTTTCCTTTTTTAAGTCCAAAGAATGGTTCAAGTTTTGCAAAAATTGAACAATTTTCGGTAAAAATTAGTCAGCGTCATTCAAAATAATCAAAACCTATTTTTGCAAATGGCCACTACCCAACCAACATGGAATCAATCATTAGGATGCAAAGCCCCGAACTAGATAATCCTGAATTGGTTTTGTCGTAGCAATGGTGATAACCGAACTGAACTGATCCGAACTGAATGAAGCCAAGCGGAACTGGACCGAAACGAACTGAACCGAATCAAACCAACTGAACAGAGCAGAATGAAGACAAATCAAGCAAACGCGGATAGGACAGCCAAGATGACTAAAGATACACCAACCAAACATGGACGAGATGAATGAGTTGAAAAATGATGGGGCCGAACTTCAAGATGAAGCTACCTACGTATCTTAAAGATAGGAATCAGGCCAACGTAGTTCCGGCTAAGGTTCACTCGGGTATTGACATTCTCCTTTTGTGCTCTAACTTTTGTCAAATCTGCCCTTTTGGGTTTTCAACCTTGCGAGCTTTTTTCCTTTTTCATTTTTTTCATTTTTTTTTCATTCATTTTTTTTTTTTTTGGTTTTTAACTTTCTATATTTATTTTTATTTTTTTGATTTTTTTTCTGTTCTAACTTTTGTCTGGGTCGCCCTTCTGGGTTTTCAGCCCAATGAGCCTCTCAAAGATGGTACTTTTGTTTTAACTTGTCCATGTTGATTGCTTGTAAAATCTCTAGGCCATCTATGAACGACTGCTACACTTGACCAGTAGATATAATGATGTAGGGACTAGGCTAATTAGGCCTGAATTTGCCCCTAGCGTAGTGGATAGGAACTCAATTGTCATTTTTCTCTGAAATTCTGGATTTTGACTTTCTGGGCGGTCTTCATTAGGAAATAATCCATTTTTAATTCTTTGATCACATCTAACCTTATTGCCCCTAGTTCAAGGGCTGTTTCCATTTCGGCTATGCCCCCAGTTCAAGGGCTGTTTCAAATTTGAATCATATCATTGCCCCTAGTTCAAGAGGGATTGATTCCAATCTAACTCATATTTAACCTTATGGCCCCTAGTTGAAGGGCTGCCTCTGTTTGAATCATATCATCGCCCTTAGTTCAAAGGCTGTTTCCAATTTGAATCACAGGCCCTACGTAGTTCTGGCTAAGGTTCACTCGGGTATTGACACTCTCCTTTTATACTCTAACTTTTGCCAAAGCCGCCCTTTCGGGTTTTCAACCTTGCGAGCTTTTCATTTTTTTTCATTTTTTTCATTTTTCATTTTTTTTTTTGTGCTCTAACTTTTGCCTGGGTCGCCCTTCCGGGTTTTCAGCCCAGCGAGCCTCTCAAGGGTGGTACCTTATTGCCCCTAGTTCAAGGGATGCCTCCATTTGAATCACATCATTGCCCCTAGTCCAAGGGCTGTTTCCATTTCGGCTATGCAAGCCTCACATTTTTGGTTAGTTACTGAACACTTCGAATCACGGTTTGAAAGCTAAAGAGCTAAGGAGGTCAGACCTCAAGTCAAGAGGGATCCTATGCTGTATAATCAATTCCAGGCATGTCTTCATAGGACCACGCAAAAACAGTTTTTGAAATCTTTTCACAAAGTGACTAATCACTCGTACTCTTACGAAGACAAGATAGAACCAATTTGGACCAAGACTGGATCCTTCTCAGTACCCACATTAACAGAAATGATTTTATTCGTCAAAGGCTTAGCACCTCTCTTCTTTTCAGTTGATCAAAATTTGCAAATCCGGAGGAAATTCTTCCTCTTTGTTTATATTAGAGTTTTGGAAAAAGTTTTAAAAAACTTTGGTCAATGCTATGATTTAAAGGCACAGAGAAATAGGTAGACTCTATGGCATTTTTATTGAAAAGAAATTACGACTCAACGATGACCAGCGATGACAACAGACTCAAAAGAAAATGATAAAGAATAAATAGACAGGATAGAAATGTCTAAGTGAGCACTCTCGAAATCAACAAACTCTGACTCACTAAAATGACTTGAGCATGATCCCAACTCTACAACCTTGGTGGAATCAAACTTAGACTCAATACTTAATTCAGGACTTAGAATAAAACCATTCTCAAATTGCCAGTCAAAGTGTGGGCCATCCACAATATTCAAAATAAAGCCCGTGCAATCAACATGTGGTCACTCCCTAATTATAGAACCAAAACGAAACTTCAAATTATGCCCTCACTAAAAACACGTTGAACCCCACAAACTGAAATGTCTAAACCACTCATTCGAGTTTGAGAACCCCTGTATAGATCCAATACATTGCACATAACACATAGTAGGAAAGAGAACAAACACGCCTATGGAGGGTAAAGTTATCCTGTCCTATGCTTACTTTAAGGGTTAAAGTCAATGTGACATTACCAAAGAGTCCTTCGGGCCATAACCCATGAAGATCTTTAGGAAATTAGAAGAGTCAACATAGCCTCTCTTCAAAGTCTGAGAACCTTCAGATCTCAAAAGGTTATAACACAAGGCCTCCAAAGTAATGTAGAGATAGGTGTAGTGTCACAAAAAGTGTGCATGTGCTCCTACCAGTATCGGGGCAACACAAGGACTTTAAGTGCATCAATGCATGCAATGCAATAAACATATAATTGAAACAAAATTCATATCATGGAGTTCGAGTCAAGATTTTATAAATTCCCCAACAGAGTCGCTAGAAATTGTAACCTGCTCGGGGGGTACCTGCGCGCGTTAAATAGTTCAGACCCTCGATCTCTTTGATCTAGTCTCACTAGTGCAATGTGAAACATAGATGAGAGTCCAAATTTGACAACTTTTATTGAAAATCCATTTTATTGTAATTTTGTCAAAAATGGACTGCGTCATCAGATCTCAGAGTCGCCACCTAATATTTTGGAAAATTAGGAAACCTATGACTCGTGCCAAGGCCACTGTTCATCGTAACCAAAGATGCTTGGCTTGGAACCTTAGGTATGAGAGAGGAATGTCAATAATGAGCACCCTACTCACCCAATCAAAGATCGGCCTCTACTAAACCATGATATTAATTTTATTTTCTTTATATGTTCATGTTTTGATTATTTAGTAAATCCTAAAATATACTATGTGAAGCATACAAGTATAGACTAGTTTGCTCAAATTGGAACAATTCAATTTCATGTTTGTTTGTCGAAAAGGGTTTGAATTTGTCACTACAAAGTAGGCTTAAAATGTACAATCATTGAATCATTCCAACTCAAGCAACAAGCTTTCATCCACAGGCATTCAAACAGTTTATCACTTAAGCAATTAGCCACATGATAGGATGCTAAACATAATAAGAAAATTATGTACAAGCGCGATGCTAAAGTATAAAAACTCACATATTTATCTACGTCCCTCGAACAGCTACAAAACAAAATTAGTAAAATATGCATGATCTTATATACAAATTTCTAATGCAGTTCACTCATGAAATGCAACTAAAGATTCGGCTCCTAAGATATAACATGTGAATCATCCAAAAAACCATGAGGTAGCGCACATAATCACATAAGAATTGATTAAATCCACAAATACAAATTTAGCCGAATCAGGATACATGAAACATGAATGCAAAGCATGGCTATGCATGACATGTCAGATATATACATATGTACAGTTAGGGAAAGCGATTAAAGAATGGGATAGAAAGAAGCGGGGTGAGAGGATTATTACAACACTCTAAATATTACAGATTCAAGAAAGATGAATAAAATAAAATCCTCACAAACACTAAAAATAAATAAATAAATAAATAAAGAATTAAATCATTGGCACATTCCACTCATTTTCCTCGTTGGAAATCGGGCCCAACAAGTAAACCATTCATCAACTAGCAAATAACCATTTATCTTAAACCACTTGATATTGACCTTTACACCTCTGATCTCAAATACAAGTATATCATCTTGAACATGGATTGAATCACTTTGGACCTTCCATTGTGTGTCATGTTTCAAGAGACAAGCTTAGCTAAAGAAACCCATAATAGATTTGATGGTGGCAGAGTTTGTTCTCAAATCAGAGGGATCAAAAGATGGGCAATGGATAAGAAAAAAAAAAAAAAAAAGGGACTTGGAATTCCTTGGCAAAAGATTTTTAGATTGGTGTCAGATGATGATAAGATATCAACTATATCAGATAGCTGCAGCATCACTAATATTAAAGATGCACTTACAGCATCTCATCCATCACAGCATCAGTCAGTTAGAGTTTGTTAGAGTACATGCAAGAGTTAGTTGTAACTGAGTTAGTTGTAACTAATTCTAAAAGTGTATATATACACCATGTAAATGTATTTACAAAGTATTGAAGAAATAAATAAAATAATACAGTATTTCATCATGGTATCAGAGCTTTGAGCTCCTCCGAGCACAGAAATCCATGGCTGCTTCGAGTTTTGATTCTACACTTCCTCCAGATCTTTCTTTGCTTCTTTCCAATCTATCCTCCTTTATTATAGTTAAACTTGATACATCAAATTTTGTGATTTGGAAATCACAATGGTAGAAAATTTTGCGAGCTACAGAACTTCTTGGATATGTTGATGATCCAAGCTCATGTCCACCATTAACTGGTTTTGATGATTCAGGTAAGAGTGTTTCCAATCCAGATCGAGTGAAATGGAATCGTGTTGATGCACATCTATTGAGTTACATGATTGCTACTCTTTCTCCATCAATCTACTCCATGGTTTTACACTGCAATCATTGTTCTGAAGTATGGTTTGCTTTGTATAAGCGTTACACTTCATTTTCTCGATCTCATGTTCATCAATTGAAGAACCAATTGAATAGTATCTCTAAGAAAAATGATTCAATGACTATATATCTTGCAAAAATCAGAGAAGTAATTGATCAGTTAGCTCTTGTTTCGGTGTTGATTGAAGATGAAGATTTAGTGTTGATAACTCTAAACGGATTACCAGATGAGTATGATGCATTCGCTACTTCCATTCGAGCCAGATCTGGTTTTATTACTATGGAAGAAGTGTTTCTCTTCTTTGTTCTGAAGAAATCCATAGGGAGGCTAAACTCAAGAAGTCTTCTTCTGATCCAACAGTTGCCTTCTCCTCTATTAAAGGCAACTCTCCATCTCGTGGTTCTGTTTACAGAGGAGGCAGATTTCAGTCTCGAGGCAATAGAGGTGGACGGTTTCAGTCTAAAGGCTATCATTATAATGGTAGAGGTGGTGCTAATCACCGACAAGGCAGATCTTCTTTTCCTCAATCTCAATGCCAAATCTGTGGAGGTTTTGGTCACATAGCCATTGATTACTGGTATAGAATGGATTCTCAATTCCATTCTTCTTCTGGTTCCTCCTCCTCACAATCTTCTCAACACTCCAAAGCATTTGTGGCTTCTTCCAACGCTTTGGTTACAGATTCATCTTCTGCACCAATGCCTTGGTATCTTGATTCTGCGGCCACTGAGCACATTACCAATGATATGAGTAATTTGAGTTGCTACCAACCCTACCAAGGTTCTGACCAAATTACTATTGTGTCACGACCCAAACCCGGCCCTATGGGTTTTAGCATCAGAATCGCCAAGAATCCGAGATTACCAAAGGCTGTGAAACGATGTCTGATCAAGCAGTCTGAGGGCTGGCGGAAGCCAATACAAGAAATAACTAGTGCCCATTGAGTGTGAAAATCAGATGCCACAAACATTTTATGCATTCATACGATTCGAGCAGTCTGCAGTCTATATAATCATTCTGATCGGTCGATGCGAGGATCGAATCCCTCGATAACAAGACTGATAAATAGTAGACGATCTATACAAAAGTACAAAAGCAGTGAGGCGGTGGGGACAATAAAAACACCCCAAGCCATAACATGGCAACTCGGAACCTCGCAGTGAGGCACATAGGCTGGCTTGACAAAACTGGGGACCAACCCACGCTCCTAGCTCCGGTCTGGCTGCTGAGAACCTACATATATATATAAACAGTGAGCTAAAGCCCAGTGAATAACATAAAGCGTAAAGGGGTTATGAATGAATGTCCTTACAGTAATGAAATCAGTTCATTAAACAGTATTTCAGTCTTTCAGTATTTCAGTCAATCAGTCATATGTGGTACATCCATTAGCCTATAAACAGTAGGTCCAAAAGGACCGGGTCTTAACAGACCCAACAGTAATGATGGCCATCAGTCAATAACAGTATGGTTCCACAAGGGAACCGACAGAGCTCTGTAACGATGGCGATAAGTGCTACGGATGCCTGTCTGATTCGAGAATCACAGGAATACATTCATTCAGTAAACAATATCAGTTCAATAAACAATTCAGTTCAGTATTCAAAAGATAACCATTTTGAACATATCTTTACACAATTGTTACTCACAGAGATTGGGCTAATAGCAGCTAGAGCGCGTCCCCGAGAGCCAACCCTAAACAGTTAACAAATAGAACACACACTAAGTTTCACAGTTGGGGAGGATGATAATAAATCCCTAAATTTCCTCGGTGTGGTTCTATGTCTAAATCCTCATTAAGATGCCTTAAACTAGGCCTAAGAATGCCTAGGATGGGATGAGGATGCAAAGATGTGTACAGAAATCAGTTTCAGAATTTCCAATGAAATAAGGCCTCCGCTCGAGCGCAGGTTTCCCCGCTCGAGCAGACAAGCAAACAAAGGTCCCCGCTCGAGCGTCAACTTCCCGCCGGCGTGACACCTAATCCTCCGCCGGCGACATTCCTCCGCCGAGCCGGTGATGAACAATACAAGATGCTGGATGCTCGATTTCTCCGCTCGAGCGCGCATTTCTCTGCTCGAGCGGACTGTAAAACAAGTCGAAGAAAATGCTGGGAGCATGAATTCCCCGCTCGAGCGGCACTTCCCCCGCTTGAGCGGACATCAAAATTCTGGAAAATCCAGATTCAACCTCCAAGTTCCAAACCAAGTTTTGATGCTCCCAACTCGATCCTCTTGGGCCCATTTTCTGGAAAACTCTTTCAAACACATAGAATAACACGTTTTAAAGCTCAATTTAAGAAATCAAGGCCCAAGGGTGTTTCAATTAAACTCAATTTCAAACTAATTTTCAAGAATAACATGCAAGCATGACATGCATGAGTTTTTAACCAAATTCAATCTTCAAATCTTGCTCCAAAGAGCTCCAATCTTTGAAAACAATGTGGAAACATGGACTATGATAAAAACATGGACATGCATGTGACAATTAGCCAAGAACTCAACTCCAAACTCACTAAACTCAACATGCATGAAACAATTAAGGTCCAACTCAACATATTTGCACTAAATCATGGCCTAGCTCTCTAATTGGGCATGAACCATGCGAAATGAGGCTCAAAGACAACAATAAGCAGATGAGTTCCTTACCTAGAGTTCCAATTACAAGGTTTGGAGGCTTAATTTGACAATTCTCTCTAGCAACTACTTCAATTCTTCAAGCGATTCTCTGAGGATGAGCTCAAATCTCCCTCAATACTCTCCTTCTCACTCTAATTCTCTTCTTGGTCGGTTGGGACTAAGGGAAATGGCTGATCAAGATGTTTTGTTCACATGCATTAAGGCTCAAAAATATTAAACAAATGGGTCCACTAAGGTGGCAATGTGGTAAATAAGCCTAAGTTTGCAATTAGCTTATTTTAATCTAGTTTAATCATTCCTAATCAATTTTCGGATAAATATACCATAAAGTCAGATAAATTCTACCGATCATGAAACACTAGACGGTTTCTAATTCGGCCGCCGATAAGGCCTTCAATTAGCAGTTTAAACATATAAATTCAAACAGATAATCAATCAATCAAACAGATGCAATATGCAATTCAATAGATACACTTGTTCAATTTCAGTTTTGATTTCAATCGATTAGATTCGATGCCAGTTAATCCAATTATCGGTCATTATCGATTCGGTTTAACGATGTCGATGCGTAATTGAAGAGGTTATCGATAATCAGTACGAGGGTTGTTACATATTGGCAATGGTAATTCTATACCAATTCAACACACTGGTAAAGGGCTTTTACCTACTCCTCACCATTCTTTCAAATTAAACACTCATCTTCACACTTCTTCTATTTCTTCAAATCTACTTTCTGTTCACAAATTAGCCAGACATAACAATTGTTTTATTACATTTTATGATGCTAACTTTGTGATTCAGGACAAGCATTCGAAGAGAGTGCTTCACAAAGGAACTAACATCAATGGTCTCTACCATTTTCTTCCATCTCCATCTGCTACTACATGTTTTCCATAAGCTCATCTTAGTTCTAAGAATTCCTCAGCCTTTACTACTGAGGACATTTGGCATAATAGACTTGGTCATCCAAGTTTACTGAAATTGTCTCATCTTAGGAAGCATTTGTCTTTTGTTTCTAATAATGTTGCACATAAGATAGTCTCTTCAAATTGTGTTGACTGCTGTGTTGCTAAAAGCCATTGGCTTCCATTTCATTTGTCTAATTCTACTAGCAATCAACCTCTTTCCATAATTCATAGTGATGTAAGGGGGCCTTTTGAGTCTTCTTCTTCTTACAAATTTTATGTGCCTTTTGTGGATGATTTTTCAAAATTCACTTGGATTTATCCTTTATCTTCTAAGAGTGAGGTTTGTTCCAAATTCATTGAGTTTAAAGCATATGTGGAAAAACAATTTCAGACTTCTTTACAAATTCTGAGAACATATGGTGGAACTGAATTTTTTAATAACAAAATGGCTCATTTTCTTGCTTCAAAGGGCATTGTTCATCAGCATTCTTGTCCTTACACACGATCTCAGAATGGTGTTGCAGAGAGAAAGCCTAGACATATAGTTGATACCACTATTGCATTATTACATCATGCTTCTATGCCTATTAAGTACTGGTTTGATGCCATTGCTGTGGCTACTTTTTTAATCAACAGGTTGCCTTCCTCTCAGCTTGTTCATAAATCTCCTTTTGAGTTATTGTTTCACTCCATTCCTGATTACTCTCAACTTAGGGTTTTTGGATGTCAATGTTTCCCTTGGCTCAAGCGTTATGTTACTCATAAACTTTAACCTAGATCTGTATCTTGTGTCTTCTTAGGTTATCATCCATTTGCCAAAGGATACAGGTGTTTAGACCCTCTTACAGGTCGTGTGTATTTATTTGGGCATGTTCATTTTAATGAATCTTGCTTCTCTTTTCATACTATTTCTCAATCTGCACCTGAGTCTTCTTCTTTTTCTTCTTTACATCAGTTTTTTTTGGTCTTCTCCTACTTTGTCTTCTAGGCAGCCCAGTTCTGTTTCTCATCAAACTAGGTCTGCTTTCTCATTGCTTTTTCTGACAGTCCGCCAGATCCCAGCCTAGTTCTGCTTCTCTACCTTCTCATGTTCTGCAGCCCAAAACTGTTGCTTCTCCTATCTTTGCCACATTACTTACCAAAGATAGCTCTTCTTCTCTGCCTTCTCTCGCTTTTGCGCCCCACACCGCCGCTTCTCCTATCTTGTCACCGAGTTTCTTTGTCGCTCTGCGGCTGATTTGTTCTTTTGTCTTCTGATGTTCTGCAGCATAAGTCTGCAACATCACAGCCTAATGCTACCCAGTCTAGCTCTCTTTTGCCATATCCTTGTCCAGGTTCACATGTTTCCTCTGTTCCTCTGCAACATCCTATCGCTATCCAGTCCATTGCCATTCAACTTCCTTTACATCCTCCAACTAAAACCCTTAATTCTCATCCTATGATCACTCGGTCTAAAGCTTCTTTTTCAGCCTTCACACCAGCCTCAAAGCCTACTTCTTCTTTTAATTTTGAAGATACTGAACCACCCTCCTATAAAGAGGCTCTTTTGTCACCTATTTGGCTTCAAGCTATGCAAGAAGAAATGAATGCCTTGCATGCTCAACATACTTGGTCTGTTGTGTCTCTTCCTTCTCAAAAACAAGCTATAGGCTGCAGATGGGTGTTTAAAGTTAAGAGAAATTCAGATGGTAGTATTGCAAAACACAAAGCCAGATTGGTGGCTAAGGGATATCTTTAACAACATGGTATTGATTTTCAAGAGACTTTCAGTCCCGTTGCCAAATAACCTACTATTCGCATTCTCTTGGATCTTACCCTTCATAATCACTGGCCTTTGAAACAATTGGATATTTCAAATGCTTTTCTCCATGGTTTGCTTGAAAAAGAGGTGTTTATGCTTCAACCCCCTAGTTTTGTGTCTTCTTCTTCTCCAACTCATGTTTGTAAGCTTCACAAAGCTTTGTATGGCCTCAAGCAGGCCCCTCGGGCTTGGTACTCCACTTTTTCAGCCTTTCTCTTATCTCAGGGATTTTTCAACAGTAAATGTGATTCTTCTTTGTTTGTTCAGAAGACTCCTACCACTATCACTATTCTTCTGGTTTATGTGGATGACATTTTGCTCACTGGAAATGATTATTCTCATCTTCCATCCCTTATTACAAAGATGCATCAAGCTTTTTCCATGAAAGAATTAGGGGATATCTCCTATTTTCTTGGTATTTCTATCCAAGGTTCTCCATTTTCTGGCTATTTTTTATCTCAGCAAAAATATGCTCAAGACATTCTCACTAGTTTATCTGATTACAAACCATGTTCTTCTCCTCTTGCTGTTAAACCTCCTTCTAAACCTCATTCTACAGACCCTTATTCTAATCTTACACTCTATCGAAGTTTGGTGGGTGCTTTGCAATATCTTACCATTACTAGGCCGGATTTATCTCCTACTGTTAATCAATGTTGCCAACATATGCATGCTCCTACCATTGGTCATTTCTCTGCTACTAAGCGGCTTCTTCGCTTTGTCAAAGGCACCCTTCATCATGGTTTACAATTTTCTTCTAGCACGTTTGATGTTCATGCCTTTTCTGACTCCAATTGGGCCGGAGATGTTCTTGACCGCAAGTCTACCTCTGGTTATTGTATTTTCTTGGGTTCCAATCTTATTTCTTGGTCTTACAAGAAACAGCTACTATTTCTCAAAGTTCTACTGAGGCTGAATACCGAGCCCTTGCTCACACCACTGCTGAGCTCACCTGGATACTTATGCTGCTACATGATCTTGGTATTACACTTCCTACTCTTTCTATCCTCTGGTGAGATAATGTCTCCGCAATTGCTCTAGCAACTAATCTGGTGTTTCATTCTCAGTCAAAGCATATAAAAGTTGATTGTCACTTCATTCGAGACAAAGTTCTTGCTAAATAGTTGCATTTGCAATACATTCTTACCACAGCATCTCACTAAACCCTTGTCTGTTGGACGGTTTTCTTATCTCAAATCCAAGCTCATTGAGTTTAATCACCCCATCAGCTTGCCGGAGCCTGATAAGATATCAACTATATCAGATAGCTGCAGCATCACTAATAATAAAGATGCACTCACAGCATCTCATCCATCACAGCATCAGTCAATTAGAGTTTGTTAGAGTATATGCAAGAGTTAGTTGTAACTGAGTTAGTTGTAACTGATTCTAAAGGTGTATATATACACCATGTAAATGTGTTTACAAAGTATTGAAGAAATAAATAAAATAATACAGTATTTCATTAGATGAGATCTGAGATCATGATCGTGGAGCGGGGGCAAGTAATACCTACAAATAAAAAGAGATTTAAATTCGCGACCTCTCTAACATTTTTTTGTGCAGCCAATCCTCTCTCATCTCATCCTCTTTCTCTCTAAAAATTTATTTTCTTTTTCACCCATGAACATGATGCAACAACATGAACACCTACAGATGTTAACTTACAGAGCTAGAACACTCAACAACCATCACACATGGCAGTCCAGGCCACGACACCAACCTGGAACCACCAGCGACTGAAGACTCCTAGCTAAGCATATCCACACTACTCGGACGCCGGAGCTGCACACCCAAACACCGGAATACCGCTATCAACACCTCACCTAGGACCAAAACAGACACAGTCATTAAACCAAGTTGCAATGCAGAGAGTGAGCATTCATTTTATTACATGCCTTCATTGGTGGTGTTGAATGATTTACTCAACGAGAGAGAGAGAGAGAGAGAGAGAGAGAAGAGGCCATGCAGCCTTTTAGAAAGAGAGAGGTGCCTAGAGGGAGAGAAGATTGAGTGGGTCTTGTGTGTCTTTACATTTCAAAACTCAAAGCTGCCGAGAGAGAGCTAGAGATATATTTGTATGTGTGTGGTGTGTGTATGCTGTCAGTGTATGTGTTTGTGTGTAGTGATGTGTTGAAGCTATTAGTGTGTGTGTGTGCCATGTGTGCTGTGTGTGTGTGTGTATCAGTGTGTTGTGTGTGCTGTGTTTTTGTATCAGTGTGTGTGTGTGTGGTGAAGCTCAGGGTGTGTGTGTGGTGAAGTTCAATGTATATATAGCTCCCTTTTTTTTTAACTTTCAAATCTGCCCCACCCAGAGAGAGAGAGGGTGCATCTCTTTTTTTTAGTGTATCAGTGTGTGAGAAAGCCCATCCCCGAGGATCCCAAGAGAGAGAGTCTGTATCTCCCTTTTTTCCCTAGACCAGAGAGATATATTTTTTGAAACTCTTTTCTTCCATCCAACCACTCTCTCTCTCTCAAATAATCAAATTCTCCATCCACCTTTGAACTCCACTCCCACCGAATTCAACACCCCTATCTCCCTCTCCCTTTCTTTTTCAATTTCAGATTGTCTCATTTAAAATAATACACTACCCACTCCCTCTTTAACCGAACACACTTTAACACCTACTCTGCACTTATTCATTATAATTTCTCTATCATCTATTGCAACACCCCACACATCCTCACAAATATCTTATCTCCGTCTCTATTCCAAAAATATTGTCATTCCTCTAACCCTCTCTTCTCATCTTCTTATTATGCTCCACTCACAAACTCATTATAATACCAAACCCATCCTAACCAAATATTCTAACCTCTGTATATATATATAAATTGAATTCAATCTCTTTTTTTTTTAAATTATTATTATTATTATTATTTTGTTTTTTTATTATTTTCTATTTATAAAATATCAAAAAAATATTATTTATACTAATTTATATAAAAACACCTAAAAATATGTACAAACACATAAAATTATAAAATACTACAAATTAATAAAATAATAAAAAAGATTTGAGTGATATAAAATAATTTAGTCAAAATGGGTGAGGTTTGGGATTAAAATTTCACTATGATTTTTTCTACTGAGATATTCATAAAATGGCATATTCCAATTTTCATCATGGGGTGTTCAAAAGAAAGTGCTCAAGTCTTAGGGCCGGTCAAAATGAGGTGTCTACAAGGTGTTAAGATGGTTAAAAGTTGACTTTTAGCTTTTAATCAATCTTTTTGACTTTTTCAAAAAATCATTTGAAAAGTTGGTAAAAAGTTGATTTTTGGCTTAATATTTGTTTATACTATCACATCACAATCAAATAATCAAAATACCTCCACCCAATTTAGGAAATCTATAGTTTCACACATGTGGCACATTTTGCAATTGGAGGGTATAGTTGTAATTTCACATGTAACTTTTAACTACTTTCCCAAATGATTTTGATGCCAAAAAAGTTAATTTCTAACTTTTCTTATCACTTTGACATACACAATTGATTTTCAATTGATGAAGTTAGAACATAGATTTAATGATGGGGTAGTGGAACTTCTTTCTCTTAGCTCGGCTTTGGACCCTAGTGGCAATTTAGATCTTTTAATGTAGATAATATTTGCAATCTTGTTGATAAATTTTATCCCCAAGATTTCACTTCTCAGGACATCCATGCTTTGAGATGTCAATTAATACATTATAAGCTGGATGTTGTTTGTGATCCCGAGTTTTAATTGTGCCGAGAACTATTTGTGACAAGAAAGTTCAAGCATTACTGTTGGCTTCATATTTTGTACAAGCCAATCACAATTTAACACGTGGCAGGATAAGGGTAATATAGGAAGATTATTCAAGTCTTCGATCCTGATCATATATGTGGCAGCTAGTATTGGTTCTTACATGATCTGAGTAGCATTGGATCAATAAAGAGGTGCAAGGTGACGTGGCTTCAACGATTACTCAGATTCAAATTCAAATATAGGAGGGAAGCCTAACTGCAAGTGATGGCGTAGTGAAACTACTTATAAGGCAGCATGATCAACGATCATGGAGGAGCAGTTCGACGGTTTGAAGTGCAGTTCGATGGTCATCCTTGAGAAGTATAAATAGCGGAGAAAACCCTAGAAAAAACCCCCAGACTCAGATCATACAAACCAGTCTTACTTTACATATTTTCTTTTCCAGTTTTACATTTCCTGTTCTTTAAATTCCTGCTCTTTACATTTCCTGCACTTTAAATTCCTGCACTATACTTCATTCATAGGAGTAGTTTCAAGTAGATTGTTGCTGTAAACCTCTACGAGGCTGAGTTCGGATCATCGTAAGTTTTTCATTCTAATGAAATACTTCAATTGCTTTTCATTTAACTGTTATTTTGTTTAATTTCTCCTAAGTCAAGCCACCAGTAAAAGTCCTCTTCATTGAGGCTGAAAGAACTAAAACACAATCGTCTGATAATTGGTTGGCAATTAACATTTCTGTAAGGACTGATTGATCCTTGTCGGCACGCCAAGATTTACAAAAATACCCTTCGAAGCCAAAAAGCCAACATATATTTTGGCACGACGGTGGGACTAATTGAAATGGCTAGAAGAAGACAAGGAGAAAATGAACGCTTGGAAGAAGGCGAGAAGGAGAGGTAGAAATACCTAATCCGGAGGATAATGTGGTAACACATCCCGTGGAAACTCCCATATTATCGTAACCTATGGTCGAATGCATCAAGATTTCAGGACAAAAACCACATGTTCATAGTATTGGACGAAACCAAGGAATTGGACCATCCACTGTTCCATCTACTCGTCTAATAAATCCATGGGATGGCCTAGTAGATGCCATGGGACAACAATTAATGAACACAATGGAAAGGTGGGCAACATCCTTTTTGGATCGAATGAATAACCACCAACCAACAAACACAAGGCACATCGAGGAAGTTTTGAATGTCCCTCAACAAAGATTGGCTAGAGATAAACAGCCTATGCAAGTTAATGGACATTCTAATGGTCAAACTAGTAATCAGAACTATGAAATACCATCACCTCAGTCTTGGTATGAACCCATTTCGAGGCCTATAGCAGGTCAAAATGCCTCAGTACCTAACAATAAAGCCATACAAATTGGTGGATCTGGCCCAGTACAAGAAACTGGCATAAGAATGGTCACAAATCCCATGTTTAAAGCCATACCTGGTACAAGGGGGTTTACTAATCCCTTGTTCGAATTTATACCCGGGGGGTTGGAAGGTTGGCCTGCAAATGGAAGGGACACAACACTTGTTCCAGCACCTTTCGCAGGTCCTTTCGTAGGACAGGCTCAAAGGGGTTACCCACACCCCTAACAGCAACCTGCACCACAGGGACAACCAGTCCCAAATGTACCAACTTATGGACCAAGAGGACCACAAGCATCCTGTGTTTGTCCCTCCAGTAGTGGTTCAGCAGGCACAAAATATGCTCTCTAGGGACCAAATTGCTGATATTGTTAGGGAGATATATGGACCAATGGCTCAGGGGGTCCATACTCCTGTATACAGAAAATCATACCCAGAATGGGTAGATAGGGTACATGAATACCCAAGGGGGTTCAGGATACCAGATTTTACCCTTTTCTATGGGAGTGGAAACCAATCAACAGTAGAGCATATTGCTAGGTTTGCTGCTCAATGCGGTGAATTTACTATTCATGACTATATGAAACTAAGATTATTCCCAAATTCTCTAACTGGGGGAGCATTTATATGGTACATCAACCTTACACCTGGTTCCATTTAAAATTGGCAACAAATGGAAGAGGCATTTCATGCCCAATTCTTCCAATCGGAGCCAAAGGTTTCCATGGTAAACTTGGCTAGATTGAGTCAAAGGCCTGAAGAAAAGGCTACTCAGTTTATTGCTAGATTTAAAAGGGCTCGAAATAAATGTAGAGTCATCTTGCTAGAGCTAGAATTCGTAAGATTGGCTTAAAATGGCTTAGAGTTTAGGCTTCGAAAGAAGTTTGACTCAACTGAATTCAGAGATTTGGTGGAACTAACCTATAAGGTGTCTAGGTATGAAGCATTACTAGAGGAGGAACAAGATCGAAATAATGCATCGTACAAGACATATTATAGAGATTCTAATTATGAGATCGATGCAGCAGAGATTGTGGGCAAAGAACCTGTGATTTGTGAGGCATTAGTTCATAAGGATACAACAATTGACCAGCAGTTTAAAAAGAAAGACCTTCACAGAAAGTACTCTTTCGATTTAACAAAGGCAGATGACATTTTTGATCATTTGCTTGTGGCCAACTTCCTTAAGTTACCTAAAGGAGTAAAATTGCCATCTCCAGATGAACTTAAGGGAAAAGTATATTGTAAATGGCATAACTTTTGGTCTCACTCGACTAAAAACTGCATTGTTTTTTGAGACATGATCTAAGAACAAATTCAGAAAGAAAGTTTGAAGTTCCCAGCCAAAACAGAAAAGGCCATGGGGATCGACAGTAATCCATTTCCAGAAGTTGGAGAGGTGGCAGCCAATGTCATTACGTCAGACTTCCAGAAATTGTCCTTGACAGAATTGGAAGAAGTCAATATGCAGATGCATGTTGCTAACCAGGCCACCATCAAAAAGGACACCAGAAATCTGCCAGTTATTGGACAAGGTTTCTCACACCAGAGGGAACACTCTGATGAAGAATCACTGGATGATGATTCCTTAGAGGCAGCAGTAATGCAAAGGATGTGTCCTAGGTGCAGACTGAGTTATAAATGGTTGAAGGGGCTTTCAATTGATGGGAAGCAATACTACAGGGATGTTCAGAGACGCCCTAAACCAATCATTGCTTACAACAAAAGGCCGTATCCGGCTAGTGTTAGGCAGCAGCCATTGGTAGTTGAACCAGCAGTCGATGGAATGCATGCTAAAGGCAAGAGGCCCTTGTATGAGTCTAGGCCACCGAACTACTACAGAATGGAGAGCAGTCATTCTGAAAGAAGACTGGAGAAGAGTTCAGGTTATGGGATCAAAGCCAGAGATTGGCCTCCTAGACCAACCTCATGCAGGACAGAAAGTGGCCACCTTCATCGAAGGCCTGAATCAGGCTCGAAACATGAGGTCAGGACCAAGCAAGTGCCTTCACAGCCAGCTTCGAAGATGGCTTCGAAGGTAGAAAAAAGCAGTTCAACATCTGAGTCAGTAAGTTCGTGGGTACCTGGAGTTCCAGATTGGTTTGTGATGCAGAACAAACCTAGGGAAGTGCCCACTCAGAGAGATATTGGAAATCAAGGAAGGATGGTTAAACCTCCTTTGAGGGCTTCGAACAATTGGGTATTGCTTAAACACCCAAAGACGAAGGAACCAGATATTGTCCCAGTCATTTCGAGATCACAAAGGAGAAAGATTCAGCGTAGGTACACTCAGTACCAGAAAGATGTGAAAGAAAATGGAGAGAGCTCTTCATTGGTCCAGACAGAAGGAAAAAAGACTCCAAAGTCATACCACACTCCAAAGACAACTCGACAAAGCAAGGTGGGTTGCAGCAGGGAACAGCTGGCCAAGGTTCATTCTGAACTAAAAGCCAGAGAGGAGTCTAGTTTAGCAGGATTGGAGAAAGCACTGATGGAGAGTGATAACGAGACAGAAGAAGAAATTGGCATAAGCCAAAAGAAAGAAATGACGGAGGAAGAAATGTTCGAAGTCTTCATGGCTGAGCAAACATTTTTGGTTGAAAAACCAGTTGAGAAAGATCCTTCGAAGGAATCAGTTAACAACGAAGTGCCAGAGTGCAGCATGGAGGATGCTGCTGAAGTAACTGAACAAGGTGGCCAAGGGGGGAAGCAGGTACAACCAGCCATCCAATTTGGCTCATTTCCTCCAGTATCAGTCAATATGGTACACATACTGCCTCATGAGTTCCAGGCTGGAGATGAGGACCAGGATGACCAAGACATTGATCTTATTCCTGTCTCTAGTGAAGACTCACAAGTGAGTATGGTACAAGATGATTCTGGAATGGCTACCCTAATGGAAACTGAATATGAGAGTGAAGAAGAGGTGAGCATTAACCTCTCGTATCCTTTTAAGTATCCCTCGAATTCTATGACACAATATGTCAAGCCTTTGTACATCAAGGCTTTCTTCGATGGGATACAACTGAACCGAGTCCTGATAGACAATGGGGCAGTAATGAATTTACTACCGAAATCTTCTTTGAAGAAACTAGGGAAAAAGAATCCTAGGTTAATCCCAACCAGCACAACCATCGCTGGTTTTGCTGGAGACAAACAAATGGCTCAGAGAATTCTACCCATCAACCTGAGTATGGGAACTAGGGACTGCATGACAGCATTCTTCGTAATCGACAGTAATGCTAAATACAATGCTTTACTTGGAAGAGATTGGATTCACACTAACAAATGTGTGCCTTCCTTTTTGCATCAGAAAATTATGATGGCCTTAGGCAATGGAGAGACAGAGGAAATTGATGCAGATCCTCAACCTTTCATAGCCTGTGCAGACTTCGCAGAGGCCAAATCAGATATTGAGGGTGACACCACTCAAGATATCAAGGAAACCGATGGCTCAAATTAAGTGACGACTGATGAGAAAGTGACACACCTGAAGCACTTAGTCCAGTAGAGTGCTGATGAGGAGGTTGTCATTAAGGATGACAATGATGCCTGCTTGTAGGCAAAGAAATGAAACACAAGAAGCCAAGTCTTTGGCTCTAATTAAATTCTCTACATTGGATATAAAATCAATAGTCCAGAAAGTACAGGAGCAAGAGAGAGAAGCCATGATAATTGGCTGCAAGCAGAAGCAGCAACAGGCCAAAGTTTTGGCCCTTGATAAATGCTGTGCATTGGATATTGAAACAAAAGTCCAGGAGATACAGGAAGAGGAAGTCTCGTGGACAGACTTTGTCTATGAGGAGGAGGGCAAAGATGTTGAATTAAAGAACCTGGGAGCAGAACAAAGCAGGGAGAGTGCTTCGACGATAGAAGAAATCAAAGAAGAAGCTTCAGTAAGTTCTCAAACACAAGACCCCTTAGAAGAAGTAAATCTAGGGGAAGGTTCTATACAGCAACCCACTTACATAAGTGCTTGTCTGAATGTTCTGGACAGGGACCAGTTGT
Source organism: Camellia lanceoleosa (assembly GCA_025200525.1). NCBI lineage: Eukaryota > Viridiplantae > Streptophyta > Magnoliopsida > Ericales > Theaceae > Camellia > Camellia lanceoleosa. Next base: position 198,271,441 of record CM045760.1, on the reverse strand, counting down.
TGGTTGTTCTAAATAAATATAAAGATTGCTTTGCATGGTCTTATAATGAACTACCAGGATTAGATAGGTCATTAGTTGAACATAGGCTCCCTATGAAACTTAACTTCAAGCCATACAAGCAAAAACCAAGAAGAATGAGTCCAGAAGTAATTCAGAAAGTCAAGGAAGAGATTCTTAGACTACTCAAAGCAGGCTTTATTAGGACAGCCAGATATGTAGAATGGCTATCTAATATTGTGCCTGTGGTTAAGAAGAATGGTAAAATGAGGGTATGCATTGATTTCATAAACTTGAATTTAGCAACTCCAAAAGATGAGTACCCCATGCCTATAGTGGATCTGCTGGTAGACAGTTCAACTGGGCATCAAGTTTTATCAATAATGGATGGACATTCTGGTTATAACTAGATCTACATTGCAGAGGAAGATGTCCACAAGACAGCATTCAGATATCCTGGAAATATTGGCACCTTCGAATGGGTTAAAATGCCATTTGGCCTGAAGAATGCTGGAGCTACATATCAGAGGGCTATGAACACTATCTTTCATGACCTCATTGGAGGGTATTTAGAGTGTTATATTGATCACATTGTAGTTAAATCACAATCTATGAAGGAGCATCTGTTTCACTTAGAAGCAGCCTTTGAAAGAATGAGAAAGTTCAAATTGAAGCTCAATCCTCTTAAGTGTGCTTTTGGTGTATCATCTGGCAACTTCTTGGGCTATGTGGTACACAAGAAAGGAATACAGATTGACTAGAATAAAGCCAAAGCCATCATTGAAGGCAGACCTCCATCAAATGAGAAAGAATTACAAAAGTTCCTTGGGCAGGTTAATTTTCTTCGAAGATTCATTTCTAACACTGCAGGGAAAACTAAAGTTTTTTCTTCCTTATTAAGGCTGAAAGATGACGAGGAATTTGTGTGGTCAGCAGAGCATCAAATTGTTTTCAAAGGTATCAAAGCTTACTTGGCCAACCCTCCGGTGCTAATGCCACCAAAGGGTGACAAGCCCTTGAAGTTATACATAGTTGCAGTAGAAGATTCATTGGGAGCTTTCTTGGCCCAAGATAATGAAGAAGGCAAGGAGCAAGCTGTTTATTACTTTAGTAGGTTTTTAAATTCTTGTGAATGTAAATATTCAGCTGTTGAAAAGCTGTGTCTTGCTTTGTATTTTGCTGCAATGAAATTAAGATACTATCTTTTACCTACAACTGTCTTGGTAATTGCAACCACAGATTTGGTTAAGTACATGTTATCTAGACCTATGTTGAGGGGAAGAATTGGCAAGTGGATACTAGCCTTATCAGAATTTCATCTAGAATATGTCCCTCAAAGGGCAATAAAAGGGCAAGTTTTAGCCAATTTTCTAACAGACCATCCATCTCAAACAAAGAGCCAAGAGATAATGGAACTTAGGATGGCTAGTGTTGAGCCATGGCAGATGTGGTTCGATGGGCCGAAAGCCAATGGCTTAACTGGAATTGGTATTGTGATTAGGTCTCCACAAGGGGTAGAGACCACACATGGTTTCAGAGTGGATAAAGTTACATGTTCCAATAACCAAGCTGAATATGAAGCCTTAATAGTGGGACTAGAAATTCTTATTAGATTACAAGTTCATGCAGTTGGCATATTTGGAGACTCTCAATTGGTGGTTAACCAAGTGAAAGGGATTTTCAAGTGTCAAAGCATAAGCATTTTACCATACTATGTTGTTGCATTACATTTGCTTTCTCAATTTCAAATAGCAAATGTAACTCATGTTCCATGATTCTTGAATAATAGAGCTAATGATGTAGCTCAAAAAGCTTCGAACTTCAAGAGAATGGATGATGCCCAAAGGAACATAAGCCAAACAACATATCAGAAATTGATACCACCTTTGAATAAAATGAATGTGGTCTTGGAAGTCAATCATAATGACTTGCAAGAACAAGATTGGAGGCATCCAATAATGCAGTACTTGGCTAGTCCATCTTCGAAGGCCAGCAGGAAAATTAAATTGCAGTCTATGCAATATATGATATATGGCAATGCTCTCTACAAAAGGAGGGGAGATGGCTTATTGCTAGAATGTTTAGGCCCAAAAGAAGCATTAACAGCTATGGCTGAGGTTCATGAAGGCATTTGTGGTGCTTATCAGCCTGGTGTGAAGATAAGATGGTTGCTTCGAAGGCATTCCTACTATTGGCCAACTATCCTTAAAGACTGCATAGAGTATGCAAAGGATTGCCAGGCATGCCAAAAGCATGGCACAATAAGGCATGTGCCCATAACTGACCTACATACAGTAATGAAGCCTTGGCCATTCAGAGGATGGGCTATGGATATGATGGGGAAAATACACCCACCTTCTTTGAAACATCATTGTTTCATTCTAGTGGCCACTGATTACTTCACTAAGTGGGTCGAAGCTAAGTCATACAAGGCTGTAGACCAGACTGAGGTTATTGGATTTATTAAGGATCTAATCCATAGATTTGGCATTCCACAAATTATAACTGTGGATAATGGGACTGTGTTCGATGGGAAGATGGTGAAGTCCTTTGTGGCAAAATTTGGAATTAGTCTCGTTAATTCCACCCCATATTATGCACAAGCCAATGGTCAAGTTGAATCATCCAATAAATCCTTGAAAAAGGGAATACAAAAGGTTGTGGAGGACAATCCCAGGGATTGGCATAACTTATTATTGGATGTGTTGTGGGCTTATAGAACTTCCCCAAGGTCAAGCACAGGAGTTACTCCTTATGCCTTAGTATATGGGCATGATGCAGTGTTACCTGTGGAAATTAATGTTAAATCTTTGAGGGTAAGATGCCAAGACCAGCTAAATCCTGAGCAATACCATCAGAGTATGTGCTTGGAATTATAAGGCATAGATGAAGCCAGAATTCTAGCATTAAATAGCATTCTTTTGCAAAAGAAGAAAGTAGCCAAAAATTACAATAAGAAGGTCAAATACATTGGCTTTGATGAAGGTGATTTGGTATGGAAGACAATACTCCCGATAGGAATCAAAAGCCATAAGTTTGGCAAATAGTCACCTAACTGGGAAGGACCATATCAAATTCATAGAGTCCTGCCTTTTGGGGCATACCATTTGAGAAATTTGAATGGATACATACATCCCAAAAAGATCAATGGCAGATATTTGAAACCTTATTTTCCAACTATTTGGGAAACATAAGGATTAGAATAAATGTCAAGCAAAAGAACACAAGATTACTCAGATGATAGACAAGAATTTGTTTTTCATAAAGAGTTAAGTATATTTTGCCACAAATTGGCCCAAAAATCATTACAATGTCTTAATTGTTCTTTTACAACAGATTTCCTATTGCTGAGTGATGAAAACAACTGAATAGCTGTAGCCATTTCTTCTTTTTGATCGGCCAGTCCTTGGTTGGTAATTTGCAGTTTGGTATCAGTTCGGACTAAGGCCTGATTCACTGCAGATAGCTCCTCTTCAAGTTGAGCTTTCTTCTCCAGCAGCTAAACTCGAAAGCGAGAGGCAGAGGAGTATTGTTCCTTGAGTTCTAAGACTTCAATATGTACTTGGGAAACAAAACTCTGGTCTCTAGCCAATTTTTCCTCCGCAGCTTTGGCAGCATGGCAGATGTTGATGTAGAATTCGATAGCAGCTGTTGCCTGGGATAAGTGACTTGAGACATCTATGCCTGACTGTTCAGCAACTTTGCAGCACTAGAGGAACCCATCTCTTATTATAGGCCTTTGCAAAGCCTCGAAAGGGAGCCTCGAAAAGGAGATTAAAAGTTCCAGGCAGGTGTCTAAGCCCATCAGAGGTGTAGAAGGCTTGCTGCAGGAGGAATGAGAGCTTTCAAGAATTTGTAGCAAGGAGTCGGCCAAAACTAATGGCTCGACTTCAAAATTGGTTGTTGGAGAGGTAGAGGGTACATCGAAGAGACTGGCTAGCCTGGCTTCGAAGATGTCTACCTCGTCTGTAGACATGAGGGGTGCAAAGAGAGTTGTGGTGGAAAGTATAGAGGACTGCATAGTGATAGGAGAAATGGATGGAGCATCTTTGGCAGTCTCTATGGTCTTAGCCACCAAAGAATCAAGTGAAGATGGGCTGGAAGTAGGCAAAAGTAATGAACTATGAGTTGGAGAACCACCAACACCCTCAATCAGGGAATCAGATGCCTTCAAGGAAGAAGTAATGGTTGGAATTTCCTTAGAAGGAGAAGGAAGAGCAGGGCCCGAATGAAAGGTAAATTGAGACAGGTCGAAGGACAGATAAGGAAGATATGGAATCAGACCAAAAGAAAGAGTTGCAGGAATTCTGGGATTCAAAGGGGGTACATGGAATGTGGGCCTAGAAAGTGGAAGTATTATCTGAATGGCTTTCACATTCTGCATCTGATCAACTTCAACTAAGATTGAGGGAGTCCTCATTGGAAGTATAGCCTCAGTAGTTGTTGCTGCAAAAAGGAAGAAACATAAGGTCAAGCTTTAATGTCAAAATTTGATAAGGAAAAACAGCAGAAGCAGGAGAGGAATTACTTGTTCCAGAAGTATTGGCAATGATGGGGGAGCTACGAAGGGGGTAATGTACGACAGTTTGTTGCCTTCGTACAGTTTCCCTTTGTAGTGCATCAGCAGCAGCGGCTTCATCTCTTAGAAATTGTTGCTGCCGTTTCTTTTCAGCCCTCTCAAAGACAATCATTGTTTTGGAATGTTCTTGTTCTACTGCCTTGGCAGCAGCTTCATGGATAAGATTTTCAACCATGTCAGTAGCAGGAACAGTCACTTTCTTTCTCTTCCTTCTTGGCAATGATATTAATGGCTCCTTCTCAACCTCTCTCTCTTCAATTTGGGGATCATGTTCTTCAGAAGTAAGCTCCTTTTCCATTGCTTTGTCAACTGTCTCGGAATTAGGATCTTCGACCAAATCAAAAGAGGGGGCAGCCACCCTTGTTCTCTTTTTTCTTTGTAATGGTGTTTCTTGCTCTTGCTCAATCTCTCTCTCTTCATTTTGAGATTCAGATTCTTCAAGAGAGAGTACCAATTTTCTTTTCTTTTTCTGCTGTTGTCTGGCCTTGAGAGCAACTAGAGTTTCAGCTCTTTTAGGAGATTCTTCTTGTGGAGACCCTGCACCAAAATGTGTAAATATAGAGAAGACAAACAAAAGAGTTGAAGGAAAGAGGAACTTAGAAATGCTTACCCTTCTTCGAAGCAGCTCTGGTAACTCTAGCTGGAGGAGGTGAGGCTGCAGGAGAAGTTGTGGTAGCTGCAGAAAGAAGAGAAATGTTCTCAACTGTTGCTGATTTAGTCTTCGAAGGCACCCCTAATCCTATCAGTAAATCATGAGGGTGTACAGATAGGCACACTTCTATGTTGACTGACCACCAGTTCTGAAATCTTTGCAAGACTAAGCCAGAAGGAAGAAAGGGGACAAATTTGAATTCACTCAATTCCTTCAGCAGTTTGAATATTGGTGCCTCTAGTTTTGATTTGGATATTCTTAGGTCTCTAGCCGTGAGGTGGACATTCGAGTGATTGCAAAGTGGAACAGGTATCCCTTCAGTGAGCCGAAATTGTCTAGCAAACTAAGAAGGACAGTACACCTCGGATATGCATTTATAAGCTCGAGGGTTTAAAGTGCCAATAAACAACTCCCTCGGTAGCAAAATTGAAGCCCATATATCTTCGTGTGGTGAGGTGGAGCACTCCTTATCAGCCAAAAAGGTTTGCAGCCAAACAAGACCTTTAGTGGCATCAAAAGGACAAAAGAAGGTGGCAGATGGAGAAATAAGGAGTTGGTGAAAGAAAGTAAGGTAATAAGCAAAGGAGGTAAGATAAAGAGCAATCCTGGCATACTTTTCTCCATAAGTACTAGGATCCTAAATAAGGAATCTTAGACATTTGGGGTGCAAGTCAATGAAATAGGCAAAGAGCCAGCGTTTGAGCACCCAGAGGGGACCTCCTTGGTTAACATCAAGAGGTTTTTCGCAAAATTGAGAGCAAGCTCTGTAGACATGACCTAAAAGATAAAGAGCAAGAGCTATGCGTTTTTTCGAGACAAGTGCCTTCGCAAGAGGAGCGAACTCATGCATAATCCTCTGAGATGAGGTGCAAAAGAGAAATTTGCACAACCAGTACAAAATGAAGGAAAATAGGTCTCTGTCTCTCACGGGGCCTTCCCTTTTATTTTCAGCCTTTACGGTGTCGCTGTAAGAGGAGTTTAGGGTTGGAAGGGAAAATTTGACAGGGAGGTCTAGGTAATTAGGAGCAAAAGGAGAGCCAAAGGGTGAAAGCCCTAAGAGATGGAAAATATCAAAAACGATGGAGGCCATCATACCGTACCGAAATTGGAAGAAATTAAAGGCCATATTCCAAAAGCATAAAGCAGCAGGAATCAAAAAAGGGTCCTCAAGAATGAGGAACCTGGAAAGACGAAGAGTATCGAGGATACAGAGCTCCTGCAGGTCATCTTCTCTCGCAGGCACAACTCTGTCATACCATTCTTCCTATTCGGTCCTCAATGTCAACCAACAACGATGAGGTCGGGTCATCCTCCAATTCCCCCAATCAAGCCCTCCTTCATAAAGAAGAAAATGGTCCTCCAAACGAGGGTATAGAGCTGGAAGTTGAGCAGGAGCTTCTCGGAAAATAGGACCTAGGACGTACTCCTGTTTGTTACTGTGACAAGGAATGAAGAGACGTCCATCTATGGTGCTTGACTCACCAGATGTTAGCTTGGTGATTTCTTCGTCAATACATCTTTTCAAAGCCATAGTTGGGCTGATACGGTCGCCCGCAAGTACTTTTAGAGAGGAAGGATCCATTGGCAGCGAGGCAGCTGAGAGAAATGGAAAATCAGTGGAAAGAAAGGTTTGTGTGTTGAGCGAGCAAATGATTTCATAACACAAAGTAAAAGGGTTTCAAAAGCCTTTGTGTTTGGAAAATATATAAACGCTTGGTTCGTTAAACACTAAAAGTACGAATATGAAGAGTTTCCTTCAAATATTGATAGTATTTGGAGGGAAAAACACAGCCCAGTTGCTGAGGCTAGCTTCGAAGTAAAATATTTGGCTTCAAAACCAAGTTTTGGTGCCAAAAGCCAAAAAACAACGACTTTGGAACAAATAAGTCGGCTTCGAAGCACATTTCCGTACTTAAAAATGGAAGATTACTCAAGTGTTTGATTTACTTCGAAGGGGATTAAAAGACCTATCTTAGGTTTCTTAGTGAAAGTAATGTCCTTCGAAGTGAAACTTGAGACTCTGTGAGGATGGGAATTGGTGTTCAAAACACAACACACCAGTTTTTGGCGCCGAAAGTCCATTAACAACAGCTTCGAAACCAAGAAGCCGGCTTCCAAGCATATTCCCTATCCAATGGATGCAAGAATGCCAAGTGTTCATTTACTTCAAAGGGATTAAAGACCTGTTTTAGGTTTCTCATTGAAAGTGATGTTCTTTGAAGTAAAACTAGAAATACCTTAGGAATGGAAATTGGCATTCGAAACATCAAAACCAATAGTTGGTTTATATATATATTCAGAAAAGTTGTCTTTTCGAACTAAAACGGTGTAGTCCTCAAAAGGAGCTTCCATGTTTTTGAAAGTATGGACTGTTGTTCAAAGATCAATTTAAAACTGATTGATCATGATAAATCATGGACCATGTATTGGTTGTGATTGAAACAAGCTTTGAAGAGTAAGGTTGTTAAATTCGAAGCATGGATCTTGAATGGAAAACATCACAAAAAAAAAAAAAAAACTATCAACTGCATTCCATAAATTGGAAAAGTTCATGGTCGTTTTGGTTAATATTCATTTAAAACGATTGAATCCAGGTTCGAAGGAAAAGATTGTTTAGTTCAAAGCTCTGAAATTGCTTTTGAAGACAAATGGAGACAAGATCAAACCATAAAAAGAAGTCTTAGTGGTATTAAGGCAAAAAACAATTACATCGAGTGGCCATTTTTGGGTACAAACTCAAGCTCATAAAAATAGGGAATGGAATAAATAACAAGATCATGAAATTTAGTCCAATAATGATCAATGAATTTCTGTTCTTTCTTTATTCTGTCCTCTATTTCTTTCAACATTGGCTGCATGAGTTGATGTGTTCTCACTTCGTAATAGAGCTCTTCAGCCTTTATTTCGAAAGTCATTTCTCTCAATCCTTGTTCCAATATGTCTATATCCAAGTCATCCCAGTATGCAGAATCTTTATTCTTGAAATCATCGAATTCTTCAATAAAGTTTTCTGCTTCATATTGGGTATGAATTCGAAGGGACGAAAGTTGGTCTAAGGATTGTGTGGTGTTCATAAAGGTCTGATGCCAGTGGAGAAGCAATGGAAGTTGGTCCAAAAACATGTGAAGCTCTGCTTGGGCGAGGGGATTGAGAATGTGACCCCGAGTTAGAATATCACAAGTCCATCGAAAATTCTTAAGAGGGACTTCGTCCTCAAGAACATTGAAGGGCAAGTGAGAAAAAGCCGCAAGCAGAAGTTGAGCTTGTTTTCGCTCGGCCGGAGTAGGGGAAGGTAGAGGTTTGTAAGGTGGAAAGACCTTATCCGCAGAGAGGACAAGCCTCAGTTTCTCTATCCAGCAAAGATTTGGCAGAGGAGAATGTGTGGATGCTTCTATTTTAGGAGGTGGAGCAAGGGAAGAAGGAACAAGGGCATTAATATAATCAAGCTAGTCAGAAGAGAAAATCTTCGCCTTCTGAGCTAGGAATGATGGATTGTACCCTTGTGCCTCTTCTAGGCGTCGGGCAACATGCACTGTCTTTGTAGGCATGGAAGATGTATACCATGCCACAAGCAGATTCTCCTTCAAACTACGTCGATGGTCAATGGGCACGTAGGGGTAGACCACTGAACTTCGAGCATAGGAAGGAAACTCTAAAGAGTCAATGAACTCAACAAAATGATGGTTGATTCGTTCCCTCAAATCCCAGGTCTCAGGTGTTGACCAGCTTGTCCAGCCAGAAACCCCAGAAGATGAAGAAGTTGCAGTTTTATCCTATGCAGAGATTTGTGAAGAAGAGTTTCCCAAGTCCATATTTGCAACTTTCCGAATCAAAGATTTAGGAGTAGTTTGTTCGAAGCACAAGGGTGAGTCAGAAGAAGAACTTCTTGTATCTATATTCGCAAATTTCTGAATCGAAAGATTAAGGGCAATGTATTCGTAATCCAAAGGTCGATAATTTGCAAAGGCATCCATGACCTGAATATGGAAAGGTGGATAAAGGTGGCTAATTTATGCATGAAAATTCTTTCGAGGACGAACAGCATCATCATATAACTCTTCGTGTGCTCGATTAGTGGAGGAGAAAGTTGATTCGGCCACAGAAGAAGTATTAGTTTGTGCGAGTGCTAAGGTATTGGGGTGTTTAAAAGATTGAAAGAGAATTAATGCAAATAATCATCAATAAATGACGGTTGCGTTTCCAGAATATAGACCCCATGCACGTTCTAAAAAACACGGGGAAAAGGACTTTGATCCACTAATATCACCAAGTATTGGGTATATTAGTGCGGGGGGTAATGTTGGCTTCATATTTTGTACAAGCCAATCACAATTTAACACGTGGCAGGATAAGGGTAATATAGGAAGATTATTCAAGTCTTCGATCCTGATCGTACACATGGCAGCTAGTATTGGTTCTCACGTGATCTGAGTAGCATTGGATCAATAAAGAGGTGCAAGGTGACGTGGCTTCAACGGTTACTCAGATTCAAATTCAAATATAGGAGGGAAGCCTAACTACAAGTGATGGCGTAATGGAACTATTTATAAGGCAGCATGATCAACGATCATGGAGGAGCAGTTCGACGGTTTGAAGTGCAGTTCGATGGTCATCCTTGAGAAGTATAAATAGCAGGGAAGACCCTAGAAAAAACTCCCAGACTCAGATCATACAAACCAGTCTTACTTTACATATTTTCTTTTCCAGTTTTACATTTCCTGTTTTTTAAATTCCTACTCTTTACATTTCTTGCACTTTAAATTCCTGCACTGTACTTCATTCATAGGAGTAGTTTCAAGTAGATTGTTGCTGTAAACCTCTACGAGGCTGAGTTCGGATCATTGTAAGTTTTTCATTCTAATGAAATACTTCAATTGCTCTTCATTTAACTGTTATTTTGTTTAATTTCTCCTAAGTCAAGCCACCAGTAAAAGTCCTCTTCATTGAGGCTAAAAGAACTAAAACACAATCGTCTGATAATTGGTTGGCAATTAACATTTCTGTAAGGACTGATTGATCCTTGCTGGCACGCTCACATTTACAAAAATACCCTTCGAAAGTCAAAAAGCCAACAATTACATCATGATCTACAAATTGATTAAATGCATGTCAACCCTTCTTGTTTCTACGGGGACTACAGAAAGAGCATTTTCGGGTATGAAGCATGTTAAAACTGTCATTCGTAATTCAATGGAGGATGAGTTTCTTGCCAATTGTTTGTCTCTCTACCTTGAACAAGACCTTACTTTGAAAATTGATTTAGATTCTGTAATCGATAAATTCGAATCTTTAAAGACTCATCGATGACAATTTTGTTAGATTGTTTTTAATCAATAAATTTAGATATTAATCTAGATTATATTATTAAATTCTCTTTTTTCTTATGTAGTTATACTTAAAATGTATTGTATAATTTTACCTTAATATTAGCCTACCACATCAACAAATCCTGAGTCCGCCTTTGCTGTCATCAACATATTCTCTCTCTTCAACTTGGAGTCTCTCTCTAAAACCTCTCTCTTTCTCTCTCTCTCAAACCCTAGCATCGTTGTTGCCTCTACTGTAAATCGTCGCAAATCGTCACTCTCATCTCCTCTCGTTTGAGATGTAGATTAGCTTTTTAACTTTTTGACTATTTTAACATAAAATTAAAAAGTTTCATTTAGAATGGACTTTTAAATGATTATGATTTGTATGTGATATTTTATTTTTTATTCTATTTTATCTTTTTGTGATTAAAATAGCCAAAAAAAATCTTATACCAAACATAGTGCCTGTTTGGCAGAGCTTAATTACAGCTTATTTCAGCTTTCAGCTTAATTTAAGCTATTTTGATATGTTTGGTTTAGCTTATAGCTTATAACTTATACCTTTTTGGAAGTCAGAAATCAGCTTATTCTTTGAGTGGGACAGGAGATGCTTTAAGAATAAGTTGGAAATCAGCTTAAGCTGAAAGTTATAAGCTATAAGCTGTTTAGGCATAAGCTATAAGCACTTTCCCACAGCTCTACCAAACAGGGCTATAGCCTTAAATCTGAAGATCGTCGCAATGACTGTGAAGTTCATATCCATGGAAGTTAAGTTAGAGAAATAAACTCTTAAGTTCGTATCCATGGAGGAGCACCACCGTGATGCCGATATTAGTACTAGAGAAACACCACCGCGACGTCGGAGCACCGACGACACATCGCCTCCTAAAAGGCGTTCTCTCACTCCTCTCTCCTTAGATCTCCTCCGATCGGAGATGATAATGATGATGATGATGAACGCAGAATGATGATGGCATAGTTGGCGACGGTGGGCAACGAGGTCGGAGAGGAGTGAGAGTGCATAGAGAGATAGACGATGAGAGTCTAAGGATCTCGCCGATGGTCTCCGTCGAAGGATCTGAACCACAGATCATATCAGAAAATGCAACCATAGATTAGATCATACCACATTCGTCGAAGGATCGACAATTTCTGATCTTAGTCGAAGGATCTAGTTTGTGGTCATTGATCTCGTCGTTGGTCTCCGTGCTCCGCCATCTTCACGACTTGAAAGAGAGAGTGAATGCTTATGATAGATACGATGGGGGAAGAGGATGGCGGCAGCGGTTCATGTTTGTTTGATATAAACTCCAATTATGTGTAGAGATCTCAGGTCATAAATCCAAACAGCAGGAATCGTTGGTTCAATCTAAACTCCACTACCACCAAGATCTCTAAGCATGTCTCTTAGATTAGACCTGGTGTTCGATTGGTGATCCACTAGAAAATGAAGATCTGTTCAAAAAATTGAATGGATAAAAGGCAAAAAATACCTACTAATAAAAAAATAAATTTGCACTGATCATTTAAAAATATAATTTTCACAGATCAATTAAAAATTTAATTTACACAGATAAGTTAAAAAAAAATAAACATATTACAATAGATAAGTGAAAAAAATTGAACAGATAGTCAAATCAAAAAAATTAAATAGATAAAAAAAATTAAATAGATAGTTAAAAAATTTGAACAAATAAAAAAAAATTTGAATAGATAGTCAAAAAATTTGAACAGATAGATATAAATTTAAACAGATAAAAAAATTTGAACAGATAATCAAAAAAGTCAACAGATGAAAAAAAGTCAACAAATAAATTAAGAGTTAAAATTAGAAATAAAATGTCCTTTAAAACAAATAAAAGAACTTCTCACCAAACTATTTAACAAAATGTGGATCTCTCACCAATAAAAAATAAGAAAATGTCTCGTAGTTCAAATTTTGTGGCTCAAAAGTGGCTCAAATGGCCAAAACGACGTCGTTTTGTCCATTAAAGCCACTTTTGACCCACAAAATTTGAGCTACGTAGCATTGTCGTAAAAAATATCCTTTAGATTATACTCTCTTTTAAATTAGACTTTTCAATAATTTTATCATGTTATTAATTTTTTATTCCATTAACTTATATGTACCAAACAATTGAATATATTACAATGATTTAATTTGTAATTTATAATATTTCATATTTATTATATAATTTTATATATACTAACATTAGAATTCAAGTTGCTTGAGTTGTCCAAACTCATACCTAATTCTTGTTGGAATTTAATTCAATCTAACAAATCTCAAATTTAAAATTATACATTTTCAAGTATAAAAAATTTGGATTAAATTAAAATTATCAGAGCTGCTACAGAGCTCTAATTAGAGCTGCACTGTAGGAGCTCTAATGAGCTGGTTGCCTTATAAAAAAAAAAAAAAACAGTGAGGTAAAAGACAAAATGAGAGGAAGAAAAAGACAAATTAGAAGTCCTTTAGAGCTCTCATTTTAAAGGTCCAAATCATTTTTCTAAAATTATTTAGATAAGTCCCTGTAAAGTTAGCCTAGAAGTGACATTTGACTGTCATACATTAATCACTGCCTAGATAAGACCCACCCAAGTTACACCTGTCAGATGGCTTAGAAGTCACATTTGACTGTCACGTAGGAATCGTATGGGATGTGAATTTTTTTTTTAATATTTTTAATTATTTAAAATTAGGGTTAAAAATTTTATTTGAGTTGCATTTTTAGTTTTTTTAATTTTTATAAGAGAAAAAATAAAATGATTATAATTTAGATGTGACATTTTAAATTATTTTAAAGAATTGATTAAAAGTTGATTTTTTGATTTTTTTTTTTGTTGAAAAAAACGTGTAAAAAATAGAGATCATATTTTATTGTCATTTATTAAAAGTCAAAATTTAACTTTTAACCATCTTCTCAAATTAACCATTTGAATAATGTTTCGTAGCTCGATTTTTTTGAGGCTCGAGAGGCTCGAAAGAGGGAGAGGAGAAAGAGAAGGGAGGGAGAGAAGAGAAGGGAGGGAGAGGACCGTCTGCAGCTCGCAGCCGCCGTGGGTCGTCCTCGTCGCAGCCCAGCCCCGCCGTGGGTCGTCCTCGTCTCCTGCCCAGCCCAGGTCGTCTGCCCAGCCCCGCCGTCCACCGCCACCGCCTCGCCGATCGTCGCAGCAGCCTCGCCTCGCCTCCGCCGCTGCTCCCCTCGCCTCGCCACCGCCATTTTAATGGCCCCCTCCAGTTCCTCCTCCCTCCTCCTCCTCCTCCCTCCCTCCCTCCTCCTCTCTCCCTTCTTCCTGGTTTTCTTCTTCTGCAAAAAAAAAATTTAGAGAAGATGAAGTCGAAAATAAGAAAAAAAAAAAAAAAAAAAAAAAAAAACAGGGTCAAAACGACGTCATTTTGACCCTCGAGCCAAATCTCGAGCCTCAAGTTTCGAGCTACCAATCACTACTGTAACCATTTATATTATTCACTTTTTAACTTATTTTATTTTTTTGTAATTATTTTAATCGTTAACTTCATTTAAGCCTATGCCTATGCCAAACAAGGACAACATTGCAAAAAATTAAAGTTTTAGAGACCAAAATTTATGGATAAAATTATTTTTTAGGGATCAATTATTTTTGTTGCGAAAAGTGTCGTCGTTATATTTTTAGTAACGAAAATTGGACACTAATAATAAATTATTATCATTTTGGGACCAAATTTTTTGTCTCAAAAAATAACCAATTTTGAGACCAAATTATTTTGTCTTTAAATGTCTATTTATTAGTGGCATTTTTAAAATTTGTCACTAAAAGCATTGTTTTTGACTTTTTGATATGAGTTTTTGACAACTATCTTCATGATAATAGAAATTTATCTCTAAATTTCTTTTGCAACAAAATTTTTACTTTTAAAAACTAAAAAATTTAATTTCTAAAACTCTTATATGTTGTAATGCATATTAATCACTAATTGCCTAGATAAGGCCCCTAGAAATCGCATTTGATTGTCATTTATTAATCACCAATTGTAATTTAGAGACCCCCTCCAATCACCACCCCCTCCATCTCCATACACATGTGGCTAGTGGTGACTGGAGGAGAAGGAAAAAAAAAAAAAATTTGGCCAATGAAAGGAAAAGAGGGACAAAAAGGGTTAGAGGGAAAGGGGATTTGAAATATATATATATATATATATTTTATATTATTAGATAAATGTGTCTGCATATGAATGTATCAATCACCAATTGTCAAGATAAATGTGTCTGCATATAACTATCATCATCAGTCAAATTCTTACCAATAGCAAACGACATGAATTCAAATAAGAAAATGAGTGGGTGCATTAATTAGTACTATTATTAATGATGTGGTAGTAGGTCTCATTATGAATGATTTGATATTTTGATCTTGATGTTGTATTTTTTTTCTTTTTTGATTGAGTACTATGTCATTAGTGGTCTTTTTAGAGTTTCAAAATTAGTGGTCTCTATCATTGTTGATTCAAATATTAAGAACATCTTTTTTTTGGAGATGTTAGAATTGTGTATTATTCTCAATAAATTTTGTGTGGAGTCCAAAAAAAAAAAAAAAAAATTTGTGTCAAATTATAATTATTTTTTTATTTATTTATTGTAGCTAACATTTTTTTTAGTATACATACATTACATCAGGTTCTCTATTTTAAAATTAAATTTTTATAAAATATTCATTTGTATTGTTAAAAAGCAGCCAAAGCAGTAAGAGAGAAGTTACTAATTTTGTATTGTTATTATATAGTTTCATATCTCTAAAAATGAGATATATATATATATATATATATTTATATTGTTTATATCAATGTTTGAAAACCCATATTGGACGGGTTGAATCAGTGACCGGACCTAGTTCCGGTTTGGATGACCCTCTAAATCTGGACTATATTCAAAATCGACTTAGAATTTGAAACTGGAAGAACCGCCCAGTTCCATCGAAATACCCGACGAACCGGTCACAGGTCAACATAAAAACTAGCCGAGTTTGAAAAATTGAAATTTCTTCCAAAAATATGTTATGCAAAAGGTTTGAACATGGAACGAAACACATAAAAAGCAATCATTCAAGCCACTAAGTCATCAACATAATTGTTAATATGATAAGTATATATACTATATATTCAGGATTGGTTTTGGATGTTATAAAAAAGTACACTTTTTAACTTATTGGCTTATATGGGTTGAGTTTGGGTTGGGTTTGATGTAATGTGTTAGAGAGGTGATGTGATTTAAATAAAATGATGTGACTTAAATAGGATAGTGACTTTTCGACTTTTTGTATTATTTAGGTTATGCCAAACTTGGCCTCAATATTATCTTAATTATTTTTACTAAAAATCAATATATAAAAAACATAAAATAAATTTTAAGAAATATTTTTTTTTGTAATTGCTTATTAATTTTAATATCTACATCTTTTATACTTATAAATTTTAATATATTTATGATATCACGGTTCAATTCCGGTTCACCAGCGGTTGAATCAGTGATCCATCCGTCCGATCACTTTTCCGGCTCACTTACCGATCCGATTTTCAAAACATTGGTTTGTATAAATATATGTATGTAGTTTCATATTCTAAAATAAAAAATATGATGGTGCAACAGTTGGTCATCTAGCAAGATATACCCCGATAGGATGTTCGGTAAATATTGTATTTCATATTAAAATAAAAAAAAGGCCTCAACCAGTTGTCGGTAGGATGTCCGATTGGATGACTAACAAGATGGGTAGTCACTATTAAGAATAAATAATAAAATATTATATCACCTGTGAACAATGTATCATCGTAACATATAGTGATGTACTATAACAATGCCAAATTTAATTTTGGTGTAGCGAAATTGATGGAAGAGTGATTTTGAAACTTGCCTTGCTAATACAACCCCAAAACTAGTATAACCAGTCTAATGTGAATATTCTTTGTGTGTTATATAATAAAAATAGGGCCCAATTTTGTCCGAAGTCATATGGTCTAAATTGATCGTATTTGTTCTCAAAAAAAGAAAAAAACTTACATATAGATTTTAATAGATGGATTTATTGTCCAACAGGTTCTTTGAAAATTAATAGCATTTTTCATCAAACACTATTAAAAAAATGTCACTAAACAATTTAAAAATTTTGTTACAAAAAATGTTACTAATTATAAGTTTTAGCGACAATTTTTAAAAAAATCATCTCAAAAAAAAAGTTATTAATTTTTAACTTTTAACAATAATTTAAAAATTTTGTCTGAGAAAAAATATTTGCCAAAATTCTCCATGGTGAAGAGGAAAAACAAAGATATGGATATCACCGCAGTTCAAAAAATAAAAAAATAAAAAATAAAAAAATAACACGTACAAGTAAGAAGTGAGAACATGAAAATAAAAGAAAATCTACACATCATGAAAAATACCAAGAAAATTATTTAAATTTTTTAGATTTATTATGTATGTTTAATTTTATTGACTTGGGATCACAATGTAAATAAGTCTTGATCATTCATTATGAATTCTCGATAAATTTTAAAAAAAAATTTAGATCTCTAAAATTACTCAAAAGATAATAAAGCACGAGTCCCATAACTTCCAACTTCGAACATTCTCCCACCTTAAACTTGATTGAGGAAAGAAGCCATTTTTTTGAGCAAAATCACAGCATTCTCACAAGTAGGGTTAACCAGATGAAACACATGGCCTTCATTAGGTGAGTCCAGAATCTCCAACACACCGCCCCACCCACTCTTTCCTAGTGACTCATAATAGAACAAACCCCCATCTCTTGCCCCATCATTCTCCGCCACGCAAACCAGCACCCTGCTGCACGCTAGCCTCGACAACCTCGGATCCACAGCCGGGTTTATCCGTGGATCATCCGACCCGGTTGTTGTCGGACACACAAAACGCCACAACTCATGAAAATCCCCTTGTTTGTTTGCAAAACCTGTTGGAGAGCTCTAATAATGTTGGTGCATATTTCAGCAAAAGACAAAATTAGAATTATAAAATATAAAACTATTTGTGTTCATCTCCACCATCTAGCTCAATATATTTGTGTTCATCCTTACCAAATTTTTAAAAAGTGGTGTTATATAACAATTATAATAGCAAATGCTATTTGTTACATTTACTTTTATAATGTGATGAAAATTTGTATGTGTAATGGCCGTAGTGCCGTAATGGCCACAACGGCCTGTTACATACTGTTATATACTTTTACAATATTTTAAATAATTTCTTTTTTAAAAATAAAAATAAAAATTTATGAAAAAAAAAGAATGAATACTCAAGTGATTTAAATCTAAAGATAAAACATTATATGAATTTTTTTTCTTTAAAATTTTTATTTTATTATATTAGCATGTAAAATAAAATATATATAAACAGTGGTTATATTTACTTTTATAATCTTTTCATTTAATATTTAATTTTAAATATTTTTTCTTATGTTTCGTCTAAAAAATATCTTTTCAAAAAATAAATAAATCAGTAGCTCAAAAATAATTTTTGTTTATGGCACAATTTTTATTTTTATAATCACTTCATTTAATACTTAATTGTAAATAATTTTATTTAATTAGTTGTAAAGTGCTGTCTAAAAAAATGCCTTTTGAAAAAAATATGTGGGGACATATTTTGTGAATGACAGCATGTGGCTAAGGTGACGCCGAAGTGTCAGCTGAGGTGCTACGTGGCCTGGTCATGCTGCCGAGATTATTTGCATAGATACTGAAATTCGAAATAAGCGGATAAGGGACAAAATCCTAAAACTATAGAGGATCTCAGTCTGGATAAAGATAAAACTCTTAGGGAGTTTATCTCTATCTAGCTGAGGATCCAGGATGAGCATTGAGCCTGAGTCCATTGAAGTAAGGCTTCTGCAAGGATTAGGTCAGTGTTGGCTACAAAAATAATACACCTCCGTGGGTCTCAGGTATGGGTGATATACGAAGAGTAATAAGTTCTTTCTTGTGAGTTAAGCTCAATTAGCTATCTTTGAGAGATATTTGATTACTGACTTGATCATCGGAGTACCCCCGGGTGGACGAACCACCGCCGGATTCTTATCTTTTCTGTTACAGTTTGTTCGAGCTTAATCTATTCTACCATTGCTCTCTAGGTGAGTTTCCTGTTTGGTTATATGGTCAAAAATCAACACCCACAATTTGGCACTCTCTATGGGAATGTAAGGAGAATAAATAGCTAACGACAAGCAGAAAGAAAAGATCGAGGACGATATCCCTAGTGGGAGTGGTAAGCATGCCGATCCAAATATGGAGGAAGAAAACCATAACAAAGGAACATGGGATCAGAATCCCAGGGAAAAAGACGTTGGCCAAGAGGGAGACGCACCGAAAAAAGCAAGTCGAGACAAGTATTACAACGAAAGAGACCTCCAAGTATGGAAAGACAGATGCCTAAAAAGAGACGTCGAGATGAAGAGAATGGCAAACAAGTTGGTAGACCTACAATCGGTTATCAACTTTATGATGCAAAACAATGCCATGCAGCCATCGTTTCCATTAAAGGATACACCGATTCCAGCAGCCAAGAACGATGCCTAGAAAGACGGGCAGAAAGCAATCCCAATAGTCCCTCAGTATGACAAAGTGAAAGAACGCTCACATTGGCCTTCACGAGATGCCAGGCGAACAGAGTCAATGAGAGGAGAGTCTCAGAGAACGCCTCGTACCAAGGGAACTTATGCCAAGGAACCTCGGCATGTTCAAAGGAAGGAACTTTGTTTTGATACAATGAATAAAGAGAAGTCCAAGAGGACGCATAACGACACTGGGAGCAGTGTACCAAAAAAAGTTTAAATCCGTTGACAGTTGAGCTTCTGGTTGGACTAAGGAGGATTTGAGGGATTACCTCTAGAGAAAGCGGAAGAACACCGAGGTCACATCACCCGTCAAGCCGAGAACATCATTTTCAGTAGAGTTAGATAGGTTTGAGGCCCCAAAAAGGTTCCATATGCCGAGGTTCCCGATATATGACGGTAAATCAGATCTGAACTTTCATGTCAGCTTACACCTAAATTCGATGGCCTTATATACTGGGAATGAACCATTATTGTGCAAGGTATTCCCCTCATCCTTTGGAAAAATTGTATCGGATTGGTTTCACAAGTTGCCGAAAAGTACTGTGAAAAGTTGGGAAGGTGTGGCCGAGATGTTCGTAGCCAGGTTTGTCACGAACAAGCTGCAACCATTAAGGGTAGACTCCCTAATGGCTCTGAAAATTAGCGAAGGTGAAAGCCTCAGGTCTTATGCCAAAAGGTATTATGAGGTGTTCAACCGAATATCAGGATGTAACCAAGAGTTGGCGGTCATGTCTTTTAAGAACGGCCTAGAGGATGATTACATGTTTCGGAAGTCGCTGGCAAAAACTCTGCCAAAAAGTATGGAGGAGCTCATGACGAGGATCGAGAAATATGCTAGAGCATGAGAGATACGTCGGGAACAAAGGCACCAAAGCAGGAAAAGAGAAACGGCTCACCGAAGCGAGGCCGAGGTAATGCTAGATTTAATAGGCAAGAATCAGGGCTGAGGGCTACACAGGCAGTCACCACTGTGTTCCAGATCCCAGTTTATAAAGTTCTAGAAAGAATCAGGAACCAGCAGTATTATAGAGTACCGAAGAAGATTCCTGGCGAGTTTATGGAGCGAAGCCTTAGGAAGCATTGTGCTTACCACAATGAGGATGGGCACTTGACTTAGGGGTACAGAGCCTTGAAGACGCATTTGGAAGACCTGGTCAGACAAGGTCACTTGAGGGACCTAGTAGATGAGGCCAAAACGAGGGAAGAGTAGGCAAAACTGCCCCAGGCACCAACAACACCACCTTCAACACAACCACAGCAAACAGAACCTCGGGTGATCAATGTGATCCACTCGAAGGTTAATGAAAATGATATATGAGGAGAGACCCAGAAGGTGAAACACTTACAACATGTGTATCAGGTCCAACAAAAGAGGCCTAGGACAAACGAGTACCAAGGGCCAATGGTGTCCTTTACTGAGGAAGACTTAGACATGGTGCAGCATCCACACAACGATGCCCTGGTAGTGACCCTCAAGATTGGAGAATGCCAGGTAAGGCGCATTCTGATTGACCAAGACAGCTCTTGTGACATCATGTATGTCCGATGTTACAAGGAGTTGGGCCTTCATCAAGATGATTTGGAGCAATCCAACAACCCAATGGTCAGGTTCAATGAAACGCCGACATGGCCCCTATGAGCAATAAACTTGGAGGTGTAGGTAGGCACCAAGAAGGTAAGCACAAAGTTTACAGTAATTGGCACTCCCTCTCCCTACAAAGTTATCTTAGGGAGGCCATAGTTGCACACAATGAGGGTTGTTCTCTCAACGTTACACTAACTGTTGTGGTTCCCAATAGAGTATGGAATTCAGGAAGTTAGCGGGGATCAAGTGCAGGAAAAAAATTACTCCATAAAAGCAATGAAATCTGTCTATAACATATGAGAAACAAAAACAGCAGAAATTGAAGACGAAGACATGGAAGTTATAGATGATGTCGGCAAAGAGGAAGCCTTAAAGAAAATTCTAGTCCAAAAAGAAGATGAAGAGCGCTTCTTCCTTCTCTGCTCAGGCTTGCCTGAAGGTGAGGAAAGAGAGTTGGAAGCCTTTTTACAGGCCAACATAGAAATATTTTCCTGGACACCATACGAGATGGTAGGCATTGACCCCGAGGTCACATGACATATGCTTAATGTAGACAAGTCGGCTAAACCTGTCGTCCAGCAAACGAGGAGGCCGATGTTAATGCATATTGAGGTAGTTGAGGAGGAAGTGAACAAACAACTGGAAGCCAAAGCCATTCATGAGGTGAACTACCCTACTTGGCTGTCTAACACTGTGGTGGTGAAAAACAAAAACGGCAAGTGGAGGGTTTGTGTTGATTTCACCAGCCTGAATAAGGCTTGCCCCAAGGACAATTTTCCACTTCCCAAGATTGACTAGTTAGTAGATGTCACTTTAGGTGGAAGGATGAGCTTCCTAGATGCTTATAGGGGATACTACCATATAGCAATATATCCCCATGATAAAGAGAAGACTACATTTATCACCCCAAACGGGTTGTACTGCGACAAAGTGATGCCTTTCGGACTGAAAATTGCAAGGGCAACCTACTAGAGGTTAGTAACCAAAATGTTTAGACATCTGGTTGGCAAGACAGTAGAAGTGTACATTGATGACATGGTTGTAAAGACCAAAGAACTTGAGAATTATCTGGCTGACTTGAAGGCAATTTTTGACATTCTGAAGACATATCAACTCTGACTCAATGCTTTGAAATGTGCATTTGGGGTCGAGACTGGTAAGTTCCTGGAATACCTGGTTACTAGAAAGGGTATCGAAGCAAGCCCGGATCAAATCAAGGCCATCCTTGACTTGAAAAGCCCGACATCGCCAAAACAAGTGCAAATGTTGACTGGAAGGGCCGCAGCCTTGAACAGGTTTATAAGCAAAAATTTAGATAAGTGTAAACCATTTCTTAGTTTGTTAAAGAAAGCCGCATATTTTTTGTGGACAGAAGAGTGCAAAGTCGCCTTGGCCGACTTGAAAAAGTATCTGACAACAGCTCTAGTTTTTTCAAATCTAGTACTTGGAGAGGAACTGTTCTTATACTTGGTAGTTTCAAAGCATGCAGTGAGTGTAGTGGTAATCAAAGAAGAAAAATAAAAACAAAGGCCGGTATACTGTGTTAGTAAAACCCTAGCAAGCCCAAAGACTAGGTACTTACCCTTGAAAAAATTGACACTAGCCTTGGTAATGGCTTCGAAAAAACGGAATCACTACTTCCAAGCCCAGAAGATCGTGACACTAACTGAGCATCCTTTGAAATCCTTGTTGCAACAAGGAGATCTAACAGGAAGGGTAACCAGATGGGCAGTAGTGCTGGGCCAATATGACCTGGAATTTAGGCCTAGCACAACAATTAAGTGTCAGGTTTTGGCCGACTTCACACCTGGTGCCATCCCACGTCGGACTCCAGCGAGCCGCGGCTTGGAGTGCCCAAGAGAGCAAAAAAAAACTCAGCTAGGGCCAAAGAACCCCACTCAAGCAAAATAGAAGAAAGAAGAAAAGCCAAAACCCTGCGACATCTACACCGACGACTCATTCCGCCTATTTGTTGATGAAAGTTCAAACCGTTAAGGAGCAGGGGTAGAGGTAGTGTTAGTATCACTAGATGGGTAAATGTTAGAACAGTCTATTTGTTTGGGGTTCAAGGCCTCAAACAATAAAGAAGAGTATGAGGCACTAATCGCAAGGTTGAAGTTAGCAGCAGCAATAGAAGCTGATGAGGTGGTAGTCTTCTGTGACTCTCAACTTATTGTGAATCAAGCAACAGGCGAGTATGCAACCTAAGATGATAGAATGATAGCATATGTCAAGGAAGTTGTTAGATTGCTAGCACTATTCCAGGATTGCCGACTACAACAAGTTAGCTGAGATGATAACAGCTATGCTGATGCCTTGGCTAACCTAGCTAATGTAATGAAATTAGGAGAGGCAAAGACAATAATGGTTGATTATTTGTCAAGCCCAAGTGTGGACCACTAATCACAGAGTACGAAGTAATGTGTGTAGAAATGGGACCAAGTTGGATGGATGCAATAGTGATGTTTCTTAGGGATGGCAAGCTGCCAGACGACCGAAAAGAGGCACATAAGACCAGGTTGAAATCGGCCAGGTTCAGCCTAACAGCAGATAGTCATCTCTATAGTAGATCCTTCACTGGTCTCCCTTTGAGATGTGTGCATTCCTCATAAATTGAAAACTTCTTGTATAAAATACATAAAGAAGTATGTGTAAGCATGCTGGGGGCAAATCACTTGCTCATAGGGCTATTACTCAGGGATACTGGTGGCCCAACATACAGAAGGATACTGAAGCCTACATCAGAAAATATGAGAAGTATCAAAGGTTTGCACCTTTGATACATCAACCAGCAATAAATTTGAACCCAGTATCCAGCCCTTGGCCATTTGCCTAGTGGGGCATGGACCTTGTTGGACAACTGCCCCAAGCAATTGGGCAAATGAAGTTTCTGCTAGTAGCAACTGATTACTTCACAAAATGGATAGAAGTTGAACCCCTTATGAAGATTCGAAATATTGATGTGAAGAACTTCATATGGAAGAACATCATCACCAGATTTGGGATCCCAAGGGCAATAATAGCAAACAATGGTACACAGTTTGATGGTAAGCTAATCAAAAGCTTCTGTGCAATGTACAAAATCAAGAACTATTACTCTACTCCAAGTTTCCATCAGAGCAATGGTCAGGCAGAAGCATCCAATAAAACTATCTTAGATAGGATCAAAAAGGGGCTGGAAGCAGCAAAGGGAAAATGGCTGGAAGAGTTACCCAATGTACTCTGGGCATATCGAACTACACCGAGAAGATTTACTAGGGAGTCTCTATTTGCCATGGTTTGTGGTACTGAAGCAGTCATCCCACTGGAAGTCGGCATCCTAGAGATCAAAACCCAGGGAGTAAAAAATGGGACTAATAAGGCATTTCTGGCCTGTGATCTGAATCTGCTAGAGGAAAAGAGAAAGAAAACAGCAATTTGGCTGGGGACATACCAGCAACAACTTGCTAGGGCTTACAATAAGAAGGTCAACCTAAGAGAGTTTAAGGTTGGAGATCTCGTCCTAAGAAAGGTCGTCGGCAACAAGAAAGATCCCAATGAGGGAAAACTTGGCCCAAACTGGGAGGGGCCTTATAGAATCATCTCGGTTGCCGGCAATGAGGCATATCGGCTTGAAGACACTGAGGGCAAAGAGTTCCCAAGATCCTAGAACACTTGCAACTTGATGTTTTTTTATCATTAGTTTTTTGTTTTCGAAGTTTATATCATAATTTTATTAGCCGAAGTAAAAAAAGCATGTTAGTTTGATTTTTAT
Source organism: Camellia lanceoleosa (assembly GCA_025200525.1). Lineage (NCBI taxonomy): Eukaryota > Viridiplantae > Streptophyta > Magnoliopsida > Ericales > Theaceae > Camellia > Camellia lanceoleosa. Next base: position 198,246,958 of record CM045760.1, on the reverse strand, counting down.
GATTTTTAAATTTGTGCGATAGGACTGACCAATCCTATGATGATGTTTCTGATTGAAGCATGACGAATAACTTAGACTTATTATATGGCAGAGTTGAATTATACTTGCATATAATAGAATTGAACTAAGTTGGCAATGTTTCTGAATGAAACATGACAAATAACTTAGACTTATTATATGGCAGAATTGAATTATACTTGCATATAATATAATTGAACTAAGTTGGCAATGTTTTTGAATGAAATATGACGAATAGCTTAGACTTATTATATGGCAGAGTTGAATTATACTTGCATATACTAGAGTTGAACTAAGTTAAATTAATCTAGGCATACCATGTCGGCAGAGTTAAACTCATAATGGAACTAAGTGTGCTTTAGTTGGATTAACAAAGAAACCATGATTGAACACATTGGCTAGTTTTTGTTTGAATATGACTTCAGCGAAAGACTATAAACACATAATGTGAACTTAAGTGAAACTTAGGTTCACATTAGGGGCCAGGGAGCTAGAATAATGAATAAACTTAAGAGTTTGGGACTTGTTGAAATCTTTTAGAAAAATTTACAAATTTTAGAAAAATTAACAAGTCGAAGTTAGCCAAGGTAATAATGACAGAAGCATCCAAGGTATATATTACCCGAGATAACCAACTAGGTTGCCAAGCTTGGAAGGGTTAGAAGGGTGAAATCTAGATAAAAGACAGTAAATGGAAGTGAAGAAACAAGTATACTAAATAAAGTTTAAAGCAACAGCACTTGTAAAAATGTTTCGAGACATTTTTAAGTGTTAGCTTAAGTATCCCAGCTGTTGGCCGAGACATTTACCTTAGGCATACGAAGGGGTTGTTTAGGGTGTCCTAAATAAGTGCACTTTTTGACTTTTTGGACTAAAAAGTTGAGGAAAAAAATATGGTTGTTTAGGAAAATTTTTTGTCTTTTTACGAAAAAATGTGTGTTAAAATATTGTATAAAATGGCAAAATTATGTTTTTACCCCTACATGGTAGACTCATCAGTGACAGGCAGTAGAGGATAGTACGACTTGGTTGAAATGGTGCATGAGGCTTCACGAGTATTGTTGGCCGTGGGGGGCCACCACGAATCCCGTTTCGATAATCCGAACCGTACAATGTGTAGAACTCGTTGAGTACTATATGCTTATGAAAAATTACTTTAATCAGATATCGATTGCTATAAGATCAAAATAGTTTTGTATGAAATTAATGGACGGTGAAAAATAAACGACTGGAAAAAAAAATCTGAATTGATCACATAGCTATCCATATCCGATCAACGTATTTTTTACAAGTATATAGTACTCGACAAGTTCTACACATTGAACGGTTCAGATTATCAAAAAGGGACCTATGGTGGGCCTCCACAAGCCCAACATTACCCTCAAACTTAATAAATATATACATCTAATTTTCTTTTTTGTTCATTTGAACAGACCAATACATACTGAACCATCAATTCAGTACCAGCGTCGTCCAGTCGTTGGTTTGTATTAAAATATTGTGTAAATTAATTTTTTTATATTTTTAATTTGTGAATAGTGATAACTTTTTAACTTTTTTAGGAACTTTTTGGCTTTTTGGGTTTTTCCTATTATGCCAAACCAGGTCTAAATATCCGAGGTACTTTACCCCGAGAAGAATACACAATTAAGGTGTACTTTGAAGAAGTGAAAAATTATTCTAAGTATGGGAGCATATTAAATTATAAAGACATTCAACATTTAGAAGAAAATAGAATACTTGCATTAAGAAAAAGACAACCTGTTCAAGTACATAAGCAGGCATATCGGCCCGAGAAAACAAACACTGTTCAAAACAAAAGAAAAAGTACAAACAAAGAAAAGATTCTAAATAGACTGTTCTGCATCGGCGGTTGGCTGTGTTTTAACCTTAGCAGACAATTGGGAAAGCTTCTCGGCAGTCTTCTCGGCCTCGATCTCTAGAAGAGTCTTGTCAAGGCTCTTCTTGGCGCTTTTAACCTTGGCTTCAGACATGATCTTGGGGACCTCGTCCTCGTCGTCCTGAGTCAAGTCCAGGGTTTGCTCATTCAGAGTTGGGGACTTGGCCCCAGCAACTTTAGTCTTCTGAGTAACATCGGCAACGCCGTCCTAGTTGGCCTCAACTTCTTCTTCCTCCTCAGCCTCGTCCTCGGATTGGCTCAGAGTGGATGGGAAGGGAAGAGTAAGTCGGCTAGCATCAAAGAGAGGCGAGCCATCGGGGATGCCCGATTCCTTTAACGCTGACATCCATCCAAGGGTATAACCTTTGTTGCATATCTCATTGACTTGCTTTTTATATGCGTCGTGGATGTCGGCCGCCGCCCCTTCAGCGTATGCCTTATCGTCGGCCGCCTTTATTTCAGCCGTTTTGGTGGCAAGTGCCCTTTGGAGCTCAATCTGGGCTTGAGACTCCTTATCTTTAGCTTCTTTTGCCTCAGCCTTGGTAACCTCGGCAACGTTTTTTGTAGCTTCAGCGTGATCCTCGGCTTTGCTCTTGGCCAGTTGGGCAGCTTTAGCCTAGTCTTGCAAACTTCGGATACGGGCCTCGGCCTTGTTGAGTGAAGACAGGAGTTTAGCTGCCTCCTTTGTCTTGTGGGTCAACTCTTTCTTGAACTCTTCGGTTTTAATTGTGAGGATGTAACCTTGCTAGATAGCCTGTAAGAATGGAAAGAAATTTTTGTTAAGTATAGAAACCATAATTGAAATTAGACCAAAGTTTACAAGTACTACAACTTACCAAAACGCAGTGCTGTATCATCATTGCATAATTTTCGTACTCCGAGAGCTCAGCCATCCAGTTGATGTCAGCCGGGAGGAGAACGGCGGTGCAAAGGGCGGCACCGACTTCTAGACTGTCAAACGCACTGTCCCCGGCTAAAAGAGGTTAGTTTCCGACCTTAATGGACGGGGTCTAAGGCTTGTCTACACGAAAAACAAAGGGCTTAGGCTCAGAAGACCCCCCAGACTTCGGCTTTTTAGATCTCTGTTGATCAGAGGTTTCGGCCTCTGCAGGCTTCTTCTCGGCAGATACAAACTTCTCTATTTCAGCTAAGTTTGAAATTGGCACTATATCCTTTGATTCCACCTCGGTGGCATTGGGTTTAGCCTTGGTTTAACTCTTTTTGCCTTGGGTTTTGGTTGAGATTGGGAAGAAGAGGAGGAATGGACCGATACCACACCAGGAATGTCGGCAAGCAGGTCGTCCGAAATAATTTTTGCGAGGCCCATTTCTTCGGTGGTGGCGGCAATAACATTGACCTTAGAGCCAAAGTGGATTGCTGGAAGGGTTATGGAATGGTTAGCAACGTAGTGAGCCGATACCTCAGATTCTCGGTGTCGACGAGTGCGAGTTCTGCCGACAGGAGCAGAAACTGGAGCTCGGCGTTGGTGTTGGCATTAGCGTTGGGATGGAAGAATTAGTTAAGGGGCAAAAGTGGATGGTTGCTCAACTGGGTCAGAGGTGGAGGCCTGATCTGGCATTGGAGATGAAGCTGTTAGAGAAGTTGAAGTAGATGAAGGAGTCTTGCTGTGCCTAGGAACATTGGGCAAGGCCAAATTGTATGTTAGGATATAATTGAGTAGAAGAGGAGCTTTGCGCCGATCAATAGGCAGGCCTAGCAGCTTTTTTAGGTCTTTGATGGGGAAGAAAAATTGGTGGAAGTCTTTTGATGGTTGAGGAAAAGCTGCAGAAAGCAGACATTAGAACAAATAAGGGAAATAAAGTGATAAAGTCTTAAACAGAGAAGTTAACATTTAGTCTTACCTTCATCCTCTTTAAACACCGATCGGCGTAGAGGGAAGAGATGAAGATCATCGTTAGGAACAAACTCCCAATTACCCGAGACGATCAAGTAATCATCTCCAGCACTCTTGTTGGAGTCTGGGAGGTCGGCTATGATTTTATAGGCTGTGGATCTCGACTTAAGGTAATAAATGTAGCCTTTTTCAGACTTTAGGCCACACATGGTATAACAAAATTGGATGTCGGCTAATGTTGTTCTAGCGTTTTCTTAGTGAGCTAGAGCAATTGTACCATTAATAATCCTATATGAATTGATGGCTAGCTGCATAGGGTTGAGTTTATAGTAGTGAAGGATTTCTCTAAAAAAGATGTCTAAGGGAAGCCGAAATCCACACTCAACAAATGCTACCATAAGAAAAGGCATAGAGTCCCCAACTAGCATGATAGAGTCTTTCTCTCTAGCCAACCTGATCTAAACATCGGCTGGAATGGAAAACTCTTGCCTAAAGTACTCCAGCTTGGCAGCGGTGTCTACTCTCCACCTAAACATTCTCCTAATGTCGGCTTAGTGAAGATTGGTGCAAAATTTCAAAAAAGAATATTTAGTATGGGTTTAAAGGCCTCGGCTAAACCCTAAACTGGCACTAGAGCTAGGGTTTTTTTAGATCTACGGGGAGTTTTGTTTCATTTTTTCCTAAGTATTTGGTATCTAAGCAAATCCCAAGTCTATGGTCTATGCAAATGAACAAAAAATTCAAAGTCAGAATCTGGAAACAGAGCAAGAAGACTAGGCAAGAAATATAATTCAGAAATCAAGATTGAAGCAAAAAACATATATACACACCCAAAACTTCAAGTCACTGAGTGAGTGTGTGAAGAACAGTACACGGATTCAAGATTTAGAAAATGGAGACGATGACCAAAATATAAAGATGAAAATGGCATACGACAACAGACAATGCGCACAAATAGCAAATTTGAAACAAATCACAAATAAAAAACTGAAGTTAAAGAAAAAGAAGTTGTGTAACTTATTGAATAGGGCCAAGAATAAGAACGTCGGAGTAAGATGCGCCAGAGTCAAACAATGCCTTAGATCGAGATGCAGTAACAGAGGATTCATTGGAAAAGGCGGTTACAAAGCTTTGGAGGATCGAAAATTGAGGTTTTTCAAAGAGAGAGAGAGTTTGAGTGTAAAGAAAGAATGAGAGAGAATGCGAAGTGAGAAGACGAAGAGAGAGAAAACGGGTTTTTGTTAAAAACTGAAAAGGCAGCAAAAGGAAATGAATACGCCTTGGACGACGTGTCTATCAGGCGGTGTGCATAGAAGCGACGCGACCTGATAGCTCGTGTCAGGTACAAACCAATGAGAAAAGGACGCGTAAAGGAAACGATTGAGAAAACCGTGCATGACAGCTCATGCGCAGATAAAACTCTTAAAGTTCTTGATTTAATGAAGCAAAAACCTCGGCTAGAGAACTTAAAGAACTTGGTTTTTGGTTCTTGATCATTGATAAAGATAGACAGTTGAGTCTTGAGAAATTGAAACCGATGAGTCATGATCTCGGTCGAAGGAAGAATGAATTTTAGCTAACGTAATATATGAATATGCGATGTAGGTTCCATCACCTCAGGTTACTGAGTAATAGAACCTAGGGGGCAGTTGTGGGGACATATTTTATGAATGACAGTACGTGGCTAAGGTGACGTCGAAGTGTTAGCCAAGATGCCATGTGGCCTAGTCATGTTGCCGAGATGACCTCGACAGGCTAACATTATCTACAGATATACCAGAATCCGAGATAAGTAGATAAGGGACAAGAGTCCTAAAACTAAGGAGGATTTCAGTCTGGATAAAGATAAAGCTCTTAGGAGTTTATCCCTATCTAGCTAAAAATCCAAGATGAGCATTGAGCTTGAGTCCACTAAAGTAAGATTTCTGCAGGGATCAGGTCAGTGTTGGCTATAAAAACAGGGCACCTCCGTGGGTCTTAGGTATGGGTGATATACGAAGAGTAATAAGTTCTTTCTTGTGAATTAAGCTCAATTAGCTATCTTTGAGAGATATTTGATTACTGACTTGATCGTCGGAGTGCCCCCAGGTGGACGAATCACCGTCAGATTCTTATATTTTCTGTGACAGGTTGTTCAGGCTTAATCTATTCTGCCAGTGCTCTCCAGTTGAGTTCCAGCTGAGTTCCCCGTTTAGTTGTGTGGTCAAAAATCAACACCCACAAAATCAATAGCTCAAAAATAACTTTTGTTTATGACACAATTTTTATTTTTATAATCATTTCCATTTAATAATTATAAATATTTTTTATTTAGTTAGTTCAGATATTGGTCAAAAATAATTTTATAAATATTTAAAATCAATTATTTTTAAAATCATTAACTATTGAAATAAAATGTAAAAAGTTCATTTATAGTGATTTAAAAATATAAAATATATTGGATCATACTTAAAAATTTTTAAAAAAATAATCAAAATTTATTTTAAATCCCAATAAATGTGATTTTGAAAAAACAAAATATGTGTATTAACAGATTTTTTCAAATTGTTCCAAAAATTAAAAAAAAAATTCACGATTTCGATTACTACAACTGTTACATTACGACCTTTACATCTCATAATTGCAACCGCTTTTCGAAACTTTGGCTTAGTAAGTGCAACTTGGGGTCTAGAGGTGTACTCCCTTTAAGTTTCAAATTCAACTTTTATTAGAAATAATCCATTTCTTGGGACCACACCTGTAAGCTATGTCCTAGATTTTTTCGATTCACGTAAAGGGCGTGCTTTGCGTGGATTCTGAGATTAGTTTAAATGTGCATAAATAACCTTAGCCATCCAGTCATAAAAAAACATAGACCAACAATTCAGTTTACATCCCAAAAAAGTTTATTTTTTGATGATTATATATGATAACATTAATTTTGAACTATTCTCTATCATTTCAAGGGCTGATTCAAACCCTTTTTTTCTTTTTTTTATAACTTTAAACACATTTTTTTGAAGTTTAACACACCCGAAACAAACCAAAAATTTTATGAACCTAAAAAATTCACCAGAAATTTATCAAGAATTGTTTACAGTATACATTTAAAGTTCTTGTTACATAGCCACTCTTTAAAAAAAATTTGATCTTAAATTTAAAATTTTGTATAATTTTTTTAAATTTATAATATTACTGAAAAACACCTCAAGAATTATTATCCACTCTTTTAATTCTCTCACCTAGGTTTTACTTTTAGTTTCTACTTTTATTAAAAGTAACACACTATTATACTCTATAGCCCTATTTGTTAGGGGTATATAAGGAGCGGATGTCAGGGGTATCGGATATAATATAAAGTGGGTTTTATATATTTTTTTGTCTCCTTATATTTCATGTTTGATTATTTTGAATATAGGAAATCCGGATAGTATATGATGCAATATGCGATACCAGCCCCCCTGGTATTATATATCTCCTACCGTAGAATATAGGAAATCAAGTAAAAAAATAATTACTCTCCTCTTATTTCATTCTATATCATATCTTAACCAAACATAATATAAGCAACTTAATATATATAATCCATCTAATATTCTACAGCATATTATATCTCATCTTTATCCTTAAGTATTACATATTATCCTCGAACCCTTATATCCAATCCGGACAATCAAACGGAATCTATGTGTTTTTTGAATAAATTTAGTTAATGACTTAGTTCAAATGGCTTAATAATCGTAAACACTATTTTAATCTGCTAACACCTACACCAAGGAAGGAAAATCAATTTTAACTTATCTAACTTTTCTATCGTTGCAATATTTTATGTTTACAAGTTCATGCAAATTTTATTTGTTCAACTTGGTGTATGTATTAAAATTTGTACATCAAAGGAGTTTCAAACAGAACCTGGATTAATCAAACAAGCACCCAACAGCTTCATTCCCGCCAAATCCTCCGGCTCCACCGCCGCTTGCACCGCCATGTTATGTGCAATATTACCTCCGGCGCTGTCTCCGGCGACAAAAACCCGCCGAAGATCGGCGCAGTCATTGAGCCAGGGCTCAGGACCTTGTCCATCACGATGTGAAGCTACCCATTTGAGTGCGGCCCATGAATCTTCATAAGCTACAGGAACAGGATGTTCTGGAGCTAGTCTATATTCGACAGAGACTGCGATGACATTAGCTTCGGCGACAAGAGAGGTAAGGTGGTTGTGGTATGTGGCACAGAAGGCAGATCCATAGCAAAAAGCTCCGCCGTGGAAGTAGATGAGGAGGGGGAGCTTTTGCGGTTGTGGTTTGGTGGTGGGTTTGAAGAGGCGTGCTGATACGGTGGTTTCCGGCGAGATTAGGATGTCTTTGGAGGAGACACTGGTGTCGGAGTGTGTGGAAGGAGGAACCCTGTCCGTGTCGAATAACCGCTCGACCCGACCGTCTTTGTATGCTCGGAAATATGAGGGAAGCTCGAATTCTACTTCATTTTTGGTTGACTCCATTGTTGAGACGATGAGATGAGCAAGAGGATTAGATAGTAATGTTTGTGGTTCTAAATATAAGACGATGTATATTAGTATTTTGAGATTTTTATATGGGGGGTGTTTGGCAACCCAAAATTGAGGTTAAAATAGCCTCAAATGCACCCAAAAAAAAAAAAACCAAACTAAACTAATAATTTATATTTAAAATAAAAGAAAAATAAAAACCAATGCAGCCGACAGTGGGTAGGGCCAGCCTAGTCCACAAGCCGAAATGACATTTCGCCCCTATAGGCCAATTTTGACAAAAAGTAAGGTGTAAGTTGCACACTATAACATTACCCAAAAGTAAAATTAGGGATAAATTTGTCATTTCAACTTTAAACATCATTAAACACATTTTTTAATACAACAATTTAAATAAAAATTAATGCTATCTTTCCAAATACAAAAATTAAAATAAATAGTCAAAAAGTCTCTAAAATAGTCACTTTTCAAACACCCACATTGTTATTAACTGATATATTGATTAATATTGATAGGCCTCGTTTGGGAACAGGCTAATTTAGTAACTTTTTGGCTATTTGGCTAAAATGTGATGTAAAAAAAATTAGTATGTTTGGGATGACTTTTTGGCTTTTTACGAAAAGATGTGCAAAAAGTAGAGAGAAAATGGAATCTTTGACTTTTTGGTATGGGTTGTTGACTTTTTGGCTTTTTTAGTAACTTTTTGGCTTTTTGACTAAAATAGCCTCTTGCCAAACGAGGCCTCATTGCCAATCAAAAAAGAAAAATTATTCACAGTGTTTGGTTTTAATTTTTTGAATTTAATTTTTTAGAAAATGAATTTTTTATTTTTGTGTATTTTTTTGTTTTTAATGAATATTTTTAGAATTTTAAGTAATTTTTTATATTTTTTTAAATGTAACTTACTTAGATATATCTAAAAAGTAAAATATTTATAAAAATTAATAAATATACAAGAATATAAAAAAATATACTAAATTTTCATATATATATATATATATATTTTATATTTTTGGTATTTAATAAATTTTTTAAATTTTTTTTCACAAATATTAAGTTTATTTATGTTAGGTGTATCTAAAAATTAAAAAATTACTAAAAATATTTTTAAAAAATCAGTAAAAAAAATGAAATTTTTTTTTATGATTTTCTAAAAAGTGAATCCTAAGTTATGAAACCAAACAAGCTGATTGATACTTATCGATATTTGGTTGTATCATTTGATTATTTTAGTTTTTCTTTTTAAGATTATTTTAATTGATTTTTTTTCTTTTTTTACTATTTTAACTTGACCAAAAAAAGTTGTGTTTGAAAAATTGGTTGACTTTTTTTCTATAATTAATTTGATGATTATAAGAGAAAAATAAAATAATTATTAAATGTGACATTTTATCTTATTAACTATCTTCACATATTTTATCTTTATTGACTATTTTAGCTCCAACCCTCCTATCAAACACCTCCAATATGGCTGTTTGAGGTCAACTATATAAGTCAATTTTTTGTTTTGATTTTTTTTTTTTTTTTTTTTTTTTTTTTTGCGGTCTTTATTAGTGTCTTTTTTTTTAAAATTATGTCAAAAAAATACTCTTTCAGTCCTTCTTCTGTAGACAAATTTAAAAAATGATTTTTTTAAAAAAAATTATTCAAAAAAAGTTAGAAATGTTAAAATAAGTCCAAAAAAATAACTATGTTTTTAAATTATTTTTATATTTTTTGGAACTTTTTAAAAAAAATTCAGCTCATCTTGTAAGCTGAATCTAAAAGTCTAAAACTTTTTAAAAATTATAAAAAGATTCACTAAAATTAAAAATAAGCCCCCCCCCCCAAAAAAAAAAAAAAAAAAAAAAAAACCCCAAACACTCACTAAATATATATTTGAACACCATTATTTAAAATCATAATAATATTGTATCTAAGATTTATCAAATTTATTTTTAAAATTTTGGTTAGTAATTTGAGAAGAGCACATGGGGTCACATGGTGTTCTGGGGGCCAATGAATATTATTTTTTTTTTTTGTTACAGGGAAATCCTCTCACTCTTCCGCAGGTCCAAGGCAGCGCCCCTTGCAGAGATCACCAAAGTGTCCTGTTAGCCGGTACAAGCGAGAGACTATAACCTGGGAACTTGCCCCGACCTCCCAAGACAAACTCCGCTTAAGTCAGGACTCGCATGTGAGGAGTATTGAACCCACCAAGTCTTGTTAGACAACTTGAGGTCCAACCTCCTAACCAACATCTTTGCGCCAGAGATTGGCCCAAGGGGGGGTGGGGAATTGAACCTGTGACCTTGGGGCTTAAACCCCAAGGCTTTACCACAATGCCACAACCCCTTGGGTTACAATGAATATTATTATTCCCTCTTATGCCTCCGCAAGTAAAATCACCAATCCTAGATGGGACTCTCCCGCGATCCACCATGTCTAAACATTGAGCTTTGTGCTAATGTTATTTATTTATTAATTTTCAGTAAATAAAGAACTTTGTTGATCATGATCAGCGTATATTTAATCAATATACAAAAATGCAAAAGCTATGAATCTGAAAATATTCTTTAAATTTTTCTTCTACATTTTGTTTTACAAAATTCAGAAACATCAACAATGACAAAAATATATGAAGGCGAGCAACTAGCAAAATTTTAATACAATCTTGAGTTATTACCCTTTATTCAACAACGAAATGTTCAATTTATACATGACTGGTATTTTCTTTGAAATACAACATAGCAAGTAAAATTACCTTACCTCATTTGACAGAGCAACATTGGGTCCAATACTGACTGAGACTGTATGTATAGTTGTTGTTATGTTTTTTTTATTAGCAATTTCGTTTAACAAAATTTTTTTCAGTTGTAATTTTATTCAATTTTTTATTTCAGTGAGACTATAAGTATTAGATGCAAATCCAATCTGAGTTGTGGCTATGCAGAGGAGTTTGTGAGCTTAATCCTATTATGTTTGCCACTTCCCTAACTATGTCGGGGATCGAACAGCCATTCATGAGCTTGAGCGTAGATCTATGTATAACGCCAGCCTGCTCGAGCGGCCATTCTTGCGCTCGCAGCATAGATCATGATTCTAATTACTATAAATCTGTGTTTCAGTCTGTTTTTAGGACACGACTTCCAAATCTTCTTTTTGGGTATTGAGGTTTTCATCTGAAACTTTTTTGCTTGTTTTTTTTTATATTTATGAAAATTTATATCATGAATTGAGTGGATTATATTAAAATGTTTGTTTGTTTTGTTTTATTCACAAAAGAGAAACTTGTTCTTCGGTGGATTTCGTAGAATTTGGGCCTGAAGCTTTCGTGGATTCCTAAGTGGCTTCGACATCGATGTTGTGGATTCAACTTTGGGAAAGACAATTTCGAGGTGAAGACGGTGGTGGAAGAGGCATATAGGAGTCGGTTCAATTCGGGCATGGACTCGCTAGGTAATTGAGGATACATATGTGTAATTCCTTTGTGTCTTCTTAGTGAATTATTTTGTAACTTTTGCCCGTAGCTTTTTTATCACAATTGGAAGCGCTTCAACTGTAATTTTTTCACGTTAAATCGTTATGTTGATTTGTCTTTGATTGTTTGATTAAAATTGTTATTTACTGGTTAAAATTAATACATAATCACAAATAAACATCTCGAGGATTTTTAAGATTTTTTGTTGTAATGAAATTTTTTTATTACATCATTTAATTGTTATAAAGATATTATTTTAATAAGTGTAAATAATGATAAATTTACATGTATATTTTATAATTATTAAATATATAATAAAAATCTTCCATTACAATTATGTAATGGAAAGAATTATGACTGAGGTAAGTTGAGTCGTATGTGATTTGTGAGAAGGCTGTGGCACTTCTAAAAAGAGAGGCTAGATGGAAAAAATACGAAGAAGTTTGTCACCAACGCATTCAGTTGAGTGGGCTCACCTTAGTTTTTTAAATAAGAAATAAAATGGTAATAAGGAAAAAAAAAATTGAAATTTTCTTTGACCCGAAAAGCTTGTTGAAGCTTAATAGTGCCTATAATTTTTTTTTTCTCTTTTTTTTTTTTTTTTGGCTAATTGATAAGAAATTAATTATAAATTTAAAAATAATTATGTTAAATTGGACAATTATAATCTAACAAGACATATCTATAAATCCAACAATCACCACACACCATAAAAAATTATCCAACCCAATCCAACAACCACTAGAAAGAACCCACCAGACCCTCTGAATAAAATGGAGAGTTACGGACAGGTCCTATGGACCAGTCTTATTACCTAGTAGGTCCTACCCAAAAAAATCAAATAGTATTTTTCATTTTTACCCCTAGACTCAACATTGCAACCCAACATTTGACCATTGTCTCCATGAGAAACACACCGACACTGATAAATGTTATCAGTATTTATCAAACCACTTAAATTACTTATTCTTTCTCACTCTCATACTCACATACATACACACTCACTCACTAATTCACAAAAACATATCCACACACTTCCTAATTCACAATCATTTAGCAATGATAAATTTATCACTGATAAATAATTATCAGTGATAAATTTCATACTCACATACATACATACTCACTTACTAATTCACAAAAACAAATTTACAAAAATTCAACAGTAATAAATTTATCATCGATTTAAACAAATTTATCACTAGTTTAAATAAATTTATCACTGAGATTTTCCCCAATATACAAAGAGAGAGAGAGAGAGAGAGAGAGAGAGAGAGAGAAGACCCGGCGGCAAAGAGCCTAGATTCTAAATTTAGAGGTGGATGTGGCAATGGTCGGCAACGAAGGAGAAGGTGGAGGTGGAGGTGGAGGTGGAGGCGACGACGATTGTGGTGATGAAGGCGAAGACATCGGTGGAGGTGGAAGCAATGGTGAAAGTGGAAGAAGATGCCAGTTGAGGTCGCAAGCAATGACAACAGTGGAGGCGGCCATGGTCGGCAATGGTGGAGATGGCGATGATCGTTGGTGGAGAAATGTTCAAAGAGAGAAAGAGAGCTTTTTTTTTTTTTTTTCATCTCCAGATCTAAGTATAAAAACATGAGGGTAAAAACAGAATAAACAAAAATATTCAGGACCTATAGGTAAAAGAGTCTCCATTAAAGACTTGTTGGGGAGTAACCCTTGAAAATAAGACTAGTCCGTAAAAATCCCTAAACAAAAAGTATCAAATCCTCTCTATAGAAAATGAACGCACAATCTACATAACTATTAGACTAAAGACCTTGATTTAGTGTCTATAATCTATTTTTATTTTTATTGATTGGGTAATATCTATAATCTCTTGACTATCAAAAATCCTTATAATCAATGAAAATTCCTTAACAACCATAAGCTCCAGCAATGAAAAATCAAAGGAAAATGATAATAAATACACTTTTTAGACTGAACAATATGTTAAAAAGATAATTGATTGATAATTATTTTTTTGACACATCACTAAATTTATAAAGTAGGTTTAATTTTAGACATAAATAATAATATTCCAAAACAAAATTGTAAATTATCTTTTTAAGATTTGGCAAATCCAAACTAGCCGCAACATTCAACATAGTGCTCCGACCAAACCAAGACCTTAGCATTATAATAAGAGATTGTCAGTTTTTTATTACGATTTAAATTGATGTTTGATTATGGTCCAAAATAATACTGGTTATGATTCTTTCAAATCCATAAAATAAAAATAAGGGTTAATTATCATTTTCATTTTTGTTATTTTACCTAAATTTCACTTTAATTCTTATGTTTTTAATTTGAATAATTAGGTCTTTATACTTTAAGTCTAATTTTAATTTGGTATTTTCTTCTAAATTAGAGGTTAAAATTAACAATTTTAGAATTTGGAGATTTATTTATAAATTCCTTTTAGAGGTGTTTTATTCCAATAAGTCCACAAACTATTCTTGTAACCTAATTAGTTCCATGTATTTATAGTTTTATTCCATGAGGTCCTTTTTTTCCTGATTTAGATTTGTTATTAGACTATTATACCCTTATTTTACTTTATTCATATGTGTTACACACAAAATAAGATATACATGTTTTTCATATTTTGCTCTGTTTGATATATTGTAGACACCCCATTTTTTACCACCCTTAAGACTTGCGCGCCGCTGATTGCTTACTTAGTGATGCAGGCTATGCTATGAAAAGGTTCGATTTCTTTGGCAAGGAGAACTCCAAATCCAAACCTCACACCCCATTGTTGGACCAAAAAGATTTTAGATCTTAAAACCCTCTCTTTTAAAATATTTTGAAAAAGGTTTTTGCGATGCTCCAAGGCTCACATTTTGTTAAATGTTGCGTTTTTCGGTAAACCGAGCCAAGACAAAGTGGAAATGAATGAAAGAGAGGTGAAATCTCTGAAAAATCTTTCAAAATGTCTTGTTTAGAGGTTTGGAGTTGAGGAAAGTTGGAGAGGAGAGGGAAGAAACCAAGTTGGGGGAGAAAATAGGCATGAACCGTTGAGAGAGAGTCGAGCAGCCCTCGCTGAATCAGGCCTATTTGTTTGTACACTTGGATTTCAGCTATGAGGCCACCACTGTTGGAAAGAAGACTTCCGGGGCTTCATTTTGCACTGGAGAATCTCCTAAAGCCGTGTCCAGATGAGGGAGATATGGCTGGTTGAAGTTAGGCATCAATCTGGTTGAACCAAAACTGAGCAGTCTTCACTAAAAGAGGGATATCTCTTTGCACAATTGGAATTTTGATGAAAGACTGCCACCATTGGAAAGCTTACTTCTAGGGCTTCAATTTGGACACAAGAATGACCTGAAAAGGCATCCAGATGAAGGAGTTAGACTTGCTTCAAGTCGGGGACCAGGACTGATTTTTGCTGTCGGCCACTGGGGGAGTGTGTCAGCCACCAATGGCCTTTGTCGGCCACATGTCGTCCAAAAATGGTTCTTGTCGGCCACTTAAGGTAGCCTATCGGCCACTTGTGCCCAGAAAGCCCAAATTTTGCAGATATTTTGCTCCAGCTGTCTTCCAAATGCTCCAGCTATCTGTTTTGCAGATATTTCGACCAAATGCTCATATATTGCTAGATATTGAGCCATATCTCATAGAATGGAGGGTGAGCAATTGTGGGAGCTTCTCACACTAAAAGTCCTCTCTCTATAGAAATTTTAGAGTTGAAAACTCTCTCTCTCTCTAGAAATTTTAGAGTTGAAAACTCTCTCTCTCTCTCCAGAATTCTCTCATTCTCCTCTTGTTTTTTAGCCTTAAGCTTAGAATTTTCTACACTTTTGCAAAGAGACCCTTAACCAAAGTTGAGCACCATTGGGCTGAGATTTCTTGGAGCCTTGTTTGAGCTCCAAAAGGTGGTTCTAGCTTAGAATTGGACCTGTTTTGCAACTATGCTTCAAGGGTAAGAACTCTCTCCCTTTTAGCTTATTTTGCATGCTTGCTTTACCATAGTTTTCAAACACTTTGGGGCTGTTTTTTGTGGTGGTGTTGAACTGAAAAAACTCTGTTTTTCAGTGCTAAAAATGGTAGTTTAAGCCCCCTTTTGTGTTAGGGGGTTGTCTCTCCCTTTGCTCTTTGGCTGGTAAAGCCTTTTGAGCCAACTTCCTAAACTTTTGAAACCATCTTTTCTTGGCCTTTAAACCACTGAATTCCAAAGGAATTTCAGTGGTGCAAAGTTGGTTTTGAGGTCCAAAATGAGAGGGGGTGGTCCCCCCTCCTCTTGTCTTGTTTGCATATGTTGATGGCCCACCAAATGAGTATGTGTTTCTACTTCTTTGTGGCTTTGTTCAAACATATTTTTGTGACTTTTTAGACCTTCCCTAACTCTGTTTTTGGCTGGTTTGGTCACCTTTTGCATGCCTATTGCACTTGTAGTATAATCTTGCATGCTAGCCTAGTGTACTTGATGTTGTGGCCTATTGTTCTAGCATGTGTATGCTCTACTCCAGCATGTTTTTGGCTATGTTTTAGCATACTTTAGATCTAATTTGAGTGGTCTTGATCATATATGCCTTGCCTTGCATAGTTGTAGTGTAAAAGCCCTTGACTAGCTTTCTGTTACAAGCTTCTTGACATGCTTTATTTGAGCTATTTGCATGATATGTCATCATTTGGCATGTAATTTCAAAGCATATACTTCCATCATACACTCATATATATCGCTCTTTAAGTGCTTTTAAGAGTTGAGCCTTATGCCTCGTTTATGAGCCAATGCATGAACATCATTTTCTTGCTTTTCATGCTATCTTCTCGGTTCATTTTAGCCACTGTTTTGGCCTGCTATAGCTCTGTTTTGGGCTGGTTTAATCATTTGAGCATTGTATGGCATGCTTCTAGTGTAATGCACTTCACTAGCTTTGGCGTTCTTAGCTCTAAACATGTCTTGCATGCATTGTCTACATGATTTAGTGTCTTTAGCATGCTATTTCAGTGCTGGAATATGTGCCATTGCATCCCATTATTTCACTCTCTTATTCGCTTTGAAAGTAATCTTAAGCCCCTTGTCGGCTTAAACATGGAATTGAGGCTCATGCCTAATGGTTTTAGCCTTCTCTTGAGAGTTTCTGCTAACCAACGGCATGAAGCTTCTTCCATGCTCAAGGTGCTTGTGGCTTAGATCCTCTTGCAAAATTAGAGGACTCTTATCTTTGGACTTAACTAGTTAAAGGACTTATCGGTAATCTAAAATAAGTAAACAAAATGAATTAAAGTAAAACATGCCAAGATAACATGTTTGAGTTGCATTGCATGTGTTTGGATCGGACGTTAATCCAAACACAAGAAACGAGGGGCGTTTCATACTCGAAGTGATGAAATGCGCCTCATTTTTTTGTCGTCATCCCCCTTGATTGTGTATGATAGGGTGGAGGCTTCTTGAGTCTTGTGTGTTATTTGTGCATTCATGGACTTGTACAAACTTGGCTTCTCGGCCATCGTGCATTGCGATGCTCGGTTGGTGGCCCAAGAGTCGAGTACCACACTCTTTTGAGCTTGAGAAATGATAAGGAGGTTGGTTGTACATATAAACCCTGTAAATACTTGCTTTGCCCCTTTTGTATTCTGTTTGCAGCAAAATTGGAGTGTGCAGGAGCAAGTAGCCAACCAGCCAGAGGAAGTAGCCAACCGGCCAGAGGAAGTGGCCGACCAGCCATTTTAAGTGGCCTACAGCTTCCCCTGGTGGTCGACAGCCCACCAGCCTAAAGGTGGTTCAAAGTTGTTTTGGTTCTGGAGCAGAAACAACTTGGAGATTGGTTCGGTGTTCAGGATCAAGGTGAATGCAAACAGAGGCAACCGGTGGCAAAGCGACGGATTTTCGGGAGAAAGCCGATCAAGTGTGCATGCATCCCTCGCCCCGAGGCCTTTTAACTGTTTTGCTTAGATGGTTAATTCAATTGGTTCTATACTTAAATAGTTAATGTGCTTGGCTATTCAATTGTGTTGTAATTAATTAGGTAGAATAGTTAGTTAATTAGTTGGTTTGTAATAGTTAGTTTAATTAGCGTAGCTAGTTAGCTCTCTTTCATTCGGACCCTCTGTCGAGAGGGCAAATGTTGTAATAAAGGTGTGTGTGTGTGTGAATGTCTTCTAACCCCACGTCTTTCTCCCTTTCATTTACCAACTTTTGATGGTTAGTTTTAGGGCATGTTTCAATTAGCGTACTTATGCTTTGCATGCATACATCATTCATTCATATTGCATACACCAAGCTCGGCGCATCATTTAAACTGCATTGAATTTCAATACTTACTTGAATACGTGTTTCAAAGCATCTTATCGAGTGTTGCATTCATATGCCATCTTAGACTAGCCGAGCTTATTTTAGTTGCATCATTGCATGTGTTGCATTAGGCATCTTAACATAGTTAGGATCATGCATTGATTACTAACTAGCTTTTGTTTTGGCTCGGAGTACAATGTAAGTGTTTACACTTTAGGATACTGCATGAGATGTGTATGTTGCCATGTTAGCATGTTTGCTATGAGGCTATTTGCTTAACTGCTATAACTGCATGAATGCCTGTAGATGAAGGTTTCATTACTTGAATTGGAACAATTCATCAAAATGTGAGTTTTAAGCTCACTTGGAGCGGCAAATCATCATGTTTTAAGCCCACCTTGTTTGGTGGCAAATCTGCATTTCTAAGCCCACTTGAGGGTGGCAAATTCAAACCATTTTCGAAAACAAACATTGAATTGTTTTGTTCCAATTTAGGCGATCTAGTTTATATTTGTATGCTGTGCGCATCACGTAGTAAGTAAGCTAAATAACCGGAATAAGAACACTTGTGTTTTCAAAACAACATATCATGATTAGTAGAGGCCGATCCTTTAATAAGGCGAGCGAGGGTGCTCATTTCAGGACCTTCCCCTCTCGTACCTAAGTTCCTGAGCCGAGATAACTCTGGTGATGACGGACACGTGGCCTTTGGCACGAGTCAGGGTTTCCTAAATTTCTCCAAAATAAAATATTTATGTGGCGAATCTGTAATCTGGCAAAGCAGTCCATGTTTGGCACTTTTTGATTAAAATCGATTTTCCAAAACGATTTGCTGGATTTGGACTCTTTGGTGATTTATTAGTCTTACATTGCACTTTGTGAGATTAGATTCAAAATCATGACAAGAGTCCGACCTGTAGCTAGAACCCAAATCCACGCCCTCTCCGAAAGGGGGGCGCACAGAGGCAGTTCAGGCGGTCTACATATATACATTTTTCATTTTTTGCTCTTTTTGCTTTAGAAATTTTGCATGATCACCGTGTGCTGGGGATTCAGTGGGATACGATTATGAGATCGTGTTTATCTCTTCATGGGATGTCGAATCAAATTTGATCCAGTCAAAATCGACGGTGGCGCAACAGTCACAATCGACAGAGATAGAGATGGTGATGAACAAGATACAATTATGAGATCGTATTCATCTTTTCATCGAATGTCAAATCAAGTTTAATCCAATCAAAATCGACGGTGGTGCAACAATCACAGTCAGTGATGAGCTTCAGCGATGTTGTTTTGCTTCCATTTTTATTTCTATTTATGTTTTTTAGTTTTGCTCTGTGTAGACTTCTTTGAAAGTTTGAGAGATGGGTGTTAGAATATGAAGAGTAAGCTCTCTGTATAGTAATGGGGTTTTCTATGTAGAGAGGGGATATGGGTTTGGTTTGATTTGGATTGGTAAAATTCTAGGAATTGTTGAAGATGAAGATGATGGAAAAGATGTGGGTGATGATTTTTTAATTTTTGAGATGTTTAGATTTTTTGAATTTCTGATTTTGTTACTGTTATTGATTTTGATTTTTTATTGTTGGATTTCAATTTAGTAATAATTTTTTGAAATTGGTAATGTGTCTCATATACAAATGATATGAATGTTCATATCATTGATCAGTGTTAATATTCATATTAATTTGAAATAGAAAATTGTCATTGTGTTGTCTATTGGTGTTCATATTTACACACCTATATAATCTTGAATGGTGAATATGTTTTTACTGTGTTCATTACCACTGTGACAAGGTGATATTAAGGTTCACATCAACATTGGCACGACAGTCACAGTCGGTGACGAGCTTTCCATTTCTATTTGTATTTATGTTTCTAGTTTTACTTTGTGTGGACTTCTTTGAAAGTTTGAGAGATAGGTGCTGGAATTATAAGGAGTAAGGTTTCTGGTATAGTAATGGGGCTTTCTTTGTAGAGAGAAGAGGTGGGTTTAGTTTGATTTGGATTGGTAGAATTCTAGGAATTGTTGAAAATGAAGATAAAGATGAAAATGATGAAGAAGAAGATGTGGGTGATGATTTTTTATTTTTTAAGATGTTCAAATTTTTTAGATTTCTGATTTGTTGCTACTATTGATTTTGATTTTGATTTTTTATTGTTGGATTTCAATTTAGTAATAATTTTTTAAGATTGGTAATGTGTCTCATATACAAATGATGTGAATGTTCATATTATTAATCAGTGTTAATATTCACATTGGTTTGAAATAGAAAATTGTCATTGTGTTGTCGATTTGTATTCATATTTACACACCTATATAAGCTTGAATGGTTAATATGTTTTCATTGTGTTCATTACCACTGTGACAATGTGATGTTAAGGTTCACATCAGCATTGGCGCGACAGTCACAGTGTCACGACCTAAACCCGCCCCTCTAGGTTTAGCATCATAACCAGCCAGTAATCTGAGATTACCAAAGGCCTGCCTATCAGTAATACAATAATAGCGGCTGGCGAAAGCTTGTAAATAATAAAATATAACGCCCAATGAGCTGTGAGGAATTAAATGTAACAAAACAACTTTCATATATGTATATACATATCAGTCCAAGCATCAAGCTTATGTACAAAAACACAACATAATTAGGGATTAAATCCCATTAACAAAACCAGTCTTAACTTCAGGTATGATAACATTCAGAACTAGTCACAGTAACGTTGAAAACAAAAGGGTGAACTCTAAACCACCCATGAAACCTTGAAGCTTGTCTCAGTAGGAACCTCAAAGTGAGGCACAGAAGTTGGTTTGACAAAACAAAGTTTAGGTTGACGCCACTAAGTTCGCTCTTGCACTTGATCACCTACATATAAATATAAAATAATGAGTTAGAGCCTAGTGAATAACAACTATGTATAAGGGTTATGAATGATGTCCTTACAGTAATTAAAACGGTCAATTTCATCAGTAGATCATTTTCACAATCAGTATCTCTCATAACATATTAGTCATTTGGAAATTATAGCAGTCATACGTTATCTAATAGCAGAACAGTACAGTAGGTCTTAAAGACCGAACAGTCATTTGATGGTCATCAATACAAAAACAGTAGTTCCAAGAGTTGGAACTGACAGAGATATTTGTAACAGTAGCAGTAGCAGTAATAATAGCAATAACAGATGCTATGGATGCCACGAATGCCACGAATACAGTTCATAAAATAGAACAATCATTCATTCAATAAACAATATCATTTCAAAAACAAAGCATATTTGCAGTTAGAAAATAATTATAATTTGAACATAGCTTGACAATATTGTTACTCACAATTGGCTCCTTGAAACACGTGATCACAGTGTGGCATCTAACCTACACAAACACATTCAAGCACAATATCTCAAAACATGTTGAATTCATTTAGTCGATTCTTAAACCTATTCAGTTCAGTCGGTATTTGTTCGGTCGGTTATTTCTATTCGTTCTTTAATTTCCAAATCTTAATGCAAAAACCTCATTAATTTGTCAAAATTAAAGCTATGACTTCATGAATATAATGATTCAAAACTTTTCTTCCTTTTTCTTACAAAATATGAAATTAAAGCTATAAGGCTCTTAGAAAAATATCTACATATATGAAATTCAAATTAAGATCAAACTAATTCTTGATTGTCAAATTAAAATTATAATTTATTTCTTAATTTGTCCAATTTTAGATTTAATTCATTTTCTTCATATCAAACCCAATTTCAAACTCATAAATTCTAAAACATAAATTAAGCTTTTAAAACCCAATTTCATGTTCAAAACTCATGCAAAATTTCATCAAAACATGAAAATAATTATGAGCCATGATTAATCTTCAATAAATCTTTGTTACATGTAATTTATGGAGCTTAATTTAACAATAACTTTCCAAATTAAACCTAAAATAATTAATTTCTAATTAAACTTCATAAACTTGATCTTAGCTCCAATTCTTCATTTTCTTATCAATTTCTTTTTTAATCACATAAAATTGATTTCAAACCCTTTCCCATTTTCCTTCAAGGAAAAATTACTCAAAGATCCCATTTTGATAAATGTTGCTCTAGTTAGTCCTAAGTGTTTTTTCTTAAACCATTTAGTCCTTTTCATTTTTGGTATGATATATGTTTTGATATATTGTATATGGAGTTACTTTTTTTACTCATATTGATTTTATTTTGCAGGTCTTCCAATCTCTCCAACAATGGCAACTCCTCCGGTAGAGTCCGTCCAGTGCTTCGACCGAAAAAAGACAGCTGTGGCCATCACATACTGCAAGCACGGCCGTGGCCTGATCAAGATCAGCGGTTGTCCGTCGATCTGGTGGAGCCTGAGATTCTCCGCTACAAGGCCTACAAGCCCATCTCCTCCTCAGCCGCCAACGCTTCGCCAGCGTCGACATGCACATCCTCGTCAAGGGCAGTGGCCACACCTCCCAGATCTACGCCATCCGAGGCGCTCGCCGTTGTCGGCAAACTAGACGGTAGGGTTGTAGTCCTTGGCACAGGAGAAGAGAAGGTCTTCATCCCTGTTGTAGTTCACGATGATAATGATGTTGATTATGTAGTTGATGTTTGATGATGTTCACGATGTTGATGATATAGTTGATGTTTGATGATGTTAACAATGTTCACGATGTTCTGATGATGTTCATGATGGTTTGATGATGTTTTAATGATGTTGCTGATGTTTTGATGATGTTGTTGATGTTTTTTGATGATGTAGTTGATGTTTTGATGATGATGTTCACGATGTTGCTGATGTAGTTGATGATATTGATGATGTTTTTATGATGTTGTTGATTTTTGATGATGTTTTTAATGATGTTGGCGATGTAGTTGATGTTGTTGATGGTGATGATGTTTGATGATGTTGCTGATGTAGTTGATGTTGCTGATGTTCGGAAATGAGAAAAATCATAAAAAAGCCTATAGTAAGTTTTTTGGGCATTTTTGTCATATCAACATCAGTAAAAACTTGCATTTGCTCTCCATCAAAAAAAAAAAAAACGTGTTAAATAAATGGGTATATACGTAATTAACATTCAAATAGAACTTATCAGTCTACAAAATAAAAGGTAGGACCAAATGATTTAACAAATTAAAATTTGGGATTTATTGGTGTTTTGCCCTTCCTTCAAACATGAAATCAAGTTGTAAACTCCTTAGAAAATCATTTGCATGTATGAATTTTGACATTAAAATTAACTAATTTTATATTTTTATCAATTTTCTTCATCTTCTTGCTAATTCCTTTTAATTACATGATATTGATTCCGATTTCATCTCTAATATCAAGTGTAATGTAAAGATTCTACACAAATTAAACATAAATTTCATACCTTGAGCTTTAATTTCAGAATATTTAGTTGAATCCCTTCTAATTCTTCTTGAGTTTCTTCAAAAACTTGAGCTTTCCTTTCAATTTTTCTCCTTCTCTTCTGTTTTCTTTGTTCCAACAACTCTCTCTCTCTCTCTCAATTTTGACCTCAATCTCACACCAAGAATACTCCAGCATAAAGGAAACAAATACACACACCTATACTTGTTGACACTACATGCACATGTGCACATTGTCTAAGGCTCCCAACACAACACTCACATGCATACACATATATACAGATTTCTCTGCACACACATTTTTTAGTACACCCACACCCACATACACTCTCAACAATTTATGATTAAGAGTAATTTAATTAAGCAACACTTAGTCTTAATGAATCTTAATTGACATATAATTAAATTAATCATAACTAATTACAAATCCTACACAATTTAATTTGTCTAATTTGATTTTCATTAGAGCCCAATTACTTATATTTAAATTTATCAATCGGAATCAGATTTTTAATCAAATTTCCAAAAGGCTCCAAATATTGAATTAAATTTATTTTCATCGTCAATTTTGGTTTCTCATATCATTAAAGCCTTCAAGTTCAGATTAATCTCAAAATCTCCGTTAATAAATTATATATTCAAATTGGACACTTCATGAGTCAATTTAATCCATAATAATTATAGTTCCCAATCTTTACAATTTAATTAACTCCAATTTGGACTCAATTAATAAAATCTCAATTTTACCAAACCGAATCGAATATTTAATTAAACTCCCATTTGGTTCGATACTCAAAATTAAAATAATTCAATTCACCAATTATACTCTCTTGAGCCATTTAGGCTTTCAATTTCTAATTCCAAATAAATACTCAATAAAATCATATACGAGTCAATCTTCATAATTTTCATAAATCCCAGATTAAATTAGAATAATGGGCAATTAAAATTCAAATCTCCTTAATTAATTAATTACTAATTATTATATGTGGTGGGGTCGTCACACACAGTCAATGGCGAGCTTCAGCGATGTTGTTTTGTTTCCATTTCTATTTCTATTTATGTTTTTAGTTTTACTCTATATGGACTTCTTTGAAAGTTTGAGAGATGGGTGTTGGAATTATGAGGAGTAAGGTCTCTAGTATAGTAATGGAGCTTTCTTTGTAGAGAGGAGAGGTAGGTTTAGATTAATTTGGATTAGTAGAATTCTAGGAATTGTTGAAGATGAAGATAAAGATGAAGATGATGAAGAAGAAGATATGGGTGATGATTTTTTATTTTTTGAAATGTTGAGATTTTTTGGATTTCTGATTTTGTTGTTGCTATTGATTTTGATTTTTTACTGTTGCATTTCAATTTAGTAATAATTTTTTGAGATTGGTAATGTGTCTCATATACAAATGATGTGGATGTTCATATCATTAATTAGTATTAATATTCACATTAATTTGAAATAGAAATTTGTCAATGCGTTGTCGATCGGTGTTCATGTTTACACACCTATATACTCTTGAATAGTGAATATGTTTTCGCTGTGTTCATTACCACTATGACAAGGTAATGTTAAGGTTCACATCAACATTGCATTAAATCACACAATCACAAGTCTCAATTTTTATTTTGGATACAAACATAATCTAAATGTTCACACTGGAACATGCGAATGTGAAGGTTCGCATAAATTTTGGAATATAAATAAAACCATGGTTTCAAAGTGTTAATTACCATTATGAATAGTGATATTAAAAATCACATCAAAATTGCATTGCCCAAAAATCACATTAAGCCAATGATTATGTGTACACAATTGTAAACCAGCTGAAGTAATGTGAATGTTCACATTGATTTTATAATCTCCAAAAATATGACAATATCAATATTGCAGTTACCACAAACCATCATTTCTCTATGTACACAAACATAAAGTATACGTTTATGCACAATCAAATTATTGATGTGAGTGTTAACATTACAAATAAAATATTAAATAAATTAGTTTAGTCACATAAAACTAATAGTTATGTGTACATAATTATAAAGCAACATAAACCAATGTGAATATTAGCATTGACTTTGTAATAGCAAACATTATGATAGCATACCAGTGTACCTTATTAGGCACAACCAAAATAACTAATTTTGGTTCTTTTGTTCAGTCAATATATATTCCAATATTTTTACAAAATTGCAAAGGATGTGAAGTTCGCATCCATTGGTAGTGGATACATTGGTTTTGTACGTAAATCATGGATTTTGTATCAGAGAAAACTATAATATTCACATCAATAATAGTTTTTGGCATGCTTGTATGCTTTCAACGCGCGTACAATGACATCATCAAACTTCATGCATTTGGCGTGGTCAATCTTAGCGTTCATCAATGCATCAAATAATATCCAAAATGGAGTTTGCCTCAAGCAGTTCAACTAAGCCTCTGAGAACTTGGTGCTCGTCATCAATTTAATTAAGCCTGTAATATTTGATTGGTAGTAGTTAACACAACTCATGTCAATGTGGGTGCTCCTCTCTGTCGGCACGTTATCGTCTTTGATATGGTAATCCTCTCTATTCCTCTTTGTGTACAATTTAGGACAATATCTGCTACATAGGTGTGGGGATGTATTTTCAGAGATACTAACACGTGGCAAGGTGACGCCGACGTATCAGCCGAGGTTCCACGTGTCATGCCAGTTACGCCGAGGTGATCTCGGGGTTGCCG
Organism: Camellia lanceoleosa; assembly: GCA_025200525.1. Lineage (NCBI taxonomy): Eukaryota > Viridiplantae > Streptophyta > Magnoliopsida > Ericales > Theaceae > Camellia > Camellia lanceoleosa. The sequence goes on along the minus strand of CM045760.1, from coordinate 198,220,915 downwards.
AGGTTATCTCCGAAGATACCGGAATTCGAGATAAGTGGATAAGGGACAGGAGTCTTAGAATGAAGAAAGATTACAAGATGGATATAGGTAGTACTCTCAGGGAGTCTATCCTTATCTCTTGAAGAGTCCAAGGTAAGTCCAGAATTAGAGTCCATGGAAGTGGGACTTCTAATGGGACTAGGATGGAGTAAAACTATAAAAGAAGGGCACCCCCGGCGGGTCTAAGGTACGCAATTTTAAGCCTTAAGCAGTAATTTAAGCACTTGTTTATATCTGAGAGATACTGACTTGATCGTCGGAGTACCCCCGGGTGGAAGAACCACCGCCGGAGCCTTTTCTTTCTGTGCAGGACAAAGTGCCATCTATTCTGCTTGTGTTCTACATTTGAATCACTAAGGAGGGCAGTGTGATCGGAAAATCACTCACACAATTTGGCACCGTCTGTGGGAACGAAAGAAGAGTAGATGGCCAGTAACACGCAGAAGGAAAAGATTGGGGACAACACTCCTGCTGGGAGTGGAAGACCCGTTGACCCTAATGCTGAAGGAGGAGACCACAACGAAGAAGCTCGTGATCAGAATCACGCAGAGAAAGGCGTCGGCCAAGATGGCGACACATCGAAGAAAGCAGACCAGGGCAAGTACTATAACGAGGACAACCTCCAGATCTGGAAAGACAGATGTCTGAGGAGGGATGAAGAAGTAAAGGAGATGGCAAACAAGTTGGCAGACCTTCAATCGGTCGTCAACTTCATGATGCAAAATAATGTCATGCAGCTACCATACCCGCTACAGAACACACCAATGCCGGCAGCAAACGCCCAGAAGAAGGGACAGAAAGAAATCCCCGAAGCACCTCAGCACACGAGGAGTAGAAGGCACTCCCACCGACCCTCCAGGGAGGTCGGCCGAGAAGAGCCGAGAAGAGAAGAGTCTCGAAGGACATATCGCGAGAAAGAAGCAGACCCCAAAGAACATCGGCATGTTCCGGGGCGGGTATTGTGTTTCGATGCGTCCTGCGGGGAAGGATCGAAAATGGGCCACCATGAGGCCGAGAGTAGTGCGCCGAAAAGGCTGAAGTCCAAAGACAGCCGGGCTGCAGGGAGAAGTAAAGAGGACTTGAGAGATTACCTCAAGAGGAAGCAAGAGAATGCCGGAGTCGAAGTAACCTCCCCGGTTAAGCCGAGGACACCATTCTCGATGGAATTGGACAGATTCGTCGCGCCGAAAAGATTCAGTATGCCAAGGTTCCAGATATATGATGGTAAGTCAGACCCTAACTTCCATGTTGGATTATTTTTGAATTCAATGGCATTATACAGTGGGAACGAGCCGTTGCTCTGCAAAGTGTTCCCTTCATCCTTCGGGGAGATTGCATCAGATTGGTTCCACAAATTACCGAAGGGGAGCGTGAAGACTTGGGAAGGTCTGGCCGAGATGTTTGTGGCCAGATTCATAACAAACAAACTGCAGCCATTGAGGGTGGATGCATTGATGGCTTTAAAGATCGGCAAAGATGAAAGCCTTAGGGCCTATGCAAAGAGGTACTATGAGGTGTTCAATCGAATACCTGAATGCAACCAGGAGGTGGCCGTCGTGTCTTTCAAGAAAGGCCTGAAGGATGACTGTCCGCTGTGGAAGTCTTTGGCAAAAACCCTGCCAAAGAGCATGGAAGAGCTCATGGCGAGAATCGAGAAGTATGCACGGGCCGAGGAAGATACATCGGGGAATAAGGAGACAAAGCCAGAAAAAGGTAACGGCTCGCCGAAACGAGGCCGAGGTAACAATGGAACCAACAAACAGGAGACAGAGTTAAGGGCTAAGCAGGCAGTGACGACGGTGTTCCGAATTCCGGTCCACAAAGTCCTTGATCAAATTCGAAATCAGCCCTACTTCAGGGCGCCGGTAAGGGCACCAGGAGAATTTATGGGAAGAAACCTTGGAAGGCATTGTGCTTACCACAATGAACAGGGGCACCCAACTCAGGGTTACAAAGCCCTTAAAGCACACTTAGAAGATTTGGTGAGGCAGGGCCATCTGAGAGACCTTGTGGATGAGGCCAAAACAAGGGAAGAACAGGACGATTGCCTCAAGCACTAGCAGCCCCGCCTCCCCCAGCGCAGCAACCACAGGCAGGCGGACCTCGGGTGGTTAATGTGATCCACTCAAAGGTGAATGAAAACGACATACGGGGGGAGACACAGTGGGTAAAACACCTGCAGCACGTCAACCAGGTTGGACTGAAAATACCTCGGCCTGAAGAGTACCAAGGACCGATGATAGCCTTCACAGAAGCCGACCTTGATATGGTCCAGCACCCGCACAATGATGCCTTGGTGGTATCCCTCCAGGTTGGGGAGTGCCAGGTAAAACGTATCCTGATTGATCAAGGCAGCTCCTACGACATCATGTATGTCAGGTGTTACAAGGAGTTAGGCCTTCACCCTGATGATATGGAGCAGTCAAATGGCCCAATGGTCGGCTTCAATGGAACGCCGACATGGCCGTTAGGCGCAACAAGCTTGGAGATACAGGCTGGCACAAAGAAGATCAAGACAGAATTCATTGTGATTGACACGCCCTCGCCTTACAACATTATCTTGGGGAGGCCGTGGTTGCATGCAATGGGGGCAGTTCCTTCAACACTGCATCAACTACTACGGTTCCCAACAGAGCATGGGATTGAGGAAATCAGAGGAGATCAGTTGCAGGCAAAAAATTACTCCATGGCAGTAATGAAATTAACCTACAGCATTCGGGAACCAGAGAAGGCAGAAGTCGAAGAAGAGGACATGAAGGTCCTAGATGATGTCGACAAGGAGCCGACCGAGAAAAGTGAAGAAGCATTAAAGAAAGTCCTCGTCCAGGAGGGCGATGAGGAACGCTTCTTTCTTCTCGGCACAGGATTAGCCGAAGAAGAAAAAAGGGAGTTGGAAGCCTTTCTAAGGAAAAATATTGAGGTGTTCGCCTGGACACCTTATGAAATGCCTGGCATTGACCCCGAGGTCACATGTCACAGACTCAACGTTGACAGGTCGGCCAAACCTGTAATACAACGGGCCAGAAAACCGACGTTGATACACGTCGAAACAGTGGAGGAGGAAGTGGACAGACTTCTAGAGGCCAGGGCCATCAGAGAAGCAAATTACCCGACATGGCTGTCGAACACCGTGGTAGTGAAAAAGAAGAATGGCAAGTGGAGGGTCTGCGTAGATTTTACAAACTTGAACAAAGCTTGTCCCAAAGACAGTTTTCCTCTACCAAAGATCGACCAGTTGGTGGACGCCACATCTGGACATGGAAGGATGAGCTTCTTAGATGCCTATAGGGGGTACCACCAAATAGCCATGTACCCCCTAGATGAGGAGAAGACAGCGTTTATCACCCCAAAAGGTCTGTATTGTTACAGAGTTATGCCTTTTGGGTTGAAAAACGCAGGAGCAACTTACCAAAGACTGGTAACCAAGATGTTCAAACACTTGATTGGCCGAACAGTAGAAGTCTACATTGATGACATGGTCGTGAAGACCAAAGAACCAAAGGATAATCTTGCTGACCTAAGAGAGGTCTTTGACATACTCAAAGCATATCGGCTCCGACTCAACGCATCAAAGTGCGCGTTTGGAGTCGGATCTGGTAAGTTCTTGGGATACCTAGTGACTAGAAGGGGCATTGAAGCTAGCCCAGATCAGATCAAGGCCATCCTGGAATTACAGAGTCCGACATCGGCGAAACAGGTTCAGATGCTTACTGGAAGGGCCGCAGCCCTAAACAAGTTCATAAGCCGAAGTTCGGACAAATGTAAACCTTTTTTCAATCTGGTGAAAAAGGCCACGGATTTTCTATGGACTGAGGAATGTGAGGCCACTTTGGCCGACCTAAAGAAATATCTTACCACGGCTCCAGTCCTCTCGACACCTGAACCTGGGGAGGAACTATTTTTGTACTTAGCAGTTTCAGAACACGCAGTAAGTGCTGTGATAATCCGAGAAGAGCAGGGAGAGCAAAAGGCTGTCTACTATGTAAGTAAAACCTTGGCCGATGCAGAAACAAGGTATTTACCACTGGAGAAATTAATGCTAGCCTTGGTAATGGCATCAAAGAAGCTGAACCATTACTTTCAGGCTCACAAGATCGTGGTACTAACAGAGCACCCATTGAAATCCTTGTTGCAACAAGGAGATTTGACTGGGAGAATAGCAAGATGGGTCGTGGCTTTAGGCCAATATGACCTGGAGTTCAGGCCGAGAACGGTAATTAAGGGACAAGTCTTGGCCGACTTCGTGGCCGAATTCTCGCCAGAATACATCGAACATCGGGCTCCGTTGAGCCGAGATGAACGATGTCGAAACAAGGAAGGAGAAGCCCAGCCAAAGGCTAAAGAACCAAGGAAGGAAAAACTCAGACCCTGCAGCATTTACATCGGCGACTCCTTTCAACTTTTTGTTGATGGGAGCTCAAACCGGCAGGGGGCAGGGGCAGGAGTAGTGTTAATATCCCCCGACGGAGAGATATTGGAGCAGTCCATTCAACTAGGGTTCAAAGCCTCGAACAATGAGGCGGAGTCTGAAGCATTGATTCTTTGGGTCGCGATAGCTGGCAGGTTGATGAGGTAATAGTTTTTTGTGATTCACAACTTATAGTGAATCAAACTACAGGAGAGTTTGCAGCCCGAGATGAAAGAATGTCGGCATACGCAAAGAAGTCATCGTTTGGCGACCTTGTTTCAAAACGCCGACTTCTTCAAAGTTAGCGAGACAATAACAACCACGCGTTGGCCAATTTAGCAAGTTCAATGCGAACCGGAAAGATGAGGACAATAATGATCGATTACCTATCAAGCCCGAGCATAGAGCCACCGAACACAATGCAGGAGGCATTATGTGTGGACATGGGACCAAGCTGGATGGATGCAATCATTGCATTCCTAAAAGAGGAAAGCCGGAAGATCGAAGGAAGCACACAAGGTCAGTTGAAGTCGGCAAGATTCATCCGACAGAAGGACATCTCTCTGAAGATCCTTCATCGACCTCTTTTAAGGTGTGTACACCCTCTTCGGTCGAAGACTTTTATATGAAATCCATGAAGGAGTTTGTGGAAGCCACGCAGGGGCAGATCGTTAGCTCACAGGCCATTACCGTGGGTATTGGTGGCCCTATATGCAAAAAGATGCAGAAGCCTATGTGAAGAAGTGTGAACAATGCCAAAGGTTTGCACCTTTGATACATCAGCCAGCTGCTGACCTGAACCCGGTTTCCAGCCCTTGGCCATTTGCCCAATGGGACATGGATCTCGTTGGACAATTGCCCCAAGCAACTGGGCAACGGAAGTACCTACTGGTGGCAACAGACTACTTCACAAAGTGGATAGAAGCAGAGCCTCTTGCCAAAATCCGAGATGTGGATGTGAAGAACTTCATCTGGAAAAACATCATCACCAAATTTGGGATTCCAAGAGCAATCGCTGCCGACAACGGAACACAGTTTGACAGCAAACTTATCAAGAATTTTTGTGCAAAGTTCAAGATAAAGAATTACTTTTCAACACCAAGCTTTCCCCAAAGTAATGGGCAAGCCGAAGCATCCAACAAAGTAATTCTAGATGGGATAAAGAAGAGGCTGCAGACAGCAAAAGGAAAGTGAGTAGACGAATTGCCTAACGTGCTCTGGGCATATCGCACTACGCCGAGAAGATCAACAGGAGAATCCCCCTTTGCCATGGCTTATGGCACAGAAGCAGTCATTCCATTGGAGATCGGCATCCCAGGGATCAGAACACAGGGAGTTGAGAACGGGACTAATGATGTGCTCTTAGCCTGAGATCTGGATCTACTAGAAGAAAGAAGAGAGAAAGCTGCAATCCAGCTTGCGGCATACCAGCAACAGCTTGCCAAAGCTTACAACAAGAAAGTCAATCCAAGGGATTTTCAAGTCAATGACCTAGTCTTGAGAAAAGTCGTCGGCAATAAGAAGGATCCCAGAGAGGGCAAGCTTGGACCAAACTGGGAAGGACCCTACAGAATTACTTCGGTGTTAGGAAATGGGGCATATCGGCTTGAAGATAATAAAGGCAAAGCATTGCCTAAACCATGGAACACTTGTAATTTAAAGTTTTTCTATCATTAGATGCCTGTTTGATTTTATTTTTTTGCCGATATGATCAATAAAATCCTAGCAGAATTTTCCACAACTTATGAAACTATGCACAATGTTGTTTTTTGAATAATGAGAACCCAAGTGGAACTTAGGTTCACATTGGGGGCAGAGAGAAGACAGTAAAGCTTAGCCGAAGTTAAGCCGAGATTATGTTTAACCATAGTTAATCTGAGATAATACTTAACCGAAGTTAATCTGAGATAAATTCATTATTTTTACTTGTTGGAATTTGTAGCAATTCACAAGTTAAAGTTAAGCCGATATAATTCCTTATCTTTACTTGTTGAAATTTGTAGCAATTTACAAGTTAAAGTTAAGCCAATATAATTCCTTATCTTTACTTGTTGGAATTTGTAGCAATTCACAAGTTAAAGTTAAGCCGATATAATTCCTTATCTTTACTTGTTGAAATTTGTAGCAATTTACAAGTTAAAGTTAAGCTGACATAAATTCCTTATCTTTACTTGTTGAAATTTGTAGCAATTTACAAAGTTAAAGTTAAGCCGATATAATTGTTTATCTTCACTTGTTGAAATTTGTAACAATTTACAAGATGAAGTTAAATTAAGTTTATATGCTTTATACTTGTTGAAGTTTATGAAAAATTTACAGGTGAAGTCCTGGCCGAAATAAATCTTCAGGTAAACATACCCGAGGAATGCAACCCCGAGAAGATTATGCAAAGGAAGAATTATGTAAATCATACAAAGTATTCTAAGTATAGAACCAGACAGAAGCAATGAAGAGAAAATTGAAGACTAAAGCATTCAGAGACAAACAGTTGCAGTATTATATAATAAAGACACCATGGCCTAGCAAAAGTAAATCGTTCATAGGAAACAAAGAAAGGCACATCGGCCCTAAAGAAGAAGCTTATATTGTTCAGGGAACATCAACAAGAACAAAGAAAAGAAACAAAGTACAAAAAAGAAAAATAGAAGACATTCAAACTTCTTCAACAGATGGTTGGGCTGAAACCTCGGAAGGCTCTGGACGAACCACCTCGGTATCTTTTCCCGCCTCAGCCTCTGCAACTTTTCCTACCACAACCTCAGCTTCTTTATCTGCCGCAATCTCGGCGTCAATCTCGGCCAGAGTCTTCTCAACACTTCTCTCTGCCAAAAGAAGGTCGGATGATAACTGGACTGGGTGAGTTTCCTTGGATACCTCCTCAACCTCATCACCCTCTTCATCTTGGGTTAAGTTGATAACCTGTTCAGTAGAAGGAAGGGACTTGGTCTCAGTGGCATCCTTGGATTTCCTCACCAAGGCTTCGTCATTATCTTCATCTTCATTTTCGGCCTGAGACTCAGACTCAGCTTCTTCGGTTTGACTTGGAGGAGGAGGAGGGTATGGCAAAGGGATAGCTTCGGCCTTGCGCCATGGCGAATCGGCAGGAAGATCAAGTTTTTTGGCTAAGGACATCCAACCAAGGGAAAAACCCCTATTAAATGCCTGCTTAACTTGTAACTTGTAGTCTTCTGCAACATCGGCCATGCCTTGGGCATATGCCTTGTCATCGGCCGCCTTGATTTCAGCGTCCTTGGTGGCCAGCGCCTCGTGAAGTTCTTCCTCTACCGGCGCTGAGCTTCTTTCTTTTACGCCTCGGCAACTATTTTAATAGCCAGCTGACCTCGGCCTTCTCATCACCTCTTACTTAGCTTTGAGTTGCGACTGCTTGATCTTCCGAGTCTTCATTTTATTTTTAAGACTCTTATTTTGTTTTCAAGGCGCCGCCTCCTTCTCCATCTCGGACAATTTTTCCTTGTTCTCAAAGGCCTGCAGGGAGAGAGAGTGGGCGTGTTGAATGGCCTGAAAGAAAACAAGGCAGAAATTATTACAAAATATTGCAAAACTTTATAAGTATAAAGAAAGTGGCAGGAAGACAAGTTATCAAATTCGAAGACTTACTTGGACAGAACGCTGCAGCATAAAGGCATAATTCTCGTATTCGCTCATCTTGGCATTGCGCTCAAAATCACCTTCGAGAAGAACTGCAGTACTAAGCGCCACGCCGATATTAACATTGTCGGCGCTTTCATGGGCGTAAACGGGAATGTTTTCAAGGGTAATTTTAGGCTCCCAGGGAACCTTAGGAACTCTGGACCCCGAAGTCGTCGCAGACGATGACCTCGGCCTTTTCGACTGAGTGGATCCTGATAGCTGGGCTTCAGCAGGTCTTTTGGCAGGTGCAGAAGAGGTCTTTTTGCTCTCAGCTAATTGGGAGATTGGCAGAGCGTCTTCAACCTTGGCCTCAGTAGCCTTGGATTTTGGTTGGGCCTTCTTGGTCTTTTTTGGCTTCGGTGGGGGCATCGTTTGGGATGGTACAGCGTCGACGTCGGCCGGAAGGTCGGCGAGGAGATCTTAAACAACAGGTTTTGGGCGCACCATTTCGGCTGTTTTTACAAGTCGTCGCCGACGCTTTTTTTCAGAAATTGGTACCAAGTATGGTGCCGAGGTGGAAGGTTGCTCAGCTGGATCAGAAGTTGATCCTTGATCAGCCCGAGATGTGGATGCGGTTTGAGTTACTACAGTAGGAGAAGAGGAGCTCTTTTTCTTCCTCCTTGGAACGTCGGGCAAGGTGGATTTGTAGGAGGGGATGAAGTTCAGCAGGAGTGGAGCTTTGCGCTTATGGATGGGAAAATCTAGGAGCTTCTTCAAATCCTTGCCCAGAAAGTAGGATTGACGAAAGTTTTTTGGTGGCTGACGAACGTCTGCAAAACAGAACATAACATCAGAAACAGATAAAATTTTTTGGAAAAATAGAAGAAAGCAACAGCTAAGTAATTGACACTGGGCTCTTACCATTGCCCTCCTTGACCGTTCGAGGAAGAGGGAAGAGATGGACTTCTTCTTCTGGGCCAAATTCCCAATTTCCAGAAACAATGAGATAATCATCTCCAGCCCCTTTGTTGGAGTCTGGGAGGTCGGCTACGATCTTATATTTGGTAGACCTCGGCTTAAGGTAATAAACATAACCTTTTTCCTTCAGGTTGAGGGCGCACATGGTGTAACAATATTGGATGTCGGCAAGAGTGATCCTAACATTCTCCTGCCGAGCTAAGGCTATGATACCATTAAGCGTTCTATGGGCGTTGATGGTGAGTTGCATAGGGTTCAAAGAGTAGTAGTGAAGGACTTCACGAAAAAGGGGATCTAGGGGGAACCGAAGCCCACATTCAACAAAGGCTACAACGGAAAAAGGCATGGAATCATCTTCGGGCATAATGGAATCGTTCTCCCCAGCTAGTCTCAGATGGACATCATCTGGGATGGAGAATTCTTGCCTAAAAAATTCTAGTTTGGTTGGGGTGTTAACCCTATTTCTCCACATACCCATGATTTTGGTATAAGGGTACTTGACTACAGAAACAGGGTACTCTTAAAGGGTTCTTGGGACCTCGGCTTAAACCTAGGTATGTATTGGTAAAGTTTGTTTCAATTTTTCCTAAGGAATTGAAGGTTCTATAAGCAAATCCCAAACCTAAGAGCTACGAAGACAAAGATCGAAGGCACAGATCTGGAAAAGATACAATAAAGCAGAAAAACAAAGACAAATTTCAGATTCAAGAGCAAACAATGGGTTATTAGAAAAATGAAGATTACAAAGGGTTGGGAGCCAAGAACAGTGGTGAAATAGTGCAAAGTGTTCATGACAAGTACAAAATCATAAAATAGGATAAAATCAAGTGAATGATTCACAAACCAAATGCAAGAGCAGAACTGAGAAAGAGAAAGATCAGTTGCTTACCAGATAAGGTGAGACCGGAGTGAAACTCGCCGAGAACAGACGACGGATGCAACAATAGCGAAAAGCTTCGCAAGAATGACAGATAGGAGACAGTCGCAGAACTTTGAGCTTAGAACAATGGCAAACTCAAGAAGAAAGAGCTTTAGAGAGAGAATAAAGCAGGGAAATTCAAATGCAAAAGTGAAGAATGAAGAGAGAGGCAAACGTTTTTGTCCAAAAGGTGAAACGGCGGCAAAAACAGAAGCATTTAATGCGCCTAGGGTAATGCAGACGTCAGACGGCGCAGACAGATAAAAGACGACTTGCGAGCGCGTCCCAGACACGAGCCAGTGGAAACAAAACACGTTGGTGAAATGATTAAAAAGTGACGCATGACAGCTCATACGCGTGAAAGAGTTCATTGGAATTCTTGTTCTCCGAAGATAGCATGTCGGGCCAAAAGTAAATGATCTCGGATGGGAAGTTCTTGAGCCGATGTTGTTCTTGAGCCGAAGGTACCAATGTAGGTTCCATCACCTCAGAATGCCGAGATAATAGAACCTAGGGGGCAGTTGTGGGGATGTATTTTTAGAGATACTAACACGTGGCAAGGTGACGCCGACGTGTCAGCCGAGGTTCCACGTGTCATGACAGTTACGCCGAGGTGATCTCGGGGTTGCCGAGGTTATCTCCGAAGATACCGGAATTTGAGATAAGTGGATAAGGGACAGGAGTCCTAGAATGAAGAAAGATTACAAGATGGATATAGGTAGTACTCTCAGGGAGTCTATCCTTATCTCTTGAAGAGTCCAAGGTAAGTCCAGAATTAGAGTCCATAGAAGTGGGACTTCTAATGGGACTGGGATGGAGTAAAACTATAAAAGAAGGGCACCCCCGGCAGGTCTAAGGTACGCAATTTTAAGTCTTAAGCAGTAATTTAAGCACTTGTTTATATCTGAGAGATACTGACTTGATCGTCGGAGTACCCCCGGGTGGAAGAACCACCGCCGGAGCCTTTTCTTTCTGTGCAGGACAGAGTGCCATCTATTCTGCTTGTGTTCTACAGTTGAATCACTAAGGAGGGCAGTGTGATCGGAAAATCACTCACACAATAGGCATGAACATTAGTGAGTGTCTATATGAACATTCAAATTGTTAACATCATAAAACAGTTAAACTTAAACCAATAATTAAGGTTCACATCAAAATCGAACTACAATTAGAAGACACTTTGGCTGTGTTTGATTACATTTTCAAAATATATTTCCACCCGTACATTTGCGCTTCACGTTTGAATAAAATTTTCAAATCGTAATTCCACCATACAATTCAAAATACATCTCCACTTCCCGTTTGGAAGATTTCTCTCTTCGTTTCTCCATTGTAAAAAGCTTCCAACAGCACATACTTTGTGTCTTCGATGTTCTCCATTTCTGAAAAGCTTCATGTGAAAGAAATTTAAAGTTGAACTTCACGAGTCGTTTTCCTCTCTTTCAACGATCACAGCTCAAGATTCTTCACGGGTCGTGTTGCTCTCTGTGAACTGAGACCTTCAAATCTAAATTATGTTTGTGAACCCCCTCTCCACCCATAAAAGCGTATCTACCAACTCCCACAAATCAAGTAAGTTATAATTTGTGCGTTGTGAAAGATTCACTCTCCGAGCAATGAAACAACGACAAGACCGAGGTCAACTACATCACAAATTTCTCTCAAATTTTAAATTACAACTCACTGATTTCCTCAAACATCCCCAAATTCATTCCCAATTTGTGTGTGTCAGGCTAAATTTGTGAAGCGTATTTTCGAATCAGACGCCTACCGAAGAAGCGAACATCCACTCACTATACCCACTCTGTCACCGGTGAAAACTATTCGACTCCTACTGCTATGGTACGTATATTCTTGAATCGATCTGCTAGTCGTATATCCTTCAATCCTTCAATCAATCTGCTATGTAATAGCTGAGAAGCAGAAGCCATTCTGATCTGTCAAACCGGTCAACTGCCAAGACAATTGACCGGTCGTCCCACCAGTCTTCTGGCCGGTCAACCGCTGGCCCAGCTCCCTTTCCTCTAGGTCGACTGCCATTACCCCCTTTAATGCTTCTCTTCTTCTTCTGCTCTTCTTCTGCTTATTTCTGCTTATTATCTATTGTATACACTTCTTTCACAAACTTTTTGCATGCAATATTCTGTTTTTCTTATTATATCTGTTTTTTCCAACACTGTTAACAATTTCAATTGATGGTTTTTTTTTTTCCTAACAATATTCTGCTTTTTTTTTCTTGTTCTATCTATTTTTCCCAACACTGTTAACAACTTCAATTGATGAACTTTTTTCCTTCCGAAACATAATTGGAGATGATTCCTGCATTTTTATTTTTTAATATCCGATTCAAATTTGTTTAGATATAAATTGTGTGTTGTTAGATGGATGGAAACAATTCTGATGACAATCAGGACACAAGAATGTGGAGTTCCAGAATTGAAATGAAGCTAATAAACATGTTGAGAGACGAGGTACAAAAAAATCAAACAACAGGTTATAGTACTATGTGGACAGTTAGGCATTGAAATCATTTTGCAACTGAGTTGCAAAATTTGTATGGGTTTTGATACATACCAAAACAAGTGAGAAAAAAATATCAGCGACTGAAAGCTGATTACCAAACCTTCAAGCGATTGCAGGCACAGATCGATCTAGGATGGGATCCCATTGTAGGAATGGTTGTTACACTCGATGAATTTTGGAATAAGGTATTGAATTAACCTGTACCCTTTTCAAATTTTTTTGTAACATTTGATCGCACATACAGAACGCTTACTTTTCATATTTTCAATTGTTGTAGGCAACAAAAAATGTTAAGAAATTTAGGACAAAAGGATTTGAGTATTTTCAAGCAATGGCCGAAATTGTTGAAAACTATTGTGCCACAGTGGCCTTGGCCCGTGCATTCACACCAGGAGCCCCTGTCTTTGGTGAAGAAAATGAAATGCTTAATAAATTTTGGTCTCCTAAAGCTGGTGGGAGTAATGCGGCCGAACCTATTACTGTTGACTTATTTGGCGATGAGTACACAGAACCATCAAAGGGCAAAAGTCACAAGAGGGGCCCTACAAATAGCCAGACTAATAGTGGTCATTCTAAAGGGTCACGGTCAAGTGGCTTTGATGATGTCTGCGTAGCTTTCACTACCTATGTACAGGCAAAAACGGAACATTCCTGTACCCAATCAACAAACACAGAGGCTGTAAGTGCAGGTAGTGATGACTATTCTCTTGATGCATGTCAAGATGCCCTGTTAGAGCTTGGGAACATACCACCGGTCTAGTACATTAGGGCACTAACACTATTCAAAGACAAGGAATGGTGGAGGTTTTTTATACATACTCATGCCCATATGCGCCTAGCTATAATACTAGCTTTGCAGTGAAGGGAGAAGTTGTGACTTAATCAAGCTTGCAATTCTCTTTGTGGTTGTCCAATATGATTTGATGATGTCTATGTTGTTCTTATTAAAAAAAAAAATTCACCTGATGACATGCTCTTTTTTATCCGTCTTTCTCTGTTTATTTCTATATTTTTTTAAATTGTTTCTATTTTACATTTAGATGTGATTTTATTCTTCTGCGTTCTTTCATGTCTGTTTTTTTATTTTCGCTTCAACTTTCAATTTTACACACAGCATACAATATGAAAAGGTAGTAATGACAATATGACTAAATATTAATACGTTTTTTCTTCGCATGTACATTTCCATCTAGTTCGATAAATAACTAAGGCCGACAAATTGTAGCCAGTGATTTATTTTAGTTTCACCAATAATAGTAATAGTTAGCATGTTGTTAATCATTTTTTATAATTATGTGTTATTGTCATGTAACCAAAACAATATGTCATCCGACATAGAAAACAATGCAATAGAGAGGTCATCAGAGAAGGATGAGGTTATTGAAGATTTTATGGATTTTTTGATGATTGCTTTTATGAATGAGCATATGAATGCGTTAACTAGTAGACGACCGCAGCGAACTTATCCATTCAAAGGTGATGATTATATTTTCAGTTTATTAAATGGCCATCCAGAAATAATGATGGACATCATGCGAATGGATGCCCAAACATTCATTTTATTAAAAGACACCTTACTTCAAAATGGCTTTGTTGAAACTGAACATATGCATATCAGTGTCGAGGAATCGCTTGGCATTTTTTTGTACACTTTCGCACAAAATGACCGGCATAGACTACTAGCCGATAGATTTCAACACTCCACTGAAACTATTTGCCGGCACATCAAAATCATTATGCGGGCACTATGCAAGCTTGCATCAATGATTATGAAACCTCGTAACCAAAATGAGATACTAGCAAAAATTTTAAATGATAGGAGATTTTTTTCGTAGTTCAAGGTATCTTGTAAGTTTTCAATAACAGTAACGAATTAATTTTTTTTTTTTTTTTAGTGTTTTACAAGTAATATCTAGGTTTGTTTCGCGTTTACTATCAAACTAATATATTTCAAGTAGGATTGTGTCGGTGCTATTGATGGCACATTGGTGGATACGTAGGTCCTAACCTCAAGACATAATACATTCTATAGTCGCAAAGCTACGGTATCGCAAAATGTACTCGCAACTTGCGACTTCAACATATTGTTCACATTTATCAATTCTAGATGGGAAGGTAGTGCCCACGACAACGCAATTTTAGTTGACTCAATTACAAGAGCTGATCCATATTTCTCACACCCACCCCATGGTGAGTGTCACCAAATAATACACTGTACTGTCTTAAATGTTGATTTTTTTGTACATGTATTTGACAGAGCATTGCCTGCATTATTTACATGTAGGCAAGTATTATTTAGTGAATGTCGGCTTCACGAACATGTCTGGATTTCTTGCCCCATTCGTTCCCAACGCTATCACTTGCAAGAGTTTCATGGCCGTCATTATTCTGGACCGAAGGAATTGTTTAACCATCGACATTCGTCATTACGCAATGTCATAGAAAGAACATTTGGTGTTCTGAAGAAGTGATTTCCAATATTGCGGTCCATGCCAAATTACAAGTCCACAAAACAAGGACCCTTATGATTGCATGTTGTGTAATGCACAATTGGATCCGTTTGCATGCAACTATAGACCCATTCTTCATGGAAGCTGATAATGAAATGGCAGCTGAAGCGACAACAGACGGGTTTGTTGGAGGTCAAGCTGACTATGTTGACATGTCACAACATGGGTTGACGTATCAGTCGAACTTCAGGGATGCAATTGCTACTGCTATGTGGCAAAATCATGTTGGCCATGGATAGATTTGTGATGTGAAGAAATAATGTGAATTTCGTAGTATTGTATATATTATTAAATTCGACTTTTTTTTTAATGTGTAAAACATTTGAAAATATTAAAAAATTACAAAAATATTTTTAAAAAAATCAACCATAATTTTTGAAAAAAAAATTGTTGTAAAATTTTTTTAGTAAAACAAAAATATTAAAAAAAAAACATTTTAAAATTCATCTACCGCGTTGTTGTTCTAAAAAATCAACATTAATAGTACGTGGGATTGTACATGAGAAAATCAATAGTTTGATAAGTTTGCTCTTGCTAGCATGGAAATAAAAACCATTTTAAAATTCATCTACCCTGTTGGTGTTCTACAAAAGCAACCATAATTTTAAAAACAAATATTAAAAAAATTATTTTTGTTGTAACATATTATAATATTTCAGTAAAACAAAAATAATATATAAAAAAAAAAGAAGGGCATTTTAACATTCATCTACCCCGTTTGGTGTTCTACAAAATCAACCATAATTTTTTAAAAAATAAATACAAAAATTATTATTGTAACATATTAAAATATTTCAGTAAAACAAAAATAAAAAAAATATATATAAAAAAAAAACCAATTTGGTATTCATCTATCCCGTTGGCGTTCTACAAAATCAACCATAATTTTAAAAAAAATTAATTTTGTTGTAAAATATTAAAATATTTCAGTAAAACAAAATTATTTAAAAAAATCATTTTAAAATCCATTTACCATGTTGGTGTTCTACAAAAGCAACCATAATTTTTTTTAAAAATTATTTTTGTTGTAACATATTATAATATTTCAGTAAAACAATAATAATAATAATAATAATAATAATAATAATAATAATAATAATAATAATAAATAAATAAATAAAAAAGCATTTTAGCATTCACCTACCCCGTTGGTATTCTACAAAATCAACCATAATTTTTTAAAAAAATAAAAAAAATAATTTTTTTGTAAATATTAAAATATTTCAGTAAAACAAAATTATTAAAAAAAAACCATAATTTATCTACCCCGTTGGTGTGCTACAAACTCAACCATAATTTTTTTAAAAAAAATATTTAAAAAGTAATTTCATTGTAAAATATTAAAATATTTCAATAAAGCAAAATTATTTTTTTTAAAAAATTTAAAAATTCATCTACCCCATTGGTGTTTTACAAAAGCAACCACAATTTAAAAATATATATATATTAAAAAAATTATTTTTGTTGTAAATCCCTTGACTGAACTCCAATAATTTGTGCCAAAGTATAAGGGTTCAGTGTGATTAGTTTACCTTTCACGTAAAATGTCAAACTATTCTCTCTAACTGCTCCCTCAGTAGGTCTTAAGTAAAGGTAAAATAAATACAAAGGACATGGATATACCTTTTGTGATAAATTGGTTAAAGGTAGCCATCACATCGTCTCCAGTCTGCCAACCAACAACGGATCGTATTGAGAAGGTAGATTTACCCTTCTCTCGATAACAATTGGTCAGTTGGCAAAATTTGGATAAACTTGTTCATGATTGTACGTGAGAAAATCAATAGTTAGATAAGTCTGCTCTTGTTGGCATGGTGGAGGGTTAGAGGTTTAGCCATGTTCTGGTCTGGCTCTTTTTGTTCTCGGCATGACTTATGAACATATGAAAAAAGATAGCAAAATGTAACAAAAATGTATAAAAAATGTATAGTAATGGTGTGCCAAAGGTAAGCAACAGATAGCCAAAGCTCAACCTTGAGTTCCAACTTGCTGGAAGCTGGAACAGACGAGGTCGGTTGACCAGCCGGATGGCCCACTGGTTGTCTGGCCGAATGACCCACCGGTTGACCGCTAGGTCGACCTATTTGCTGCACTGTTTGGCTACAGCTCTGAAATTGTGAACAGATCTAAAGGAACCTTTGATCAAAGCTCTTGGTCTCTTGTGTTTACACAGATATGAATGGTAAAAATATAGGCTAAAATTTTGAAATTAATTGATTGTGAAATTAATTAAGATAGGTGGTGGAAGAGGTGGTTGTATGGTTCGGGTATTGATACTATTTTGATACTATTTGAATAATGAATGTTAATGAAAATGGTGAAGAAGTTGGTAAAAGTTGTGAAGTAATGAAGTTATTGGAATGAAGATAGTGTTGCTGAAAGTTGTGAAGGGAAATTGTTGGTTAGCAGAGTGATATAAAGAGTTTCGGTCAAACAAATGATCAAAAACATACTGTTGAGTTTTGGCGCTTTTTTTTTTTTTTTTTTTTTTTTTTTAACTTTTATCCAAAGCTAACCAATTATTTTGGCTTTTTTATTTTTTTCTTTTATCAAAGCTAACCAACTGAGGTTTTGCAGAGGGCTGATGGCTCTGCAGAATATGAGTTAAATTACCATGTTGTCCTTTTTTATTTTTTTCTAATATATGAATTTAGTATTCACTGAAAGAGGGGTAATGTGGTCATTTCAATGTCAAACCCATCACACACTAATATTATTGATGGTACTTCCACTTCACGGGTCTTTCTTTCATGGGTGCAATTGACAGTGAAATGGACAGGTGAGGTACAATAATGAAGGTAAAAACAATGGTATAGGTTTACCCATTTTTTATAAAAGTGATAAAATTTAACAAATGAAAAAATGTTTAGGTAGCGTTTGGTAATGTTTATATTTTTGGTTTCTATTTACAAAAATTTTATTAATTACTTTTTATTTATTTGTAAAAAAATATAAATTACAAATGTATTTAGTTTGAACATAATATTTATTGTCTAAATTTAACACACATAAACAAAAAAAAAATATGTTTATTCAAGTCTAAAATATTTATATTTATATTTTATTATTTTATGACAATGGGATCATACGCATTATAATTGAAAAATATTAATTATAAAAATAAATTGGGAAAAAATTAATTTAAAAAAAAATAATTGAAAAATAAATAAATTGAAAAACATTAATTGAAAAAAAAATAATTGCAATAAAAATTATTTGGGAAAAAAGTAATTGAAATAAAAATTAATTGAAAAAAAAAGTAATTGAAAAAAAAAATTTAAAAATTATTTGAAAAAACAAATTAATTGAAAAAAAATTCAAAAAAAATTAATTGAAAAAAAATTTATTAATTCATTTTCTGAATTAAATTTTAAAAAGAGTTTGGTCATGAATGTTGATCAAAAATTTCAATTGAGTTTTGAGTTGTGTGTTTGATTATAATTTATAACTTTTTAAATTAAATTTTGAAAACTCCTAAAAAAACTCATAACTAAACAAATTTTCTTACTTCGCATGTCACGTCAAACTTTCAAAACTTAATTCCACGTTCAATTCAAAACTCAATTCAACACTCTATTAAAAAATCATAACCAAACAAATTTTTTATGCTCAAATCATAATTTCAAAACTCACAAACTCAAAATACAACTCCTACTTTCAAATCATATTTAGAAAATTTTACCAAACGCTACCTTTATTAGTTGGAGGTTAGCTTGATGTGAATGTTCACAATATATCATACAAATGGGTAGATCCACAACAATCATGTAACAAATTTATTCACAGCATAGGCCACTAAAACATCACCAACATATCATTGATTTCAAAATATATCATATTGATAAGAATATAATTTCTCAATACAAAGGAAACATTTACATACTATCTTAACAGTAACATTCACATAACCATATTGACCAAACCCATGTAAGAATTATTTTAGCGATAAAAATAATGTGAATGTTCACACTGACATTCACATGAGCCATATTTTGAATAATGTTAAACTTTAGAAAAATCTAATTAAGCCATAATTATAGCAACACAAAGCTATTATGTTTAAAATAAAAATGACTTGTATAGTGTCAACATGCACAGAAATATATTGAACAATATGAATATTCACAAAAATTACTAAGAGTACAAAAATGAGAATAAACCTCATAATCAAATACCATATGATATGAATGCTCACAACCATTAATAAGGGGGTGGTCAATTTAAGCCGATTGTTTCACATCAAAATAACATACAACAATACAATAACAACAACAACAATTGAGTTGGTCCACAATTGTACTTTCCATGTGAATGTTCACTACGTACCATTAATAACAACAATAACAACTATTACTATAATTTTTTTCATGAAAAAAAATCATATAATTGGGGGTAAGGGGTTCACATTCAATCATGAATAGTATTAATAACAACAATCACACGATTAAGGGAATAACAACAATAATATGAGCTTCCACATGTTATATGAATAGAATCAAGGGATGTGTCTAGAAATCAACATTGGTGCAAATTAAGGAAGAGTTTTAGGGTTTGTATAGAAAATAGGTGATGAATACTTACGTTTGGTGACCATTTTGATGATTTGGTTGCCATAGGTGGTCAGCAATGGTGAT
Organism: Camellia lanceoleosa; assembly: GCA_025200525.1. NCBI lineage: Eukaryota > Viridiplantae > Streptophyta > Magnoliopsida > Ericales > Theaceae > Camellia > Camellia lanceoleosa. The sequence continues at coordinate 198,201,313 of CM045760.1, read as the reverse complement.
TCCGGCAAAGATGGAGATGACAATGGCGATTTCGGCGAAGAACGGCGCAAAGACAATGACATCACGATGAGACAATGAGAGGGAAAATAGGGGATTAATGACTAGGGTTTAGGGTTTTAAAAGGTTGAGAGATCTTCTTTGCGATTTTTGAGAAGAGAGAGAGAGAGAGAGAGACTATTATTTGGTTTAAAGATGATGAACATGGGTTTTGGCTTGATGGGTTTTTGCCCTTTATATAATAAGTAGTAATGGAATAATCTAAAACATTTTGGGTTGTATAGAATAGAACTCTTAGAAAGGGGATTTACTAAAAAAGCTCTCATTTTAGAATACTTGCCAATTTTTTAAGATTTCAATTTGGTTCTTTCATCTAAATTGGAGGTTAAAATTAAGAGGCATTTATACACAAGTTCTAATTTATGAACTTATACCCCGTTAAGTCTAAACTAAGATTTTTTGAACCTTCAATAGTTAGAATTGTCCTTCAAATAATGATTGTTCATCATTTATTATTGTCTATAAACTAAAATGATGATTTGACATTTATTTTGATTTTCAAAACTTTAAAACATCAACTTTCAAATTGAAAAAACTAAAAAAAATTATGTGCGAAAAAAAAATGAAAATTGAAAAAACTGAATTATTATTATTATTATTATTATTTGCAAAATTGAAAATTTTATGTCTGTAAAGGAGCATGATGATGGAACATTGATATGCAAAATTGAAAAAAAAATAAACTTTAAAACTAATAATGTTCTCGATTTTATTAGATAGTTAAATCAAACCAATAAGTAAAAGGGTAAAAACATTTAATCTCATGCTCTGTTTTTTTATCAGTTAATGAAACAATTATCTAAAACATTACTATATAAAATTGATAGTGTTTTTAATTTTTAAAATTAAAAAAAAAAAAAAACGATGATATTCTCAGTTTTATTAAATAGGACTTATTGGTTCAAAAAATCTTAGATAGGACTTGAGCTACCATAACATTTGTAAATAGGACTTTTAAATAATTAACTCTAAAATTAATAATTTTGGGACATTTGTCAATTTTTAAAATATACATGTAGACAAAATAATATTAGTTTTAACTAAATCATTCAAATTGAAATTATAAGAACTAAAATAAATTTTAAGTTAAATTATAGGAGTAAAAATTGTAATTAATCCTAAAAAATAAAAAATAATAAAAAATTGTATGTATTATTACGATTGTAGTGAAAATTGTAATTAACCCTGAAAATAAAATTGTATGTACTGTTACAATCGTGATAGCAACGTATATCATATGTTGGGGATTTCTTACACACACACACACACACACACACACACACACACACACAAAAACTAACAAACAAAAAAATAAAAACAAAACAAAACAAAAATCAAACAAAAAGTATATGTTATGGATAATGCTTAAGGATGCGCGTGTTTGTGTGGTTTAAGATTACAATCACAAATTAAATTATAAATGATGTTCAAATAAATAAATAAATTATAAATGGTAGATTGACAAATAATCAAATTATGATTTAGAGTGATTTCAATTTGCTAGTTAATTGAAAAATATTCTTAAATAATTGTTAAGTATTTACATAATATATGACACTAATTTATATAATATTTTTCATTTTTCACATATATATCACAAACTAATTTTACATAATATTTTTTATATATATAATTACTAATTTATAACAAATTTCACATCTTAAATTTATTTCACAATATTTTTATTTTAATATTTTATTAGATGTTAAAAAATATATATGTATTAACTAGTACTACATGGAAGAACATAAATTAATAGAAATTATTTATTGGAAAAATCATAAATTAGAGATATTTTTTAAAGACAAAATTTATAAATTTAATTATTAAAATTTAGGTTAAATTACAAATACACCTCTAAAATTTAGTTAAAATACAGATTGCCTCATATGATTTTAAAAATTACAAATATCTCCTTGTCAAAAAAAAATTATTTAACAGGATTAACAGGATAAATAAAATTCTTAATTATTTTTCCATACAATAATAAAATACCTGAATTGTTAATTTAAATATATTTATGATATTATTAAAAACAGTTAATTGATTTAATAATATAAAAAGATAATTTGTTATAAAATTAAAATTTTAAAATGGATGGAATGTAATTTTTTAAATTATAGAATAATCATATTTAAAATAAATATCATGGGGCATATTTATAATTTATCTTAAAATTTATTATTAATTTATAAATTTTGAAAAAAATTTGCACTGATTTATTATTATTTTTAATTTATTTATGTGGGGCCATGTGTGACATTATAGCATGTGCCCTGATTAAATTTTTGGTAGGGAGACATAAATTGTGGACAGCAATACAGGCAGGTTGTTTGGGTGAGAAGGTGGAAGGAAATAAAGCAAGAATGTCCAATCACTTCCGGTAAGTTGCGCTGGACGAATCGGATCCTCTCATTGTTTTCTCTTCTTAATTTTCTACTTGTTGGGTTATTGAATTTATTTTTGGATTTAATTTCAATAATTTAAACTGTTTGTATTTTAAGATTTGTTAAATATATTATATCTATAAAAAATTAAATTGATCGGATATCGGAAAGTATGTGTTTGGAAAATTATCTATTTAATTTTTTTTTAAAATGATTTGTAGTTCGATGTTCCAAATACATACTTTCTGATATCTGATCAACTTAATTTTTTATAAGTAAGATATGCTCAACAAATCTTAAAATGTAAACGGTTCGGATCATCAAAATTGAGCACAAAATTGGGCCCAGTGGCCCAGTAAATAAGGAGTTAAGGAGAAAAATAAATGAGAGAATCCTGATTCGCATTGGATACGAAAAATTAGTTATTGATCATAATCATGTCTTTTATTAATTATAATTATATATTTTTATATTTTTTAATTATTCAATATAAATTGTTAATTTCACTTCCTTCATCAATAATAATATCGTTAGAGCATCATGTGATGATATTCAAAAATCAACTAATAATTTCTTCTTGGTACCTACTTCATTGTATGCTTAAATCCCAAGCCATGATTATGATCCCAAATTAATTTTCATGTGTTTTATGAATATTTAAAAGAGAAAAAAAGTTTTATTTCTTATGATTTAGTTTGCCTTTGTTTTGTATCAGTTGCACCTTAGGTCAAAGTAAAACATGTTAAAGTGATACTTCTCTTAATCAATGTCAATAATATATCAATATTATGAAATAACAAAATGACTTCCATATAATATCAACAGTTATGTAATGACTTCATTCAGAAGATTTTCATAGCATAATTCTATAATCCAAAATATAATAATATAGATACAAATTCTATAATATAATTCTACAATTTAAATAGTATTTTGAAACTTTTCAAGGGCATAATTCTATAATAATAGTCTTCTATTATTTTTTGAAAAACATTGTCCAGGTTTCAGTCTTCTAATTTTTTATTTTTTTTCCCCTGCCTTTTAAACTTTTCTTTGATCTTTGAGAGATAAATCATTGATGAACTTTTGTGTCTGTAAATTTTTTATGTATATCATCTTCTTTTTTATTTTATTTATATTTATAGTGTTAGATTTATGATTTATTGATACATGACCATTTTATTATGTTATATTTATAACTTACTGAATATTATGTTATATTTATAACTTACTGAATTAAAAATTATTATTCTACATGATATTATTGTATATCATCAATTTTTTATGATGTCAGACTTTAAGATTTATAACGTATTGATACATAATTAATATATCATTTTTTTGTGATATCATGTTTCTTGAGTATTATTTTAAGTTGACTAAACTTAATATTCTAGATTTATTTTTACTGATTTTTTTTTTTTAATTTCTGAAGAATGAATCAAATCCATATTCATGGATAGAATGAGAATAAAGTCAAAGTGATGTTAGCAAGGTTGGCACGAAGGAGACGCTTCTTCGGTGCAATAGTAGGCATGAGAATCCGTTAACAAGAGATCAATTCATCCATATAGCAAAAGAGGCATAATTTTTTCAACTACCACTATTACATGCTAAGCAAAAGAGGCATAATTTTATTTTAAACATTGATTTTATTTTTTATTTTTAAACTTTTTGATTAAAATAATTTCATTCCAAACGATTCCTAGTAGTTGTAAAACACGATATCACTACAAGAAAATTGACATACAACAACGTTTATACAACATCGTTTTCAAAAAAACGCCATTTTTAGTGTTTTCCGTATTTTACATTAAAAAAAAAAAGAAAAAAGAAAAGTCACTTAACAGATCTCACTTTCTCACACTCGTATCTCCGTCATGGTCCGTCTCTCTCATTCTTGCACTCATATCTCACTCTCAGACATCACTCCCTCTCACTCTCTCACACACCGCTCCTCTCTCTCGTAATCGAACATCAATCTACATTCCTCAGTCAAACATCGATCTCTGTCGCTCTAGGGCTTTGCTCTAGCTGTTCTTCATCGAACTCGAACTTGATCTCGATCTGTGCTTCATCTCAGATCAGATCATTATCATTCTTCGATTCTCTTCTCTCTTCGATCTCTCTGCAAATCTCTCTCTCTCTAAACTCTGGATCTATCTGTGTTCGATCATGGAGATGGAACGTGTGATCTAGTTTCCACACGCGGACATGGATCGTCGTCCCAGAAAGAGACCACGCTTGGGTTGGGATGTTGCTCCTCAAGCCCTTAAGGTATCAAATCTGTTATCTAGATCTCTAATTTCATAATTTTTTTTCCTTCTCTTTTTTGGTTCTATTTTTTGCTAGATCTGGTTGAAATTAGGTACGTGGTAGATCAGGTATGAGAAAAGGTTTATGCTTTTATAAATCTGTAAATTTCATGGTAAATCGGGTTAGGAAAAAGGTTTATTATTATTATTTTTTTTTTTTTTTTATGTATAATCGATTTTTATGTATGATCTGTAAATTTCTGTCTTCCTTGGTGCAGATGCGAAGTTACTTGAGCTAGAAAAGCTTGTTCTCCGTCTTTACTTGAGCGTATATCTTCAAGATTGTTTGAATCCCTCTGATCTAAATCGATCTGGGGCTCAAGGTAAGGGTTTTTTGACTTGGATTCGCTAAGTTCACTAAAGATTTGTAAAATCTCATGGTTAAAACAACGATTTGGAGTATATTTATGTTGATGTTTGTAAATTCACTTGCATTTTTTTCCCCAATCTAGCTTTTTTGGCATTTTTCAAATCTTTTTTTTGCATATGTTTTTGCTGATTCCACTTGTTCACTTTTTTTTTTTGGTTCTTATGTTTGAATTCTGAATTTTTTAAAGTCCTATAGGGAATTGAATATTTGAGAGAGAGCTTACATCTCTTTTCTTTAGTTCTAAACTTGGCGGGTTCGTAAATATGTAATTTTTTAACTCTTAATTTCAATTTGATACTTGTCAATATGATATGCTGAAATTAATGACATGTAAATATCCGTCATTTGATTCCATAAACATTCATTGTTATTTTGCCGGCAAATTTTAAGGTTGGGCAAGTAGGTAACTTTGATTCACAATTGACTTTAAATTTTTAATTTTTCCTCAATTTCTTCTTAGGATATGTAATTGGTATGAACAAAGGCAAATACCAAAATTTTCAACTCTTTAGTTTTTATGTAATTGATTAATTGGTTAATGATGTGGGTTTTGTGTTTCTTCCTTTGTTTGTTTGGTTCTTGATTGATCAAATCTGTGTCAATAGTCTTGAGATATTTGGGATTAAAAGTCACAATGTGTGCAGAAGTAAATGAGATGTGGGCAAGCTTGGACTATTACAGGTTTGGGCGATTTCTTGTTGGAGAATCTACAATTCCTTTACCCAAATCTGCCAATAAATAATCATATGCCATTGTTTGGTTGTTTGTTTGTTTAACTATGGCTCTCTTGGTCTAGGATTGTAATTGCTCTTGGTTGGACCGTTGGAGTATGAATAATAGAAAAATGGTAGGAATGAATAGTAAAAGAGTAACAAATACCATAGAATTCGACTATAGAATTAATAATTGTTAATGAATAATGCGATTTTTCCTTTAAAATTTTGATGGCTAATTATATTATTGCATTTCAAAGTGTTAATCATTATTTCTCCACAGCAAAGAATGCTATTGTCTCACAGAGCGGTAATTTTTTCATTGCCTATACATTCTAGATTCTAACATAGTTGAATTTGGAAGGCACAAAAAGTGATGTGGCATTCTCTTATATAGGTTTTTGTCAGAAACTGATGTTGCAAACCACACTCTATTTCACAAGGTTTGTTTTGGAGAGTTGTGTTTCATGGTTCGGGTCCTTTGCTGATAATTATACATTTATATTTATAAAGTCAGAGTTTTGGTAGTGTTGTTAATAGTAATAGCATTCTTGGGTCTCAAACCTTTATTCCACCAGAACTTCTCAAGAAGATAGTAACCAAAGATAAGGAGCCAAGCCAACAGATGCATTTCTCACCCGCTTATTTTGATAGTCGAATTGCGAATTTACGGCAATCCACTTGGTACTCAGTTCCCTCATGCCTCCAGTGAGGGGAGGTCATCTGCTGGGCGGCCTTATTACACCAATTAAAATCAATCACTCCCATGTAATTGACCTACCCCGTCCTCTTTCCCTCTCAATTTATACTATATATTAAGTCAAATGGTCTTTTTAACCAAGAGCCTTGTTCATGGCTTGGCCAAAAGTAGAGGTATTGTGAAATTGTTTTTAAATATTTTCTTCTCTATTATTTTTTTTAAGCCTTTGGTTTAGGTTTTTTTATGAATCTTTTGAATTTTAACATAGCGATGATGGCTATTTATTCAACTGGTGGATCCGACATTAACGACGCCAATGGAATACTTATGTTTTTTTAAAAAAAAATTTTGTTGAAAACTAAAAAAATACACATGACATCTAAAAAATTGTCAAAATATTGACACATTTATTAATTAAAAAGGAAATTTTGCATGGCACATGTAAAATAAAATAAAATAAATACATGTGTAATGTATATTTTTATGCCACATTAAAAAATACATGCAAGAAAAAACCATCAATATAGAACAATAAATTATTATAGTCAACTCTTTCAAATTTACACAAACACAAAATCCAACCATTAATCTCATAGATGAATCAATCTAAACTGTTCTAACCAATTGTATTCGAGAGACATTTTCAAAAACCATTTTTTATTATATAGATTGTTGTTGAAATCTAAGCTTATTTGTCTTTCAATATTGCTATTAAAGATTTGTCAATTTCATGTGAAGGAATCATATGGAAGTGTAATTAATATTCTCAACTTGATGGATGTTGCGATGGACAAAACTGATGCTTCTGGCACTAGATCAGGAGTTTGTGATTATTTATATACGTTGTGTCAGCAATCTTTTCCCAGTCCATTGGTTTGTGGGAATGTTGGAAGTAGAGAGGTGAATAAATGGATTGATGAGAAGATTGCAAATTGTAAATCTCCAGACATGGACTACAGAAAAGGTGAACTTTTGAGGTTGTTCTTCTCTTTGCTAAAAATAGCATGCCAATATTATGGAAAACTTTGATCTCCCTTCGGCACTGACCATGCAATGAAGGTAAAATTTTCATCGACTTGGTTTAACTGTTTGTTTTTGTTTCTCTGTTAAGTTCATTATCTCTTGCTTGCCATTTTTATAGAGTAATACTGTTTGAGAGCTTGAGCACTGGTTTTATTTGCTAATGTTATTGCCTCTTAAAGGGGAGAAATAGCACATTTCTTGAAGGGCAACATTTCTCTTTCGTATTGCTTTTGAACATCTTCCTAGTGTATTGCAACATGCTGCATTGGTTACTTATATATATAAGCATAAATGTCTGTGCGCGTGCACATACAAAGAGGTAGAAAAAGGCAGCATTGATATTTTGGTCATCAAATCTTCTATCATTTGCTATCCCTTTCCAATAAGGATGAGAGGAAAGCCTATCCTATCTTATGATTCTATCTCAACTTTACCTTACTCTCCCACCTTATTTTATCTGTAATGCCCTCTTAATCCTGCTTATAATATGAAGAGCTGGCTTCTTGTCTTTATTTTGTATTTATTGGAGCCTTTCCGTTTTCTATATATTCAACTACCATTTCAAAAACTCATATGGGTGGCACTATGCGTCTTGGATCAAGGAGGACTTATTTTCAGGTTGCAGATTGCTTGTCTGCAAAACTGTAAGTACACTTGGCTATAGTGGCATAGAAACTTACACGTGCGCACACATACATATATTATGCATCTGTTGAATGTTGTTGGAGTTAGTGTAATGTAGTCAAGTACATAGAAAGATACACATGCTTCAAATAATTCTGTTTTGAATTGTTATGAAGTAAGATTTTTTAAGGGAAAATTGCACTGCCCTCTGCTGAAGTTTGGGATTCACCACCGACCCCTTGTTTTAAAATAGGCGGGGCTTACCCTTCCGATGACCGTTGGTGGAGTTTTAAATGTTGAGTGGGTTGATCAGTATTATTGGTTTCCTCAAATGAAATTAAGTTGCATTTATGACCTTACAATGCGACCTTAATGACATTGTTTATTTCAAAATCAAGACAAGCACCAAACTTCACAACCATTTAAAGAAGAGCTTGCTTTGAAAACAACTATTATTATTCTTTTGATATCAAATGCACCCTTAGTGACCAATTCACAGAGCAGGAGTGGAAGTGAGTGCAAAAGCATGAATAGTGAAAGTATTATGAGAGCAAGAGCATCTCTAGAGTGTCTTTATATATATGAAAGTTATTTAAGTACAGGTGTGCTGAATTAACATGCTCACTCTTAGCTAATTGATTTAATATGGATTCTGCTAGATATGGCAATAAGAGCTTCATTGATGAGAGACATTGACACAGATATGAGGTATTTTCAATTCACAAGTAGTGTCACAGAGTCATTGTTTACTTATTGTTCCAATCTATTCAGTATGTATTTCAGCTAGAGAAATAATTTTGTTTGTGTAGGTGAATCCTGATATAGTAGCACAACTTGAAGATGCTGGCCTCTCTTTTACTGGCAAAGATGAAAGCGGTCAACGCATGGAGGTAGATATCATGGTCATAGAATTGACCGTGGTAATTGTTGAATTATTTTGACACTTTTGTTGGTTTAAAGTACATACTGGTGTATGGTTCTGCAGATTGTTGGACTGTCTAGCCATTCATTCTATGTTGGTGTTCAATTCCATCCCGAGTTCAAATCAAGACTAGGGAAACCTTTGGCTCTTTTCTTAGGTATTTGTCTGTCATCTTAAATTCATCTAACGAGGAAACTATGTGAATTCACTAAAATTTCCTTCTGTTATTGTGCATTCATGTTAGGTTTCCCATGTGTATAGATTGATGGAATTGTTCTTGTTTCATCTGATACTTGTGTGATATTTTGTACCGTCTGTTACGGTTTTTACCATTGGAACACTGATTAATGGTCATTAATATCATTAGGCTGCTATACTGACCAACAGAACATTCTGAGATACATTTGCTTTATGTTGTGTTCTAAGAAGCATAGGCACATGACATGACATGGACATACCAACATAGAAATTTTCTAAAAATGCAGGATATGACACTTGGAGGACACATGCAAAATATATAGTTTTATATATTTATTATATGGCATGTGTAAGAGATAAGCAACTATTTTCACTTGAGAGCAGTGAACCTTGTAGGTTGTAGCATTGATTCAGTGACCAAAGGTCTGACTTTAATAGCTAGTTGAAGGACTTAAAAGTTGTGTGCATACCACATTCCACAAGGATGACTCAAAAATGAGACCTTGGGTTTATTGTTATTGTCCCTTGCACCATCTAATCTGTAGTGATTGGTTATTTTTCTTGCACCAAGTTGCACCCTCCCAACCCAATTAAATTTGTAGTCCTACTCATAAAGTAACCAATAAGCTAAACCAGTTAAGTTCTGCCCATGACATCTTTAGTTCGAGCTCTTTCATGTCATCGTGAATTTTTCTAATAAAGGTCAGAATTTTAGTCCATGTACAATTTCTAGTGTAGTTATGGTGTTTTCATTGAAAGTGCTTGACAACAAGTTCTGAGGATTAGACCCTAGGCTAGGTATCTTTTATGTTTGAACTGCATCCTGTTTGGTTTGGTTTGGCTTTATCTAGTCTTTGGAATTCAAAAGTATTTTCTAGTTTAAAATTTTACAAAATTAAGGCTAAGGAATGGCAAATATGAAAATAAGAGCAATGTTGACTAATCCGTAGGTGGGGACGAATTATAGTAATTTGTTTCAACTTGAAACATAAACAAAGTCAAAGGATCATCTAAAAGAGACTCTCTGAAAGACCCGATAATACAAATAAAGGATCCATTTTGACAGGAAATGGTATTTTGTTAGTGACCTTTTCAGGGCCTTGGCTTGTTACGCGAGTCTGACTTTCATATTTCTGTATGTGAAAAGAAATATAAATATCTCCACATACAAATCTCGAATGAGTACTGCGACTTCATAATTGTAACCTTCCCATGGCATATAAACTACAAATGCTCATTTCCTCAATGTTGGTCATTGACATTGCAAGTATTTCTCACAAATTCTTGTACATGAAATGTTTGTTTTAAGTAGGGCTTATAGCAGCAGCATGTGGGCAGTTGGATGCTGTCTTGAAGAAAAGTGGGACAAAGACAACTGCAATGAGCAACGGTACTTCAGCAATAAAATCTCACCAATATGGAAATGCAGACAAGACTCCCAATTGGTCATTAGGTGTTGTATATAGCAATGGGAATGGTGTTCACTATTAAAAGGGAAATGGATTTTTGTGTTCGTTTTACTCTCTCGGACCTCTCTGTTTCTGAGCGGCCTATCAATTTGGTCATTGCAGTAGTCTTGTCTTTGCTAAAGGTTGTTTAGCTAGATGATGGTTCCTTCATGGACTATTCCTTTATTAAATGCTAATATATATGTCTTTTTCCTAAATATAATTGAATTCATTCTTTTCATACTGAAAAATATTTAAAAAATTCCATCTTGTGTGTTTTCTTAGATTTACAATCTCATTGTTTTATTATGTGAATCATTTTGTTTTGTGTTTCAGTATTGTTGGGTTGAAATAGAAATTTGGTGATGCAATTGACTAATTGGATTAAGAAATTTATTTATATTTGTTCTTTTTATATATTTTTTTTAAATAAGGAGAAAAGATGGCGTTTTTGAAAAAAACGTTACTAAATGTCGTGATATAATGCAGTGTTTGACTGTAACGGAAAAGATGGCGTTTTTAAAAAACGTCATCAAATGTCATCATATGACGTCAGCTTTTAACTGTGACGGTTTTCACTAACGGATGTTTGAGAATTTGCGGCGTTTTAAAAAGCGCCGGCTAAAGTGATTAGTGACGTTTAATAAACGTCATATACCTAAGACGGCGGCCGTATCCTCGACGCAAGTTATAAACGTCACTTTAGCTTTTAACGGCGTTTTTGAGACTTATAGTGGCGTTTTTTAAACGTCGCTAATGCCAAAAATTCCTGCAGTGTATGGACGAAGACACTAAAACAAATTGAGTTTTTTCTTGAAATTTCTTCAATTCCCTAATATTAAAATAGCTTCAATCCATTAACACCTCAACAGAGGACGAGAAACAAACCAGTTTTTTTTTTTTTTCACCTTATTCACACATTATTTTACATTCTTAAGGTTTTTTTTTTTTTTTTCTATTTTGTTTGTTTAATGTAGTGTATGTAATTTTGGGAAAATATCATTAAAGTGGAAACTAAGAAAAATATTTTAAAATTAATGAAAAACTTCGTAACATTATAAAATAAATATATAAACTTTTGATGAAAGTGATAATATTTTTTAAAATTATCACTGAGATGCTATTTTCCTTATAATTTTTAGGATAAAATACAAATACATCTCTTGAAATTTGTTTAAAATACAGATTGTCTTCTATAGTTTGAAAAATTATAAATACCACATTGTTAGGATCTTTTATTTAAAAAAATTAATTAAAAAAATAATTCATAACTGGTTTCTTATACAATAATGAAATTAGTTAAATTATTAATTGAAATAAATTTCTGACATCAATAAAAAACTACTAATTGACTTAGGCCAAGTTTGGGAAAACTAAATAAGTGTACTTTTTGATTTTTTATGAAATATGGATTGGATTGTGTTGGGTTTGAAGTGATGTGTTAGAGAAGTGATGTGATTTAAATAAGATGATGTAACTTAAATAGGATAGTGACTTTTTGACTTTTTAAATTTTTTTAAGGATGCCAAACTTGGTCTTAATGATTTATTAATAAAATGTTTTTTTTTTTTTTTTTTTGTTACAGGGAAATCCTTTCACTCTCCCAGTCAAGCGGCGCCAGAGATCACTGGGTGTCCTGTTGTTCGTTCCGAGCCAGAGACTATAACCTCTGGCTCGGATGGCTCGGAACGAACAACAGAACACCCTGATGATCTCCTCAGGCGCTGCCTTGGAGATGTAATTATCATAACTACGTGAGACAAATTTATATTTTAATATAAGATTCTTCTTTAAGGAGTTTGAATTGAGCAGAAATCTGGATGAACCACACAAGCTCCCAACAACTTTATTCCCTCCAAATCCTCCACCCCGGCTTGCACCGCCATGTTATGGGCTATATTACCTCCGGCGCTGTCTCCGGCAACAAAAACCCGGTCAAGATCGGCATAATCATTAATCCAGGGCTCAGGACCATGTCCATCAAAATGAGAAGCTACCCATTTGAGAGCAGCCCATGAATCTTCATAAGCTAGTCTATAGTCGACGGAGACTGCGACAACATTAGCTTGGAGACGACAGAGATAAGGTGGTTGTGGTAGGTGGCGGAGAAGGGAGAGCCAAAGCAAAAGGCTCCGTCGTGGAAGTAGACGAGAAGGGGAAGCTTTTGAGGTGGTGGGTTGGTGGTGGTGGTTTTGAAGAGGCGGGCTGATATGGCGGTTTCCGGGGAGATTAGGATGTCTTTGGAGGAGACACCGGTTTTGGAGTCGGTGGAAGGTGGAACTCTGTCGGTGCCAAAGAACCACTCGACCAGAACGGCTTTGTATGCTCGGAAATAGGGAAGAAATTCGTAGGCTACGTCATTTTTGGTTGGTTCCATTGTTCCTTACTATGTTTGCTTGTAGAGAAAGAGAAGTGAAAGTGAGGGAAAATAATGAGGTCTTTCAAGTCTGGCTGCTATATGATTTGCTTGATTTTCCTTTGTTTGGCTGTGGATAAATGTGGAGAGAGAGTAATTGGGAACAAATAAATTTCCTATATTTTTTTTCAAGATTCTATATTTTTTATTGTATAGATTTTCATGGTGAAAGTATAATTTTTTTAAGTATACTCTAAAATTAAATGTTAACAAATTCAATTTGAATTTTTTATCTTTTATACTAAATGCCTATTTTTTTTCTTATGATAATAACTCACGTACATTAATTCAAATCTTTCATATATTGTTCACATAGAATCAAACACACAAATCTTTCATATATTGTTCACATAGAATCAAACACACAAATTATAAGATCGGTAAGATTATGGATGACAAAATCTTCATAACTTTTTATCATATCTTGGGATTTCAGATTCCCCCGGCCCACATGCAGGTCCCTTTCTTTCTCATACTTATATACATCAATTGAAACCAATTGTAAACTCTGTTTTACCCTTTCCATATCTTAGGGGTTGTTTGGGGTGCCCTAAATAAGTACACTTTTTGTCTTTTTGGACTAAAAAATTAAGGAAAAAAATATGGATGTTTAGGTTAACTTTTTGACTTTTCATGAAAAAATATGTAATAAAAAATTGTAAAAATTGGTTTGTAGAGGAAAATTAGGATTAGGAGTTGTGCAACCGTAATTGTTGACTTTTGGTGAATAGTGTTAACTTTTTAACTTTTTGAGTAACTTTTTAGCTTTTTTTAAACACCCCAAACTTGGCCTTAGAGTCATGTTGCTATTCAAACTTGTCAACAAACTATTTGGTAATGAGAGCAATTAACAACTTCAAATAGTCTCCACAAGAAGTCTCAGTCTTGCGTCTCAATTCCTGATTCGATACCCTCTAAAAAAATAAATTTCCCACACGTGTAGCTATGAAATTAAGAAATGATTTTTGTTTTTGTAGACTTGATAATTCACACATTGGTTACAAACTTGTGAATTTTCTTGGTGTCCAAATAGGCTACACATGAACCAGTACAACACAAAACACAAAAAAGGTAAAGCCTTATTAGATTACTCTAGATTGATGAAAGAGGCCAACTTTTTCAACAAAGCCAAAGCATTCTCACAAGTCGGGTCAAACAAATGAAACACATGTTCTTCCCCTTTTGCCTCCATGATCTCCACCACCCCATCCCACTCACACTTCTTCAAAGTCTCATAATAAAACCAACCCCTCTCTCTCATCCCATCCTTCTCAGCCACACAAACCACCACCCTCCTACACCCCATCCTCCCCAGCCTCAAATCCACAGCCGGGTTAATCCTCGGGTCACCCGACCCGTTTGTCTCGGGACAAGCAAAAAACCATGACTTGTTCACATTCCCTTCTCTACCCACAAAGTCCGGATGAACCAAACAAATTCCCACCATCTTCACCCCCACCAACTCCTCCGCCTCAACACCTGCTTTCACCGCCGTGTTGTGGGCTATGTTAGCCCCGGCACTGTCTCCGGCGATGAAAACTCTTTCAAAATCGGCGGCGTCGTTGAGCCAGGGTTCTGGGCCTTGTCGGCCTGAATGAGAAGCAACCCATTTGAGGGCAGCCCATGAATCTTCAAAAGCCAGTGGAATAGGGTATTCCGGGGCGAGTCAGTAGTCGACGGAGAGTGCAATGACATTGGCTTCGGCGACGAGAGAGGTGAGGTGGTTGTGGTAGGTGGAGCAGAAGGGAGAGCCGAAGCAGAAGGCTCCACCATGGAAGTAGATGAGGAGGGGGAGCTTTTGCGGTGGTGGGTTGGTGGTGGTGGGTTTAAAGAGGCGGGCTGATACGGCGGTTTCCGGCGAAATTAGGATGTCTTTGGAGGAGACACCGGTTTTGGAGTCGGTGGAAGGAGGAACTCTGTCGGTGCCGAAGAACCGCTCGACCCGACCGTCTTTGTATGCTCGGAAATAGGGAAGGAACTCGAATGCTACGTCGTTTTTGGTTGAATCCATTGTTGTTGAGTTGAGATTGAGAGGATGGTGAAAAGGTGAAGAAAATGAATGTGGAAGAGAGTGTTGGATGGTGGTGGTGAGTAAAGCATTGTTGGCTTTAAAAAGGAAGAAAGCCAGCCGAGGTTGGGCTTGACTTGCATAATTGCATTACACACCTGCGTTACACACACGTCAACATTGTGGGTGTTTGGCAAGTTATTATTGAAAATTGCTTTAGAGCTTTAAAAAGCACCTCTAAACTTGGCATTAATTTGTCTTTTTGTGTCATGATTTTGTCTTTTTCTGTTTTTTGTTTTTTTAAAAAACTGGCTGCCAGTAAAGCTCTTTTTAGAGCTCTGTAGCATGATTGAGTTATTATTTTAGTAGGTTAGGTGTGTTTGGTTGATGTTTGTAAAGTAATTTTTTAAATAAAAAATATAAAAATTTGTTTTGTTTGTCTTTTTTTAGAAATAATTTTGAAAAATTGTTTTGGAGAGAGAATTTTAAAAAAAATTGATTGATTTGATGTGTATGAGAGAGAGAGTGATTTTGAAAAGTAGGTAACCAAATAAAATTTTGAGATTTTTTTCGAAAAAATTTATTTAGTTTGATTACTCTTGAAAATTAGTTTATAGAAAATTTTTCCTAAAGTTTTTTTGAAAAACAAACCAAACAAGCCCTTTGTGTTTGGGAAGATAATTTGAGTTTTTTGTAGTTAGATGTGATGTTTGTGAGAGAAAAAGTGAAATGATTATGAGTTTAATATGACATTTTGTCTTATTGACTATTTTAGTCTATTTTATCTTTTTTGTGGATTTTAACCCAAAAAGCCCCAAAAAAGCCCTTCCCAAACACCCTCTTTAGTGAAAATTTTTGATAAATTAATTTATATCTATATATATTTTTAAATTCTTTATATCACTCATTTTTTTATCACCTTTGTATATTATTTTTTGAAATAGTTGTTTATAATTAACTTTTTTGTTTGGTGATGACTGTTACAGTAGAAAAAAAAATTTAATTATATATATGTTTAGATAAATTATACTGATTTTATTTTAAATTTGAGAAAAATACATTAAGTTTCACAATGTTGACATAATGAGAATTATGCAAAATACCGCCCAATCCCTTAAAATCGCATCGATCTGCACTGTACTATCCACTAACCGCGGTTTAAACTTTAAAATTTTTAATCCGTTTTCGAAATTGCTCTACTCCGCTGTAGTTAATACATATATATTTTTTAACCTATAATGAAATATCAAAATAAAACTATGTTTGAAAGAGATTTAATATGGGAAATTTATTACAAATTAGTAGTTATATATATATATATATATGAACAATATTATTTGTGTTATATATATGAAAAATATTATGCAAATTAGTATTATATATTATGCAAAAGTTTGATAAGTAGTTAAAATATTTTTTAATCTACCAATCCGCTAATCCGCCATTTGGTTTCTAATTTTACTCTCAAACAGCACTGCGCATACTGCTAGACATAATTATACTAATATTTGTTTTAGTAAAATTAAATGAATCAAAACTAATGCAAATATTACAAAAATACAAAAATAAACAATATCAAATATATACATTTTGTGTAAAAAAATAACATCATTTTTTATTTATATAACTAATAAATTATTAATAAAAATAGAGTTAAGTATTATATAAATTAAAATTATAAAAAAATTAATACAGTATACTTTTATCACACTGTGAATTTTTTTATATTTTTCTTTTTGGGTAAATTACAAATGCACTTTCTGAGATTTGATTAAAATATGAATCGCCCTCTATAATTTGGAAAATTACATTCCACCCTCTGAGGTTTCTAATTTTATAACAAATCGCTCTTTTTATTAATAAATCATTAAGTCAATTAACAGTTTTTAATGATGTTAGATATATGTTTCAATTAATAATTTAGATAATTTTATTATTGTATAGAAGAATAATTATAAATAATATTTTTTTAATTAATTCTGTTAAATACAAAATATTAACAAGAAGGTATTTATAATTTTTAAAATCACAAAAAATAATATATATTTTAAACAAATTTTTAAAAGTATATTTGTAATTTACTTTTTCTTTTTTAATCTGGATGGATATTTCTTGTTTTCACATTTAGCAAACGCGCGTTGCGTTGCACAAGTTCAACGTGCATTGGTAGGTAAAGGTCAGAGATGCTTGCCCGTCCGTCTTTTCGTTATGGAAATTTAAGGGATGAGTAATGTGGTGCATCATTAAAAAAATATTATGAACGTGTTTATGAAGGATTTTTTATTTTTAGATTATAAATATAATAAAATATTATATATTTAAATGATAGAAAAATTTCATAAAATATTTTATAATCCCTAATATTATTCTTAAGGAAAAGTGACAACAAAATTGATAAGTATCAGGGTGATCGCGGATCGAGTTAGGTCAGGTGATGTTTTATTTGTCATCCGTTTAAAATTAAGCGGATTGACAAAAATTAATCCTCATCCATCCACTGGTTTGGCAGATATGAATTGAGCGGACCATGCGGATTGGCGGATGGATGTGATTGGTTTGACGGTTTGGACTTTATAAATTTTAGACATTTTTTTAAATTATAATTCATAATTTTAACAATTTTCAATAATTAGTAATCTAAAAAAATATGTATTATTTGTTTATAACAGGTCATGACTGACACTATGCATGTATATTTTTAAGATATTACTTTCATTTTCATAAAAATATATATTTTATTATTTCTATTCTATGTTGTTACTTATTAACAATTTTTTTTTTTTTCTTGAACTTCATTTACGGACGGATCGGGTTCATACAAATACGAGATACTTGATCTGTAATCCGAAACGTATCTGCAAATTTTGAAATATTTCATCCTTATTCGTTCGTCGAAAAACACGTATCTGCCCAAAATGAATTGAGTTGGATTGGTTCAATCGGGTTGGATAGATTGGATGGATCCATGTTCACCCCTAGTGAGTAGACAAATTAATTATGAATTAATGGAGAAAAAAAAATAGAGTAGTGTTATTTCAATCTAAAAATTAGATATACTTTTCAACATCAATCATCAGCTAACTAGTCACTCTTATGTATTATTTTTTTTATATTTTTTTTAATTATTAATTAATTATCTTAATTGTGGATCATTAAATTTAAAAAGTGAGGATAAAAAGTAAATTTATATATATTTTTTAAAAGTAAGTACATTAGGTATGAATTCTTTCTAAAATAATTATTAATGGCTTGGAATCTTTTGTACAATAACCAAATTATCATTTCCCTTATACCAAATTATTAATAGTTTGGTGTAGATGTGAGTGGGTAAAGACATTTTGTGGACCACATTGGCTCTCTTTCAAGTCTAGTCTAGTCTCAGACACGATAATTGGGCAAGTACATTATTATTAGTAACACTGGGCCTACATTTTTATTTTCATGTCCACCGAAAATCTATATATATATATATATATATATGTATGTGTGAGGATGTATTTTGTAAATGATAACATGTGGTTAAGGTGATGCTGAAGTATCAGTCGAGGTGTCACATGGCATAGTCCTGATGCCAAGGTGATCTCGGCTAGGCCTAGGTTATCTGCGAAGATACCGAAATCCGAAGTAAGTAGATAAGAGACAAGAGTCCTAGAATAAGAGGGGACCTCAATCTGGATAAAGGTAAAGCTCTTAGGGAGTTTATCTCTATCTAGCTGGGAGTCCAGAATGAGCATTGAGCCAAAGTCCATTAAAGTTAAGCTTCTACAAAGATCAGGTTAATGCTGGCTATAAAAGTAAGGCACCCTCGTGGGTCTAAGATATACTTTTATATTATGTCTAGTGAGTTAAGCACTGTTAGTTATCTTTAAGAGATATTGATTACTGACTTGATCGTCGGAGTGCCCCCTGGTGAATGAACTACCGCCAGATTCTTATCTTTCTATGTCAGGTTGTTCGGGCTTAATCTATTCTGTCGGTGCTCTCCTACTGAGTTTCCCTATTTAGTTGTGTGATCAAAAATCAACACCCACAACTTGGCGCCATTTGTGGAAAAGTAAGGAGAATAGATGGCCAACGACGGATAGAAAGAAAAAGTTAGGGACGACATCCCTAGTGGGAGTGGCAAACAAGCCGATCCTAATGTAGAGGAGGAGAACTGTAATGAAACACCACGGAATCAGAATCCTTGGAAAAATGACGTCGGCCAAGAGAGAGACGCACCGAAGAAAGCATGTCAATGCGGGTATTACAATGAAAGCGACCTCCAGGTATGGAAAGATAGATGCCTAAGGAAGGACAGCCAGATGAAGGGAATGGCAAACAAGTTGGCAGACCTACAATCGGTTGTCAACTTCATGATGCAAAACAACGTCATGCAGCCACCGTTTCCATTGAAGGACACGCCGATTCCAACGGCCAAGAATGATGCCCAGAAAGGGAGGCAGAAAGTCATCCTAGCAGTCACTCAGCATGACAGGGTGAAGGAACGCTCACATCGGCCTTCATAGGACGTCGAGCGAGCAAAATCAATAAAAGGAGAGTCTCAGAGGACGCATCGTACCAAAGGAACGTATGTCAAGGAACATTGGCATGTTCAAGGGAAGGAACTTTGTTTTGACACGGTGAATGAAGAGAAGTCCAAAAGGACTCATAACGACGTCGGGAGCAGCGCACCAAAAAGACTGAAATCTATTGACAGTCGAGCTTCTGTCGGACTAAGAAGGATTTGAAGGACTACCTCTAGAGGAAGCAACAGAATGCCGAGGTCACATCTCCGGTCAAACCGAGACCATCATTCTCAGTGGAGTTGGATCAGTTCGAGGCCCCAAAAAGGTTCCATATGCCGAGGTTCCAGATCTATGATGGTAAGTCCAATCCGAACTTTACGTCGGCTTATATTTGAATTCAATGGCACTGTATACCGGGAACGAACCGTTGCTCTGCAAGGTGTTCCCCTCATCCTTTAGGGAAATTATATCAGATTAGTTTCATAAGTTGCCGAAATGAACTATGAAGAGTTGGGAAGGCCTAGCCAAGATGTTTGTGGCCAGGTTTGTTACAAACAAATTGCAGCCATTGAGGGTAGACTCCCTAATGACTCTAAAAATTGGCGAGTGTGAAAGCCTCAAGGCTGACGCCAAAAGGTATTACGAGGTGTTTAACCAAATACCAGGATGCAACCAGGAGTTGGCGGTCATATCTTTTAAGAACGGCCTGGAGGATGACTACATGCTTCGAAAGTCATTGGCAAAGACTCTGCCAAAGAGTATGAAGGAGCTCATGGCCAGGATCGAGAAATATGCGAGAGTAGAAGAAGATACATCAGGAACGAAGGCGTCAAAGCAAGAGAAGAGAAACGGCTCGCCGAGGCAAGGCCGAGGTAATACAAATTTTAATAGACAAGAAACATGACTGAGGGCTGCATAGGCAGTCACCACTGTGTTCCGGATCCCAGTTTATAAAGTCCTAAAAAGGATCAGGAACCAACCATATTATAAAGCACCAGAAAAGATTCCTGGCGAATTTATGGGAAGAAACCTTGGAAAGCACTATGCCTACCATAATGAGAATGGGCACCTGACTCAGGGGTGTAGAGCCCTGAAGACGCATTTAGAAGATCTAGTTAGACAAGGTCACTTAAGGGACCTAATAGATGAGGCTAGAACGAGGAAAGAGCAAGCAAGGCTGCCCTAGGTACTAGCAACACCACCTCCACCAGCACCACAACCACAAGCAGACGGACCTCAAGTGATTAATGTGATTCGTTCAAGGGTCAATGAGAACAAGGTACATAGGGAGACTTAGAGAGTGAAGCACTTATAGCATGTGTATCAGGTCCATCAAAAGAGGCTTAGGACAAACGAGTACCAGGGACCAATGGTGTCCTTTACTGAAGCAGACCTAGACATGGTACAGCATCCACATAATGATGCTTTAGTAGTAACCCTCAAGATTGGAGAATGCCAGGTAAGGCGTATTCTGATTGACCAAGGCAGCTCTTGTGACATTATGTATGTCAGATGATACAAGGAGCTCGACCTTCACCGAGATAATTTGGAGCAGTCCAATAGCCCAATGGTCAAGTTTAATAGAACGTCGACATGGCCCCTAGGAGCAATAAATTTGGAGGTACAAGCAGGCACCAAGAAAGTAAGCACAGAGTTCACAGTAATTGACACCCCCTCCCCTTACAATGTTATCTTGGGAAGGCCATGGCTGCACGCATTGAGGGCTCTTCCCTCAACACTGCACCAGCTATTGCGGTTCCCAACGGAGCATGGAATTGAGGAAGTCGGAGAGGATCAGGTGCAGGCAAAGAATTGCTCCATGGCAGTAATAAAATCAGCCTGCAACGTGCGAGAAGCAGAAACAGTAGAGATTAAGGATGAGGACATAGAGGTCCTGGAGGACGTCGGCAAGGAGCCAGCTGACAAAAGCGAGGAAGCCTTAAAGAAAATTCTGGTCCAGTAAGAGGATGAAGAGCGCTTCTTCTTTATCGGCTCAGGCCTGGCCGAGAAGGAGAAAAGGGAGTTAGAAGCATTCTTATGAGCAAACATAGAGGTGTTTGCCTGAACGCCCTACGAGATACCTGACATTGACCCTGAGGTCATATGCCACAAACTAAAACGTAGATAGATCGACTAAACCTGTCATTCAGCGAGCAAGGAGGCTGACCTTGGTTCATGTGGATGCAATAAAGGAGGAAGTGGACAAATTGTTGGAGGCCAGAGCCATTCGAGAGGTAAACTACCCAACGTGGTTGTCTAATACAGTTGTTGTAAAAACGAAGAATGGAAAGTGAAGGGTCTGCGGTAGACTTCACCAGCCTGAATAAGGCTTGCCCCAAAGACAGTTTCCCACTCCCCAAGATCGATCAATTAGTGGATGCCACTTCGGAACATAGAATGATAAGCTTCCTAGATGCTTATAGAGGGTACTATCAGATAGCAATGTATCCCCAGACGAGGAAAAGACTAGATTTATCATCCCAAAAGGGTTGTATTGCTACAGAGTGATGCCTTTCGGGTTAAAAAATGTAAGAGCAACCTACCAGAGGTTAGTGACCAAGATGTTCAGACATCTGATCGGCAAAATAGTGGAAGTATACATTGATGACATAGTCATAAAGACCAAAGAACCTGAGAATCACCTGGCCGACTTGAAGGCAATGTTTGATATTCTTAGAACATATCGACTTCAACTCAATGCTTCGAAATGTGCATTTGGAGTTGGGTCTGGTAAGTTCCTGGGGTACTTGGTTACTAGAATGGGCATTGAGGCAAGCCCAGATCAAATCAAGGCCATCCTTGACTTGAAGAGCCCAACATCGGCAAAACAAGTACATATGCTAGCAGGAAGGGCTACAGCCCTGAATAGGTTTATAAGTAGAAGTTCAGATAAGTGTAAACCATTTTTTAGTTTATTAAAGAAAGCCACAGATTTTTTGTGGATAGAGGAGTGTGAAGTCGCCTTGGCCGACTTAAAAAGGTACCTGACAACAGCTTCGGTTCTGTCAAATCCAATTCTTGGAGAAGAATTGTTCCTATACTTGGCAGTTTCAAAGCACGCAGTGGTAATCAGAGAAGAGAATGGAAAACAAATGGCAGTATACTACGTGAGTAAAACCTTAGCAAGTACAAAGACCAAGTACTTGTCCCTGGAGAAATTGACACTGGTCTTAGTGATGACTTCCAAAAAATTGAATCATTACTTCCAAGCCCACAGGATTGTGGTGTTGACTGAGCATCCTTTGAAGTCCTTATTACAGCAAGGAGATCTGACAAGAAGGGTAGCCAGGTGGGCAGTCATATTGGGCCAGTATGACTTAAAGTTTAGACCCAAAATGGCAATCAAAGGCCAGGTTCTAGCCGACTTTGTAGCTGAATTCACACCTAGTGCTATCCTATGCCAAGCTCCGGTGAACCGCGGCTTAGGGTGTCTAGAGGAACAAGAAAAGACCTAGTTGGGAATGAAAACCCCACAAAAAAAAAAAAAAAACCCAAGCACTGCGATATTTACATCGGTGACTCCTTCCGCCTGTTTGTTGATGAAAGTTCAAACTGTCAAGGAGCGAGAGCAGGAGTGGTGTTGGTATCACCAAATAGGCGAATGTTAGAACAGTCTATTCATTTAGGGTTCAAGGCCTCAAATAATGAAGTAGAATATGAAGCACTAATAGCAGGGTTAAAGTTAACAGTAGCAATGGAAACCGACGAGGTGGTATTCTTCTGTGACTCCCAACTTATTGTGAACCAGGCAAATATGTAACTCAAGATGAAATAATGATAGCCTATGTCAAAGAAGTTGTTAGACTGCTAGCCTTGTTTCAGGATTGCCAACTACAGCAGGTTAGCCGAGATAACAACAGCCATGCTAATGCATTGGCTAACTTGGCTAGTGTAATGAAATTAGGGGAGGCAATGACAATAATGGTTGATTATTTTTCAGGACCAAGTGTGAAACCACTAATCACCGAGTACGAAGCAATGCGTGTAGAGATGGGTCCAAGTTGGATGGATGCAGTAGTGATGTTTCTTAAGAACGGAAAGCTGCCAGATGATCGCAAAGAGGCGCATAAGACCAAACTAAAGTCGGTAAGGTTTAGCCTAACAGCAAAAGGACATCTCTACAGAAGGTCTTTTACTGGCCCCCTTTTGAGGTGTGTGCACCCCTCCTAGGTTGAAAACTTTTTGTATGAAATACATAAAGGGGTATGTGGCAACCATGTTGGGAACAAATCACTTACTCATAGGGCCATTACTCAGGCGTACTGGTGGCCCTACATGCAGAAGGATACTGAAGCCTACGTCATAAAATGTGAGGAGTGTCAAAAGGTTCGCACCTTTGATACATCAATCAGCAGTAGATTTGAACCCAACGTCCAGCCCTTGGCCATTTGCCCAGTGGGGTATGGATCTTGTTAGATAACTACCCCAAGCAACTGGGCAAAGGAAGTTCCTTCTGGTAGCAACTGATTATTTCACAAAATGGGTAAAAGCTGAACCCCTTGCGAAGATTCGAGATATTGATGTGAAGAGTTTCATATGGAAGAACATTATCACCAAGTTTGGGATCCCAATGGCAACAATAGTAGACAATGGTACATAGTTTGACAGTAAGTTAATCAAAAGCTTCTGTGCAAAGTACAAAATCAAGAACTACTACTCTACTCCAAGTTTCCTTCAAAGTAATGGTCAGGCAGAAGCATCTAATAAGACTATCTTGGATGGGATCAAAAAGAGGCTAGAAGCAGCAAAGGGAAAATCGGTGGAGGATTTGCCCAATGTACTCTGGGTATATCGGACTACACCAAGAAGATCAACTGGGGAGTCTCCATTTGCCATGGCTTATGGCACTGAAGCAGTTATCCCACTAGAAGTCAGCATTCCGGGGAACAGAACCCAGGGAGTGGAAAATGGTACTAATGAGGCATTTCTAGCCCGAGATCTAAACCTACTGGAGGAGAAAAGAGAGAGAGCAGCAATTCGGCTGGGGGCATACTAGCAACAACTTGTTGGGGCTTACAACAAGAAAGTCAACCCAAGAGAGTTCAAAGTTAGGGACCTTATGCTAAGGAAAGTAGTCGGCAACAAGAAGGATCCTAAGGAGGGTAAGCTTGGCCCAAATTGGGAGGAGCCTTATAGAATCATCTCGGTCGCCGACAATGGGGCATATCAGCTTGAAGACAGTGATGGCAAAAAGTTGCCAAGACCCTGGAACACTTGCAACTTGAAGTTTTTCTATCATTAGATTTTTGGTTTTTTGAAGTTTATGTCTTAATTTTATTAGGCGAAGTAATAATAAGATTTTAGTTTGATGAATTTGAAATTTGTATGATGGGATTAACTAGTCCCATGGCGATGTTTCCGAATAAAACATGATGAATAACTTAAACTTATTATATGGCAGAGTTGAATTACACTTGCATATAATAGAGTTAAACTAAGTTGGCGACGTTTCTGAGTGAAACATGACGAATGACTTAAACTTATTATATGGCAGAGTTGAATTATACTTACATATAATAGAGCTGAACTAAGTTGACGATGTTTCTAAGTGAAACATGACAAATAACTTAGACTTATTATATAGCATAATTGAATTATACCTGCATATAATAGAGCTAAACTAAGTTGACGATTGTAGACATGTCACGACCCAAACCCGGCCCTATGGGTTTAGCAATGAATCGGCAAGATGTCGAGAATACCAAAGGCCTCTGAGCGATGTCTGATCCAGTAGTCACTGGCGGAAGCCAAATAAATAACTAGTGTCCATTGAAATGTGAAAATCGTATGTCAAAAACATTTTATGCATTCGACGGTTCAAAAGCAAGACAATCCATATACGATCTATACAATCATTTACAAGCGGTCGGCGGAGATCAAATCCCTAGACAACAAGATCAAGAAAAGCGAGAAACGATCTATACAACGGTACAAAACAGTAAGGAGACCGATAGGGGACACAAAAACACCCCAAGCCATAACATGGCAACTCGGAACCTCGCAGTGAGGCGCATAGGCTGGCTTGACAAAACTGGGGACCAATCCCACGCTCCTAGCTCGGTCAGTTCTTTGAGAACCTACATATATATATAAACAATGAGCTAAAGCCCAGTGAATAACATACAGTGTAAAGAGGTTATGAATGAATGTCCCTTACAGTAATGAAATCAATTCATTATACAGTATTTCAATCTTTCAGTATTTCAGTCAATCAGTATTTCAATCAATCAGTCATATGTGGTACATCCATTAGCCTATAAGCGAGGGTCGAAAGGACCCAAGACATGCACCCAACAATAATGATGGCCATCGATCGATAAACAGTATGGTTTCACAAGGAAACCGACAGAGCTCTGTAACAGTCAATAACAGTGGGTGCTAAGGATGCCACATGTCTGATTAATCAGGACATACATTCATTCAATAAACAATATCAGTTCAATAAACAGTTCAATTCAGTATTCAAAATATAACCATTTGAACATATCTTTACACAATCTGTTACTCACAGAGATTGGGCTAATAGCAGCTAGAGCGCGTCCCCGAGAGCCAACCCTAAACAGTTAACAAATAGAACACACACTAAGTTCACAGTCGGAAGGGTGATAATTAAATCCCTAAATTCCTCGGTGTGGTTCTATGTCTAAATCCTCATTAAGATGCTTTAAACTAGGCCTAAGAATGCCTAGGATGGGATGAGGATGCAAAAATGTGCACAGAAATCAGTTTCAGAATTTTCAGAAAACAGGGCCTCCGCTCGAGCGTCAACTTCCCCGCTCGAGCGGACAAGCCAACAAAGGTCCCCGTTCGAGCGTCAACTTCCCTTCGGCGATGTACTGATGCAAGATGCTAGATCGCAGCGTTTTCCCGCTCGGCGTGAAACTCTCCGCCGGCGGTAGAAAACAATTCGAAGAAGATGCTGGGAGCATGAATTCCTTCGGCGGCACTTCCCCTTCGGCGGACGGCCAAATTCTGGAAAATCCAGATTCGACCTCCGAGTTTCAAACCAAGTTTCAATGTTCCAAATTCGATCCTCTTGAGCCCATTTTCTGGAAAACTCTTTCAAACACATAGAATAACAAGTTTCAAAGCTCAATTTAAGAAATCAAGGCCCAAGGGTGTTTCAATTAAACTCAATCTTTAAACCAATTTCAAGAACACTTTCAAAACATGATATGCATGATCTTCAAACCAAATCCAAGCTTCAACTCTTGCTCCATTGAGCTCCAATCTTTGAAAACAATGAGGAAACATGAACTATGATGAAAACATGGACATGCATGTGACAATTCTCCAAGAATTCAACTTCAAACTCACCAATATATACATGCATGCATGAATGGAGCTCTAACTCAACAATTATGAACAATTCATGTCTTAGCTCTCTAATTAAACATGGAGCATGCAAGAATAAACCTTAAGGACAACAATGAGAGGTCCAATTACCTTACTAAGTCTTGTATTGAAAGCCTAAGAGATCAATAATGAAGTCAACACTTCAATTCTTCTCAAGTTCAAGCACAATCAAGCAAAATGGGATGAAAATCAATCCTCTCTCTCTCACTCTCTCTCACTTGGTCGGTCAAGGCTCAAGAAATGAGCTGAAGAAATGTTGTTCACATGCATTAAGGCTCAAAAGTATTAAACAAATGGGTCCACTAAGGTGGCAAGATCGTAATTAAATCAAACTCTTCAATTAATCAATGTTTAATCTAATTTAATCGTTCCTAATCAATTTTCAGATAAATATATCATCAAATCACAAATATTCTACTGATCCTAAAACTTCAAACGGTTTCTAAATCGGCCGCCGATAAGGCCTTCAATTAGCAGTTTAAACACATAAACTCAAACAGATAATCATTCGATCAAACAAATAGAAATGCAATTCAATAGATAAACTTATTCAATTTCAGTTTCAGTTCCATTCAGTCTGTTCAGTAGTTCATCCAGTTCACTTATCAGTCATTATCAGTTCAGTTTAGCAGTAATCAGTAGATAATTCAGTGGTTTAACGGTAATTAGTATGAGGGTTGTTACAGTAGACACCCCATTTTTGACCGACCTTAAGACTCAGACGTCACCGATTGAGCGCTCGGTGATGTTGCATATTGTGCTCGTTCAGAATTCTCAGAGTCGCGGCCGTAAGCCTTGCCTCCGGACTTCCGAACCCTCTTCTGTACCTTGCCTCGGTTTGCGAACCAGACTCGGTTTTCTCTGTTTCTTTTCCTGAGGGGAGGAAGAGGTCCCGTAAACCATCTCTCAGTGGCCGTGGGCTACATTTCGTGGCCGTAGGCCATTTTGCCCATTTCGGAGTCCGATTCCCGGTTTTCGGAGCCGTTAAGCCGTGTGCCTCAGTTCGGGACCGCCTAACCATTTCCGACTGCTCTGATTTTTGGCATGCATCTCATTTACTCCCTTTTGAGGGACACTGAGGCCTGAGAGACCCACTTCGTGGTCGAATGCCACTTTCGGTGCTTAACAGCCTGTCTTGGGACCCCGAACTGCGTGTTTTGGCCCCCGAACATTCGTTTTGCATCGGTTTTCGTTCATTTTTGGCAGGTACCTCTGTTTTATCACCAGGAAGGTCACAGAAGGGCGGGAGGCTAGTAATTATCTCAGCAACCAGTTATATTCCTCCGGCGCCCTCCGACGCCCGTTTTTCTCATTTCCGAGCCAATGTTGACCACCTTAGGGCCACTATCTTCAACCCCAAACCACATATTTGTGTTGTACACACATGGGAGGACCCTAAAAGTTTATGGCCGGCCAGTAATTCAACTTGGACCTTTTGAACCCCTCCTAAAAGTGGCTTGTTGTCTCTCCTGTCTTACAGTTGCCAATTTCCAACCACAGGGTTTTGTTGAGGACACATGGGAGGACACCTTTTTGTGGTGGCTGGCCAAAAATTTCTCTGGACCATTTTGCCCCTTGGCCGGCCGGCCATAGGAGGTGGCTGGCCGGCCACCTGCAGCTTTGATAACTGGCCGGCTTCACTTCTGAGGAGTACATTACACTGCATTGTTTTCCCTCAAAAGCGCATCCTGAGGAACTCCTTTTGGAGGGAAAATTGATGCCAATTCCCTCCACTTTTTTTCCCTCCATTTCTCCCCCATTCTTGTCCATATAGCTGGCCTCCCAGCTCTCTCTCAAGGGTTGGAAAAATTGTTTTGAGCATATACATACATATTTCCCTCTATCTCTCTCAAAAATCCCAAGTTCCACCTCATTTCTTCATCACCACCAAGCACCACCACCACTACTCCATCTCAGAAGCTTGGAGGAGTTTTTTAGAGGCCAAGGGAGCTGCAATTTGGTCCAAGAAGCAACAAAAGGGTTGGTCTACAAGGGTAAGTCCATTTTCCCTTCTTTCTAGCTCTATTTTGCCTCATTTTTTTAGCCATCTTGCTTACTGTTTTGGGCTCCGACCCTAACTGAAAGGGTCATTTTTTTGAGTCATTATTCATGTTTGTTTAAGGTCTCAACCCTGTTTGAGCCCCCCATTGTGCACTTGTTTCAATACCCTCTTGTATGCCATTGTTTTGCATGGTATTTTTAGCATGTGTGTAATCAGTTTTTGAGCATGATGTAAACTGTAGTTAGGCCTATTTTGAGCCCCTCTTCAACATTGAAGAAGGGCTCAACCTTGTTTGGGACCTCCATGTATCACTTGCTTCATCACCCCTCTTTGGTCCCTATTTTTGCATACTTTGTTAGCTCACCTTTCTTCTGTTTTTAGGCCATGATCAGAACTAAAAGTGGCCATATTTTGACCTTATTGGAATTTTTTATTTAGGGTCTTTGGCTGTTTGAGGAATTTTTTGTATACTTCATGTTATACCCCTTTGTTGGCCTATATCTTGCATTGCATTTTGAGCATGTTTTTATACTGATTTGGGCCTTGTCATATACTGTAAATGTTCATATTTTTTGTCCCTCTTAAGTGTTTTAGAAGGGTATTTTCCTGTTTGGGCATTGAATCTACCACTTGCTTCATTGCCTCCCTTGCGGAGCCATTTTTGTATGCCATTTTAGCCCTACTTGCGCTTACTTTTTGGCCATGTTTTGTACTGTAAAAATGCTTATTTTGGGGCTTCCTTCCTTATTATTTTTCATTTCATGCCCAAATTATGCATGTTTAGCATAGCTGTAGGCCATTCCATGTGCCTAGTTTTGCATTTCGGGAGAGATTCCATGCATCGGGTGTCATTTCTCCTCGTTTCGGGGCTGTTTTGCATGTCATTTTGCCTCTGAAATTTTCATGTTTGCATATCATATTCCATGTCTTGCCATGTCTCATTAGAGTGGCATTCCGTCAGAGTCTCGTCCTCGGTTGCGTGCCTTGACACGCATTTCGAGTTGTCTTGTTTTCATCTGATGGCCTCCTATGTGAGTGTGGCTGAGGCTCTCTCATGTTGGTGTAAGCCCATTATTGCATTGCGTATGCCATTTCATCCGTAGCATTGTGTATGCTTGGTTATGTATTACCTCGTTTAGCGTGTATGTCATTCCATAGCATTGTGTATGTTAGGATTGTATGTTAGTTGCATTTCATGCATGTCATGCACATTACATCATGTTCGGGATAGGATTTAGCCCGGGCACGGGAAACGAAGTGCGTTCCGTACTCCGAGTGACGGAGCGGGTCTCAATTCCCAAGTCACCGACACTCCGGATTATCCATGATGGAGTTAGGTTTTGTTGTAGTTTTCATGTGCATTCATTCTATATTGAGTTGTGCAACTCGGCTCCTCGGCTATCATGCATCGAGATGCGTGATTGGTGGCACAAGGATCGAGGCATGCATATATTTGTGAAATCTATTGCTATGCCCCTTTCCTGCTCTCTGTTGTAGCAAAATGAAGAATCAGCAACTTTTTGGAGCTTGGCATGCATTTCGAGAAAAAGTGTAAACAGAGGCTAATTGGGGCATCCCAGTGGATTTCCACGCGAAGGCAGCCCTAGCATACATCATTCATCAGAATCAAGGCAGTCCCTGGCTTACATGCCAGTTTTACTGCTTTCTTAGTTAATTAATTAGGAATCTGTACATTATTTGGACTATATTATTGGGACTGTACTATTCTTTTATTCGGGACTATATATTTATTTGGACCCTCTGCGCGAGGGCATAATTGTAATAAGTGTGGGTGAATGTGATGTATGTCTTCCAACCCCACGTCTTTCTTCCCTTTTATTTACCTGTTTATGATGGTTAGATTAGGGCATGTTTCAATTAGCATACAGTATGACAGCATATTTGCATCATTCATCTGTCTTGCACGCACCGGGCTCGGCGCATCATACAAACTGCATTTGTATTTCAATTCCAAATTGTAGCATTCCATATGCCATGTTTAGAATAGCCGAGCCTGCTATAATTTGCATCTCTGCATGTGTTGCATTAGGCAATCCTGCATCTAGGATCATGCATGGATTTCTAATGAGCTTCTGTTTTAGCTTGGAGTACTCGGTGAGTTTTATGCTTTAGCATCCTTGCATGCGTGTGAGTGTTGCTATGAATAGCATGCTTACCATGAGGCTATGTGCTTATGTGATATAACTGCCTTGAACGCCTGTGGGTGGAGGTTGAGTTACTTGGAGTGGAACAATTCATCAAGTGTTTTAAGCCCACCCGAGGGTGGCAAAATCTGCATTTTAAGCCAACTTACGGGTAGCAAACCATTTTTCAAACAAACAAACATGACGTGTTTTGTTCCACTTCAGGCGACCCGGTCTATACTTGTTTGCTGCAAGCATTACATAGTAACCTAGGCTAATAACCGAAATAAGAGCATACAATGTTTTCAAAGTGAGATATCATGGTTAATAGAGGTCGGTCTTTGACCGAGCGAGCGGGGGTGCTCACGAAGTGACCTTCCCCAATCGTACCCAAGTTCCCGAGCCGAGGCAACTTTGGTGATGACGAACACGTGGCCTTTGGCACCGAGTCAGGGTTTCCTAAATTTCCCATTAAAAAAATATTTAGGTGGCGACTCTGTATCTAGCAAAGCAGTCCATGTTTGGCACTTCTTTCAAAAAAAAATCTGTTTTCAAAAACGATTTGCTAGATTTGGACTCTTTGGTTCGAGATTAAGAACCGTGACTACAAAAATCGAGTCCGAGCTGTAGCGAGGTCCGAGCGCGGGCTTGTTACAACGATGTTTCTAAGTGAAACATGACAAATAACTTAGACTTATTATATGGCAGAGTTGAATTATACTTGCATATAATAGAGTTGAACTAAGTTGGCGATGTTTCTAAGTGAAACATGACGAATGACTTAGACTTATTATACGGCAAAGTTGAATTATACTTGCATATAATAGAGTTAAACTAAGTTAAATATGACGAATGACTTAGATTTATTATATGGTAGAGTTGAATTATACTTGCATATAATAGAGTTGAACTAAGTTGACGATGTTTCTAAGTGAAACATGACAAATAACTTAGACTTATTATATGGCAAAGTTGAATTATACTTGCATATAATGGAATTGAACTAAGTTGAATTAACCTGGACTTGCCATATCGGCAGAGTCAAACTCAAAAGAGAACTAAGGTCATTCATAGAGAAACTAAGGTCAAAACACCTCGGCAAATATTTGTTTGAAACTGACTTGGGCGAAAGACCATTGTAGACACCCCATTTTTGACCGACCTTAAGACTCAGACATCATCGTCTGTGCACTCGATGATTGTGCATGTTTGTGCTCGTTTTGAGTTTCCGGAACCTTCGACTGAGCACCTTGTCTCGGGACCTCTTAACTTTCTCCTCTTGGCTTGGTTTTTGGACCATGCCTTGCTGCATTTGCCTAGAGGGAGACAAAGGCCTGTAGGCCACTTTTTGTAGCCGTAGGCTACCTTTCTCTCTCGTAGGCCACTTGTAGTAGCCCGTAGACTAGTTTTCGGGCTTCCGGCTGAGTGCCTCGCCTTGTGGACTCTTGTCTTTCTTCCTTTTGGTTTGTTTTTGAACCAAACCTTGTTACCCTTTGCCTGGGGGTTGGAACAGGGGTGTAGACTAGTTTTTTCCCCTGTAGATCACTTTTCTTCCCTGCTAGCCACTTTTGGTGGTCGGCCAGCTAGGGTGGGTGGTCTGTGGACCACCTAAGGTGGTCGGCAGCCTGCCACCACCTTCTACTCTCCCTGTAGACCCTCTTCCTCCCTTGCCGACCAGTTTTATTCCTTGTAGACTACTTTTTGTGGTCGATTGACTAGGGGGAGTGGTCGGTCAACCACTTTAACTGGTCAGCAGCCTTCCTACATTTTCTGTAGATATTTTCCTTGCCAGCTGTGCCAGCTATTGGGCATAGAAGGCATCCTCCATACACGTGTATGGAGGGATTGCTTCAAGCCTCTAGCTTGTCTAACAAGCTTGAGGCATGGAATTCTATATAAGGGAGCCTCCTCCCTCTTGTTTGAGGTTCAGAAATTTGCATTAGGGCTATACATATCCCTCTCTCTCTATATTTGTGTTATTTTGTGCCTAAAAGTGAGTTTTGTTCACACTTTTGCACTAAACACCTAGTGAAACACCTTCACTCTTGAGCTGAGGTACTTGGAGGTTTGTTTGACGCTCAAAAGCTTTGGTTTTGCCTCAGAAGTGGCTGTTCTTGCTATGGTTCTTCAAGGGTAAGCATATACCCCCTTTTAGGCTTGTTTTTGTATTAGTTTAGGCCACCTTTGCATGCTTCTTTTGGCTTAACTTTCAACTGAAAAAAACTATTATTTTTAAGTGTTTGAAGTGTTTGTTTGAGGCCTCTTTGGTGTTGGGGGTGGTCTACCCCCTTTTGTGCCTTATTTTGCCTTGTTTTGAGCTATCCTTTTAGGCCTTTGAGGTCACCTTTGTTTGGTCTTTTCACCACTGAATTTCAGAGGAATTTCAGTGGTAAAAAGTGTGTTTTGGGACCCAAAATAGGTGGGGGTGGTCCCCCCCCCCTTTTGTACCTTATTTGTATGTGTTATTGGCTTATCAAGTTAGTATGTTTTTCTACCTTCTTGGGGCCCTATCTTAGCATGTTTCAGGCCTTGTTTTGCCATGATATAGCTTTGTTTGGGATTGGTTTGGTTACCTCTTGCATGCTCCTTGCACTTGTAGTGCAATTCCACTCACTAGCCTAGCATGTTTGCTACTTTGGCCTATGGTGCTAGCTTGTTTTGGTTCTATTTTAGTATGCTTTTTGCCATGATTTCACATACCCTAGGTCTGATTTGGGTGGTCTTGATCATATATGCTTTGCTTTGTATAGCCATAGTGTAGAGCCCTTCCACTAGCTTGGTGTTTTGAGTCCACTA
The DNA here is from genome assembly GCA_025200525.1 of Camellia lanceoleosa. Lineage (NCBI taxonomy): Eukaryota > Viridiplantae > Streptophyta > Magnoliopsida > Ericales > Theaceae > Camellia > Camellia lanceoleosa. The sequence continues at coordinate 198,167,326 of CM045760.1, read as the reverse complement.
GCATGCATTGCTTGGGCTATTTGCATCATTTAGCACCATTTGATATATGATTTCAGAGCATGTTCCACTACCATACCCTCATGTGTATCACTCTTTCAATGCTTTGGAGTGCCTCAATCATGAGCCAATATGTATGCAAGCTTGCCTAAGCTTTTGGGCTACCATTTCAGTGTGTTTTTGGTCTTATTTTGTCATGATACAACTCTATTTTTGGTTAGTTAGAGCATCCCTCATTTGCTTCTTACACTTATAGTGTAATCATGCTCATTGGCCTAGCTTACTTGGTGTTTTGGCCTTTTGTTCTAGCATATGTTGGCTATGTTCAAGCATGTTTTCGGTCTTGTTTTGGCATGTTCTAGGACTGTTTTGAATCACCTTGGCCCTTTGGGGCTTGCTTGATATGACTATGGTGCAGGTGCCTTTGCTAGCCTTAAGCTTTGAGCCTCCTAGCATGCTTTATTTGTGATATGTGCATGATATGGCATCATTTGGAATGTAATTTCAGAGCTTATGTCTTTGCTATACTCCTATGTTTATCACTCTTTCATTGCCCTTGAGGGTTATGCATTATGCCTTGTTTGTGAGCCAATGAATGAGCACACTTTGCTTGCCTTTTGAGCCTATGTTTTAGCATGTTTTTGGCCTTGATTTAGCATGCCTCAACTCTGTTTTGAGTGGTTTAGGTCATATGGGATTTGTTATACATGGTTGTAGTGCAATAGCTTTGACTAGCCTAATGATTCAAGGTCCTTAGGATGCTATGCTTGTGTTGTTTGGATGATTTGGCATCATTTCACACATGATTTTAGTGCACATAGTGTAGCTACACTCTCATATTTGTCACTTCTTCATTATGTTTAAGAGTTGTGCTTCATGCCTTGTTGATGAGCCAATACATGCACATCATTGTCTTGCCTTTCATGCTATCATTTTTGCTCACTTTGGCCACTATTTTGGCATGCATGAGGTCTGTTTAGGGTTGGTTTAAGTCCATTGAGCATTGTATTGCATGCCTCTTGTATGATGCTCTTTACTTGCTTTGATGCTTTAGCCTGCCATGCATGCATTGCTTATATGATATGGAACCTCATGAGTGCCACATTAACATTGATAGATAGGCATGTTGCGTGTGTTGCATTGTGTTTGGATTGGACGTTAATCCGAACACAAGGAATGTGGCACGTTTCATACTCAAAGTGATGAAACGTGTTGCGTTTCTTGGTCGCTAACCCTCTTGATTATGCATGATAGAGGCGGAGGCTCTTATGTGTTATTTGTGCATTCATTGACATTGACTTGTGCAAACTTGGCTTCTCGGCCATCATGCATTGCGATGCTCGGTTGGTGACCCAAGAGTCGAGTACCGCACTCCCTTGAGTTTGAGAAATGATAGGGAGGGTGGTTGTGCACACATATCTTGCAAATACACTGTTATGCCCCTTATTGTTCTCTGTTGCAGCAAAACTGGAGTTTGGCAGATTTTCTGGTCGGCAGACCAGTAAAGGTGGTCGACCGACCACTTTTTCTGGTCTACAACCAATTTTTCTGGCCTACAAGTGGTCTACAGCCCCCTTTTCTAGTCAGCAGCCCACTAGGAGGTCCTCATGTTGGAGCAGAAGCAATCTGGAAGTTTATGCAGTGTTCTGAGATCAAATCAAATGCAAACAGAGGCAATTCAGGGCATGGCAATGGATTTCCGAGCGAGGCAATCGAGCATGCATGCATGCATTCCTCGCCCCGAGGACCTCTTTTAACTGCTTTCCTTAGCTGCTTTACTTAGTTAGCTAGTTCATCGGTTTTGCACTAAATTAGTTAACGTGCTTAACTAATCGATTTGTTTTGTAATAATTAGTTAACTAGGAATAGTTAATTAGTTTGGTCTGTAATTAGCATAGCTAGTCAGCTTATTATTCGGACCCTCCGTCGAGAGGGCAAATTTTGTAATAAGTGTGCGTGTGTGTGTGAATGTCTTCCAACCCTACGTCTTTCTCCCTTTTACTTATCAGCTTTTGATAGTTAGTTTAGGGTATATTTCAATTAGCATACTTATGCTTGCATGCGTGCATCATTCATTTGTCTTGCATGCACTGGGCTCAGTGCATCATTCAAACTGCATTGTATTTCAATACCTATTTGAATGCATGTTATCAAATGTTGCATTCATATGCCATCTTAGCTAGCCGAGCCTAGTTTAGTGGCATTTTGCATGTGTTGCATTAGGTATCTTGTACAATTAGGATCATGCATTGATTTCTAATTGGTTTTTGTTTTGGCTCGGAGTACACTGTAAGTGTTTATGCTTTAGCATCCTTGCATGTATGTAAATGACTTCCATGATAGCATGCTTGCCATGAGGCTATTTGCTTAAGTGATTAACTGCATGAATGCCTGTGGATGAAGGCTTTATTGCTTGAATTAGGACAATTCATCAAATGTGCGTTTTAAGCCCACTTTGCGAAGTGGCAAAATCATGTTTTCAAGCCCACTTAAGGGTGGCAAATTCACGTTTTAGCCTATTTGAGGGTAGCATCTTCAAACCATTTTCGAAAAACAAACATGAGATGTTTTGTTCCAAATCGAGCGATTTAGTCTATACTTGTGTGTTGTGCGCATCACATAGTAAGGTTAGCTAATAAACCAGAATAAGAACACATGTGTTTACAAAAACAACATATCATGTTAGTAGAGGCCGATCTTTGATCGGGCGAGCGGGGGTGCTCATTTCAGGACCTTCCCCTCTTGTACCCAAGTTCCCAAGCCAAGGCAACTTTGGTGATGACGGACACGTGGCCTTAGGCACGAGTCAGGGTTTCCTAAATTTTTCAAAATAAAATATTTAGGTGGCGACTCTGAAATCTAGCAAAGCATTCCATGTTTGGCGCTTTTTTTTTTTATTGAAATCGATTTTCCAAAACGATTTGCCGGATTTGGACTCTTTGGTGATTTATTAGTCTTACATTGCATTTTGTGAGATTAGATTCAGAATCGTGACAGGAGTCTGAACTGTAGTAGCTAGAACTACAATTCGCGCTCTCGCACGCGGAGCGGAGTTCGAGCGGTCTACAACCATTGACACACGCTTAATGTGAACTTAAGCAAAACTTAGGTTCACATTAGGGGGTAGAGAGTAGGAATGATAAATAAACCTGAGAGCTTGGCACTTGTTGGAATTTTTAGAAGGGGCTTAACACTTGTTGAAATTTTAGAAAAATTTACAAGTTGGAGTTGGCCGAGGTGCTTATGAATGAAGTGTCCGAGATATATATTACTGGAGGTAACCAACCAGCTTATCCAAACTTGGAAAGGGTGAAGTCTTGAAAAAAGATAGCATATGAAGGCAAAAAAGCAATACTGAATAACACTTGTAAAAATATGTTGGTATTTTTAAAATGTTAGCTGAGGTATGCCAATGGTTAGTCGAGGAAAACATTCAAGGTTTATATCTTAGGTATTATATCCTGAAGTTTCTATGCAGTTAAGGCATACTTTTAAGAAATATAAAAATATTATAAGGCATGAAAGGAAGCAGTGGACATGTATGAAAAAAGCATTCAACACTTAGCCAAAAGAAACTGTGCGTTCATAAACGAAATTGTTTTAAGGACAAGAAGGCACTTCGACCTGGCCTAGAAGGTTACATGTTCAACTTACAAAAAACAAAATACAACTGCAGGAAGAAAGAGTACAAAATAAATAAAAAATATCCTAAGCACTGGGATTGGTCTGGGATTGCTCAACCTCAGCTGTTGGAGTTTTATCGACCTTGGTTGCCAGCATTACATTCTTTTATGCTGCTATCTCGGCATCTATTTCAAGCAGAGTATAGTCCAAACTCTTTTTGGCGCATTGGACCTCGGCTTCAGAAATGGTTGGTTTGGGAGAGACGTCCTTGGAAGCCAAGTCATCCTCCTCATCTTGAGTCAAGTCAAGGACTTGCTCATTTAGGGTGAAGGAGTTGGCATCAGTGGCAGCTTCCTCTTCCTCTTCATTGGCATCACCATCCTCGTCGGCTTCGTCGCCAGAATCCTTGGGCGCTGGAGGGAAAGGCACTTGGAGTTGAGTAATGTCTCGGAGGTCGGAGTCCATTGGAACGGATAATTTGTTTAGTGTCACCGTCCAACCGAGGTAATAACCTTTGTTGCAAGCCAAGTTGACTTGCTCTTTGTATTGATCTCGGACGGCGGCTTGCCCTTCCTCAAATGCCTTCTCATTAGCCGCCTTGACCTCGGCTTCCTTTGAGTCAAGGGCCTATTGGAGCTTGGCCTTTACTTTAGTTGCTCTAGCTTAGGCAGCCTCAAGATTGGCTTTGGAGGCAGCGGCTTCAGCTTCGGCCATTTTTGCTTTTTCCTCGGCTTAATCCTGAGCGGTTTTGGAAACCTTGGGTTGGTCCAACAGAGATCAATTGTTGGCTTTGGCATGATTGAACGAGGAGAGTAGTTTGGCAGCTTCCTTAGTCTTATTTGCCAACTCCTTCCTTGTCATCTCGGTCTTGACCACATATGAATGCGCATGTTGGATAGCTTGCAAGAAGTAAAACAGATTAGCAAAATTTGACTAAGTGTTGAAAGACTATAAAAGAGTAAATAAAGAGGATTACCAAGACTGAGTGTTGCATCATGAGGCCAAAGTTTTCATACACATGGAGGTCGGCCATGTGATTTATATCCTCAGGTAAAAGCACGGCCGTTGACAGGGCGACACCGACCTAGACGTCATTAATTGCACTGTCGCCAGCTGTCAAGGGTCTGTCCCCCACCATGACCTCGGGAGCCTAGATCATATTGCGAGGAAAGCTGTGACCCTCAAGTTGGTCAGACCTTGGCCTTTTAAATGGTTGGGAATTAGATGCATCAGCCTCGGCTGGCCTTTTCTCGGTGGCAGTTTGGTTCTTTTCGACCTCAGCTAGTTTTGAGATTGACATAGTGTCCTCAGAGTCAATCTGAGTCATTGTGGCCTTAGCCTTGGCCTTCTTCACTCTTTTTGGCTTTAGCTTTGATTGGAATGGAGAAAATGAGGATAGCAACGTCACCACCCTTGGAATGGTGGCAAGGAGATCTTCAACAACTGCTGGATTGCGGCCCATGTCGTCGGATGTTGCAGTGACAGTAACCTTGGTACCAAAGTGAATTGCTAGAAGTGCAGTTGAAGGGTTTTCTGGGTTGTACGCCAAGGATACTGATTCTCGACGTGTGCGGTTGCGAGTCCTGCAGGTTGGAGCGTTTGGTGGAGCTCTACATCGGCGTCGGCGTTAAGATAGTGGAATTAATTGAGCTGGAGCAGAAGTAGAGAGTAGCTCTACTAGGTCAGATGAGAAGGCCTGGTTTGGCTTTAAGGATGACGCAGATGGTGGAGTTGTTGCAAATGAGGGAGTTTTGCTTCGGTAGGGAACATCGAGTGAGGCGGTTTTGTACGTCGGGATGTAGTCAAGCCGCAATGGGGCCTTACGCTTCTCGATAGGCAAACCCAGCTGCTTGTTTAGGTCTTTACTGGGGAAGAATGTTTGGTGAAAGTCTTTTGTTGACTGAGGAAGAGCTACAAACAAAAGAAACATTAGCATGAACAGATAAAGGTTAACAAGTTTTGGGCAGAGATAAAGTTAGTAGGACGCACAGTTCTTACCCTCATGCTCTCTAAACACTCATCGGCACAGTGGGAAGAGATGAAGATCGTTGTTTGGTACAAACTCCAAGTTACCTGAGATGATCAGATAGTCATCCCCAACACCCTTGTTGGAGTCAGGAAGGTCGGCTACGATTTTGTAAGCGATGGATCTAGACATGAGGTAATAGGTGTAGCCTTTTTCAGACTTAAGGCCACGCATGGTGTAACAGAACTGGATGTCAGCTAGTGTGATCCTAGCATTTTCTCGGCGTGCCAGTTCTATGATGCCATTGATAACCCTGTACGAGTTGATGGCTAGTTGCATGAGGTTGAGCTTATAATAGTGGAGGATTACCCTAAAGAGGATGTCTACGGGAAACCTGAGTCCACATTCTACAAAGGCAATTACTGGGAAAGGCATAAGATTTCCATCAGGCATAATGGAGTCCTATTTCCTAGCCAATCTCATATGGACGTCGGCTAGGATAAAGAACTCTCTCCTAAAGTTCTCAAGTTTCTCTAGGGTGTCTACCCTCCACTTAAACATGCCCATAACGTCGACTTAAATAGGAGAAGGTACAAGATTTCAGAAGAAGATCACTAGTAAATGTTTGAAAACCTCGGCTAAACCCTAGAAAGCACTGGGATGAGGATCTATGAGAATTATGAGGGATTTGTTTCAGTTTTTCCTAAGCGTGTGGTTTCTAGCAATTCCCAAGCCTAAGTCTATATGGAAACAAGAATCAAAGGCAAAAATCTGGAAACAAAACAAGAAAACCAAAAAAGAAATGTAATTCAAAAATCAGGGGTGAAACAGAAAAACGGGTGTGTACATCTAAAACTTCAAGACATTGAGTGAGCGTGTGAAGAACAGTGTGCAAATGTCTTAAGCAAAAAACATGATTGGCATTTTCAAAAGATTACACAGATTCAAGGTTCAAAAACAGGAAATTGATTCATAATCAAAGAAAAAACAGAGTGCAACCAAGAAAACAGATTTAAATAGCAACAGAATAGACATCTAGTAAAGAGGAGATACATTCAGAATAATGGAAGGCTGAAACTAAAATTGAAAGAAACTAGGAACTCACCAGTTGGGTCCGAGGTCGAGGTTTGAGGATCACCGGAATCAGACGGTGACGACGAGTGGAGCAAGATAGTAAAAGGCTTCGCCAGAGGAGGTGAACGGAGCATAGTTGTAGAGTTGAGGAATTGTTAGAGAGAGAAAATCTTGAGCAAAGAGAGAATGCAAGAATACGAAGTGAGAAGACGAAGAGAGAGAGAGAGAGAGAGAGTTTTGTTGAAACTCGAAAAGGCGGCAAAAGGAAATGAATATGCCTTAGACGACGTGTCTGTCAGGCGGCGTGCGCAGAAACGACACGACCTAATGGCGCTTGTCAAGTATGAACTAATGAGAGAAGGACCCGTGGCGGAAACAGTTAAGGAAGCCATGCGTGACAGCTCATGTGCAGATTAAACTTGTGGAGTTCTTGAGTTAATGAAGCAACAACCTCGGCTAGAGGAACGACCTCCACTGGAATATCTAAAGAACTTGATTCTTGGTTCTTGGCCCTCGATAAAAATGGATAGTTAAGTGCTAGGCACTTGAAGCCAACAAGTAATGATCTCGGTTGATGGGAAGGAATGAATTTTTAGCCGACGTTGTAAATGAACTAGCGATGTAGGTTCCATCACCTCAAGTTGCCGAGGTAATAGAACCTAGAGGCAGTTGTGAGGGCATATTTTGTGAATGACAGCACGTGACCAAGGTGACGCTGAAGTGTCAGCCAAGGTACCACATGGCATAGTCCTGATGCCAATGTGATCTCGGCTAGGCCAAGGTTATCTGTGGAGATACCAGAATCCAAGGTAAGCAGATAAGGGACAAGAGTCCTAGAATAGAGGGGGACCTCAATTTGGATAAAGGTGAAGCTCTTAGGAAGTTTATCTCTATCTAGCTGGAAGTCCAAGATGAGCATTGAGTCAAAGTCCATTTAAGCTAGGCTTCTATAGGGATCAGGTTAGTACTGGCTATAAAAGTAAGGCACCCTCGTGGGTCGAAGGTACTCTTTTATATTATGTCTAGTGGGTTAAGCACTATTGGTTATCTTTGAGAGATATTGATTACTGACTTGATCGTCGAAGTGCCCCGGGTGGACAAACCACCACCAGATTCTTATCTTTCTGTGTCAAGTTGTTCGAGCTTAATCTATTCTACCGGTGCTCTCCTACTGAGTTTCCTTGTTTGGTTGTGTGGTCAAAAATCAACACCCACAATATATATATACATATATATTGGATAAGGAAAAAGGTTGATACCTTTTTTTCCTTGACCCCCACCACCCTCAATGTATTAGGATTGGTTAACTTTTAGCTTTTTGTTTTTTGTTTTTTTCTCCTATCACTCACTGACATGTGTCTGTGGGATTGTGGGGGTCGAAGAAAAAAGGGGTCTCTATCATTTCTGAAGGGATAATAACTAGTAGATCACATTGATTGGACCTAATTAAGTTTTGAATATTTTTTATTAGTATATATATTTGCTTTTTATTTTGATAATAAAAAAAATTTTGAAACATTTTAAATGTATTTTGTGTTTGTGAAATGATAATTTGTGACTAATAATAATACTAATAAAATTTCAAAATGATACATAAATATGATATTTTGATTTTTGTTTATGAATTTTGGTTTATTTTTAGTTTATTTATATTAATTTGTATTACAATACAATGTGAAAAATAGTTAAATTATATATTTTAAAAATATTTTTACAATAATAAATTTATCACTAAAAAGTTAAAATATGACATTTTAATAACTAATTCAAATCTAAAAGATCAGCTCGTAACTACCCAAAATATAAATTTGTTTGGCGTTGTTGAGAATCAAGTTAAGGGCTAAACTAGTCTCAAATACCAAAAAAGTCAAATAGCCTTAAATAGTAGCCTAAGTCGCGGGTAATTCTATTTTCATATCCCATTTACACTTTGTGCAAATCATTTCTAAGTTCACATACTTATTAATTTAGTTACGTTATGTTTTTCTCATTCCACACATCAAATGTTCCAAATATATCCTTAACCCATAATTTGTACACACACCATACAAAACACATTCACATATATCACACCTGTAACTCCGACATACCCAGCAATCCTCCGACACATTTTTAGCAGCTCTTTAGCTCTATTGAACATTGAGCTCCACTACATTGTCGGATGTTAATAATTTTTACCTGTACATTTTGTGGTTATTATTGAATAAATTTATAAAAATAAGTTGTAGTTTTACCATTTTCAATAGTCATTCGAACTTGGTTGGCAAATAAACAGAAATAACCAATTGGTTTTGTTCAACAATCAACATTCGAACCAAATTACTTCATTTGACACACAACTACCAAACGATTTGAACCCATTTGGATCTGTACATCTGAAATGCATAAACCGAATGAAACTAGATATTTCAAAATGAATGAAATAAATTTGGTTGCTGATTTCTGAATATATTGCACCTATTCGATGCTAGTTTGCTGGATGAGGATTAAGAAAAAGAAAAAAAATCAATTTCCGCACATGAAAGATCAACCATTTTATCATTGCATTGGTTGTAAACAATCATATTCTTTTCTAAATTTATACTTCTATTATTTTGCAAATCTTTCATCACACAAACCAAGAATATGACGGGAGGAACAATCATTACAAGAATTTTACTTTTGGCGACTAAATTTTTAGTCGCCAAACGTACGATTTTTGTCACCAAAAATTTTGCCCGACTAAATATTTTGGTCACCGGATTGGTCGCGACAATGTTGTCGAGAAAGGTATTGGCAACTAAAAAATATTTAGTTGCCAAAAGTCCTATAAATGGCAACTAATATTTTTAGTCGCCAAAAATCTTATTTTTCGCTACTAAAACTTTGGTCACCAAAACTTGAAGTATCTACGGCAACCAAAGTTTTAGTTGCCAAAGGGTTTTTTATTTTTTTTCATCTTATTTTATTTTTTTTTTTTCATTTTTTTTTTTAGCTATTAAATTCTTAGTTGCCTAAAGTCTGCTTTTATTTTAGCTACTAAATATTAAGTAGCCAAAAAAATTTCTCCATTTTATTTTTATTTTTATTTTTAGTTATTAAATATTTAGTAGCCAAAAGTTTTTTTTCCATTTTATTTTTATTTTTAGCTACTAACTATTTAGTCACTAAAAATATTTACTTCATTTTTAGCTACTAATTGTTTAGTCGCCAAAAATATGATTTTATTTTATTTTTTAATTAATTTGTCCACAACATATATATGTATTCCATGCAACCTGTATCATACATATATATAAATAAAACAATACATCTATTATAAATCATTCCGCAATTTGCATCCATTTCATTTCCAACCATCAAAAAAAAAAAAAAAAAAAAACTTTTAATATCAAATTTCATACAAATTAAGTATATTCCAACCTAAAATAATAATATTATTCCATACAAAATAGAGAATCAGAACAAAACATGTCCTCCGTTCACAAATATATTCACTACCACGCCAAATATATTCTCTAAAGAAGATACCTTTATTGCTGTAAAGTTAGTTGATAATGATATCCATAAGCCGAGACACCTCAGCCTGAAATTCAAACTTCTCTACATTACTGTGGAGTGATCTCTTAAACAAGTTTCCCTAAACCACATAATTAAAAAAACTGAACTTTGTAAGAAAATAACTGCAGAGATGGACTGTTTAAAATAAAAATAAAAAAAGGATTTCGGTGAAGATACCTTTGGTTCTTGGAATTGCAGCAACCTTGCATACCCATACAACAAAAGAAAATAAATTCAGCCAACCGTCACATTTGCGCCTTCCTCTGCATTTGAATTTAAAAACTAAAACAAACTAAGACTACATAAAATTTAACTCATAAACATTGAAACCTGATTTTCAAGATTTGTAACAAAGCAATGGACCTCCCTCCTAGGTTCATGATTCAACAACAATACACCATACACTCGATATGTCTTTAAACTAAAACTTTTACCCAAAAAAAAAAAAAAGAAAAAAAAAGAGGACAAAACTATGTAATTCTAAACTGGGTGTTTTATGTACTATGACTTTTAGCTTTATAACGTAAAGCTTGCTTCCTTACTTGCAACCTAAAATTCCTAACAATCAACAAAATCCTGAAATAAAAACAGTAGTAAAAAGCAAAACTTTCTACCCAAGAGATAAATTGCAATTTTGATTTCAACAAGCAATGTGAGATTAACTGTCAGTAGACATAAACGATAAAATCCCCAAATTGATAGTAATTGGTTTCACAAAGCCTAATTTATTAACAACAATTATTAGTTACATGGCAAGTAATAGAATGTGAACCATGGCCAGTTGAAGTAGAAAATTGAAACTAATGTTACTACTTCATTCTAGCTAACATCTTCACCAGATTTTTTGACAAAGGATCTATTATCTTTAATCCTAGACAGGCTCACAGAAAAATACATCTGGTGAATAAAAGAGAAAAAGATGTCCAAAACTATAACGTAATGTCTAGAATTCAAAGGATTGAAAACCATTCAACAAAACAATTATTTATTTCCTAAAAATTTCCAACCAATAAATATATCATTCATAACTTGGAACAAGTTCAAGTGCTTAACCTTCGAACAACCATATGATTGGTTACCCTGAAAAATAGAATCCAGATACAAGCAGTTGAAAGATCAAACTTTGGTAGACAGTGTACGTGGATATAGGAAGAAAGAAGCAGGGACAAGTCCTTCTTCGAATTGTCTCGAACTATTCCATATACCTTCTCCACATAAGTAGTGAGCTACTGCTTGAAATGCAAAGCTGGATATTTGGCCTCAGCCTGGTACACTTCAAGCCCGCAGAAAGAAAGGTTGGCAGAAGAAAGGGATGATCGAAATCCCTGAGAAAATATCAAAATCATTTGTATTTAGAAAATTTCATAGAAATGCTAAATATTGAATTACTTTACATAATGCAATAGAAGATTTTATCAATTAAATCTCCATTTGTTGTGATAGTGCAATCATTTCTCTACCATCCCATAAAAAGGAAATCATAATAAAATTATAACTAAATGAGTAAATAGGAATTTCGTTACTTGAGTCATCCTCCCAAAGAATGAAGTTGGAGTTGGTGGTTTCCCACCAATAGCTTTCAAAGTCCTTTGAAGCAAAAACAACAACACAGAAGTATTTGATAGCCAATACGCCATATGAGCATTGCTATCATGATCCTGCAACATAAAATGCCTATGTATATACAATAAATAACGTAGAGCACATTGGATTTTATTTTCCTTTACTCAAAATCAGACAAACATATGCATAAAGATAATTCTTCTTCATAACTTGATTGAAAATTGTGCAAGACAAAATCAAAGTTAATGAATGATGTAGGTATTATTATCCAATAACCCTTACTTCGAACTCATAATATAAAGGACTATAAGATCAACAACCCTTTTATAAAAAAAATAAAAATAAAAATAAAAAAGGTCAAAATGTGGGATATAACAAAGGTAGAAAACAAATGAAGTCTTATTCCACATTTAAAAGGGGCAGTTATAGGGGAGACGAAGGACAGGGGGAAGAAAAAAAAAAAAAAAAGAACAGCTTGTTTAAGCCCAAGCCAAACGGTGACTCCTATTTCGTTGAGATCATGAAATGTGGCAGCATATTGAAAATCTTTAATTATTTGGGTGTTCTCAAGCTCTACAATAGAGTGATTTATGATTTTTTATATTCATTACGATCATTGAATAATTATTAAAATAATTAGTACAATCACATGAAGAAGCAACCGATAATTGCATTGAACATGTAAATTAACTAGTAGAAATTAACTACTGTAGATAGCATGGATAACAGAGGCTATCTCAACAGTATCCTAAACAACATATGCAAACGGAACACAAAGAGATGGAGGTTAGTTTACACTATGAGAAAGCAATCTGATTTCACGGTGATGTATAAAGCGATGGATATCCTTGGAAAGGCAAAGAGCTAATACCCATATCCATCCAACAAAAATCAACCAAAACAATCACCAAATTTATTAGCATTCATCAATAAACCTATTTAACATATTTCGGTTTTGACTCCATCTATGTACAGTGCATGTGGTGGATATTTTGAAGAGCAATCTTGACTCCAAAAGGCAAGCATAGAGTTAATTAACTTAATATAATAACAGAACATACCAGAGAAACTTATGGAAGGATAATAAAATGCTCACAGATTAGTGCATTTCAGATAGGTAACACAAGTCTTACCAATTCATTCTATCTAGTTGATCGAAGTTTTGCCCCAATTTGGTATCATAAACTTCATAGAAATGAAGGAAGATCAAACGATACCTGATCAATAGTAGATGGCCTTTTTCCATGGTGGAAAGTCGAAATCACAATGGACATAGCTTGTACATGATTCATACTGACATTAAACTGATCTTGTAACATTCTAGCTCTCTCATCACACATGCTTGCAAGGGTTTCTTTCCTCTTCTCCACAACTTGGGAGCTCATGTACCATAACACAAACAAAGATGCTAAGGTCCAGAAAACAATCCAAGTGACCAAAAGGTCCTTCCACCATGTTTTTCTCACTCTCTTAGACCCAATATACTGGTAGTATCGATGGTAGATCTTACTCGTGATTTCTGAGATCATCTCCCAAAATTTCACCCAAATCTTTGTATCATCACCAAGAAAACCAGTCTTGGTTTCCATGATTCCACCATTAATGAACCAATTCATGGAAATCACAGAGAAAAGCCAGCAACATAGCATCAACAATAGATGGGGCCAACCTTCAAGCCAAACCCAATTACATGAAGAAAACTCATCCACAACAGTAACTAGAAAAGAGTTCAAACAGTATCAGATTGAACTGGGTCTTGGTTGCTTTCTAATGTCATAAAATAAAATAAAAAAAGTATAAAAAAAAAATGAACTCCACCACTGTCAAATCTACAGAAACTTAGTTAGACGACCTAACATAAAATTTAAAAAATTCAAAGTTGAAAGAAGCAAAAGAAGTAGGAAGAAGATGAGCCCACCACCACTACCTCCAACTCCAACTCCAAATTATGTCCAAAATCAGATCTGTGGGAAGTTTGGGTAGGTAGTTTCAAGGAGAACTTCAACTTGAGCTTAGCATATAAATAAATATGTAATAGGCAATCAGAATGATTCTCAGAGAAATTAAAACCAACAATGGCTCAGATCAATATGTTTAAGCAACAATAATTGATCTCACAATCGGTGTAGAGATTATTATTATATATATATATATATATATATCAGTCGATTAGAGAGAGGAAGATAAAAACCTTGCAATGCCAGGAGCTGCGAGGGAGGAGCCGCCGATCAAGCTTCCTTGGGTGATGGATCTCAAGCGACGGTGACCAACAACAAGGTGAATCGGTGCTCCGGTTGCTGGCGACCGCGAGGGAGGGGAGACAGCAGCAGAGAGGGAGAGGCAGAGGGGGAGAGAGAGAGACACACACACAGGTGCTGGTTTGGGTTTGGAAACCAAATAATATATATATATATTACACAATTAACGACTAAATATTTTTAGTCGCCAATTAATTTTATAAATCCTTTCTAAATTTGAAAGGTCTCTCTCCAAATATTTTAGTTTTTGTCGCTAAAAATAAATTTTTGGTGATCAAATTTTTGGTCACTAATGATAAAATAAAATAATTTTTTATTTTACATTCAGCGACTAAATTGTTTTAGTAACCAAAACTCAATATACGGCGACTAAAATATTTTTTTTTGTCGCCAATTCTTTTATTTTTAGCGACTAAATTTTTTTTAGTCACCAATAATCAATATACCCCAACTAAAAAAAATTAGTAGCTAAACATTGTATTTTTGCCGACTAAAAAAATTTTTGGTCACTAATTCCACACCTTTTGGGGACTAAATTTTTTTTAGTCACCAATTTTGGTCACCAAATGTGCATTTTGTTGTAGTGATTAGAGTAGAGCGAAAAAATAGTGGAGGAACAATATAGAACTACCTTGATGTGTGTGTGTGTGTGTTTTTTTTCCAAATGATGTGCACTGAGAATTTTTATTCCCAAACATGTGTCCAGTGAAATTTTAGTTTTAAGATTTGTTGTGTATTGATGTCTATAGTGATCATTTTGTTTAATGGTAAAATAGTAATAAAAAATTAATTCATTAAGTGGATGGATAGAGGGTAAATGATGTGTGGAAATAGAATTACCCCAAAGTCAGTGTCACGTGGTTGACAACCTGCCACCACAAGTGAAAATGACAATTTTGCCTATTTATACCAATTTTGAGAAAACGTGCATGTCTTAGATTAGGGACAAATTTGTTATTTTAGCCTCAAATATTATTTCAAACATATTTTTCAATACAATAATCAACTAAAAAAATTTAATCCAACTTTTCAAATATAAAAAATTAAAATAACCTACTAAAATAATAAAATAATCAAAAAAAAAAAAAAGTCACTTCCCAAATAAGGCCCTATATAGCCCACACACAATTAATAGATTAAAAGCTTGATCCGCATAAAATTGGGTAAAAAACAAATTGTCCAACCTATCTATAAAGGTATCTCCAACTATGTGTCAATTTTTTTCACCAAATTTAATTAAAAATTTGAGTAAAAAAGCTCCTTTTAATATCAAGTACTCTAACGGAAGATTTTGTAATTTCATCAAACCACCGGTTGACCAAGCAGACGACCTGTCGATTGACTGGTGAGAGGGAAGATTTTGCGTGACAGTACGGTCAAGCTAAGGCAACGTCGGGTTTAACAAAATGAACGATGCCGAGCTAATCCAGTCGACGTGGCTGACTTGCACGGTCGTCGACGTTAACCGAGCAAGTCGGGAATGTGCCAAGCCGTGTTAAAGGCGAGTTCGAAACGGCAGTGATAACCGAGTCAAGGCGACGGTGAAGTGAGATCGCACCAGTCGTGACCGACTAATATGGGATGACGGCTCGTCTGACCGGAAATTGAATCGGTGGTTGGGGGCGCGCCCGCCAGCCGGTTGGTTCGATAAGCGGTCTAAGTAGCTTCAGCGAGGTGGTCATCCTCTATCGATGGCAAGGATAGCTCGGCGATGCGTGGCTCGGTGGTGGTCTTCCATGACGCGGGCCGGTTGTGGTATCTCGGGCAAGGGTGCCACCTGGACCAATGGTGTGAAGGAGAGGACAACTGCTCCACGAACGCCTCAATACCGTTAGGCATTTCAGTGTGTACTGGTGAAAGGACAGAACTTTTACACGCGTAAGGCGATGAGAGGCGCACACTGCCACCTGTCTAGGGGAGGACAACAGAGGTAGTGCGCGCACGACCTTGAGGCTGCATGGCTAGCCTAGAAATAGGGGGAGAAATGAATGTTGAAGGTATGCGAACTCATTCTGAAAAACCTTCTCTCTTCATCGTCTTCTTCCTCAGTAAACTGACTTGACTGTCGGAGGGTTTTTCCGGCACACCACCGCCGGGCAGCTCACCATTTTCGTGTTGCAGAACAGACGCCGTTATCAGAAGCTTGACGTTCAAGGCGTACGGAGAGCAAAGGATATTTCGCCCCCGTACAACTGGTTAGTGTAATTTTTTCACAATATTTTGCCTTGAGGTGGTCATTCGAGGAGATATTCGGTGGTGAAAATCCAACAGCAATAAATAGTAATTTGATAAAAGACATATTAATTCTCAAATTGATAAAAAAATAAAATTTTAAATTTTATGATAAATTTAATTAACTGTTAAAGAAATAAAAATAATTTTTTTATTAAATTTAAATTTAATAATGAATTTAATTAACCATTAAAAATGATGTAAGGACGTTTAACTATTAAGTGCAACCCCTATAAAATTATAGACCCTTGTCACCTCAATTTTATTGCCTTATTAAGCCCTACAAAATTTATGGAGCAAGTTTTGCCGGCCATCAGTCTTGCGTCCACCTCAATTTTAAGGAGTATTTTTGTCTCGTTATATTGTTACATTTTTAGGCCTTTGTGAAGGCTAGGATTACCATTGCAAAAATTTCCCTTCAAACATATGATGGGCCTGTTTGGTGCAGCTTAAAAGTTACTTATTTTAGTTTTTAGCTTAATTTAAGTTATTTTGATGTGTTTGATTTAACTTATAACTTATTGGTAAACTACCAATAGATCATATTTTGGAGACTTATTACCCAATAGGTCCTACTTTGGAGACTTATTACCCATTAAGTCCTATTGATAAATTTATTAGGTGATAAAGATAAATTTATCAGTCTTTTATTTTTATGAATAAATTTATAGTGATAAATTTATCAGTCTCTTTGTTTTTATAAATAAATTTTTAGTGATAAATTTATCACTCTCTTATTTTTATAGTGTTAAATTTATTAGTTAGGACCTGTAGGTAAATAAGTCTAGTTAATAGGACTAATTGGTAAGTACCCCATAACTTATAACTTATAGCTTTTTGGAAGTCAGAAATCAGCTTATTCTTTGAGTGGGACAGGAGATGCTTAATTTATAAGTCAGAAATCAGCTTATGTTCATAGTTATAAGCTATAAGCTGTTTAGGCATAAGTTATAAGCACTTTCTCACAGTTTTACCAAACAAGGCCGATGACTCATTTTGATTTTTTTTTTTTTTTTTGTTCGCCTTTTTAGGTACCCTTACATAGATAATTATAACATAGATCCTAAA
Source organism: Camellia lanceoleosa (assembly GCA_025200525.1). Lineage (NCBI taxonomy): Eukaryota > Viridiplantae > Streptophyta > Magnoliopsida > Ericales > Theaceae > Camellia > Camellia lanceoleosa. The sequence goes on along the minus strand of CM045760.1, from coordinate 198,150,004 downwards.
CATCATGTGATTGTGTATCTTACTAATAATGTTTTGTGATTTACCTATATTATTCTTATTTTAGACCGTTAAAGCATAGAGTTTATTATGGGTGTTTAGAGGGTATTTTGATTCGTTCAAATCGATTAATTTGAACCAATTTGTTACATTTTGGACAGATGCGTGATGATAAGCAGACAGTTGCAGATTGATTTTTTTCAATCCACCTAATTTTGGACAAATGACGGATTTGATATTCCTTTAATCGTAATCGAACTGCCAAACCGTGAGCACCCCTAGTAATTTGTAAGACTTTGTATTTTCAATTTGTTTAAATATTTTATTTGTGTTTTTAATTGAAAAATAATTTAGATATTATGTTGTGTTTTCAATTTGAAAATTCTTTTATCAAATGACAAGTATTGATATTTAGTATTTTTGTGTAAAAAATATATGGCTTAATTTTGACATTTAAAAAAAAATTCAAATAAAATAATTTTTGAATTAAAAAAAAAAGTAATGAAATAGTTTTGATAATGGATGATTTGCTTATATGTGTTTATTATTGATATTTGACAATTTACTTGATAATTTTTTGGTTATGTTGAGTTGGATTATTATCTATAAAAAAAAATGTTGACAAGTTGTCATATTGTGTTTAAAATTTGTAAAAATTTAAATCGTCAAATCGATTCGCATCTTTCTGCCAATTTGTCAATCCACATCCGTCAATCCAACAAACAGATGCAGATTAATTTTTTTCAAGTCACCAATTCAACAAACGGATGACGAATTGGAAGTTCCCCAGCAGCAACCGAACTATGAACATCCCTAGAGTTTATTGTTAAGGTAGACAAATATTTAACGTGTTGAAAGACATAACTACTTCACCCCTTAATTGGCTAAAATAGTAAGGGAATTGACTAGTAAATCCCATTTTGTGATCTTATAGATCATATGGTCCTAATTGTTTTCTTTTGAACCGTATAGTCCTTATGGTTGGTTGTTTACATTTTTGCCACTTATGAGTTAATTCGGGAATTGTGGGACGAGTTTGTTTATGGGAATTGGGATGTGTTTGACATTTACGTAAGAGAAAAAGCGCACTAGTAATGTTTTTAGTTAGTGTGGACTAGTGGCACGTGTGGTGAACGTGAATTGTGGAAAGTGAGAAACCCGCATAGAAATTCGAAACACGTTAGATGCGCATGCAGGCTTCTTGATTGTATTTCCAAAATTCAAATCAAACATATCCATTTTGGACAGATGAAGCGACGATGATTGACGAAAAGAACCCTACCATTTGTTAGTCACTGTAGATTTGAATTTCAAATTAGTTTGATTCCGAAACCCACGTTAATGATAAAGGGAATATTTGATGCAACTATTATTTGAATCCAAATCTGTATGATCTGCGATTTCGTTGAAGTCGTGTTCGTGAACAACCCTAATTCATCCCTGCAACTAGGGGATATTTTGTGTAAACACCCCGATCAGAGTTGAGGTGCATTGTCGGTGTCTGCAGAAATCGTATTCATATGTCTCATAAACATAAGTTGTTCATTATTTGTATTATGTTTTTAGGACTATGGGGAATTGGGTGAGATTGGATGCCCGACCGTACATACGATCCAATCTCACCCAATTCCCCACAATTGGCGCCGTCTGTGGGAATACTCAAATACATCCATGGAAGGCGTGACCGAAGATCCTCCGATAGCCACCAACGAGATCACACAGGAAGACGACCTCACCCCAGCTAATATGCTCGGAAGAGAAACCATCGCGGCACGACGCGTCTTGAACTTCGATTCGCCAACAACTTCAGCACAAGAAACAATGCAGGCTATCATAGAACAAGCAAAGCAGAACAAACAAAGGCTCGAGAACATGATCGCTGAGAACGAACGACTCCGTCAAGATTTGGCCCTGGAGGTAGCAAAATCTAGAGAGGCCATGCGCCAGGAACCAGAGCGACCCCCGAGGGCAGATGGGCAAAGACCTCGGGCTCGGCCAAAGGATACCGATAGCAACTCCAACTCATCATCCACAGAGCTCGACGCAAAGGGACGATCCGAGACCTCCAGCTCCTCCGAAAAGGATCTGCGAACAAGGAACAAGCGCAGGAGAAGCAGCTCAAACGAGGAAGACCAGCACGATCCTTTCGTTCAACGGATCGCAAGGGCGTCCCTGCCCAAGAAATTCAAAGCTCCGTCGTTCACTCTTACTGACGGAAAATCGAGACACCGATCATATCCGTCATTACAAATAGGTCATATTGTGCGCATCTGAACAATGAAGCCCTCATGTGCGAATATTCCCTAGTAGCCTAGGTCCACTAGCCGTCGGTGGTATTACAAGTTGGAGCCGCCGATTAAAAGCTTCAGCGATTGTAGAAATCCTTCAGGGCGGGTTCATCACCAATGAGGTACAATCGAAGCAGCCGACTCTCGGGCTATGCGAGATCGATCGTGAGAGACGCCGAGCATACTCGCACGATATTGGGAGTGCTTCAACCTTGTTGACGATGCTTGCAATGACTCCATAGCCATCACCGCCTTCAAAATGGGTTTACATCCAGCGATTGCTCGCGGTTCCTCGACGAAGGCCCCCCAAAACAGTCTGGGCGTTGATGAAGAAAGTTGAAGAATATTGTAAAGTCGAAGATGATGCCCTGAGGATAAAAGCCGGACAAATCTCCAGCAAAACGGCCCTCCCCGAAATCGCTCGACCAATAAGCTCCGTGCCGCTACCAAGCCCTGAGCCCCAGCAACGAACCAAGCGAGATAAAAGGCAAGACTCCCGCCGATCAAGCGATCAGTGCCCCCACCGAATGAATGAACAACTACAAGTCGACAGCAGACGCTCAAGGCGAACCGACAAGAAGTATACGGAGTTGACAAAGCCGATCGCGGCAATAATGATCAAAGTCCAACACCTTCCATTTTTCAAGTGGCCGTCGAAGATGGTGGGGCCTCCCGACACACGGAGGAGGGACAGACGATGCGAATACCACAAAGATCACGGCCACGAAACCGAGAGCTGTTATGCGCTAAAGGATCATCTGGAGGAACTGGTGCAAGATGGTCGATTGCAGCAATACGTGAGCAAGGGAAGGCCAACCAAAGCATTAGCCTTGAGACAGGATTCACCTCCGCTTGGTGTGATCCACATAATCTACGGTCTGCCGGCATCCCCGACCGTACATACGATCCAATCTCACCCAATTCCCCACAAGGACCACTGTGAAGTGATTAGGGTTTAGTTAGTTTTAGGTTGTGGTATCCCCTTTTTGATGTATGCTTTTTATATTAGTGAACTGGTTTTTGGCGTGTTTACCAATGTGTGTAATGTGTTTTTTGGATGCGGGGTGGTGGATATGTATTTTGTATGAACTTATTTTATTGACTGTGGGGCACTTTGTATATACAGGACCACTGAGTGTGTGGATGTGCATGTGTATGTGGTAATGTGGGGTTATGTGAATGTCAGCTCGGGGGTGTCCGTGTTGGTAACCGTTTTGTGGTGGGGATATGTTGTATGAAGACTAGTAAATGTCCTCTTATGGGGGGGAGTTTAATGGCTGCAAAGTACTTGTTATTTGGGGGTTTATTGTCACCTGGTTTCCTTGACTTGATATTTATATGTAATGGTTAATGATGTGTTAGTTGTACATTAACTAGAATATTGAATGTGTTTTTATACCATTGAAGACTTAGAACGTAATTTGTTGTGTGGATTTATGAATGATGGTAATGTTGGTTAGTTATGTTTCGTCTTTGTTGGACGTGGTAGGTTTTTTTTTGGTTTTTGTCCATGGTTCTTGTTTGAATTGGTAAGTATTATTGGGCCATACTGTATTGGGTTGTGTGTTGTTGTCACGTTGTTGTGGAACGATTGTAATAACTATAGTCCAATTGGGTGTGTTACTGTACAGGTGAGAACTTCAATATAATTGGTTGTGCGAATTTACGAATGACGGTAATGTTGGTCGATTGTTTTGTGTCGTTGATGGATGTATCGGTGATTTTGTCGTTTGTGTCCTAGTTTTTATTTTAAAGTGGAAAATGTTCTTGGGTCGCAATGCATTTGATTTCTCTGTTATTGTCAAGTTGTTGTCAAACAAATAGAATTACTATAGTCCCGTTGATTATTGTTTGATTGGTTAATAAGTTTGTTATTTTAATTTGTAAGTGCTACTTATGGTAGATTGATAATTGCAGGTACGAAAATGGGTTCTAGTTCATGGACGAGGTCGAGTGAACGTGAACAACATACCACTGCTGGGTTGGCGTCTACAAGTAAACTTGGGGTGAACATGCCAAGATGAGTACTGTTCAAGCAGCCTAATGTTGAGGCTCATTCAGGTGTTGCTAGCAAATGGCCTAAATCGAGACTGAATTTCCGTTCTAACGTTGTCGGAATCATTAAAATGGTTTACGCTATAAACTTGAGGGGCATTGGCACATTTGAGGAAGACGCCTTCTTGGGTAATGATTAAAGCTATATTAATTAATCAGCTTGATCACACGGAGTTAAAGAAAGAGGACGACCTGATTGTGCGAATTATAAGGTTGTACAACGTCAGGGAGGGGAAGTTTGTTGTTGGGGAACGAGGTGTTAATTTTACGGATCAAGACATGAAGTTGCTGTTTGGTTTACAAGGTGGGAATGCATTCCTTGATTTGACACCAAGGCCGAGACCTGCATCCTATTTTGTACAGCGTAGATGCCCCGGAACAAACTACATTACTGCGAAACTTGTCAGGGATTTGTTGACCGAGGCAACAACGGGTGATATGCCCCGTGACCATGAGGACACTATAAAATTCCTGTGTCTATATGTGGGTGGTAAATTATTTTTTGCAATATCCAGAGAGACAATAAGTTGGACATTCATCCGATATGTGGACAACATTGATGCGATGAAATTGTATGATTGAAGTGGAGCTGTACGTAACACTAATGTGTTCAGTGAGGAATTTCCATCAGAAATCGGAAAGAGTGACCGGATGTGTAGTTGCTTTAACGGTAATTATTTTGTAAATAGTTCAATTGGTATTTTTTTATTTTTTTACCATTGTTATGGTTTTTGTTAGTTAATTGGTTGGTGGTTGATTGGGTTTGTTTTGTATTTGATTGCACTCCAGTTTTGGCTATGTGAACACACGTCTAATGTGAAAGCCAAATATACGCATAGATTTCCCAGGTTCCTGAAGTGGGACATTGGTGAGGTGGTATCACGTTTGCATAGTTTGAAACTATCTGGCCCAAACAACTTTGAGGTACATTTTTTTGGATTAGCATGTTCTTTTGAGCTGCCAGTTATTCTAGTGGTGTAATTGTTATGTATCTTCATTACAACATGCGTGGTAGGTTAATTGTGTTACTGTTTGCTGTAGGTGGTGATGGAACAATTAGTTGTCGAGGAGCATGAGTTGATGATATTGGAAGGGGAGTCTATGCAAGTGGAAGAAGTTGTTAGAGTGGGTCTTGTGAAGTGCGTGTCGGGTGGTGTTAAACGCGATTTGAAGATGTTAACGTATTTGGCGTTGAATTCGGTAACGAGTTTTGCGGGAACATACAGACCGACCCAAAAACACTATAGACACCCCATTTTTTATCGACCTTAAGACTCAGACGTCATCGTTTGTGCATGCGATGATTGCGCATGTTTGTGCTTGTTTTGAGCGCCCGAAACTCTCAACTAGGTGCCTTGTCTTTTAGCCTCTTAACACTTTGTGTTTTGGCCTTGGTTTTTGTGCCAACCCTTGTTGCCTTTTGCCTTGGGGAAGAGAGGACCTTGTCGGCCACTTGTGGCACTTGCCGGCCACTTTTCTCCCTTGTAGGCCACTTTAAGTGGCCGACCGGCTAAGGAAAGTAGCCGGCCGGCCAATTAACTGGCCGGCAGCCACTTTTTTCTCTTTTTTAGATATTTGTAGATCTTTTGAGCCAGCTGTGGCTCATTGAATTCATTCTCCATACACGTGTATGGAGGGATTGAGCAAGTTTTTTGCTTGCATTGCTCTATAAGAGGGGAGCTCTCTCTCCATTTCCAGGGTTCAGAATTTTGAGAGAGCAAAAGATATCCCTCTCTCACTAGAATTCTCCCTCTCTCTATATATTGTGCTCTATTGTGCATAAAAGTGCGTTTTCTTCACATTTTTGCAAAGGAACACCTAGTCAAATACCACTACCTTGGAGCTGAGGTCCTTGAAGGTTTGTTTGAAGCTCAAAAAGCTTGGTTTTTGCCTCAGAAGTGCCTGTTCTGCTGTGGTTCTTCAAGGGTGAGTAGTTGCCCTCTTTAAGCTTTGTTTTGCTTAAGTATTTGGCCACCTTTGCATGCTGATTTAGGCCTGATTGTTAACTACAAAAAGCTCTGATTTAAGTATTAAGAAGGGTTGTTTAAGGCCTCTTTGGTGTTGGGGGTGTTTCACCCTCTTGTGTGCCTTATTTGCTTGAGGTTGGTGCCTTCTTTTAAAGCCTTGAAGGCACCCTTTGTTTGGCCTTTCTACCACTGAAACTCAGAGGAAATTCAGTGGTAGAAACCATGTTTTGAAGTCCAAAATAGGAAGGGGTGGCCTCCCCTCCTTGCTTCTTGGTTCCATGCCTTGTTGGCCTAATTACTGAGCATGTTTTTCTAGCATGTGTTAGCTTGTTCTCAGCTCATTTTTGGGCTTATTTTAGCATGGCATAACTCTGTTTTGGCCTGGTTGGGTCACCTCGTGCATGCTTTTTACACTTGTAATGCAATCATGCTTGTTAGCCTAACATGTTTCGTGCTTTAGTTCATCATTCTAGCATGTGTTAGCTTTGCTCCAACACATTTTTGTCACTGATTTAACATGCTTGAGGTCTATTTTAAGTGGCCCCGGTCATATATGCTTAGCTTTGTATAGCAATAGTGTAATTGGGCTTCACTAACTTTGTGTTTGAGGTCCCTAGCATGCTTTGTTTGGGTTGTGAGTATGATATGGCATCATTTGGCATGGTATTTCAGAGCATAAACTTCTGTCATACTCTTATATTTATCACTCTTTTAACACTTTTGGAGAGTTGTGCCTTATGTCTTGATCATGGGCTAATTTGTATGCGTGCTTGCCTAAGCTTTTGGGCTACCATCTCAGCATATTTTTGGTCTTATTTTGCCATATTAAAACTCTGATTTTGGTTGGTGGAGTCACCTCTTGCTTGGTTTTGGTACTTGTAGTGTAATCCCACTCATTGGCCTTACATGCTTAATGTTTTGGCTTACCATGCTAGCTTGTTTTGGCTACACTCCATCATGTTTCTAGCATTGTTTTGACCTGCCTTAGGACTGTTTTGAGTCATCTTGGTCCTTTGGGGCTTGCTTGATATGGCTATGGTGCAAGTGCCTTAGCTAGTCTTGAGTTTTGAGCACCATAGCATGCTATACTTGTGATGGTTGCATGTCTTGGCATTATTTAACATGTTATTTCAAAGCATATACATGTGTCATATTCTCACTTCTTTCACTCCTTGAGAGCTTTTGAGAGTTGTGCTTTTGTGCCTTATTTGTGAGCTACCAAAGGAGCATGATTATGTTTTGCTACTGATTTGCCATGTTGTAGCTGTATTTTGGGCTAGTTTGGTTGTTTAAGCTCGATATCGCATGTCTCTTGAGTAGTGCTCTTTACTAGCCTTATGCTTTAGGCCTTCTAGCATGCCTTATTTGCGATGTTCATGTGATATGGCATCATTTAACATGTTATTTCAGTGCCTACATCTCTGTCATACTCTTTTGTTTATCACTTCTTTATTGTGTTTGAGAGTTATGTTTAATGCCTAGCTTGCGAGCCAATGCATGAGCATGTTGTTGTAGGTTTTGGTGCTTCATTTTCAGCATGATTGTGTCACTGTTTTGGCATGATATAGGTCTGTCCATAGTTGGTTTGACCATTTGAGCATTGTAATGCACGCCTCATGTATAATACACTTCACTAGCTTTGATGCCTTAGCTTCTAAATATGCCATGCATGCATTGTTTAACTAATAGAGTCTTGTGCATGTCACTTCAGCATTGAAAGGTTAGCATCTTATTTGCATTGCATTGTGTTCGGATCGGACGTTAATCCAAACACAAGGAATGTGGCACGTTTCATACTCAAAGTGATGAAACGTGTTGGGTTTCTTGGTCACCAACCCTCTTAATCATGCATGATAGAGGCAGAGGCTCTTATGTGTTGTTTATGCATTCATTAATATTGTGCGAGCTTAGCTCTTTGGCCATCATGCATTGAGGTGAGTGATTGGTGGCTTGAGGGTCGAGCACTACGCTCCTTTGAGCTCGAGAAATGATAAGGAGAGTAGTTACACACACATTTTCTTGTAAATGCATTGTTGTGCCTTTGTTGATCTCTGTTGCAGCAAAATTGAGGTTCTGGAAAGGGAAGTGGCCGGCCGACCAATTGCACTAGCATACCGACCATTTGTAGTGGCCGGCTGGCCAGTTGAGGAAGTCTGCCGACCAGTTGAAGTGGCTGGCCGGCCACTTGCAACAAATTTGTCCAACATGCTCCTATTTTAGGGCAGATGCAACCTGAAATGTACGTTCGATGTTCTGAGGTCACTTCGAGTGCAAATAGAGACAACTCATGGCAACGCAATGCATTTCCGGGCGAAGTGAACCAAGCATGCATTTCTCCCTCGCCCTCGAGGCCATTTAACTGCTTTACTTAGTTGATTCATTTGTCGGTTCTGTAATTAATTAGTTAATTCGTTAGCTAATTTAATTCATCTTTGTAATATTCTAATTAGCTTAGTATAGCTAGTTTCAATTCGGTTTGTAATTAATTAGCTTAGCATAGTTAATTAATTATTTTGTAATAAGTAGCTTAGCATAGCTAGCTTAGCTTATTTTATTCGGACCCTCCGTCGAGAGGGCAAATGCTGTAATAAGTGTACGTGAGTGTGTGAATGTCTTCCAACCCCACGTCTTTCTCCCTTTTAATTACCAGCTTTTGATGGTTAGTTTTAGGGCATGTTTCAATTAGCATACTTATGCTTGTATGCGTGCATCATTCATCTGTCTTGCATGCACCGGGCTCGGCGCATCATTCAAACTGCATCGTATTTCAATACCTACTTGAATATGTGTACTAAAAGCATGTTATCGAATTGTTGCATTCATATGCTATCTTAGAAAGCCGAGCCTATTTTAGTTTCATTTTTTCATGTGTTGCATTAGGCATCTTAACATAGCTAGGATCATGCATTGATTACTAACTAGTTTCTATTTTGGCTCAGAGTACACTATAAGTGTTTATGCTTTAGCATACTTGCATGTGTGTAAGTGATTGCCATGATAGCATGCTTACCATGAGGCTATGTGCTTAGCTGCTATAACTACATGAATGCCTATGGATAAAGGCTTCATTGCTTGAGTTGGGACAATTCATTGAATGTGAGTTTCTAAGCCCACTTGAGGATGGCAAAATCATCATGTTTTAAGCCCACTTGAGGGTGACAAATCCGAATTTTAGCCTACTTGCGAGTAGCATCTTCAAACCATTTTCCAAAAAACAAACATTGAGATATTTTGTTCCAAATTGAGTGATTTAGTCTATACTTGCGTGTTGTGCGCATCACGTAATAAGGTTAGCTTAATAATCAAAACAAGAACACATGTGTTTTCAAAAATAACATATCATGTTTAGTAGAGGCCTATTCTTTGATTGGGCGAGCGGGGGTGCTCATTTCAAGATCTTCCCCTCTCGTACCCAAGTTCCCGAACCGAGGCAACTTTGGTGATGATAGACACATGGCCTTAGGCACGAGTTAGGGTTTCCTAAATTTCCCAAAAACAAAATATTTAGGTGGCGACTCTAAAATCTGGCAAAGTAGTCCATGTTTGGCGCTTTTTAATTAAAATTGATTTTCCAAAACGATTTGCCGAATTTAGACTCTTTGGTGATTTATCAGTCTTACATTGCACTTTGTGAGATTAGATTCAGAACCGTGACAAGAGTCCGAACTGTAGTAGCTATGAACACAATTCACATCCTCTCCGAAAGGGAGGCGCGCGGAGCGAGTTCGGGCGGTCTACAGACACCAGTTTCAAATATGAAAAATGGACGACATGGAGAAGAAGTGTTAAGGATTATGCTGCGCTATGTACGCAAGCTATAAGACAGTGTAGTAGTGAAGTTGGATGGGACAAGTGTGTTCACGTTGGTCCGTCTGATGCCAAAATGACATTTGGGGATGGTCTTACGAGCCAGATTATAAAGGAGCTGAAAATTGAAGTTGCTCGTTTGAAATAGAAGAATGAGATGCAAGCAGTTAACTTGGTGGGGGGTTTTGAGAAAATTTTTAGGGTGAAAGACGAGGAATGCAAAAAACTAGAAACTGATAATGCAGAGTTACGAAGAACTGTTGTAGCCCCTTGAGGAACAAGTCGCAGAGCAGGCTGTGCACAATGTTACGCAACGTTTCAATGGCGTTAACGTAAGCAAAATAGATGGGGTTAAAGAGGTGGGTGGCGATGTCAATGTTGCATTAGGCGGAAGTAATAACAGCCCACCAATCTATGATAACATAGTGTTGGACGCATCTCCCGTCGCATACGTCCCTACAATGGACAGTTACGCAACAGATGATGTTATGCAACCGAATGACAATGATGTGGTTGTTGTAAGACCTTTGCAGGCAGAAAGTGGTAGTAAAGGGGGTGGTGTGAACTTGTTCGTGCGTAATATCAAGGGGAAAGTGAGGAAAAATCTAAAGTTGCCAAGGTATGAGTACCTAGATGTATGGAGTAGGACGCGTAAGGTAGAAAAGAAAGACAGCAATTCGATGTCTGTTGTGGTTGGGTATGATGTGGTAGGTTAGCAATGTGAGGATGTGATTGATGTCGAGACAGTAGCGGATAGGAAGAAGATATTTACAGGATTTGGAATCACAAATCGGAATATAGTATGGAAGATGATGTCGAAACGAGAGAAAGATGTGATCACTGCTGCCTATGACAGATATGGTGATAGGTGGGTACTGCTATTATGTTTTTGTATTTTGCCAAGTACTATCAAACGCATTATGTTGGTCACATGTGTATATACTAATGTTATTTGTTTTAACTTGTGGAATGGGATGGAAAGATAGGAATGCCATATACTTCTCTGACATTCGACCAATGATGAAACAGGGAAGTGTTAGGAGAAATGTAAGTGTTACGTAATGTATTTTGTTTGCCAATATGTGTACTTACTTGCCGTATTTGTAATTGTCTGAGTGAGTCAAGTTGTGATTAGTTTGTTTGGTGAGCATATGTGTTCGCAGGTTATTGACCCGTACACGGAGGTGCTATCTGACGAGCAAGAAAAGTTGAATGTGGGAAAAGATTTTCTAGAAAATTCTTATTTCTTCAGCAACATCTGCTAGGTATGTATTTGTTTTTGTTCCCATTAGTTACATGTGTCGGTTGGTTTTGTGAGTATACTGATTTAGGTTTTGGTACGGTTTGATGGTGGTTATGTGCAGGATGTGATGAAAGATGAGAATATGGATGCAAGGTTCAAATATTTGACTACTAATTTACACGCTGGTAAGGGTGCGCGTTACATACATTTTCCCCTATGCTACCTAGAGCACTAGTCTTTAGTGGTGTACGACACCAAGGATAGAAGTTGGAAGCATTATAATTCCATGTGGAATAGGTCCGGGACTAGTGGGGTTCATTATGCCGAGGCTGTTAAACTGGTGAGTTAATTTCACTTGTGGATTATTTGCGCTGGTTGTAATATTAATGTAGTATTAAGTAATGGTTTCTGTTTTGGTTGCATGACATTGTGTAGAAAAACATTGTCACGGATGTGCAGCGGCAATCAATGGCAGCGCATGGGTTGGAACAGATAGTTGGAACACAAGAGTTTGACATGACAGTGGAATCAGTCGCCGAGTGCCCCAAAGAACGCCCGACGATGTGTTAATCAAATTCAATTGTAATGATGCTGAAGTTGTGTATTATGTGATACGTATGGTGTTGACGTAATGGAAGTGTGTTTCTTGTTGTGTTTCTTGTTGCAGCATGGACTGTGCAATCATCGTTTGCACTATAATGCGGCAATATGTGCATCACGTGGAGGTGGGGCGCGCTCTTTGGAATGAGGTAACTGCAGTGTTTTGCGATCAAACATGGTAAGGGTTTTCATAAGTGATCTTGTACGTGGCGTAGCGAGCAACATGGGCCGACTAGTGGGGTGACGGCATTTGGGTTAAAATAACATAACTATAGACAATGAATAATTGCAGCAATAGTGTTAAGTTAGTATTTTTAAAGTAACATTGGTATGCCCGATTGAATTCAATAATTCCCTATTTTTGGATAGTTCATATGTCTTGGTTGTTTAGCAGTTTTAGTTTGGCATTGGTTTATGTTAGGGATGTTTTTGTTAGACATAATCACAGATTGATATTGACGTTTTGGTTTATATGTGTAGTTTACATTACATTTTGCTTATGTGATTTGATGACGTAAATGCGTTGTGGAGATTGAAGTTGTTGTTGTTTTAATTTTGTGGTGATGTGTATGTGTTGCAAATTGTTTGTGAAATTTCACGAATGGATTGGGGTGTTTTTGTTCGTGTTATCTGGTTGTCAACAACCCACAATTCGTAGTAAGTGTTCAAAATGGTTTAATGACGAAACTGTGTTGTGAGGATTGAAGTTGTTGATGTTTTAACTTTGTGGTGATATGTATGTTTTGTGAGTTGTGTGTGAAATTTCACGTATGGATTGGTGTGTCAATGACATGTTTTTGTTCGCATTGACGGGTTGTCAACAACCCACGATGTGTAGTAAGCGTTGTGTGCAAGTGTTTGTTTTAAGGGGGAGTGAATGTATGTATGTGTTACGTGTGGGTTTTAAGTTTGAGTTAGGACAGGTTCACATTGTAACTTGTTAAGACTGTTGTGACACAAAGCTTGTTCAGGAGTAGTTACACGAACATTTCTACCGGCCCACGTTTGTTGCTTTATGGTCAGCATGGCAGTTCACGACGGCCAGCCGGTATGAAATACGTAATGTACAGAATTTAACAACTTAGTTTTGGAGTTGAAAAGTACTATTTTCAATGACCATTACATCGTAAAACTACCGAAGACCTGAAGTTGGCCCTGTAACCCAACAAGTGTCGCAACTGTGATTTTTTGGCATTTTAACCTTCTGCCCCTCTACAAACCACATATACACATTGAATCCTGCTTACACCACACATTTGCACACAACCATAAATGTAGGTGTGGTTGCAACATTTTTAAAAAAGCCAGCAAATGTGTCAAGTAATGCGATGCATTTTTACTTGACGGAAAAAAGATATTAATAACTGAGAGTACCAAATGATGTTAAATATTAGAAAAACAAAAAAAATGGTCGTGTGTCGTCGCACACGATTACCCAAAAAGAGCCATGCAAATATAATTGTTCCAGTCAACATTGCATATGCGGATGACTTTTATTTAGTGCTTGTTCAAAACATTTAACTAGCTAAGGTATTATTGTAGACGAGTCTGTCAGTGACGTCGTCATTAAATTAATTCATTGCACGTTTTCCTATTGTGGTTCCCCATGCGTCTACATCGGCAGTATCTGATTTGCTACACTTGCTCTCCCTTCGACAGAATTCTCTTCTTCTTTGGCCTACCAGGTAGACATTTCATGGCTGGTAGGTAAATAACGCAATCATGTGGGTTGAATGGCGGTTGCTCCACGGTAGGAATTGAGAAGATGGTTGCGTCGTACGACAACCATGGCATGAGAACATAGAAACCCATTGAGCTGCCATTTGAAACATGAACAGATGTGGTGTCCGATGTCAACAGTAACCGACGAGAAAGAGTGGACTTCATACACGTCCTTGTTAGATTGGCTAACTTTCCATGACCTCCCTTCGTTGAATGCTTTTTCAAGATAGGATTCCATTTTGGGACATATTATGCCAGTCCATGTTCGGGTTGCAAGTCTATGCTTCGCCATTTGTCACATTAATTTCGCTCTAATACTTTCAACCATTCTTGTGATTGGAAGGTTGCGTGCTTTCCGTACCCATAAGTTGATTGATTCAGCAGCATTTGAACACATCTCACCATAACGACGCCCCCTGGAAATGAGGTGGCATTTTTGGAAAATAAATACGACAGGTATGTTAATATGTTTGGTACATGTGAATGATGTGATTAACAATTGTGACATTGTGAAAACCCACATTTTATTATTCTTAAAAGAAAATAAATAAATAAATTAATTTTATCCAGAGTCCATCTGAAATATGTATTAGTGTAAAAGTTAGTTTTAAATTAACTCAATTCAATCACTAACAAGAAAAAAATAATAATAATAATAATAATTTTGTGGGTGTTTAATATTTGTTATTTATAAATTATTTTATTAAGGATTTATTTTAGAATTAGAAATTGAACGTCCAAATGGCTTAAGGAAGTAAAATTGAGAAGTTTAATTAATTTAATTTTAATTACGGACCCATTTGGGAGTATTAATTAAATATTCAATTCAGTTTAGAAAAATTGAGATTCGATTAATTATGTCCTAATTAGAGTTGATTAAGTCATGAGAATTGAGAATTGTGGTTATTATAAATTAAATTTAATTACGATGCGTCCAATTTGAATATGTAATTTATTGATGGAAATTTGAGTCTGATCAGGAATTGAAGGCCTAAATGATTTGGGAAATCAAAATTGATAATGGTGATAAATGTAATTTAATATTTGGAGCCTTTTAGGAGTTCGATTAAAAATCTGATTCAGGTTGATAAATTTAATTATATTTAATTAGGCTCTAATAGAAGTCAATTTAACTAATTAAATTATATGAGATTTGACGTTAGTTATAATTAACTAATTTTACGCTAATCAAAATTTATTAAGGTTCAATGATGTTTAATTAAATTAATCCTAAACATAGATTAAAATTGAAACAAACTACGATTTTGTGGGTGTGCAGAGAAACTTGTGTGGGTGTGCTGAGTAATCTGATTGTGTGCATGTGTATAAGTGGTGTGTTGGAAGCTTGACCAAAGTGCACGTGTGCATTACGTGTCAACAAGAGAAGAGTGCTTGTGTGTGTATATGTTGATCGATTGAATGAAGGCTCATTTGGGTGTTTACTGGAAACTGTGTGAAAGAGGGAGAGAGAGAGTTCCATATGCTTGGTTGCTGGGAAATAAAATAAAATGGGGGAGTTGCTCTATGTCAAGAAAAGAAAGAAGACTCAAGAATTTATGATAAAGTCCAATCATTCAACAATTTTAAGTAAGATTTCTAACTCTAATCTTGTAGTAAATCCTTTCTTACATCTCAAATCAAGATCAAATATAATTCAATTGTATGTAAATTTACATATAATGAAAGGAAAAGAATTAAGTCAAGAACTAAGAAATTAATTTGAAAAATTTATCAAGTGGGTTTAATTTGTGTTATTCCTCATGATTTTGGACTTCATCTTTACATGCATCAATGAATTTTAAGAGATTTGAGGAATTAATTTCAAGTTTGGGTATAAGAAGAACAAGTAAAGATTTATTGAAGATGTTTTTGGCCCTTTAAATCTGCCAGGAAGTTGTACGAATTTTTAGACAATTTTATACTCAAAATTTGAAGATGATTTCTTCTACAAAGTTGTTGATAATAATGTCTAGTTTATTCCCAAAATTTTTCAACAATTATTGAGTCTTGTACGAATTTATACAGATTTTTAACTAAATCTGGAGCTATAGACAGATTTTATTATGTGTTTGAAAAATCATTAAAAATTTTATTTTAAACCAAATCTGGTAATTTCTAAGCAAAAAATGAAATTTGAGAAGTCTAGTTTCATAATAAATTTTTAGATCATATAATTGATTTATAAATTTAAGTATGGAATTAATTTAAGAAAATGTGACAAATCTGTGTCATAAACACTCTTGGAATGTTTAAGAATTATTTATAACTTATTTTTGGGAAATTCTTTCTGAAAAATGATCTATAACATGTTTATTGAGTATTCTGTAGATTGATATGAATTTTAGAGTTGTATAAGTAATGTATTTATAATTTTATTTGCATGACATATATTCTGAAAATTTTTCTAGACAGGATAAAATCATCACTTTAATATTGTGCTAGTCTAATTTTGTAAATCAAAAATTTGTGCATGTATTTATGGTTTATTTCTTGTATCTAAGTTATTATGTTCATACCATGGTTTTAGGTAATTGTCTACTAAATTTTGTACATTGAGCTATTATTGTGTGACATGCATAATGTTTTATGTTGAGAGTTTTTCTTTAGTTGGTATAATGTTATTGGTGATTGAGATTTGAATAATTTGTATTTAATATATAAATTAACTGAAATGATTAACGACATACACAAAGTTAACAATTGACGGTTAATACTAGTTGTTCAGGGTGAGTCTTGGTTTTAAAGAGTGTACGAAATTAAGGGTTGACGGTCAATACCGGTTGTTCAGGATGAGCCCTGGTTTTGAGAATTCTCACGTAAATTGTGTTGCGAAACTCTAAGATGGCACGGGACTTATTTGAACCCTTTTCGGTATTCGGTTTTGGAATAAGGGTGGATGTGCAGGTGGCACACAGGGAGGTTACGTACCCCTGGCAGACCGTTTCCTTGGGGCAGACCACGGATGCCACTGCTTGGGTATATAACTCCGGACGTGGGCATCCCTGGTGGTTACGGTTGGTAACACTTAAATATTTGACCAAGGGAGGGTTTCAAATTAACCGTTGCCATGCTTAGTGGTTGGTAAGTTAAATCTCTTTGGTGAGATTTCGAGTGTCACCTAATTTATTAAAATTATTGAAATTATTTTAATGGTTGTAATTTATGTTTACAATTATATTGTTATCTCATGTTTATAATCTCATTATTTTTCTCTTAAAAAGAATGGTAGGTTAGTTATGTTTTCTTACTGTGTTGCAAAACTCATGGCATATATTTTTGTTGCCCTGGCGTTTTATGCCAGGTTTTGGCGAGGAAATAATTGAAGTTGAAATGGAGTTGATGCTAACGTAGAGCCTTGGCTGACTTGAAATCATGACTGAAGTCAAATAACTTTATTATCTTATATATTAGCTATTAAGGACCTTACAATTTCATTTAATGTTGTGTTTGGATAATTTTAAGTTTTTATTTAATATTATTTGAACCTTTGGTTATGTACGAGAGTTGGAATGCTCTATTAAGATGTCAACTTTTTAGTTTATTAAGTCATTTTGTCTATTTAATTTCCCTTGATGTTCCAAAAATTTGGGGTGTCATAGACATACCTGAAAAATGCATTTTCCCAATGTTATGGAGGTACATTTGCTAAGAATTCGGATGCTACTGCACGTCCTAATTTATGGAATTGTTCAACTTTGTGGTTGAAGGCGATAACAGTTGGTGCGTAAGCGCAATGGCGTAATTTGCTTACCAAACCCGCTCGATGCATACTGTTTGTGTACCGCAATCTGTCCCTTAGATCCTTTGCAAATGTTGGAGACAAAAAGCGTGATCTACATTTGGGAATGCGGTGGGCATTGCTTCAAGCAGCCCGAGATTCCTATTTGATATGAATGCGAGGGGTCTGTTCCCATGCACCACCTGGGAAAGATGTTGAAGAAACCAAGACCAGTTGACTGTGTTTTCAAAGTCAACAACCACATAAGCTAAAGGGAATAACCTTGTACAACGGGAGTAATTATGGGGTTAATGTTATTAGGTACATAAGTTGTATTATGAAAAATTTAGCAGTGTAGGTGAATGACAGCAATACAGATTATGCATGTGATATGTTTGGGTGCATGTCAATGTTGCAATGTCATTGTGGAAGTTTGAATGAACTGACCTTGGTTCCCGTCTTTCGTAGTGGCAACAAGTAAAAACCCTTTAAATCGTCATTTGAGGAACGTGGCATTGAGAAAAAACAATGGCTGTCAATGGTTGAACCCATCAATACATGCTTTGAATGATATGAAGTACCGTATGAACCGGTGTTTGTGGTCATCATATTCAATGTTGATGTAGGTTCCGGGGTTGTGTTTCATTACCGCAGTACTATACCAACGCAATTGATCGAACGAAATGGAGTGTGAACCGAACAGTTCGCCTCTTGCTTTTTTAACCCCTAGCCACGCCATACGATACGTGATGTCTAGCCTGTAATCTTGTTTCAGGTCCAATATAACTTCAATGGGACGTGTTAGTGGCCTATCTCGCACACATTCGGCTATGATGTCTGCGACAAATTCAAAACCAACAAGAGGGTTTGTGGATGTACGGACAGCAATGCCGCAAATGTGTTCACTGTTCCATTTACAGAGATAGAAAAATCTGTTGGCCTCTAATTTCCTTGCGTGGACAACCTACGTGCAGCCCTTCGAATCATTCATAGCATAAATGGCCATCACTCGGACCAAGTCATTTTTGACAAACTTGAATTGGAAGCCATATTCCACGGCGTATTTCCATAAGATATTGCAAAATTCGGAAGCCCTACCTTCGAAATGCTGTCCAATGTGGGTAAATCCATTGGCCTAGGGAAAGGAAAGGAATACCTTTTCTTTTTGCAGACAAAATGATTGTATCCGCCTCGTCGTCCATTTCTAACTCACTTGGTACCTTGTCTCCCGCGGTGTTGTGGGCGTAAATGGCCACGTGGTCACTATCAGGAATTTTGTTTCCTCCACATTGGTGAAGTTCAATGAGTACGTCAACTAACTACAACTGGAATAAACGGGCAAGGCAAATCATATTCCGCATGTCCACATCGTTCTGTAACGAGAAGTTGTTGTAACCCGGGATCTTGTAAAACAACAAAATTGTTCCCGGAAGTAGCCCGTCGAACTTGGAACACACATAATTGACAAGTTCGGCAAATGTGTCTGACGGTTGCAAATTGTATGCGACATTTGTGAACCGATAACAACATAGAAGCATCATGAAGTCTTCCATCTGTAAAAAGCACATGTATTTGTGCACAAGTACGCACAGTTAAGCATTTGAAAAGATCTTCTATAACGAAATGAAATAATTAACATATGAATACTATTGAAAGCCCAACTGTCTGTCAGGGTTTGGGATGAAGCTACCCTGTAAAGTCATGAGTTTTTGAAAAATGAACTGGTCAATGAATGATTTCTCATCCCATACGCTGTGTTATAACCATCACTGGGTCGTATAAATTGTCGTGAATGTGTACGACATATGATGGGGATCACTGAACAATGCATAATGAACCACATACCTATGTGCCGCTGGATGGTGTTCACATCAAGTGCAAAATTGACGATGGCCAGAGAATACGACTACACTTACAAACAAAAACCTTAGTTACAAAACATTACCAATGAATATTCAATACTCCCACCCCTCAAGAAGGTCGAGATTACACGTACCAAAACAAAACAAACATTCCATAATCAACGTAAGGACATATCCGTCAAACAACCAGTCACAAACATTCAAAAAAGGACTTCCCAGTACGCAATCACACTGTTAGGGAAAATCGATGTGATTTCCCACAAGTAAATCAATCAATGGGAATATAAACTAATGCGAAAAAATTAAATCAAAGGCAACACAAGAATTTTTACGTGGTTCCCTCAATATGAGGTACGTCCACGGGATCGAAATCCGATTCCACTATCAACCAAATAAGTTCCAAACGATTACAAACAAGACACGAATGGTCTCACAAAACCACCCTTAGGTGAATTCCAAATAATCACAAATAAACAAGAAGAAAGACCTCACCAAATAGATGAACCAAAATCTTCAGAACCAGAGTTATAGAAGACCCAAAATAACAACCCAAATCAGCTTCACCAAAGCACCCAAACAAACATCCACTAAAAGAAAATTCCAAAGCTCCTCATGAACCAGCACTGTTACCGAGGCTAGAAAGGAATAGCTGCTGCCGTTTTGTTCTTATAAACCCACCCAAAAAAAAAACATAAACAATATATATATATATATTATGAATCTAGGGTTTTGTAATCAAACCCTAATTGTACCTAAATTGAATTGGGCCTCCATAAATATAATATATAAAATATATTATACCTAAACCAAGTCAAATTAAACTTTTTTTCCAAAACCAATTGGGTCCCACACTCCAATAAGGAGGTATACCCAACAATTCTCCCCCTACCGACTTAGGTGGAGACATCAACCATACCCGCCAAAGTTCGACACTTTAAATGTTTGTCCCTCGACAAAGTCTTTGTCAACATATCCGAGATATTATCATCTGTGTGAACCTTTTCGAGTTGTAACAATTTCGAGTCTAACACATCACGAATCCAATGGTATCTCACATCAATGTGTTTTGATCTCGAATGAAAGGTAGAATTTTTATTCAAGTGAATAGCACTTTGACTATCACAATAAAGCACATACTTTTCTTGCTTCAAACCCAACTCTTGTAAAAATTTCTTCAACCATAACTCTTCTTTGCAAGCTTCTGTAATGGCAATAAATTCAACTTTGGTAGTTGAGAGAGCAATACATTTTTGTAATTTAGATTGCCATGCCACAGCTCCCCCTGCAAAAGTCATCAAATACCCCGAAGTAGATTTCCTAGAATCAACATCACCAGCCATATCAGAATCTGTGAACCCATCAAGCATCTGCTTACCATCCCCAAAACACAAACACACCTTCGAAGTCCCTCGAAGATATCTTAGAATCCATTTTACCGCTGCCCAATGTTCTTTACCCGGATTAGATAGAAACCGACTCACCACACCAACGGCGTGAGCAATATCCGACCTTGTACAAACCATGGCGTACATCAAAGAACCAACTGCTGAAGCATAAGGAACTTTCAACATCTCTTCTTTGACTTTCTGACTTGTAGGACATTGATTCGAACTAAGCTTGAAGTGACCTGCAAGTGGACAACCAACCGGCTTTGCTTTATCCATGTTGAACCTCTCAAGAACTTTCTCAATGTAGCTTTCTTGAGACAACCAAATCAGTCCCTCTTTGCGATCACGAACAATTTTCATACCAAGTATTTGCTTTGCCGGTCCCAAATCTTTCATAGCAAAAGACTTGCTCAACTCCAATTTCAACCTGTTAATTATGGTAGAATCTTGACCCACAATTAACATGTCATCAACATAAAGCAAAAGAATAATAAATTTGCCATCCGAAAAATTTTTCACAAACACACAATGGTCCGAAGTGGTTTTAGAAAAACCATTATTCATCATGAAAGAGTCAAATTTTTTGTACCATTGCTGTGGAGCTTGCTTGAGGCCATACAAACTTTTCTTCAATTTGCAAACAAATTTCTCTTTCCCTTTCTCTACAAAACCTTCCGGTTGCTCCATGTAAATTTCTTCTTCAAGATCACCATGAAGAAATGCGGTCTTCACATCAAGTTTCTCAACTTCAAGGTTCATACTTGCAGCCATGCCAAGTACAACCCGAATAGAAGACATCTTCACAACCAGCGAGAAAATCTCATCAAAGTCAATACCTTTCTTTCGCCCAAAGCCTTTCACAACAAGACGTGCTTTGTACCTCAGATTCTTCCTATCATTTTTCAATTTGAAAACCCACTTATTTTTCAGAATTTTCCTCCCTTTAGGCAACTTCACTAAATCATAAGTCTGGTTTTCAAGTAAGGAATTCATCTCCTCTTCTATGGCCTTTTTCCAATCATCTTTCTTTGCATGCTTAATTGTTTCTTGGTAGCTCTCCGGCTCCCCTTGATCAGAAATCAATACAAATTCATTGGAAGGATACTTTCTTGAAGGTTGTCGGTCCCTTGTAGATTTTCTTAACTCAAGTTGTGGTGGCGGTTCTTGAGTTGGATGCTCTTCCTCAATTTCTGGCTCAACTTCATTAGGATTAGCATCATCCTCCATATCTTCAATATGTGGCTGCACATCTCTCCCATTTTCATCATCAACTGAAGATGAAGGAGATGGATCCATGTCAATAAGATCACTAGTTTTTGGCTCCGGTTGATCACCTTTACCAAAGTCTTCAATTGTTTGGTTTTCAAGAAACACAACATCACGGCTTCGAATGACTTTCTTGTCGACCAGATCCCATAATCTATACCCGAATTCATCATGCCTATAGCCAAGAAAAATAGATTGTCTTGACTTACTATCAAGCTTGGACCTCTCATCCTTTGGAATGTGAACAAAAGCTCGGCAACCAAACACTCTCAAGTGCTCATAAGACACATCTTTGCCAGTCCAAACTCTTTCAGGAACATCACCATTCAAAGGATAGCAAGGAGACAAATTGATCACATCAACCGCTGTACTCATTGCCTCACCCCAAAAAGATCTTGGCAATTTAGCTTGTGAAAGCAAACATCTTGTTCTTTCCACAATGGTGCGATTCATCCTCTCGGCAACACTATTTTGTTGAGGAGTCTTCTTAACTGTCTTTTGGTACCGAATACCTTGGCTGCGACAATACTCATCAAATGGCCCAATGTATTCACCACCATTGTCTGTTCGGATGCACTTCAATTTCTGCCCTGTTTCTCTTTCAACCATGGCCTGAAAATGCTTAAATACTTCTAGAACTTGATCTTTAGATTTTAGTAGAAAAGCCCAAATTTTCCTTGAATAATCATCAATGAAAGTAACAAAATAAAGTGCACCACTATGTGTTCTAACTTTTAAAGGACCACAAACATCCGAATGAATCAACTCCAAAACTTTTTCTTTTCTAGAAGTAACATTTTTATGAAAAGAAACTCTATGTTGTTTACCCGCCAAATAATGAACACAAGTTTTAAGATGTATACCTTTCAAACTGGGTAGAAGCTCTTTCTTGAACAAAACTTGTAGCCCCTTTTCACTCATGTACCCAAGTCGCCTGTGCCACAATTCAGTAGAAGTATCATCTTCAAGTGTATTGACAATACCTTTACAAATTTTTTCTTGCATCGAATAAAGTGTATGAGTCTTCTTGCACTTAGCCACCACCAAAGAACCTTTTGTGAGCTTCCATATTCCATCACCAAATTTGTTGTTGAAGCCTTCATCATCTAGCTTCCCAGTAGAGATCAAATTGAAGTGAATGTCGGGAACATGCCTCACATCTTTAAGCAACAATTTGCAGCCCAAATTTGTTTCCAAGCAAACATCACCCATGCCAATAATCTTGGACAAACCTTCATCACCCATTCGAACAGAACCATAATCTCCTGCAGTGTAGGTAGTGAAGAAATCAACTCGATAAGTCACATGAAAAGAAGCACCAGAATCAATCACCCAACTGCTCTCTTGGCCCACAAAATTGATACAATCATCTTCACAAACAACCATGAGATCATC
This sequence comes from Camellia lanceoleosa, assembly GCA_025200525.1. Classification (NCBI taxonomy): domain Eukaryota; kingdom Viridiplantae; phylum Streptophyta; class Magnoliopsida; order Ericales; family Theaceae; genus Camellia; species Camellia lanceoleosa. The sequence continues at coordinate 198,126,696 of CM045760.1, read as the reverse complement.
GGTAGTAACTGCCATTGTGTCTTCTTGCTTCTTATCCACACTTTTGTCACGCCTTTTCTCCTTATTCTTGAGCTTTCGGCATTCCCGTTTCATGTGCCCTTTCTCATAGCAATAATAACACTCAACGTCTTTCTTTGAAAGAGAACCATCTCTTGACTTGTCACGGCTTTGATCACGACCATGAGGAGTCTTACTCTTCCTCCTTGTCTTGCTTCGGCCTCTCACAACAAATGCTTCCGAATGAGAGGAACCGGCTGATTTTCTTCTAGTTTCTTCATTCAACAAGCTACTAGTGACTTGGCCCATTGTGACAACCCTATCGGGTGCCGAATTACTAACTGTCACAACTAAAGTCTCCCAACTTTCCGGTAAGGAACTAAGTAGCATCAAAACCTGTAACTCATCATCAAAAACAATTTTCATAGCAGCAAGTTGGTTAACAATACTCTTTATTTCATTCAGATGTTCCGGAATAGGGTTGCCCTCTTTATATTTTAAATTAACCAACTTACGAAACAGAAATGCTTTATTTGTGGTTGATTTTCTTTCATAAAAACTCTCTAATTTTTTCCATAAATCATGTGCCGAAGTTTCAGTGGCAACATGATGAAACATACTGTCATCAATCCATTGACGGATAACACCAACGGCTTTTCGATTAAGCCTCTTCCACTCATCATCTTTCATATCAGCAGGTTTGCCACTATCACCCTCAATGGGTCTATACAAGTCTTTACAAAATAATAAGTCCTCCATTTTAGTTTTCCAAGTTACCCAATTACTTCCATTGAAGCTAGACATGCGACTCACATTCCCCTCCATTGATTTACACAAATAAATAGACCCAAATAAACTGTGAGCTCTGATACCAGTTGTTAGGGAAAATCGATATGATTTCCCACAAGTAAATCAATCAATGGGAATATAAACTAATGCGGAAAAATTAAATCAAAGGCAACACAAGAATTTTTACGTGGTTCCCTCAATATGAGGTACGTCCACGGGATCGAAATCCGATTCCACTATCAACCAAATAAGTTCCCAACGATTATAAACGAGACACAAATGGTCTCACAAAACCACCCTTAGGTGAATTCCAAATAATCACAAATAAACAAGAGGAAAGATCTCACCAAATAGATGAACCAAAATCTTCAGAAACAGAGTTATAGAAGACCTAAAATAACAACCCAAATCAGCTTCACCAAAGCATCCAAACAAACATCCACTGAAAGAAAATTCCAAAGCTCCTCATGAACCAGCACTGTTACCGAGGCTAGAAAGGAATAGCTGTTGCCGTTTTGTTCTTATAAACCCACCAAAAAAAAAAAACATAAATAATATATATATATATATATTGTGAATCTAGGGTTTTGTAATCAAACCCTAATTGTACCTAAATTGAGTTGGGCCTCTACAAATATAATATATAAAATATATTATACTTAAACTAAGTCAAATTAAACTTTTTTTCCAAAACCAATTGAATCCCACACTCCAATGACTTGCTGAACGAACAAAAAATCTAAGGGACCAAACGGCCCATGATTTAGCTACATAGGACTTTTCAATAAATTCCCCAAAATAGTATGTAGACTATTTAAAATGAGATGGACCATATTTAAAGAGAAAAAAATTAACTATTTTAATCAATAAAAATATTTTATTAATGTGTGAATAAAATTAGACTCGGTTTATTGTGTTTGTGAGAAGAGATTAATTTATGAAGAAATATATCAGATGTGATGTGACCATATATTATTTCAATTTCAATTATCAAAAATGGGCTTAGTTTAAGTTTTTAGACTGGCCACGGCCCAAGCCAAGCTCAGACGGGCCACATCCACTACAGTCAAAAGCCCAATTGAAACACTTTCGTAATTTGCAAGTCTTCGCTAAATGGTGTGTGGACAAATTTCTGGACCAGAATTTTGCAACAACGCCAAATCCAATCCAATCAAAACCCCAAACCCATACCCAAACACCCCTTTTCTCTCTCTCTCTGTCTCTCCATCTTCTTCTTGTCTTCATCTTCTCTCTCTGTACCAAGCAAGCTCTGTGTATGAGCAAATCGATGGAGAGAGCCGTAGTTCTTCGCTCTCTATCATGTACTCCACTCGTCTGCACCAGAATCTTCTCTCGCTCTTCTCAGAACCTCACTCGTCTCTCTTCTCTCTCTAGACGTCACCGTTCCATCCCAAACCTCCATAGCCGCTTTCTTCTTCGGCACCATCTGAGGCTTCTCTCCACAGCCTCCTCACCCCCTTCGCTTCTGAGAAGCCACTTCTCGAGTCTCTCTACCAGAGCTATTGCCACTCCACCTACACAGCCCTCTCCAGGTAACCCTATCTTTGATTGTAATATATATATATATATATATATTGGGGGCTGAATTAGGGTTTTATGGATTGTTGTAGAAATGCTCGGTGCCGATGATGAGGTTGCTGAGAAGCTTGGGTTCGAGAAAGTATCGGAAGAGTTCATTGAAGAGTGTAAATCAAGAGCTGTTCTTTACAAGCATAAGAAGACCGGTGCCGAAATCATGTCGGTCTCCAATGACGATGAGAATAAGGTCTTTGGTATTGTTTTTCGCACTCCTCCGTAAGTATACAATTCAGATAGTGGGACGAAATCAGCGCGTTTGAGTTTTTTTAATTAGTTTTTTTTTTTTTTTTTTTTTTGTAAATTAAGGTTTTTTGGTTTTTGTGTTTTTTTTAGTGAATAATTTTTTTTTTCTTTTTATATATAGATGTATTAAAAAGTAAAAAATTTGTGAAAAAATATTTTAAAAAATTAATAAATATATAAAAATATTAAAAAATTGTATTGAATTTTCCTTTTTTTTTTTTTGTATTTTGAATATTTAGTGAATTTTTAAAAGGTTTTCTTCACAAATTTTTTATTTTTTAGATACATCTAAAAATTTTAAAAATTGCTTAAAATATTAAAAAAAATCAGTAAAAACAAAAAAAAATGAAAAATGAGAAAGTAGAATTTTCTGAAAAGTGTTTTTGAAAAGTAAAACCAAGCATATTGGTATTCATATTCAATAAGATTATGCCTTTGTTATTGCTAATTGATCGTTTTGTTTTTAGATGGGATATTAAATTTTGATTTGGGCTTGGCATTGAGAAACTTGAAATGGTTAGGCAGTGTTTGGTTTGAGAGGATTTGACGAGTAACATGGAAAAGAAAAAGGAAATGCAATCCGAGTTTGGTTTGGTTATAATAGAAAACACATGGGAAAGGAAAGTGTAAAAATGAAGTGACAGGGAAATGCAATGCCGCTTTTTATCTTTTGGGTTCACTTTGGCCTGTGTTTGGTTCATGAATTTGCAGAGAGATTTAGAAAAAGAAAGGAAAAATATTATGAAATGTAATTATATTTTATTCATATTTCACCTACTTTTTCCTTTTCTCTTTCCAAGACCCTTCCAAAGCCATGAACTAAACACAGCAGGCTCGTTTCTTTTTCCATTTCCTAACTCAACCAAACATAACTTGGAATTTGAGTCCTATCAATTCTTTCTATTTCCCTTTCTCTTTTCCTTTTCATTTTCCTCATCAAATCCTCCAACCAAACAACCTTAAGTAATTGCTTTCCAAAGTATAAATTGTAATGTTGGGAAAGGAGTTGAATGGGCATTGTGGGTAGTGCTAATCAGGGTCAGTGGAGAGTGGAAGCATACACCGGGACAGATGGAATGGCTGGGTGAGAGATAGAGCAGCCCAATAGAGAGAGAGGCTGGAGATGGCAGTGTGAGAAAATACACATTACCGAGCTCAAGAATGATCTATCTAGGGTTGTGTGTAGAAATCTGTTGTGATGTAAAGTAAGGAGTACTACCTCCTATTTATAGGACTGTAACAAACTTCTCAGATATATCGGAATTCCATTAGTATATGCCAGCTAAGGAGTATATCAGTCTGTTAGGATTTTCCTTTATCTTCAAGCCTTCATACATTAATCTAGCAACGCGTTTTTCTTTTCTCAGCGGGGTTGGCCTAAGGCAGTGACACCCGTGGGGCAGTACGCCCTCTAGCTACCAAGCCACTAAATTCCAGTCTTGCAGTGTGTTTGCTAAAGACTTTAACATACCTAAGTTAGGTTTCTTGACTTAGGTATGTAAGAATGGTGCAGTGCAGGAACTGCGGTATTGAAGTCAAGTAAGATTACTTGAGTTGTCTGGTTTATCCACTGCACTAACTAATGCTTGCATGGTATGAACTCCCTTTTTGGACTTTGGTCCATTTTCTCAAGTCTTCCTGAGTATACTGCCTAGCCACATGTCCTTATTAAAGGCTGACACATGTAAGTCCCCAATCCGATGTGTAAAGTACACAGTGCCATTATGTGTGCACAACACGTGAAGGTGTTGGAGATATCCACATGCATATGTATTTGGGTAATTTGAACAATAGCAAAATGCTCAGCTTTTGTGGTGCCATTAGTGATACAACAAATATCTGGTGAATCGTGGCTGGAGAATCGTTTGTTAGTTACTTTGTATAGTTGGTTCGAGAGAAGAGTAGATCCGGATTTATTTGCTTTTTTAGACTTTTTGGATGATGATAATGGTTAGGTGTTTGAGTTCTTTTTGATCTTTTGCATTCTTGTATTCTTTGCATCGTCTTGATGCTCTTTCAATAAAGTATTCTTATTTATCCAAAAAAAAAAAAACAAAAAAACAAAAATCTGGTGAATCTATCTATTTTAAATCTCCATTGAGGACTTGAAATTTAAATTTGGTAAAATATATTTAAAAAAAAAAATTCACCTCCTTTCTGCCTGCATATCAAACTAGAAGTTGTGAACGAAATGGCCATTATCGGTGAATATATCCATGTTTCCAGTTTATTGAGTGGTCATAGGTTGTGTCCTGGAACCAATTAATTCATTTAGGCAATCCTTTAAAAAGTTTATTGGTTAAATGAATGGTTGCTGTTTGTTGAGAATCCTTAAATGAGTAGCAAACTTGAGCAAAATCTTAAAGGCCAAGAAGAATGTGGTTTGTTGATCCAAATTTACTTCTGCAATCTTGAGGTTCTATGTTTAATTTGAGTGGGCTTTGAACTGTTGGTGTAAATGTTACCATTGCTCTAACTAAATTGTAAATGCAGGAAAGATTCAACCGGAATTCCTCACATATTGGAACACAGTGTATTGTGTGGTTCAAGAAAGTATCCTTTGAAAGAACCGTTCGTTGAACTCTTGAAAGGGAGCTTGAACACATTTCTGAATGCATTCACCTACCCTGACAGGACTTGCTATCCAGTTGCTTCCACAAATTCAAAGGTAAAATAAAATCTGTCTACAAAGTTTCTGGAATAAAAATGTGGATGCTTTTCTCTCTTGGATCTAATTTCACATTAATGTATTTTCATTATTTTCTAAACAGGATTTCTATAACTTGGTAGATGTATACCTGGATGCTGTCTTCTTCCCTAAATGTGTAGAGGACTTCCAGACTTTTCAACAAGAGGGTTGGCATTATGAGTTAAACAACCCTTCAGAGGACATAACTTATAAAGGTGGCTTTTTATTATTTTTTTCCCCTCTTCCTTGTGCAGTCTTTTGTATTTTCTGGTCTTCTTGTGCAATCACGTAAAACTTATATTTTCTTTCTAAACGATTTCATGGTCAACCACAGGTGTTGTTTTTAATGAGATGAAAGGTGTATACTCCCAGCCTGATAACATACTGGGCCGGGCATCACAACAGGCAAGCATTCTGCTCCTGGTCATGAATGCATTTTGGTACTTCATAAATTGCGGAGTTATTGTCAAACAGAATTTGTGCATTATTGAATTATCTAGGACATGAGATTAGTTACTGTAGATAATCATATGCGTTTATGTTCTTTTTGTCATTTCCAAAATGGTTATCTCTTGGATTCATTTATTTTCTTTTTCTGAGCCTTGAGAGTATGAAAAGTTCATTTTTGGCTGTTGTTATTTGTCTTCTTTTTTTTTTTTCCCCTTTTAAAATGATATTTGGGAAATTTGCTCAAAATTTAAATTGCTTGGCTTCAAATTATTTTTTATTCTATCTCACTTTAGGTGGGACTAAAGTTGTTAGTTCCTTTTTGGTTGTGCAACAAACTCATTTCATAGGCACTTCTCGCTTGATTTAAAATTATCAAGCTACCGAATAGACTGCCAGATGCATTCTTTTTTACTCAATACACGCTGTTAAGAAGTTGTGGCCAATATTTAGGCTTTCCGATTGTATCTCCTACTTTATCATATTTGGATGATCGCATGTCTGCTTATAGAATGTGATTCAATTCTTTTAATGATACTCTTACTAGTGCTTATCATGGATTGCCTCCAATCTGTTTCTGTTATGTTTTATCTTGTTCTGTAAAAATTGGAGTAATATATTTTGTTGATATCTCACACGGTCTGAGTAAAACAATTTTATTGATAGATGTTGCACTATATTCCTGACAGGCTATTTTTCCAGACAATACATATGGTGTTGATAGTGGGGGTGATCCACTAGTTATTCCCAAACTCACATTTGAGGAATTCAAGGTGTGTTGCATATGCATGTTAATTTACATTTTTTCCAGAATTTTGTTATAAAAGTTTCTAGTTTTCTTCGGTTGGACTTCAAATTTTAATTTTAATTTTTTATATTCCTGTTGTTAATGCACATGCTATTTTAACACATTATCCTATTTGGGTCACAATCATCTTATTTGGGTCACATCACATTTCTACCACATCACTTCAAACTCAACCCATATTTCACGTTTTTTCGTAAAAAGTCAAAAATTATACTAATCTAGTACGTCCCAAACACCCTCCTAAGTTTAATTTACTATGTGCTGGGACCAGTGTCCAATTGATGTGATGATTATGATTTCTCATTGGGGAAATAAATTAGGTCTTGGGTAGAACTATTTGTTGAGATATATAGAAAATCAAAATTTTTATTAAATTAATCCAAAAGAGGTTGATATTTTATTTCTTCAATAAATTGACTTTAATTATCAAGGTACTGTGACTAATGCACACTTTGTATAATGTGTGTGCTATGTGATTGCATGGTATTGCAATCATGAATATGAAGCATGGAAATGCTACCATGGTGGAAATATCCATTATTATGTTGTTCGTAATTATGATGTTTTGCAGTGTCTGTTGAAAGTTTAGATTCGAAGAGTATAAGTGAAAACCCCAAAATACAAATTCTGCACCGTGTATGCTGTAGTTGTGCTGCAATGGATACCTACTGTACATCTCAATATTGTGTTATTTATTTTTTGGACTTCATGCATTTAGTTTCTGTAAAAACTGCAGGAGTTTCACCGTAGATATTACCATCCCAGCAATGCAAGGATTTGGTTTTATGGTGATGATGACCCCAATGAACGTCTTCGCATTTTGAGTGGTATTTTTCCCTTTGCTCTAATTATAAATGTCATCTGTTTTTGTTTGTTTGTTTGTTTGTTTGTTTGTTTTGTTTTGTTTTTCTTTTTTTTTTTTTAAAAAAAATTAAATTAAATGTAAACTATACCAATTGTGCATTTCCCTAAAAGAATATTGGAAAGGATATTATCCCTGCAAATATTAGCTGCATTTAGGAAACTTCATTGGTCTGGCCAGTAAACCAGAGGTTAAGCCATGAATCACATGCTTTTCTACCTCTATGCCTGGCTTAGGTAAAAATTGACATTGGGTCAAATCATTAGTGCTGAAAGTTCATGAGAATTGATTTTTTTTTAATGTAGTTATTGTAATCTAGTACTGACAACCTATGCATACCTAGTCTTTCTATTGCTTTATTTATTTTACTTAATGATGAGTAAGACTGGGAATCTGGCAACTTCATGTCAAAATGCAGCATCTCATTCTTCCCTTTCCTTATACAGAGTATCTAGATATGTTTGATGCAAGTTCTGCTCCCAGCGAATCTAGAATTGAGCCACAGAAATTATTTTCAGAACCAGTCAGGATTGTTGAGAAATATCCTGCTGCTGAAGGTGGTGACTTGAAAAAAAAGCACATGGTTTGCCTTAATTGGTTGCTTCATGATAAGCCTCTAGACTTGGAAACTGAGCTAGCACTGGGGTTTTTGGATCATCTAATGTTGGGTACACCTGCATCTCCTTTGAGAAAAATCCTGCTGGAAAGTGGTTTAGGAGAGGCCATTGTTGGGGGTGGGGTTGAAGATGAACTTCTTCAGCCCCAGTTTAGTATTGGATTGAAGGGTGTCTCTGAAGATAACATTCCAAAGGTAGAAGAATTGATCATGAATACGCTTAAAAATTTAGCAGCAGAAGGATTTGATTCGGATGCCGTGGAGGCATCCATGAATACAATTGAGTTCTCTCTTAGAGAAAACAATACTGGGTCGTTCCCTCGTGGCTTAGCCTTGATGCTTCGCTCCATTGTAAGTATGCTTTGTAGTTGTTGCTGTTTGCCAAAATGACATTCCTTTTGTTCCTCCCTAAATCTGAAAGACGGTTTTTTCTTTTTTTTGGTGTGAATTTTTGTTTTACAGGGAAAATGGGTATATGATATGGATCCATTTCAACCATTAAAATATCAGAAACCCCTGATGGAACTGAAAGCCAGAATAGCTGAGGAAGGCTCCAAATTTGTTTTTGCTCCTTTAATAGAGAAATTCATTTTAAATAATCCTCACCGTGTAACCGTAGAAATGCAGGTGAGCAATTATCTAAGAATTTGAGTTATTGTTAGTAATACTTCTATTCTGGTTGTAACTTGTATAAAATAACATTGGGTGTTTATTTATTTATTTATTTTTTCAGCCTGATCCAGAGAAGGCTTCTCGAGATGAAGCGGCTGAGAAAGAAATTTTAAGTAAAATTAAAGCCAGTATGACTGAAGAAGATCTTGCTGAGCTGGCACGTGCCACACATGAGTTACGATTGAAGCAGGAAACTCCTGATCCACCAGAAGCTTTGAAAACTGTACCAAGCCTCTCTTTAAATGATATTCCAAAAAAACCTATATTTGTTCCCACGGAGGTAATCATGGTTCTAATTATCTTGCAGTTGAAGATCCAGATTGTTTCTATCAGGTCTGGAAAATCTGACTGAACTAATGAGCTTGCATTCATTGATTGTAGGTTAGGGATATAAATGGGGTGAAGATTTTGCAGCATGACCTCTTCACCAATGATGTGCTGTACACTGAAGTTGTCTTCAATATGAGCTCACTGAAGCAAGAGCTTCTTCCTCTTGTACCACTTTTTTGGTGAGATGCCTTGAACATCTCATTAATTTATTGTTTCTTATTTAGTAGTGAAGTGCTAAACCTGCTTTTAGGATTTTGCAACCTGTAAATTGCCTAGTAATTTCTCTCATCACAGCACTTTCTGTTTGTAAATTTAGTTGGATGATGTTCTTAATCTTCATTACTACACGTCCATTTTAACCCCCTCCCTCCTCAACCCTCAAATGAAAAAAAAAAAAAAGAGAGAAAATAAAGGATGACAGAAATATGAACAATGTATACCATAGTATTGCTCGTCTTAAGTTTGCAAAGTTTTGTCCTTTCTACTGGAACTCAGAATAAAGAATCTTATTGGTGATTCAGCTGATTTGAGGACTGTATCATCTTTTGAAATATTCTCACAGCTCAATTGTGGCCAAAACCCCTAGCACTTCAACAAGAGTTCAAGTGTGTGGCAAGAGTCCCTGGCCCCTAGGCTACAACCTCCAATGTACCCAAAAAAAAAAAAGAAATATAACTATGCTGGAACTGTGTTAACTTTCCACTTAAGCCAACACTCCCTCTGCAATTAGTGTTTCCATTTTCCAGCTGTGCAGGGAAAGCCACTTAGCCAATCTTCCCTCGTTCTCATTTCTTTTATACTAGTTCTAGCTCATCTTTGCTGCATTAGTTTCCTTCTACTCTATTGTCTTTCAAATCATTCATCTCGACATTGGTTCCATCATGCTCATTGCTCACCACTTACAGACATTTCATTTCTTGATGACTCAACATTTTATTCTATGACGCATAGCTCTTCTTGTGGTTTTTCTATAGATTTTTTTCTCTAAATCAGACATCCTCCTCATAGCTGTGGACATCCGAGCAAAGAAAACATATTGGTCATGTTTGTGATAAAAAACAGAACTCATGGAACCTCTTCTTTTACATGTCCTAAGGCACATCAATATACCTAGTTGGCACTCCCATCCTTCCTTAATGTATCACATGTCTCTATTGGGTGTTTTATGTTTTCTAGGTTAATGTATATCACAGGAGGGTCCTTTTGTTTTGTGAGGCTTTTATAGGTCACCCAAGAAAGAAACATCCGTTGTGAATATCCTAGAATGAAAGGCAAACTTATTTTTTCATATGCTCGTGTCCTGTCTTAGATTTACTCAATCAGTTTGTTAGGTAATAGAGGAGAGCTTAGATAGACTCCAGCTTAAAACATTTAGTCAAACGTTCGAAAATGGACTCTGAAATTAGCATGCTAACATGATATAAACAAAACAATAAACAACAGAAGAAAAAAGATCTTATACTTGTTTACATATTTGGCCAACTAAAATTGACTTAAATGTTTTGGGTGGATAGTTTTAACTGTGGCTACTCATATTGCTCAACAGTCAATCATTGCTGGAGATGGGCACAAAAGACATGGATTTTGTGCAACTTAATCAGTTAATTGGAAGGAAAACTGGAGGAATATCAGTATATCCTTTCACGTCATCAGTACGGGGGAAGGAAGATCCGTGTAGCCATATAATTGTTCGGGGAAAAGCCATGTCAGGACGCACTGATGATTTGTTTAGCCTGGTATATCATTGTTTTCAAGTTTTGCAAATGAATATGCAATTTCATAATTATAGTTATAGTACATATTTTACCTCTATAGGGGGTGTCCTTTATATTTGTGTGCCCGTATGGGTTGTGATTATGTATGCTTGTACTGAAAATGGTAAGAGTAACTTGGAGTAGGAGTTAGGGGCATCTTTGGTTATTGGCAAAGGGATAATCTTCTCCTCTTTTGATTGTTTCTATTAGAAATTTTGTTGAATGAAAAAAGGAGTGCAACCCTAAGGAGAGGCAATGTAGAGAGTATGGGATTGCATAACGTGAAATTGCATATGGATACATTGCTCACCTAATGATCTTCAAAGCAATGTAGAGTATGAGATTGCTTAATGTGCATCCTATAATTACTTTTCTCAAAATAAGAAATCATTTTGAAACATGGATACTAATTGAGTCATAATGATTGGAAAATAATATGCAATGCATATTACTTTTTTTGCACTCAGTTACGTTGTATCCTTCGTCTTTCTCCATGGTTGTTACATGGGTCAGAGTCTGTTGGGTGGCGTACTGCCTGTTTTATTTCATACATGTTTGTTTACTTGTATATATTTATAATTGTTCCCTTAGTGATCTTCAGGGCAGTGTAGAAGATTGGACTGCTTAATGTGAATTTGTTGATTGGTTTATTGTACCATAGCTGGTAGAGGTTTAACTACTTCATGCCTACCACCAAAGGATACAATGTTTACATCTTTTTGCATTGGTGGAAGTGCTCTTTAGAATTTGGTACTATTATTCAAGTAATTATTACAAATTTTATTATTTATAATGTACTTATACAAAAACTATTATATAGGATGTGCTTCAGGGACATAGGTTTCTGAAATTACAAGTGTAAGAATTAGTTTTCTATTTGCCATGATGTGTGGTCAGGCCTATTAAGCTCTCACTGTGGATAGGTTTTTATTATTTATTATTTATTATTTCTGCCATGATATGAGGCTTGTTCTGTGCTCCCTGTGTTCATTAACATACCGTGAGACTTAAGTTATTGCTCTACCTTTTGATTTAATCTGTAACTTACCCTTTGAGCAAGCAATAGCCTGTTGATAATAAATTGAGGAGCTCATATACATTGGTTGGTTGTAGGTCAACCGCATTCTTCAAGATGTTCAATTTACAGACCAGAAGCGGTTTAAGCAGTTTGTTTCCCAAAGCAAGGCTAGAATGGAGGTATATATCTTGCAGTTTTTGAACAAATTATCATTAAAAGTGAAAACTTTATTAATTTTTAATTAATTAATTAATTCCATGAGTTGTTTTATTATCAGAACCGATTAAGAGGCAGTGGTCATGGTATTGCAGCCACAAGGATGGATGCAAAGTTTAATGTTGCAGGGTGGATTTCTGAACAAATGGGTGGCGCTAGGTTAGCTATCTGGACTGTTATCTATTGATTGAATTTGCTTGTTTGACTGAATGGTGTATAGTAGTGTCATTTGTCAGCTTGTTGAAACACAAATGTATATTTTGAAAAGGCAGGAAATGTATAGGATATGCAATATGTGACATTCATTAGTTCATAACAAAGTATAAGGTGTTTTGAAAATTCAGTGTTAATTTCTAGGACCTTCCCATCATTTTCATGTGTATTAAGTTGAATGTTTCAAAGTGATGTTGTTCAGTGACTTTAACTGTTATATTTCAGTTCTGGTATGGTTGATTTTTTGAATGGTTCCAAGGTTATACAAGTTTTCTTAACTGACAAAACATGTTAAGATTTAAGCTTTTAGAGAACAGAACTAACTCACATTTTTAATATTGGTGTGTTTACAAGTTACCTGGAATTTCTACAAGCTCTTGAAAAGAGAGTTGACGAGGACTGGGATGGAATCTCTTTATCTCTTGAGGAGATCCGCAGGTCCTTAATTTCAAGGAAAGGTTGCTTAGTAAATTTGACTGCAGATGGAAAAAATCTTATGGACTCGGAGAAATATGTTAGCAAATTTCTTGACTTGCTTCCAAGCACTTCTACCGTTGAATCAGTTACTTGGAACGCTCGACTTCCTTCAATAAATGAAGCCATTGTGGTACCCACTCAGGTAAACCATATAACTATTGTCCAACTTGTTGTCTTTTTGCATTTCTTCCCTATTTACATTGGGCTTGCGGAAACTGATGACTGCCATCTTGTACTGATGTCAATCTAGATAGACCCATGTATAACAGAGTTCACCACTTTCTATATTTATAGGTCAATTATGTTGGAAAAGCGGCTAACATCTACGAGACTGGTTATGAACTTGATGGGAGTGCATATGTTATTTCTAAGTACATTAGTAACACATGGTTGTGGGATCGTGTACGTGTTAGTGGTGGGGCTTATGGAGGCTTCTGTGATTTTGACACTCACTCAGGTACAATTTTGGGTTAATGTGTTGGCAGACGGTTGTAATTGTGAACTCTCTGTTACTCACACCTTTTCGATTTCCCATTTTAGGGGTCTTCTCATTCTTATCTTATCGAGACCCCAATTTGTTGAAGACACTTGATGTGTATGATGCAACTAGTGATTTTCTGCGTGAATTGGAAATGGATGATGATACTCTTACAAAAGCAATTATTGGGACCATTGGAGATGTGGATTCATATCAGTTACCAGATGCCAAAGGATATAGTAGGTAAGTCAGCAGCCTGCTATTGTTTTGTTCTGCAAGTCATCCTGCTTGTCTGTATGTGATAAATCTTTTGCAGGAGGAACAAATTAATCTATTAAGAAAGAATTCAGTGAACTAAATAATGTTTAGAAAAACAACAATTGGTTTCTGTCCTCAATTGTTCTTAATCTCAGAGGTTTTCAGGAGAATGATAAAATCTTGAGAAAAGTACAAATAAGTCCTACTTTTCTAACAAAAGTATCCACAAGTCCTATAAACTTTGCATTATGAATTATCCGTGCTTCTCCCCAAAATCTTAATGGTAGAAGGTTTTGGGAGGTTATGGATCTAATTGTTATGACATAAACCAAATCAAACTAAGCCTCGTGTCCCAATTAGGTAGGGTTGGCTACATGAATCATTTTTCGGCCTTTTGCTATGTCAAGGGCCATCATTGTGTTATGATAAATGGTATTGAGGGCTTAACAGTGGGAATGTATTAAAAAAGGAGAAAACTGCATCATCCCTTCTAAAGTTTTTTGCAATTGTGTCAGTCACTGTCACCAGCAGTTGGTATTGTTTCAATCTTCTCATGTTTGTGTGTGGGTGGGTGGGGCTGGGGTGTGTGCGTGTCCTATGTATGTATTTGATATGTTCCTAGATGTTTTTCATAATACCCTCAAGGTGTTGACCTTGTAAGGTTCCTGAAAAATAAACACAGTCCCTCATTATGTGAAGCAGCACCTGTCAGGATGCTAATAACTTTTGGACAATGAACTGTCATATATTCAATGGAAAAGGAAAAAGTAAAATGTAAGAAGGTGAAAGTAAATTAACAAATGACTTCAGGGTTTAAAACTGGTGGGGAAGGCATATGCATTGTTAGAAACCTCTTAGAGTTTTCTGATATCTGATCTTTCCTTTCTTGTTTCTTAATTTTTTGACTGGTGTTTGTGTAATTAATGGCATTCACTCACCCTTTCAGTTTGTTACGGTACCTACTTGGAGTCACAGATGAAGAAAGGGAAAGGAGACGTGAAGAGATATTATCAACCAGGTACAAATTCTTTGGCTGTGTTTTCTTTGGTTTTCAGAATCAATTTAGAGAGAATTTTCTGGAAATAGTTTTCAAAATTTGAAAATTTGTTTGGGTTGTATATCTTGAACATAGTTTTACAAATTTGGAGTTTTGTAGTTGAATAAATGGGTGTAAGAGTAAAAAAATGATTGAATCAAATTTTGGATTTTGAGCTCTCAAACATTGATTTGAAAATCCAAAGCAAACAATAAATGCATTGATGCCTTCTGGGTAATATAAAAGACAAATGCATTGACCCAGACTTGAGTTGTAAAGTACACCAACCAACCATAGCATCGCATATTGAAGCCTCCAATACAGTCACAGCTCATCTTGAAAATGTGCTGTTGTGATGTTTTAACACTAGCGCCTCGTTTGGTACGATGGAATGGAATACATGGTAGAATGGAATGGAATGTTCATTCTCTTTCCACTGTTTGGTTGACATAGTAAAATGATGTGGGAATGGAATGACCATTACCATTCTCATGTTTGGTTTGTTAAGTAAATTGAATGGAATAGAATGGTTACCAAACTAATAACGACTAGATTAAATATTGTATAATCATATTAAATTTAAAAAATGAATAAAACTTTTAAAAATTCACTAATATGAACAAAATAATAAATTTTAAAATCAGATAATACTCACAATCATAATAAAAATATTCATGAATCACAAAATAAAAATATTCATTAACTGCATTAAAAATATCCATTCTTTGGGGGGGAAATTTGGCGAGGCCTGAATTAAAAACAATTGAAATACTATTTAATCAACATTTGTTAAAGCAATAAATTTTTTTAAAAAAATAACTTATGCTAGAATGATTGTAGTAAAAAATCAGTAATATCTTTTAGGCAGAAATTTTTTAATCTTTCAACAAGAAATAACAATCACTTGTGTAGTGTTTATGCATGGAATAAAAATTAATTTTTCAAATTAGTTCACATGGCAAGAAAAAAAAAAAAAAAAAAAACCGTAAAACGAAAGATACAAATCACTTAGTCTTATGTATGTGAAACAAAATTTAAATCAAAAAAAGAAAAGAAAAAAAGATGCAATCAAACTATATATAAAAAAAATATTGTGATACATATATATGTTCTATTATACATAGAATATTATGATTTCATAGAGTTTAATATATATACATGCCTTACAACTAACATGTAAATAAATTGAACCATAATTTAAAAAAATACATATTGAACTTGGTAGAATAATAATAGAGTTATCTGTGGTTAATTGTTTAGTATGTGAGAGTATTCATAGAGAAAGATTGGAAGAGAAGAATTTTTTTCCCCCTAAAACAATCATTTTGTTTTTTATTTTTATGAGAGAGATCGTTATTTTGTTTTATGATGATTCCATGTTAGAATGGAATAGCTATTCATTAGCTTCACATATGGAATAGGTATTCTCACTTTTTGTTGAAATAGGCATTCTCATGGAATAACTATTCCCACTTAACTAAAGCATATCAAACGAAGGAAAGGGAATATAAAGCTAGAATAGGCATTCCATTCCATCCCATTCCGTTGTACCAAACATGCTCTAGGTTTCTTTGGATAAAATTACTACTGGTTTGCAAGGTAGTGTGTGCATGAACTTTCAAGGTCTTAAAAAACCAGCATGCTGCCAATGCACTTTCATGAGTTCTGATAGAGAATTTAATTTTCTCATATCGCGCTTTTTTAATGAATTCTTTACTCATCAAAAAATATATATTTTACCAACATGAAATTACTGGGAATGAGTTTAAATTTTTTATGCTAGTATTGCGAATTCTCTTTAGGAGTATAATCTACACTTTTTCTTCAATGATGACTTTCAAAATTCAAATTATTCCATTTGTTGGTTCTATGGCATAGTTATAGAAATTCTTCTGTTCAAAATGGCTTGAATCTGACTATAGTTTTTTTTTTTTTTCCCTTCTCCAAAGCTTGAATGACTTCAAGGAATTTGCGGGTGCACTTGAGGCAGTTAAAGATAAAGGGGTTGTGGTTGCGGTGGCATCTCCAGATGATGTTGATGCTGCAAACAAGGAATGTTCTAACTTCCTTAACGTGAAAAAAGCCCTTTAAGTCCCCCCATAGAATTCTGTGAAGATAATCAAATCTCATCCTCCTCTTTTCCCGGACATGGTGAGATCCACATTGTCACATCTTTCTATCTTGTATTTTTTAAGTGAAATAATAATAGCAATTCTTGTGGCAGGAAAACATTTTTGCAGCATGAAAGTAATTTTTATGTTCTCAAGTTACAGGGCTAGACTCCCATTTTATTTCAACCGTGAATTGAAGAGTGAAAATATGTTTCAGTTTTCCTTTCCCCTTGTACTAACCAATGTACTCTGGATCTCACAAATTATCACTACAGTTTTATTTTACTTCTAGCTTTTTTTCATTGTAATCTAAGTTATATACTATTGTAATTTTTTGGATCCAAGTGCTTAAAAAATTGGGTTATATTTCACCATATTGTTGTTGATTGTTTGGAATCCTTTACAAATGGTGGATTTAATTTGCAAAAATTGACAGTTTTGTTCGAGTATGAGGAGAGGCAAAGGTCAAACATAAGTAGACATCAATACAGGGATTTGTTTAGTTGTAGGTGGACCATCATCCAACAGGCAACCAACAGACCAGTCTGTTGTAGCTTTGTGTTTTTGCATGGACATGGACATGGACATTTAAGAACAGTTCTTGGTCTGGCCGACCTACAGTTATTAAAAGTTTTTCATTTGTCCTGGGCATGGTTAGGTGATGTCATAGGAGTATTGTGATTGGAGGGGTGGGCCTCATGACTTTGTGTTGGGGCATAGGAACAATAGGGGACTTCACATTTGGTGTCTACCTAGACCACCTAATAATTTTTGTATAGTACTCTCACCCATTATATTTCCATATTTTTTTCTGTTCCTTTTTTTTTTTTCTTCTTCTTTTTTATTTTTTGTTTTGAAAATCATGTTTTATTTTGTTCTATAACAGGATTACAGACACAAAACCAATCATATAAAATAATATTGACTATATAATATTACATGGTGGAATTCATCCTAAAAAATACAGTTTTATTGAAATTGCATTACTTATATTTGATGCAATTAATCCTGTAATTGGTTATGTGTTCGTAGGCCTATTGATCTGTTTTAACAGAAGCAATGGAATCCAATGTATTGAAGGTAAATTACACTTTGTTCCTTTAGTATTACTAGTAGTTTCTTATTTTGAATTTTATAGTTTTTTTTTTTTTTTTTGGGGTTGTAGGAAACTATATTTTTAAAATAAATAAAAATAATTTCTTTTATTTAGTTTAAAAATGTCAGTGAAAATTTCTCCATTCCATAAGACTGCCATGTCCATGCAGTCAGTGTTTCATTTGCCTACACTTCCAAATAGTTGAAATTTTTGCAATGGCCGTCACAGATATTAAACTTTGTTTTTGTTTTTTTTTTTTTCAAATAGAAAATCAAGGTAAAAAGTAATTTTATGCATTTAAATATTGGCACTATCCTCTTGGTTGTTTGTCTATTTGAGTTAAGAAAAGGGGAATTAAGTCAGCTAATTATTATAACCTTAGGTTTCACATGTTTTCAACTACAAGGTACGTTCACTTGCAATATTTATAAGTAAAGAGTAAGGGTTATTGTTTGGTTTGAAGGCTCGCAGCTCAACCTAGGCTCAAGACTGTGTTTTGAGTAGGTTGGCTAGATCCAAATGCGACTTGGGTTGGTGATGGGCCTAGTGTATGAAGTTTGTAGGGGGGTTCAAAGTGAACAATGATCAAGGGATGATTAGAGAGGTAAAACTATATTGATAATCCAATAGATGCAGGCTTGCAAGAGAATGAGTGGTTAGGTGAGGGTGTAGCAAGTGGTTCAAGGAGAAAAGAATGGTAGTGTACAAATGGGCAGCATCTCTCTAAATTTTCAAAAATTCTCTCCTGGACCTTGGGAAATGGGTATTTATACGCTTTTCTTTGGCACCATAGGATGCCTAGTGGCCAAATAAAGTAAGGACATGTGTTCCTAAGAATCACATAGAATATTCTGTCTTGGACTACCAAGCTGAAGATGTTGCGTGTCCCTTTGCATGTACTATGTACTATCCGTTTGGCATAAATGCCTCAGCAAGTGCACTTGCGAGGGTAGTGTTTGCCGTTGTATTTGCTTTCTCAGTTCAGTTTATTCAAGACATGCATTCTCAGGACTTCAAAGCCTACTATTAGCTATGTTCATATTTACCTCAGTGACGTTTCCACCCTTAGCCACTTAACCACAAACTCTCCAATTTCCTAGGGTGAAGACCACAATTAAGCCTACTATTAGCCATGTTATGCCTTAGTATCAAGTCCGAGGGGGATTCTTTGATTTTACTTGTACAACCAAGGCAGGTCCATGACTTGAGTTAATGAGAAGGAAGTCCCTTGCTTTCAAGCTACCCTACTCCCATCTTCACAGGGTTGTCAAGGTATACTGGTGTCTCTAGGCTTGCTATCAGCTCCAATCAGTAAGCTTTGTGGCATGCTATCAGAGCCAAACTAGTGAGCTTTGGGGTCTACTAGGGCTATGCGTAAGATCCGATTGTCCGACCAAACTGCCCGACCCGAGGTGTCACAGACGGCCATTGAAGAATACAGTTGGGACTTTCCCAACAAATTAAAGAGTCTCTCTCTTCTTGAGTCTTGGACTTTGGTCTCTCTCTCTCTTCACTTTTCTTCTTTTCTTTGAGATAGATTCATCTCTTTCTCTCTCTATCTCTCTCTATCTCTCTCTTCCTTTTTATATCTGGTGCTTGTCTTTCTTTTCATTCAACTCTTTCCGTTGATAGAGATCATGACGGTGGCGGACGAAGCAATAATAATATTGGTGGTAGCGACGATGAGTGATGGTGGTGCCGATGTTCAAGAGTGGCGGCAACGTTTGTGATTAGTAATGCATATGGTAGGTAAGACTTCCTCCTCTCTTTCTTCCCCTATTTTCTCTTCTCTACTCTCTCTTTCATAGATCTATAATTTTATGCATATGTATGTATGTATATATATATATATGAGTGACTTTTTTTTGAGCTTTTTCAGTTTTTTTTCACATTTTTTTTCTACTATCATATCTTCGAAATCGATCGAACCATCCATGAAATTAATTTTTTTATTCGGTCTCGAACAATAATTCAGTCGAATATGGATGACTGGTTTTCTAATCTGAAGTCGGGCTTGGTGACGATTGAGGGTAAACCCGAGCAACCGACTTGTGCACATTCTAGGGCTGCTATCAATGCCGAACTAATGATGACTTTGAAAGTGCTATCACCCTAGGTGATAATGCCTTGGGGCTCGCTATTAGCGTTAGCATTAACTTCTACTTGTGGAGAGGAAGCCTTTTTCAAAGGCTGCTATTACCTTGGTGGAGTCTTCTCTCCATAAGTTAGTTGTGGCAATTATAGTTATTGTGGCGGTTATTTCCCATGGCAAGTTCAAGTAGTAGCGCCGACAATGTTAGAGATGACGGTGCCAACAAAGTACCGGTTCAATGCAAAATCTCATATAAAAACATATGCAAAAAATGTAAACCAAAACAACTAATTAAAAATTATATATTTTTATTTTAACTAATCATTTTTTAATGTACACTTTTCAATAATACTTTTTACTTTAGCTAGTCACATTTTTAAATATTAAGAAAATTATAAATAAATAAAAAATTAAAAATGTGAAAATGGCGAAGTTGTTAGGTTCATATGGTCAAAAGACAATAGTGAGATGGTTTTTAACATGGAAAGTGTATGAGTCTTCAGAGAATCTCACTATGCTACTACCCATTGATTGACCATTTGGGAGCTTCTTTTTTTTTTTTCAAATTGTGTCAAAAAGAACTTTTTTTTTTTTTCAAAAGGGAAAATATTAGATAAATAAGAAACAACGAAAATAATTATAAATCAATGATGCAAGCGAATTTTTCATTTGCACACCAAACATATGTCTCTCTTACTTTTTATTGATTTACAATTTTTTTTTTCTCTTTTATCTTTATTTATACTTTTAATTTTTTGATTTTTGATCTATCATATCAAGAAGACTTGAAAAAGGTTCCATATACACACACACAAACCTATGAGATCAAATTTCCTCTAAAAAAAAAAAAAAAAGCTATGAGATCAAAGGACCACTGTGGCCCTCACCAAATGGAAATATAGGCAAGTAGCTCATCTGATGACCATTAAGGCCTCGGAGCTAAAAGAAATCATATTTTAGTTAAATAAGTCAAAAAAATAATAATAAAAAGATTAAAACAAAAACTTTTTCACTAACCAAAAAGGTAATTTTTGTAATAATTATCAAACGCATAATTTTTATTTTTTTTTTTGAATTCTTAAAAAACTAAAAAACTAAAAAAATAATTCTGAAATTTTAGTTAAATTTAAATTATACTATTCAGTGAGTTTGGTTTCAGCAGATTTTTAAAAATTGAGTTTTTTATTTTTCGTGTTTTTTTATTTTTAGTGAATATTTTTAAAATTTTAAATAATTTTTTTACTTTTTTAGATGTACCTTATTTAGATGTATCTAAATAGTAAAATATTTGTGATAAAATATTTTTAAAAATTAATAAATACACAAAAATATGAAAAATATACTTAATTTTTATATTTTTTGGTATTTAATGTATTTTTTAAATATCTTTTTCACAAATATTATACTTTTTAAGTGTATTTATGTTAAGCGTGTCTAAATTTTTTTTAAAAAAATGCTTAAAATATTTAAAAAAATTATTAAAAACATTAAAATATGAAAAATAAAAAAATAAAATTTTTTGAAAATTATTTTCTAAAAACCAAAACCAAACCAACTGAATTCTATTATTTTGCATATGTGTGCATACATTCATTCACCAGTTATAACCCACCTAAGCTAACCATATTATGGTTCCCAAATTTAATGGATATCTGTGCAATAATACTTATTATGGCTCCCAAATTGCATAAACATATATATATGAAAAATGTTTCATTCATACAATTTTTTCCCCAGCAATTCTCACAAATGAGGTGGCAAGCAATAATGCAAATTCTATATCCATTGGAATGTGTGTCGACTTTTGAAATTTTGCTTGTTACTTCATTTGTGGGGACTGTGAGGAAGAAAATTATGTGAATGTAACATTATTGTATATATATATATAAAAACATTTACAAAAATGTTTACAAATTAGGCTCTCTTTTTTTTTTTTTTTTTTTTGTGTGTGTGTGTAAATATGTTTGTTGTATGCAACTAAAAATTTCATCTACCCACTATGATTGTTTACAGTACTATCAATTATATAATCCATAGTGCAAATCAATGTCCCTCCCTCACCCTTCTTCCATTGGTTTGGTGTGTGTTAGTACTCTTGCTTGCGTAACAAAATATTAAACAACTCCGTTACGTAACTCGAAATATCAACGATTTGAATGGTTTGAAATTTTAAAACGACATCGTTTTGGAATTTTTTATTTTATTTTATTTTTTTTCCTTCTCGTTTGTCTGAAGATCTAAAGATTGAAGAAGAAAAAGAAGAGGAGAGCAGAAGAAGAAGAAGAGGAGAGAAGAAGCTAGTCGCTGGTGAACATCATCATCATCAACAATATCTTCATCACATCATCATCAGCCAATATTTTTTTTTTTCCCCTTCACCTGCAAATCTGGATCTACTAAAAAAAAAATCAACAACAAAATCTTCATCAACACATCATCATCAACAACAACAACATCTTCATCAACATCACTATCACCATCATCAACACATCATCTTCATCTTCAGAGCCAAAAAAAAAAGACCTGGATCGCAAGGTCACCGTCGCCTCGCCCTGCCATCACCATCGCCTCTCTCTCTATTTCCGTCTCTCTTCTCTCCTCCTCTCTCTTTCTCCCTCTCTCTCTCTCTCTTGCCTCCCCCTCTATGTTCAGATATAAACGAGAAAAAAAAGATTTTTTGCCAAAACGACGTCGTTTTGAAATTCGGGGCATTTGAGCCGTTGAAAATTCGAGCTCTCACACATTTTTCAATATCAAAATATTAGTGTTATACTTACAAATAATATATATATATATATATTAAATACAAAATAATATAATTGTATTTAGATTTATCATTTTAAAATAAAGAACTTATTAACATAAGATTAAATGGAGGTCAACGAATGATATCAAAATAGTTTTTTCTCTTCTTTTTTTTTTTGTGTCAATTTTTTAAAATTATGTTAAAAACTGTAAAATTAATTACTATAATTTTTCAAATTTTAGGAGCATTTGGTGTAATTTACCCATAAAAGGACAAGCCTCACAACCAATCACCAAATATGCATAATAGAAGTATAGGATCTATAAATTTAACTTAAATCATTTTATACTTGTTTAAGGATCGATTTTGTGATTGATTCTCCATGACATAGGTACCAAATAATGTTACAAATTAACAACTATATTAAAAACTTGATTTTATCTTTTGAATAGAAGTAATGTTGTTGTCTCTAGTATACCAAATCCTTAAAATGCTTGACCAGTGATTTCATATATATTTGCTTTCAAAGGCCAGCAAGCTTAAAATATATAATCAAAGAAAAAAACAAACATAAGCTGATGATCCAAGACGGTCCTTTACATTAGTATCTCAATTATAGTTTTTTAATTCCTACATTTGACCACCTGGCCGGCAACATCATCTCACCATCAATTATATATGAAAAATGATTTGTGGCACTAATTTGTTGAGCACTAATGGCATTAATTTTTTGTTTTGTTTTGTTTTTTTTTTTTTTTTACCTGATATATATCATCTTCATAAAACCATTTTATTCTTTCCTCTTTTTTTTGGCCTTTACATTTGGGTAAATTGCACTCACTTTTCTTAAGATTTTAAAAAATATATAATAAATTTTATAAGTTTAACATAATTACATTGAATTTTCTTAAAATTTTAATTTATATAACACTTGACCATTTTTATCATAAATTCGTTAGTTGTATGAATAAAAAAATGATATTGTTATCTCTTTTATATTAAAATATATATTGTACATTGTATATCATTGTGTCTTCATGCAATCTATATTGGCTTTTGTCTCTTTAAACTTACTAGGAGGGAAATCAGTGTAATTAGGGTTGTTTGGAATGTTCTAAACAAGTGTACTTTTTAACTTTTTATAAAAATGTGTGTAAAAAAGTAGAGAGGAGATGTTGATTGATGTGACCCAAAAAAGATAAAAAGATAAAAAGTATAGACTTATTAACAAACTTATTAACAAGGCCTAAATTATGAAATTTTTTGTACTTTCTCCGAATTTTAAAAGAAATGAGTGTAATTTACCCTTTGTATTTTATTTTTAATTTTTTCACTCGTATAGAAACAACAATGCTTCCGACCCCCAGTCAGACCCCTAGTGACGTGGCAGCATGTGATTGGCTGAAAAAAAAAAAAGTTTTTGCACCAATCAGGGAAGACCCCCAGCTGGGGGTCTAAGTCATTTTTCGTATAGAAATTATGTAACGCAATCCTTCTATTCAATTATATAATTGATTTTTGTTTTTTCTATATTTAGGCCAAGTTTGGGAAGACTAAATAAATGTACTTTTTGACTTTTCTTGTATTACGTGTAGAAAAAATAGAGAGAAGATGTTGATTGATGTGACCCAAAAAAGATAAAAAGATGAAATAAGTGCACTTTTTTATTTGATGATCTGATATGTTTATTTTTTATGTCGCTATGAGTTGATTATTCATAAAAAAAATTAAAAATTGATCAGATAAAGCCTTCGTTTGGGATGTGGGTTGGCTTTTTGGCCAGAAAGCTTAAAAATCTCGTTTGGAATAATTTTTTGACTTTTATAAGAGAAAAAATAAATAATTATGATTTGAATGTGACATTTTGTTATATTTAATTAAAATAGTCAATTTTATCCTATATGATTATTTTAGCCCAAATAGGCATACTAAACATAGCAAGAGAATACATCAAAACCAAATAGAACGAATATATATTTTTTAATTATTAAAAAATATTCTGTACATTTGTATATATATGTACAAGTTTATGTTTACGTATATATTAAACACAATACGTATCCGTATACCTACTACCTAGCAAAACAGAACTCTGCAATGCCTCTGCCTATATCTGTGAATTATGTTCATTTCAGTTGTAACTCCCCTCACGGCTAACCTAACAAACTTTAATATTTTTTTAATAATAATATGCACCTAGAAATTCCGATTATTAACTAATCTCCTTTTTTATTTTATGCTATCTAGGAGTTTAAGTTTATTTTTTGGCAAAAAATAGGTATGTTTAAATAATCCAAAGTTTTTTTTAACAAATGATTTTTTTAAACTAATAATTTGATTTTTAAGAAATTGCCAAATAAAATGCATGTTTAAATTTCAAAATACAAAAGGGTAAATTATAAATACACCCCCTGAGATTTGCTTAAAATACGAATTGTCCCATGTGATTTGAAAAATTACAAATACCTCTCTATTAGAATTTTTTATTTAACAAAATTAATTAAAAAAGTGAAATTTCTATCTGTTCACCTATACAATAATAAAATTATTTGAATTATTAATTGAAATAAAATTTTAACATTATTAAGAACTGTTAATTAACTTGATGATTTATTAATAAAAGGACCTATTTGTTAGGAGGCATAATGTAATTTTTAGAATCACAAGAGATAATTTATAATTTAAATAAATATCAAGAAATATATTTGTAATTTATCTAATACAAAAATATCAAAGCACTAGTGTGTGACGGAAAATTATCATACTCGTAACGTTAATTTGGATCCCGACCACTCACGATTGCTCATATAACATAAAAATTTTGAAATCCCTCCTTTTCGCTTTTGGAAAAATAAGTCTCATTATAAAAATGATTTTGTTAGCAAGTGTCTTAAGACACAAGTAAAAGATGAAAATTGAAGAATATGAGACATTTTGTACTAAATTTAATATAATTTTATTGAAATATAATATATTTTTTTAATATTTTTACATATTTTTAAGATACTTTTCACACATTTTTTAACATTAAATAATATTTAGAAAGCATTTGTTAACATTTTGCTTTATAAAAAAATAAAAACAATCAGTGTGTTTGGTTTGAATTTTCTAAAAATTATATTTTTTGTTTTTCATTTCTTTTTATTTTTAGTGAATATTTTTAAAATTTTAAGCATTTTTTTTTTACTTTTTTAAATATACCTTACTTAGATCTATCTAAAAAATAAAATATTTGTGAAAAAATATTTTAAAAAATTAATAAATAGACAAAATACGAAAAATATACTATATTTTAGTAATTTTTTTATATTTTTTGTATTTAGTAAATTTTTTAAATTTTTTTTATAAAAATTATACTTTTAAGTGTATTTATGTTAGGTGTGTCTAAAAATTTTAAAAAAATATTGCTTAAAATATTAAAAAAATCAATAAAAAATATGAAAAATAAAAAAAAATAGTATTTTTTAAAATATATTTTCAAAAAATTGAAAACAAACATATTGAATTATTTTTTTTTTTAAATCCTGCAACAAATTACTTGGGGGTGAAATTAATCTTCACAAAAAATAATAATTCCTCACTCACATGCAATATGGCGTGCGGTGGTTGCTCTAACGTGCAGCCAGTGACATGGCGGTCACTGATTGGCCACCAGATTCGATTTTTTCGATCTTCAACGGCCAGATCTTCGCAACGGCAGACCCATGTGGCTGACTTGAAAGAAAGAAAACGAGAAGGCTTTATTTGGTCTAGGCGCAGGGGACAACTTATAATTTTATGTCTTATGATTGAGAATATAAGAGGTATAATAATTTATAATTGATAAGGACTATCATTTTGTTTAGGCCAAGTTTGGGAAGTTTAGAATAAGTGTACTTTTTGACTTTTCTTGTATTATGTGTAGAAAAAGTAGAGAGGAGATGTTGATTGATGTGACCCAAAAAAGATAAAAAGATGAAATAAGTGCACTTATATTTGTTTCCCAAATAGTTTTGGTTTTCAAAAAATAGTTTTTAGAAATTATTTTATTTTATTTTTCATATTTTAATATTTTTAATAAATTTTTTTAATATTTTAAATAATTTTTTTTTAATTTTTATACATACCGAACATAAATATATTTAAAAAGTATAATATTTATGAAAAAATTTTTAAAAATACACTATATACCAAAAAATATAAAAAAATAAAAATTCAGTACATTTTTTATATTTTTGTATATTTATTAATTTTTTAAAATATTGTTTCACAAATACTTTACTATTTAGATATATCTAAGTAAGGTGTATCTAATAAAGTTTAAAAAATTACTTAAAATTTAAAAAATATTCACTAAAAATAAAAAATAAAAATACAAAAAACAAAAAAACTGAATTTTCAAAAAACAAATTATTATTATTTTTTTTATTTTTTTTTTTAAGAAAGACTCACTTTAGTATTTATTCCCTGTCACCGTTAACGGAGTCAGGACCACATACACCCACACATCACATTCCCAACTATAACCGCCAAAACAAATCTCAGCCCTCCGATCAATGCCATCAACATCCCTTCTCTTCTCCCTCAAAACCTCTCAACCAATTTTTACAAAAGCTCAGGTTCAGATACATATACGTGTGATGGCTCATACAGGGGACTACATGAGGGAATGCAAGAAAGTTGGAGAAATTGCAGTGGTGGAGCTCCGATGTGAATGTGATAGACATAGACTACTCACTACGAAAGCTATGGAGTCGAGCTCTTCTTCTTCTGCAGGAGGATCATTGAAGAGAAGAAAATTGGTGTCCAACACTGATGATGATCAGCTCGTGAGCCGCAATTCGCCGGAGATCTTGGTGTCGCCGGCCATGGAGGATTCAGGTTGCGTTCTGCTGTCTCGGTGCTCGAGCACTGAGTCGAGCCAGTTTGTGAAACATGAATTGAGATCTGTAGATCTGAAGGTAAATGGAATTTGAATTTGAAATTTGCGGTTTTCGTTTTCCAAGCTTTAATTACTCATTTTTTTTAATCGTACATTTGAAGGTTGAACTTGAAGCACACGCCAACAGCGGTTTCGAAAACGAGATCTCAACGCTCATTAGCTGTAGATTCAGGTAAACCTTTTACTTTCTCCTTTAATTCACTTTTAATTCTATCATTTAAGTCGGTTCTCTTCAATTCTCTTCAATTCCACGAAACTGAAACGAAACTATCTTCGATTCTTCGTCTTCATCTTCCCTTTGTAAATTTTTATGCGAATATAAGTTTATATATATATATATATATATTTCATTGTTCGTTCTATAATTCACACGGTACTTGCTAATTTGTTCTTCGCAGTAGAGAGACAACTCCGTCAAGCGACGAGATGGAGTCTTCAACAGCAACGAAGCAATCCACGACGAGTCTCCGGCGGAAACATCCAGAGGCGAAGATGCCGGCTGCGGCGGAGATCGAGGAGTTCTTTTCGGCGGCGGAGAAGTACGAGCAAAAGCGATTCGTAGACAAGTAAGTGTCCGCATGATAACCTAGATTATAACCACAACCAGAACCACACACCACAATCATAATCAGAGAACAATTACTGTTTTGGATTCAGGTACAACTACGATGTAGTGAAGGACGTTCCATTGGAGGGTCGGTACCAGTGGGTTCAATTAAAGCCATGATGATGATCAACCAGAAAAAGAGAAGTGAAATTGAGGACAGTTTTGAAAGTGACACGAGAGGACCCAGCAAAAGAAAGGAAAAAATAACACCAAAGGCATCTTTAGTCTTGCAGGAAAGTAGTCTTTAGTTATATTTACAGCTTTTCTATATATCTATGTGTAAGAAGCTCTTCGATTGAGGTGTACCACATTCAGAGAAGCTTCTTCTGGTATATATATATATATATATATATGAACCATCTTCAATGAAAATTTACAAATTTTGAGATATAAATTCTTCTCTCTCTTATCTCTCTCATTCATTGTTGGAGGTCCTGTATGGGCAGCAATTTTACGCCAAGCAGATTCTTAGTTTGAAATTGAAAAGTGCATTTTGTGAAAAAAAAAAAAAAAAAAAAAAACAGAGATGCATACAAATTAGTGCGCCACTACACCTATTTGATAATTTCTGCATAGGCGAGGCTCACGTTGCCTAGGTATTATGTGGGTCTCACTTTTTTGTGATTTTTTTCTTTCTATAAAGGTGAAACTCTCCGTATTTTGGTTTGAATTTGATGGGGATGTTTTCAGATTTGTCACCTTTCTTTGTCACTTGAGCCCATTTTTGCGATATTCTCTTTTCTTAAAATGTAAAATGGAGAATTTCATTTGGAAGTTCTCACAAAAGTGTGGAAATGTCTTTTCAAATTTTTTTTAGTAACGCTATTAGTCTTTTTAACTCTAATCGAGAGGTAGAAAAAGAATTTAGAATATAAGAACAAAAGAGAGTGTAGGATTTGATTATCTTTGTAAATCATGGACTTGCATTGTGTGATTGAATAGATGAATTATATTTCATAGAAACAAACGGCATAAAATTTATATTTAAAAAAAAAAAAAATCTCCAAAATTTATGAGTTACAATAATGAATATTTTTGTTGATTTTCTAAAAACCGTTTTTTGTGAATCAGAAACTTTTCATTTTATTTTTTTTTTCAAAGTGAAAGTTAGTACCTCAAAATTAGAACTACGTTTACAATTGTTATGATTTTCAACCGTAACAAAAGATAGTCATCTTTCCTCAATTACAAATATATAAAAAATTAAGATAATAAATCACAAGTGCAGAGAGGTTGCTCAAGCTTCAACCCCTGCCAATTTAGCACAAAATCAAATCTGCAATGTTATGAGTAATGTCCAGTACTTGCCAATATCGACAATACTCAACAGATGGGAGCCAAGGGCATTGTGATGAATAAAGAAGCAGATACATTCATGTTGTTGTCTGGGTTGAGACACGAAGGGAAACTAGTCTTTGCTTTTACCCAGGCCCATGTGATCTCAACTCTGAACTAAAAAAAGAACAAAGAAAAAAAAAAGGCTAAAGCAGACAATGCATATATATGCAGTATGTGTATTCATTTTATATACAACATAAAAAGAAAGAGGAGCGAACGTGCTGTGATGGTCTCCTGATGACTAGCAATTGCTTTGGATCTGATGCTCATATTTTTAAAAGATGAAAGAGAGATTTTACTCTGAGATTAAGGGAGAATGTTTACTTGTTAATGGAGGTTTTACCTCGATTTAAACGTTTTTTCTTACAGTCTTCTCTCTTTACGAAACTGATTTCTATGCTAATTTTGATCATTTAAAAAAACAAAAAATTACAAACACAGAAAAATAATATTACATGGTTTTTTTGTTTTTTTTTTCTTTCTTTCTTTTTAATCTGTTTATTTTTGGAATCAAAGATTCTCTACAATAGATTTTTCTACTATGATTTTGTTATCATAATTTAATGATCTTAGTTTAAAGTTGAAAGACGTTTTAGAATGTCTCATTTTAATGTTATTTTACTTTGATTTTGAATTCGAATAGTTAAATTACATATTTTGTTGACAAAAAATTATCGTGGGAAAACCATAACCTAGAGGGTCTTATCTTTATTTTTGTGATGAGTTCACATGACTTACAGTTAAGCATGCTGTTTCACAATTAAAATAGGATGACAATAGGATCAAATTTTTATTAACATGCTTTTATAAAGAGACTACTATACAAAAGCCTGTACCATATTTATCATTATTTTTTTGCCATTAGCTCTTAAAATTAATGAATCTGAACTACTAATTTGATTCATAATCAACCTCATCGTGATTCAGAAGCCTTAATTTGTAATGTGACAATTTTATAATGACTTTTTGATTAAAATTGAAAGTTGCCAAATGACTAATACAATTATTTCAAATAATAATGTGGTATAAGAAAACAATACTGAAGTTATAACTAAGGTCGCATTTGGGAACATGTTATTTTAGTAATTTTTAAATTTTTTACGAAAAGATGTACAGAAAAATAGAGAATGATATGACAATTTATAATGACTTTAACTTTTTAACTAAAATATATAATTAACAAACAAAGCCCAAATACCATGCAATTAAAGAGACTTTCAAATATTCGTTCTAGCTATCCAAATATGAGTTAACTTGAACCTGATTGGATTGAATTGGGCAGGAGATAACCTATATTATTAGAAAAAAAAATAATGATACACACCTTAAAAATGAATGCTTAATACGGAATTTTTTTACCTTTTTACGCCATTCATGTATTAATATAATATTACGTATATTATTATATAAAGTTAATGTGTTTAATTGGACGGACTGGATAAGGGAGGATTAAAATCCATCGGACTTGAATCTTGGGACTGTGAATCCCCCGACTATTTGGTTGGATTGGATATGTATCATGTGTCTGTGAATCCTCCGGACTATTTGGTTGGATTGGATATGTATCATGTGTTTGTTTTTTCATGGGATTAGAGGTCTAAAAATGACTATTTTTAGTGAATCCAACGTTTGGTTGGACGGACTGGATAGGATAAATAAACAAAAGACTATTTTACCCTTTTTTCAATTGTTTACTAAGTAATAGCAATATTAAACATATCTTTAATATTTTAATTATTTTATAAAAATTTATTTTATTTTATTTTTTACACAATTAAATAAATTTATTTTTTTTAAATAAATAAATAAATAAATAAAATATCAATAAAAATTTATATTTTTTTTAATTAAAATTTTAAATAAATTTGTTTTTAAAAATAATAATAATTAAACAATGAAATTAAATAAAACATCTATTAACATTTAAATAATGAAATTAAATAAAATATAAACAAAATTTTAAACTAAAACATCAATAAAATATCTATAAAAAATTATTTTAAAAAAATAAATAAAACATAAATAAAAAGTTGAATAAAATTATTTTATTTTTAAATTGAGACATTTAAATTTTATTGAATTTTACTAAATATAATACATAATTAAATAGTAAATGGTCAAAATGGTCATTTCATCACCTAATCCCAACAGTAAATAATTCCCCCAAAATTGTCCCACACCCCCCCAGGATGGTATAATCCCTCATATGGGGGATAAAGAGTCCAGCCGGACTTCATATTCGGCGAACTAAAAAAAAAATAAACATCGGATTGGATTTACTGTGCGGATTACAATCCGCACAATAAATAATCCCCCCCTTATCCCCCCAATCAAACACAGTTTGATAACTTAATTCAACATTTAAAACTGAATGTATTAAGTGATAATTAATTATTCCCATTTGATAATAAAAATTAATTTAAATGTAAAAGTTAAGAAAATTTTAAATAATATAAAATTTACTTAATTCTCATTTATAAATACTAAATATAACTATCGACACATCATTATAAACTCACTATCATCACTACCACCACTAGCATTATTGCCACCACTACTGCCACTATTATTACCATCACCTTCATCACTATTATCATTGTTGCTAAATACCACCACCATTTCACTATTGTCACCACACTACAATTACAATCGCCACTACCATTACTCTTACTACTAGTACAATAACCACTACAACACTTTACCTTCGCAACCATTGCTACCATTGTTACAACTACTATTATTATTCCACCACCATCATTACACCACCGCCACCATTATTTATTTATTTTTTTTGCAACATTACCCTTCCACCATCACTATAACCACTGCCCCTTAATATAATAATATTTCCATCACCATTATCATTGGTACCATAGCTAATACCGTTGTTGCCTTAATTTTGTACATATCGAACAATTTATTTTGGTTCAACACTTAATTTTTTATTAAATAATTTTTTAGTTGAAAAACATTTAACATTCAATTTTCAGTTTTATCAAGTACTTTGAAATTTTTATTTTCTGTATATCAAATAAAATTTTTATCTTAATTCCACTTTGAACTAATCTAATTTTAATATTTTTTCTAAAAAAAATATAACTTCTTCCTTTCAAAAAGATTACAATTATTTATTTTTTGTTTATATATATATGTATTATCAATAGGATGGTGATGTAACATTTTTATCGTTAATTCCAGTTTGAACTAATCTAATTTTAATATTTTTTTCTAAAAAAAAACATAACTTCTCCCTTACAAAACAATTTCAATTATTTATTTTTTGTTTTTATATATACATACATATATATATATACACATATATATTATCAATAGGATGGTGACGTAAATTTTTTATCATTAATTTCACTTTGAACTAATCTAATTTTAATATTTAAAAAAAAATTTGGGGTATTTTTTTTCAGGTCCTTCGTATTATGATTTTAGAGTATAAAGGACACCAACTATTTTCATAATGTCTAAGGTCCATCAACAATATTTTCATAATGTCTAAGGTCCCTCAACCTTGATCCAGAGAAATTTCAGTCTAGAGAAATTTCAGTCCAGAGAAATTTGGTCGAGAAATTTGATCCAGAGAAATTTCACCGTGAGAAATTTCAGGAGTAAAAATTGGTGACGGCCAGAGAAATTTCTCTTATCTAGAGAATTTCTCTGGTTTCAAGCATGGATCTTTTGGCATGTTTAACATTAAACGAAATCTTTTGGCAGAATTGAAGAATTTGTAATTCATAATCATACAACCAGGATGCTGCTAGTAGAATTTAGCTTCCACAAACACAAAAAATAATTTATATTAAGACAGGAGTATAATCCATGCTTGACTCCAGTTTACCCACCTCATCTTAGTGAACAAAAAGCTAAAAACCACTCCGAGCACTCGGCCACATACATCCAGGCCATAGTTAATTTTCTCTGGGTTCAACTCGGCAGGCGAAATTTCTGGGTTGATCCAGAGAATTTCTCTGGTTTCAACACAGAGAAAATTCAGTTCAACACCAACCTCAACACCACGCGCAACCATGGCAGCAAGCTTCTGATCGACTCTCTCTTTCTCTGCAGTGTCAGAATTTGAAAACTATAAACATATGCATGGAATCTCTGGATTTTTAGAGAAATTTTGAAAATTTCTCTAACCTTCCCCTAACCTTCCCACTCTCCAGAGAAATTTTGGAACTTTCTCTGGCATTCCCTCTCTCCAAAGAAATTCCCCTTCTATAAATTTCATTGAGTGTATCAAACAAACAAACAGTATAAATACATACATATGACTTCACCAATTTTACTTAGTTAAAGGCAGAGAAAATTAAACAAATTTATCTGAGTTTGTTTTATTGAAATTTCATTGAGTTGTCTCAGTGAATTTCACTGAAACGAAAACACAACACAAACAGTATAATATACGCATACATACATACATATGACTTCATCACTGATTTAACAGACTCACCACAGGGATTCCGAGAAGCATTTGTTGGTATTGGTGGACCTGCTGGATTTTGGAACTTCATATATCGTATTATATACCGGGACCAGTATGTATGTTTCTTCTGAGTTCTCATCACCAATCAACAGTTCACAACAGCAGAAAAGGTAACAATGGTAAACTCTGTAGCAGTCTAAGTAGACATGTCATGTGCTATCTTGAATTGGGAAGGTAGTTTCTGCTATGTTGCTATCAGAAGGCTCTAGTCTTTATTTGATCTAGCACCACCGTTGATTTCTTTCTCTCTCTGTTGGCTACCTGCAAATCTGTGTTTCTCTCTCTAGAAAAAACGAAGAAGACCAATACGGAACGGACAGCAACACTGAAGAGTCGTTGAAACAAAGGTTGCGGATCCGGACGGCGCGGAGGTCTGCAATGGTGGCGGAGCGGAGGGAGGAGTCGGAACGGTTCGCGCTCTCATCACCAACCTGCTCCAGGTCCGCCGCGCTTCCGGCTCTCTGCGTGCATCTGGACAGGTGAGAATGGAGTTGAGAAGTTTAGAGAGAGAGAGAGAGATATGAGTTTTGATCGGGTATGGTCAAATTTATCTGATATATGTTGAGGGACCTTACACATCGAAACATAATTTTGTGGATCTCTTCCATTATGAAAAGTGAGGGAGGGACCCTAGACCGATTTTCCCAAAAAAATTCTCCCTTACAAAACAATTACAATTATTTATTTTTTGTTTGTATATATATTATCAATAGGATGGTGACATAAAATTTTTATCGTTAATTACACTTTGACCTAATCTAATTTTAATGTGTTTTTTCTATATATATAAAAAAAAATAAAAAATATCCCTTACAAAACAATTACAATTATTTATTTTTTGTTTGTACATATATATATATATATATATATATATATATTATCAATAGGATGGTGACCTAGAATTTTTATCGTTAATTCCACTTTGAGGTAATCTAATTTTAATATTTTTTTTTCTTATAAAAATATAACTTCTCCCTTACAAAACAATTACAATTATTTATTTTTTGTTTATATATATATTATCAATAAGATGGTGACATAAAATTTTTATTGTTAATTCCACTTTGAATTAATCTAATTTTAATATTTTTTTCTTATAAAAATATAACTTCTCCCTTACAAAACAATTACAATTATTTATTTATTTATTTATACATTAGCGGGTGACACGCATTAATAATTCAGATAAGTAAATATAAAAATAAATAATAAAAAAATTAATATGATAATATGTATTTTGTCTAAATAATAAAAATATTCTTAATAAAATTTAAAATGTTGATTTAAATCTCACTCACACTTTAAATAAGGGGAATTTATTGAAAAATCTCATTTGGGAGAGCTTTAGTCTAAGGAGTCCTCCTTGTTTTTTAATATTCTGGGAAGTCCTGTCTTTTTGGTAATATGATCCACAAAATCCCATTTGTTAATTTTGGTATAGATTTAGTGACATTTTTATCCTTTCTTCGTATAATGTTTTTAAAAGGATTTTTGAATTCCATTGCTTACATTTGTTTTGATGTGCATATTTTTGGAAAGATCAAATATGGGCAGGATTTTGTAGGTTCCTAGGATTCATGAGCAAGGATCCTCTAGAGTGAAATTTCCCTAAAGTTTCCTAGAGTGAAATCTCAACCACACAATGTAGCACTCTAGGAAACTTTAGGAAAATTTCACTCTAGAGGATCCCAATTCAGGATTCATGAGTATTTAAATTTTGAAAAATGTAATTAAATGTGAAAGTGAACGTGAACGTTCTCTGAGGTTAAATTGCATGTACATTATTGAACGATGTGAATGTGCGATGTAGCAGCCATATGTATTGAGTGTATGAACATACCATTTACATTGAAAATTGAAATCCAAAAAAATAATACACTGATTTGTTGCGGAATTGCATCAACACAGTAGCTGTTAGTATGTGTGACCGTTGCAATGTGACCATATCTTTTGTGCCACAGATTTTCAAACGTGGATCATCGGCACCACATCGCCACATAACATCACACAATGACCAATTGCACGAACCACATGACAATATTTACACCCCAAACAACGCCCAACACAAATCTATTAAAAAAAGAACACAAAAACACATGTCAATCAGTAAGATTTTCTTGTGGGAGATTCTGTATTTTTGGTTGATATGGGATAGGGAGTTTTCTTGACTACATTGTGTAATGTGAGATCTAATTCCGCTCAAAGCGAGATTCACAACAATTTCAAAACCCTAAAAACTAATAAAATTGATTTCAGAATCTTGACTTGCAGAATGGAGATGTGGCTGCCACATTTGAGATGAAGATTTGAACGTAAATCAATGGTCCGTACAAGTGTGAAATAACAAAATAGGAATGATGAAACGTTGCTACGGCAAAATCCTAGACGGCCAATGAACCTATCGACTTCCTCAATTTTGTGGTGGATGCGTTTGGGTCGGATCCAAACCCAAATGGATGGTCCATACGGGTGTGAAATAACCCAATGGGAATGATGAAACATTGCTACAGAAAAATCCTAGACGACCAATGAACCTATCGGCTTCCTCAATTTTGTGATGGATGCATTTGGGTCAGATCCAAACCCATAAATTTATTACTACCCTTTGGCAAATATGGACAGATCGGAATAAACTTGTGTTTGATAATCTAAATCCCTCCATTCAAGTTAGTCTCAAGAGCATAAAAAACTATGCTCAGGAGATTGATGAAGCTTACCAGTCAGACCTCCACCCCAGGCCTTATCACCCTCGACTAATACATTGGCTTGGTCCCTCTGCAGTACACTTAAATCAATGTTGATGGTCGCTCCAAAGGTGATCCCGGGACAAGCGGGATATGGAGGGTCATGCAGACGGCACATGGATCTCAGGGCTACTACGGCAATTTGGGTCATTGTTCAAGCCTTGAAGTGAATTGTGGGCTATATATAGAGGCCTCACTATACTATATCAAAAAGGCACGAAAGGAGCAAATTGAATCGATTACGAGCTTGCAATCACCAAATACGAATGGTCCAAATGCCAACTCTCCATACAAAGCTCGATCGAAGATGCAAGGTTCTTCGAAGAGATGTGATTGTCTTCTGCGACACACACCAAGGGAAGGTAACAGATGTCGATAAGCTTGCAAACCTTGGGGTGGAGCAAAGTGATCATGTTGTATCGCTTGAGAACCCTCTGAGCGGTGAAGAATCTGATCATTGAGGATATGACTGGAGTTAGTGTTCTTAGAGGCTAGATCCTATTCTAGCTGGTGTATTGTTCTTCTTGCTTCTTTCTGTTTGTTGAATTTCCTTTGAATCTAAAAAAAAATGGTTTATAATTCATTTATATGAGATTTATAGGTCAATTCCCTTTTAAATAATATTTTTTTATTTTAAAATAAAAAAACTTATCACGTAACAGGACGACTCTTAGTATAGGTTATAGATTATCAATAGGATGGTGACATATATTACATGCTAAATAAGAAGATAATTATGAGAAGATTATTACTCCTTTATTATCCTATCTGGCACGTGCGATCCCAATTAGAAGATCCTCCTCCACCAACAGCACACCCATCCGCAATCTCTCCCTCGCTCCATCCACACACACGAGCGCCCCCTCACCCTCTCTCTCTCTCTCTCTCTCTCCACCATCAACAGTCGCTTGTGTTTCGGAGACCAATTAGGGTTATACTCTGTTCTGTTCAGATTTGAATTTTCATTCTCAATTCTTCAAGAAACCCTAATAAGAAGCTTCTTGAGGAGTGCCATGTTAAGTAACGGAGGAGGAGGGAGGTTCTATTGGGCTCGGAACCAATCATTATACACTGGAAAGCTCAAAGGAATCGTGGTGATATTCGCTTGGGTTTCAATTCAGGAAATTCACTTGAAGAATTACGTCAATCTGTACTCCTCTCTTGGATGGAACTCCCTTGTTTGCCTTTCCGATTTCCTCAACCCGTGAGTTTTATTTCATTTCAATCATCAATCTTATTTTCTTCCATTACATATACACATGTTGTTTCTAGTATTGCAGTGGTAGATTCAATTCAATTTTTATTTTATTTATTTATTTTTAACAGCTTCAAACTCATCATCAATGACAAGTTTTTCAATAATTTTTGTAGCTTGAGTTTCTCTCTAAATTGATTGTGTATTTTTCAAGTTGAGCCTACTAATTTAACTACAGGCTTAGTAAGGAAAAAAATTTATTGACTGGTATAACCTTTTTAGATGCCCCTACTAGTGCCAATTGGAGTTGATGAAAGCAAAACAATAAAGATAATATATGCAAATGGGCACTCAACACAAAATAAGGTCTACAATCTGATCTATTCTTCACATGTTACTAGCACCATCATATCCCGAACTCTGAATATTTTGCACTTGTGTTTGGTTGGAGGATTTGATGATGGAAAGGGAAAGGGAAATAAAAAGAAAAGGAGAAAGAATTGATAGGATTCAAATTTCAAGCTATGTTTGGTTGAGTTGGGAAATAAAAAAAGAAAGGAGCGTAAGTGAACTCAAAAGACAAAACGTGAGATTGCATTTTGCTTTTACTTTTTTTTTTCTGTGTTTT
Source organism: Camellia lanceoleosa (assembly GCA_025200525.1). NCBI lineage: Eukaryota > Viridiplantae > Streptophyta > Magnoliopsida > Ericales > Theaceae > Camellia > Camellia lanceoleosa. The sequence goes on along the minus strand of CM045760.1, from coordinate 198,088,218 downwards.
TCATTATAACCAAATAAAAAGTGAGATTGCATTTCTCTTTCCTTTTCTATTTCTCTCATCAAATCCTCCAACCAAATACAATCTAAGATTCTAACAAGAGAGAGGACATTACAAATTTGTTCTTTCAAAGTTGCAATTGGTATCCAACACATGAACTACGATTCAAAGTTGCAATGGGTATCCAACACATGAACTACAAATTTATTCTTTCAAAGTTGCAATGGGTATTGAACAAAAACTCTCTTACAAAACCATCTTTATCAACAAATTACAAAAAAATCAACATCTGCATTCTTTTCGATTCATCAACTATAATACAAAAGTTTCCATCATTGATCTCCTTACGAATAAATCTTTGTATTTTGTTAGGAAAAATACTAAGGTAGTGTTTGGTAGAGTTTTAGAATTATGATTTGAAAATAGAGTTGCATTTTGAGTTTGTGCGTTTTGGAATTATAATTTGAGTGTGGAAAATTTGTTTGGTTATGAGTTTTGAATTGAGTTTGGAATTTTTGATATGTCATATGATATTTGATTCAAAAACTTACAACTTATAACCAAACACATAACCCAAAATTGTATTCAAAGCTTACAAAAAAATTTAAAAAAATTCTGAAAATATTTTTTTATTTAAAATATAAAAATAATAGGTGCCAACAAAAAAAAAAAAACACTGTTCCAGTCAACCGGCCAGACGTTGGGGGGACATTCGGGAGGATGACTAGGTAGACATGTTTTCAAAAGTGGGTGTGGAATCAATTTTTGAAAATTCTAACCAAACACAGCACTCAAACCAAGGTGTAGAATTACGTTTCAAAAACATAACCAAACATAGCCTAAGAATCTGTCTTTGAATCTCATGCCTATGATAAGAAGCATTTTTCAATACCACTACTGCCATGTCTTCATTATAACAAGCCAAGAGCTTTATCAATTAACAGCATTCCCTCGATTGCTAGAAACTTGGTGTTCATCACATCAAGCACAAGCTTGGAATGCTAGCCATGTAACAACATCTACTATGGTCATTGATTTTGTTAAATCATAACAGCTTTTGATAGAAACTTTATGAGGTGAGTTAGGATTCTTTACCATGTGAGATATGAGAGGACAATTCTTCTCGTCATTGATTTTCTTCCATGAAAAAAATCCCTCCAGCAAGAAAGCACTAGATCCAGGTGTCCAGTTGGCTCACTAAAAAGAAGGATGAAAGGCAAAATGCATGATTTTTTGTTGGATAGTATTCCAATCAATTGGGAAATAACTTGTACCAATAATATAGAAACCGACAGCCTAATAAAAATGGACACGAACACGCGGACACGTCAATTTTCAAAAAATGTAGGATACGACATGCGAGGGACATGCATAAAATATATAATTTTATATATTATTATATATTATATATAAATATATTTTTCAAAAATAATAAAAAATGCAATATGATAGTAATTCCTATAAATTTATATGGTCTTTGTTTTATTATTGTATCATAGGTTATTTTGTTCAAATTTATAATTTGTTTCACCCGTGTCTAATCGATAGATATTTGTGTTTAAGTGACAGACACGTGTGTCCTCCAAGTGTCTAAAGAGTGCCCAGGTCTTTTAAAAAATTTAAAAATAGGGCACGTTTTAAAGAGTGTCGGACATATGTCGGGGAATTCAAAGAGTATCGGTGTCTGACACGGACATGACATGGATACGTCACCTTCTTAGAAGTGTCCGTGCTTCTTATCCGACATCCATTCTTATAAAAAGTCTGGATTTGATATAAACGTGTCTGATCTCAGCCTATATGCAATGGGAATTTTGTTTTACTTCTTTCTTTCTTCTCAAATATCATTGTTGGTGAACTTATTTTTTTATAGTTAACTATGATTTTTGTGCAGATTCTTTCCTGAGAGGGCCACATCACTGGCATTTGCTGTTCTCAATGAACTTGTTGAGGTCAGTGTTAATATTGTTTGCTGGCCACAATTATGTCTTCATATTAAATTCAATGAATTTGGCTGAATTTTTTATGGCGTTAGATTTTACAATTGGTGGGCTCCCAAGTAGGTAAAAGATGTCTCTGATGAAATTCACACTGTGCCCGTAGCACTATGCAACAAAAGAATAATACCACTAACAGTTCCTTGTAGCTTGACTGTGATGTGAGATAGATTGGGCACTTTTGTAGTTTTGGATTTTTTTTTTTTTTGGCAAGCATTCGTACTTGACTCATGGGCTAGATGCTATGTTTTTTGTTTGGAGATGCAGGAGCTAAAGATTAGGCCATGTCCTTTAGTCCTTGCAGCCTTTTCTGGTGGTTCAAAAGCTTGCATGTATAAGATTTTTCAGGTAAATTGATGAAGTATTGAGCACCCAATCCTTCTCTCTCTCTCTCTCTCTCTCTCTCTCAAATTTTGAGTTCTTATTGGTTAAGTTCAATCTTATAATACACACCGTCATGTATTTTGTTTAAATTTTTGTTTCTACCAAACCACCAATACCTCTTCATGTTCTGTAATTTTTTATTTTTTTCTTTGGGGGAGAGAGAGGGAGAGAGATCAAAATAATCTTTGCTTGAATGGTGTAGAGCCTTACCGGTGAGCTGAACTAAAATGGCAAACAAAATATTTCATAGAAGCATTACCTGTAATTTCTAGAATTCTCTGTGAAATAATTATGTATAATCCTAGTGGTCCAGCAATGCTGGGTGCAATGTTTCAAATTTTGGCTATTTGTGTAATTTTCCTTCTCCTGATGCAGGTTATTGAAGGAGCATGCGAAGCACAACTCAGTCAGGTATGCTTTGTTATTTGAGAATGCTGCTTACGGTTTTGTGAGACAATATATTTTTCTTCTGAATTGCAGTAGTTGCAGTCTCATTTCATGGTCAATCTTCATAAAATTCATACTTTCAATGCTTGGAAGCAATTTTCTTTATACATACATTTTTTTTACCCTCGCACAGGATGATACTCGATTGATTAGGAATTGCATCTCTGGTCACATCTATGATTCTAGTCCAGTTGATTTTACTAGTGATTTGGGTGCTCAATTCACATTACACCCTACCATTCGAAGGATACCTGGTTCAGCTAAACTAGTGTCATTAATTGCAAAAGGTGTTGGTTCTGGACTGGATGCTCTATTTCTCACTAGGTTCGGATCACACCGGACTGAGTACTGGCAGACTCTTTATTCATCAGTTGTAAGTTTGTATTGTCCAGAACCATAACCTATTAAAGTCTTTTTTTTTCTTTTTTCCTTATTTAATTTGCCTTTTTCTTTTCCTTCCTGTTATAGAGTTTGGGGGGCCCATTTCTTATTCTGTGCTCAGAAAATGATGATCTCGCTCCATATTCAGTCATCTGCAGTTTTGCTCAGCGTTTACAGGATATTGGGGGGAATGTCAAACTTGTGAAATGGAATGGCTCCCCGCATGTAGGTTAGTCTTGACTCTCAATTTAAATTCTTCTCTCCCCCTTCCCCAATCAGCACTTGTTGTAATCCTTAATTTAGTATTGAATCTCATAAGCTTCCTTAAAAGCATAGCATAATTCAATATGGTTTTTTAAATTTTATGATATGACCTAACTGCCTTAACAGAAACACATTTGTGCACACATTCAAGTGATCTTCTGTTTGAACCTACGTTTGACCCTTTTTTTTTTTTTTTGTGATATCATAAGCATTCATGTTTACCTTGGTGTTAACACTTTGTGTTTATGTTAGCAACTCATCTCCACTCAACTCAGCTAAGCTTTTTCCCAATGACTTGGGGTCAGCTACATAGATCTTATTTCATCATTCTGCTCTCATACATGTCTTTTTATTGTGACGCCTTTCTTTTCCAAAGCTCACCATATTAAATCTTAACAAAAAACATATCATAGGCTTTCTTATAGTCTACAAAAACCATGTAAAGATCTTTCTTCTTTTCTCTGTACTTTTCGATTAGTCTCCTCAATAGATAAATCGTTTCCATTGTTGACCTCCTAGGCATAAGTCCAAACTGGTTATCTGATGTAGTTGTTCAAGTGTTAACTTATGCTCAATCACTCTCTCTCACAACTTCATAGAATGAATCATAAGCATAACATCCCTATAATTTGTAAAACTTTCAATGTCACCCTTTATTTTAATGTATTGGTACTAAAATATTGTTTCTCCACTCGTCTGACATTTTTTTAGTTACTACAATTTTATTGAAAAGTTCAGTTAACCAAGACACACTCAAGTCTTCTAGACAGTTGCAAAATAATATGTGAATGGTCTTTCAAATATCTCCATTGCTGGGTGGCCAAACTTTTTCACAGGAAGAACTGTCTAAGTAGTTTATTTAAATGAAATTCTTGGACAATGAGGATATTGCACTTCATTATTGGAGATAAACTCATATTAAATTTGAAATTAAGGGTTATCTCAATGTGGACTGCTGATTTTAAAAGGGAAATCAAGTTGTTGTCCTGCTGATTTTATCTTGTGACAGTTTGATCTACATTGTTGGAGCCATTCCCTAACAATTTAAGCATCAAGGACAATTGGTTGTCTGTCATGGTATCAAAGTCTTGGTTTTGGGAGGCCACATGTTCATTTCTCCTGATATGTGCTCTTTTTAATTCTTCCCATTATTATGTTTATTATGCTTACTCTGCTCCACAAGTGTTTGTGAACCTTTTCAGTTCAATTTGTGTTAATCTCTCTTTTCATGTTGTGTGTGAGAGCTTGGTATATATTATTGGACCATTTCATACCAACTTAAGGTATTATTTGCAAGAGGTACTGAACTAATGTTGGTGAGATCAGAGAAGTCCCTTGGGTCCCAATTTGCTGTGGACAATTAAATGGTCAGTTGTTTTTGTGCTGCATTGAAATGCATAATGCAAGTATGATGCAAATTGCTGTTTTAGGAATTGTGGTGTCAACGGTTCTCTGTGATGATGAGTATTTCATAAAAATTAGTTATATTTACTTTTTACTTGAATAGTAATATAATTTGTCTAATGTATTCAAGAAAAGTGAAGTATGAAAAAAATCTGGTAGGACCATTGGTTCATTTGCTGTGTAAGCGAATTTGAAGGGAACCAAAATGTTCTGGAAAGAAGCCCTGTTTCCAGTCCAATTTTTTTATCCATTCCAATTGTTAAGGATATTTGTTATGTTAACCACTTGTAAGTTCTTTATTGTCTCACTTACTTAACTAGCAATCGTTTCATTTCATTGTTCTGCAGGCCATTACAAGCACTACCCAATTCAATATAGGGCTGCTGTGACCGAGCTTCTTGAGCACGCAGTTTCAGTTTATTCCCAAAAGATCCAAGGACTTGGAGAAAGAAGTGCTATGGAGGGCATGCACGATCAGATATCCGAGTTGATATGTGATCTCCAGAATGCAGCAGTTAACTCAAATCAGAGCTTTAGAAGAGTTGCGCAAGGGCCAAATGACCATTTCTTCTTGCCAAGTTCAGCAGAATGTAGCGGTAATAAAGAATCCGGATCTTTACAAGATGAACAAAAAGGACCAGCTCATTTGCCAAACCCTCCTAGTATGAGTGCGCATACCCTCCTTGGTCAAATCCTCTTCGATGCATGTGTTCCGAAGAACATTGAAGGTTGGGATATTAAATTTTCTGGTTCCTTGAACGGGCAGCCATTAGCTTCTGCTCAGAAGCGTTCACCTTTGAATCCCAACAAACGCATCTGCCGCTCAAAATTATAAGACGTTATCAGATAATTAACGTGAAGGTGAGCAATCGCTTGGTGAGGATGGTGTGTATAAGCTTTGATTCAGGCGCGTGCCACCCTGCAAATAGTATGAAGAGGCATAAGAATCCCGGGTGAGGTTTTTTCGAATGTGTAAAGCGTAAGTGTACAGGAGAATGAGAAAACAATAATTTTATAGACGTAAAATCATCGACTACAGAAAATACAACTGGACCAATGCGAGTGGAGTAGTCTCTTTAGTGGTAGGCGCCCCCACAACCTGATGTGTATGGCCATAATTATTTTCTGTGGTTGGTTTTGTGTCGTAAAATTATTGATGGGAAAATATATCTTGTATAGTATTCCTAGAATTAAGGAGTGCTTTTCAGGTAACATTATCGTAACTAATGTAAGATGTTGTACAGTTAATACATATCTAGGGAGATATCTCTCTATCCCTCTCTAACAATACAATTGAGCGGTTTCAATTTTTAAATTCTACTTCATGGTTTGTTGAGGCTTGTGCTGAATGTGTTGTGCGACTAAATCATACATCAGTTAAGGGCTAGTATATATGATGAACTTGGCTCAACGGTAAGATTTTGTCGTTAGCATCCTTAGTAGTGTTGGTTTGAGTTACGGAAACAATCATTCTAAAAATTAGGAATAAAGATTAGTATGATTTGTTTTGTTTTGTTTTGTTTTTTATTTTTTATTTTTTAAAATTCTGCTTTAACAAAGGTCTCTTGCACTGTCGCATAACCTTAATTTAACAAGCATACAGTTTGCAACTTGCTATGTGTTTCACCTTTTTATTTCATGTTGATTGCGCTAGGTTTGGGAGGTAGCTTCTCTCTAATCTGGAAAATTATTATGTACTTTCGTGATATCACGTATTCATACTCCTTCACTAATCATCATTTTTCTTCCTGTTTTTCAATTATCTAACACAAAATTATAATATCTCACATATTCCACCAATCATAATATCATGGAGCATTATGTATCTAAACTGTTTGATTTTAGTGCTTTTGAAATATATTATTTATGTAAACAATTATATTAATTGAATATCAATAATCATATGTTGTCTTTAAAAAAACAACAATGATTTAAACCACTAAAAAATACACCACTAATAGCACTAATACATTGGGAATGGCAAAAAAAATAAAATAAAAATAAAAACAAGGCATAGAAAGTAGACGGGGTCATTGCCACATCATTAATGCTCCCTCTAGTGATCCTTTTTTAGTGCTCTCAAGCATTTTTCTTAAAAAAAATGAATGAAAAGCTTGATTTCGATAATAGATTCGTTCCGGTACAAATCCCCCCTCCTTGTCATATTTATTTAATATTTACTTTCAAATATATCTCAAGAAAATATTAACAGAGTTTTTTTTTTTTTTTGTTGCCATTTTCGAGGAAACAAGTTCTGTTGAAATTGATCTAATACAAAGAAACCCAAATCTTTCCTAATTTTCTTTTGACTCAAAATTCATAGAAAAAGCAAAAAAGATAATACATGGATAAAGAGATGTGTGAGCGTGTTAACCAAGTATGTATATATATAGATTTTGCTAACTTTTTTTTTTAAAAACATTTATTTAACTTTCTCTTTAAGTTTTCAAGTATTTTCTTGTCTACACTATTTTGATGCAAAATGAGGCTTCTCATAAATAGAGGTTACATACACCAATTCCAAAAGAAAGAAAGAATAGGGAAAAAATAAGAAAACAAAAGAATACAAGCAAGTACATATGCTCACTTCTTTATCTTCATTCTTGTGTTTCTTTTAAAAAGAGATAGAAAAGAAATACAGGAAATGAAACTGGGAGAATATCATAAAAATAATAAATAAAAACACAAAATGAAAATTAGTGTGCCTAGAGGCACTTGCACTTTATTGATTTGTAATTATTATTTTTTTATTTGATATTTTCTCAGAAAAATTCTTGATTTTACTCCAAAAAAATTATGTAACACTCTCATGATCATGATCGCGAAATCACTCAATTATTGGGTGAGTGTATTTGTTAATAAACTTAGAAAGATTATAAATTTTATACTAAAGTCTGTGCAAGAACACACATTAACAGGAGTTTTTTTTTTTTTTTTTTTTTTAATGCTAATTGCTAAAATATGGGGTGGTTTCTAGTCTATTCTTCATATGAATTGAAACAATAATTATCGCGTTTAAGACAAGCCAAAAAATTAATGTTAGTCAAATTTCAAAATATTTTGCTTGATTAGGCACAAAGTTGAAGGTCAAGCTTGAGCTTATTTTTAGAAGTTAGAAACCAAGTTTGTAAAAAAAGATGGATGTTCAAGTCCAACATTCAACTAGGACTATTGTTTCTCTCACATGGGAACTTTGCTAAAAGGATAAACAAAAAATGCCTAATTTTCACTCACTAGGCTTCTAACAACCAAGTCTTCCCTAAGTGTAGTCTTTCCTTGTTTGTAACATAGGAATGGACCAAATTTTTTATTTGTTTATGCTTCTATTTATAAAATTTTGAAACCACTTTCCAAGAAGTAGACAAAGAGTCATAGGTAATTACTAAGGAATTCGGAATATTATGTGATATTTTTTATATTAAAAAATTTCTTCTTATAAATAACACGTAGAGAGGAAATAAATTTTCAACCACGTAACGATACAGATAATGCTCCATATACAACTAAGTTATGGTCCAAATTAGTGTTTTATGAAGTGTTAGTGGTATTTGGTTACGGACCACCATGGTGGTAGAGTGGACAAATCGGCAAATTAAAGTTGGAGATGTCTCATTATTTTGTTATGTTTCAAATGATATTATTTATGACTTATTGTGGTGACTTCAATTTTAGTAGTTGTGACAATTCAATTCTCTTTTATTTATTATTATTATTATTATTATTATTTTTAAACTAAGGAAAACTTATTCTTAAAAAAGTTTTACATAATTTTTTATCAAAATTCTTTGGCAACCACATTTTAAAAACTTAAGCCACAGTGATATGTATTTTGCTTTATTTCATATTGAATTTTGATTTGTCTTTATGTCTATATAACATTATCGTGTTGACCAAGCAGACTTACACAAGTCTACTATCGTGTTGACCAAACAGACTCACACAAGTCTACGAAGACTCGTTTTTTCTTAAGTAAGTATAAACTTTGTGTATAAGTTTTCAAAGATTAGCTTCATGGGATGCAATTGAGGCAAAAATGGTCTTTCATTTTACTATTTAGGGCACAATTGCACAATCATGATGATCCCCAAATAAGCAAATTTGAACAAAACGGTCGACATCCAACTCTCTTTTCCATTCCCATTTTGTCCATCCCCTCACACCCTATTCACAATCCTCTCTCTTTCTCTCCTTTAGATGCATGAAGTATATACATATAGCTCTCTAGACATCAAGATAGCATGAGGAGAAAGAGAGAGAGATATAATGGAAGCCCATAGATATGAGGAACAAGAGACCATAACATGAAATAAGTAGAAGTAGTAGAAGAAAACTCACATGGTCTCTCTCTTTCTCTTGCTCAGTCTCTCTCCTCTGTCTCTCAAATTTCTATCTCTCAAATTTTATGTTCAGTTAAATTAAATAAAATTTATATACTTCGAATTTGATTTGATTTGACAGAAAGGGAAAAAGCTAATGGAGATGGAAAAAGAGCTGCTTTCAACTACCAAAAGGCCTAAGCAAGTAAGATAATCTTCTTTAGTTCCCAACCCATTTCATTTCTTTCTACTTTTTTTCCCTCTCTGTTCCCCCAACTCATTTGGTTTGACACATCTCTCTTGCGACTCTATAAAAATATAATTATTTTGAGTTATTTCGTATTTTTTTGATTTATTTTGTTCTGATTAATGTTTACATTGAGGTGATGGGTTAAGGGTTGATTTAATCGAACCCCAAAAGTAATTTGACCACAATCTCTGGCAACTTGTTGAAATCAAAGGCAAAATATTTGAACTGTGTGATGTTTTTTTTTTTGTGTGTGTTTTTATCGTCTTTTTTTTTTAAAAAAGTTATTGTTTTACTGCTACATAGCCTATATGGGATAAGCTCAGTGTTTTATTATCTCAAACTGTCCTTTACTATGTTGGGTTTATTTCATTGTTTCTGTTTTGTTTGGTGTCTTATTGGAGGTTTTAAATTCTCAGTTATTGCTTTTGTTTCTATATCAAAGCACGATCATGTCTTGAAATTATTGCACTTTGAGATTTTCAATGATTCAATGATTATGAGTGGTTCGGGATAAGGGATAGGGAGATTTAGAAATAAAGAATCATTTTCTTGATTGTACAATTTTTCTTTTTTTCTAATAAGAGTGTTTGGTGCTTTCACCCTAACTAATTCTCAGGTATATATAGTCTGTTGTCTCTTATATATCAAGTAATTATTAAGTCCCAGTCTTATATATCAATATTCACATCTAGATCATATAATATCTTGAAATTACTACTCGTTGATATTTTCAATAATCCAATAATTGTGAGTGATTTCTAACAGGTGATGAGGAAATTTATATGTATTCATCATCTCACATATATCACTTAATTACCGACCCCAAAGTCCTGGAGTGGCTTCAAGGAGAGTGAAGCATGAAATTTTTAAGTTAGTTCACCCCTTTAAAAATTTGTACTTGTGATTTCTCATACATAAGTCATAGATCTCGACCAACTTGGACAACCTATTTACTTGCTTGCTTATAATATACCTCTACATTCATTTCAATTTTAACAGTTTTCTGAAAATTTGGTGGTCTAATATTGATTTTTCTGTGAGAATATATTGTATACAATCATGCCATATATACAATATATTCTCATATTTTCATCATTAACTTGATGAATTGATGTAGAAATTTTTATGAATTCTTTAACAGGTTGTTTGTAATAGATGTGGGAAGCCTAGAAGGTCAGTGACTAACTACTATTTGAAATGCATTTTCAATTTTCTTAAGCTAGCAAAGATTGAATTTTCAAAATGCATTTTTGTTTTTTTTTTAATTTATAACCATAAAAGGGAGAGAGCAATAGTGGATGTGCTCAACGATGATTCAGAAGCCAATTCTTGTGTGATGAATCGAGTCCAAGAGGTTCGAGCAAATTTGGATTCCCAATTCCCAAATTTTGTCAAGTTGATGATCCGATCAAATGTTACTGTAGGGTTTCTTCTTGTAAGTCCAACACAATCGTTAGTTCGATGATTTATCCTTGAATTTTTCATATTTTGTTAATTTAGTCCAATTGTAAACGTCAATTTAAAAATTGGACCAAAATCAATGAGCAAAGTAATTTGTGTACTCTTTTTAAAGTAATTGAGTGGTTGATATCCAATTTGAAATGATTCATTCATTATTTAATGGATCATTTTGCTCTTGATTTCCGTCTAATTTCTTAACTGTTGCTATCAATTAAATTGATACAATGTAACCAAATTCACAAGCCCACAGGTATAATTTGCCCAAAGGAAAAAGTAGACGAAACATAAACAAAAAATTCCACAAATCATTTTCTTTTTCTTTTTCTTTTTCCTTCACAAATCTTTTCTACTATCCAAACACATCTTAAAAGAACACATCAAGCTCACTTGGTTTTCATGACAGTGCGATATGATTTTTGTTATGACTACAATTACGCCATATCGTAAGTTGGAGTTACAATTATAACTACAAAAACATTATATTGTTACGTAATCAAATCGACGAAGGTGCACACTACAAATTTTGTCCTTTTTGTTATTATTATTATTTATAAATGCGCTAATCTCTGTGAATGCAGAATTTTCCAAGGCCCTTTTGTGAGATGTACATGCCAAGGTATGATGCTACTGTGGTTTTGGTTGATGGAAGTGAAGAAGGAGAATACCAAGCAAAGTACTTGTTTGGGAAGAATTCACTTAGTGCTGGATGGAGATCTTTCTCAAATGCACACAAACTAAATGTTGGAGATGCTCTAGTTTTTCAGTTGATCAAACATTGCACTTTTAAGGTAATCTACATCTAAATAATTCTAAAGTTTGGAAAAAATACAACAAATGCTATACTTTTGTTATAATTACACGATCCCTTTTAGTGAGGGTAAATGAATCAAAACTGATGCATAGTGTAAAAATACAATGATAAATAGTGTAAAATATATTTCAATATAATTCATTTTTTTCCCATTTATATGATTAACGAATTACTAATAAAAAAAATCAAGTGTTTTGCGAGCTAAAATTTTAAGGAAGTTTGATATAATTATAACAAATTTGTGGGATTTATTATATATATATTTTTAAATCTCAAGAAAATTTGTGTAATTTACCCATATAATAGTAACACATAAGTATAATACTTGCACATGTTTGATCCACTTATAAAAGAGAGTCATAAAAGAGAGTCTAGCCATAATATAATAAGCAAAAAAAAGGAATTAGTCTATTGGGCCAATTTCTTTATGTTGGGTCTTGGATTTGTGATGGAGAAATGAAAAGTGAAAAAAAATTTCTTTTTTCTTTTTTTTTTCATAATTCTTTTTGAGTAATGTTATACATAAATAGATTTCTCATAAGATTATCTTAGCTCTAGACATTGAAGTGATCAACTGTCAAAAAATATATTTGAAATCAATGCCTCTATATCTAATCATATGAAAATTGAATAAAATAATTGTATTTCCCTTCAAGTATTTGAAGACGCTAGGGATACTTTTTACCCTAAAAATGTAACTGCTTAACTATTATTAATCTAATTTTCATCTTTATTACCCAAAAAAATAAAAAATGACTAAAAAATTTATTTACGTACAACATTTTCCTAAATAACTGTTCTTACAAATCTAAGATCCAATTTGAATGGAAACAAAGAGCTAAAAACATGATTGCTTCTATTTTATTTACTTTTTTCTATGTTGTTCTTTTCCTTTCATAAATCTTTTAGTAATGTTATACCGAATGATGGACTTGTTTGTTGCAGTTTGTTGAAAGTTAAAAGGTAATGATCAAAAATCAAAAGCTAAAAGCACTTCCTCATAGCTCTAGATAATCATTTTTTTTCAGCTTATTTAAGTTATTTCTGTTTAATAAGTTATAAGTAAAAATTCTATCAAATAGTCTGACACATACTTTCAAATTAAAATAAATTATAATTAACTTTTTTAAACTACAACAAACAGACCAATGACATTTTGTGAGTCTAAGCTACAATGATTGGTGTTTTTCTTTAAAATAAAAGAATCACAAGAGAATATTTTGTATGAAAATTTTATTTATATACAGTACCATTGTAAATGAATTTCACATCAAATTTTTAATAAATATATGTGGTGAATTTTATTAGCTTTGTATCTAGTGAAAAAAAAAATCAAATAAAAAACATTTATGTATAACATTTTTCTTAATAAATATTCTTCTTTGTTAGATCTAAATATAGTCATTTATACTTGTTGAAGTGGGCCAGCCTTCATGTTTTATTCATTTTGTGTGTGGATTATTGTGAGCAATTTTTATACAAAACTATACAAAATAATGTTTTTACTGAATTATTGTTACCTTCCTATTGGCATAGGTGTACGTAATAAGAACAAATGAATTAGATGAAGTGGATGGTGCTATTGCCCTCCTCCATTTAAAAGCAGATACAACATACAATTGTGGTGAGTTTTTCTTCTTTGCTATTATGTACTCTTTTTCATTTCTCAATAGCCCCAAATTATTCTATTTTCTTCCTTTAGTTCTGTTATGTACACATATATTGATTTTTGTGTGATTGATTGATTTTGTATTCTTAGACTTAATCTTCTTTCTTTAATCTATTTAAAATGTCACGCAGATAATCATACCGAGACCTGTTATAAGGATAAGGAAAAGCATTTGAAGCCTCTTCCATCAGACAATATTGAATAGAATATTCAATAAATATTTTAAATAGAAAACATTTTCTCAAAGGAAAAAAAAAAAAAGAAGAAGAAGAAGAAAGCTCAATTCTTGATAGTTTGTTTTTGCACTGCTTTGTGCACAACCATCCATAGATCAACACTTTGGTGGTCCTAGGAAAAGCATCACTCTTTTCATTTTATCAGCTTGTGAACTATCTATAATAGGAAAAACTCTTAGTGTGCATTGCATACTATATGCAATGTACTTTTATTATATAATTTTATGGTTTAGGTTATATATTTTTGTGAAATAATTTATGTAAGTTTATGAAAACTTACGTGATTTTGTGTATTTCAAAACTTATGAATAGACTTATGTGAATTTATATTCAACTTATACATTTTTGTGATATCACTTACGTAAGTTCTTAAAAACTTACATGATTTTTTAATTTTTAATTTTTTTTTTTAATTTATAAAGAACTTGAATAAGCTTGTACCTAATGCTATTATGTGGAAATATATTTCAGTGAAAAGTTAAAACAATAATATAGTTTAGTGGAAATATTTACAAACTTCTTTTAGAGCATCTCCAACGCTTACTCAAAATTTTCACCAAATTTGAGTAAAAAAGTATCAATTTCATCAAATTTGATAACAGATGCTCCAACGATTCACCAAATTCTCAAATTTGTCCCGGGACAACCGGGTGGTCGACCGGCCGGTTGACCGGTTTGCCCAAATATATTTTTTTTTTTGAATTTTTTGAACTTTTTTTTTTGAACTTTTTGAACTTTTTCCGGGTCGACCGGTGGGTCGACCGGCCGGTCGACCGGTTAGGCAAAATTTTTTTTTTTTTTTTTTTTTTGAATTTCTGAATTTTTTTTCGGTATCGAACCTTTCTTGGGTTGACCGGGTTGGTCAATTGGCAACGGTTGGTCAACCGTCCTCCAACGGTCCGCAACAGTGTCCGCTACAGTGTTTTGATGAATTCATTACTTCCTCCGCGATCTGATGAAATTTTTGATGAAAACTCAATTTGATATCAGATTTGGTGCACCGTTGGAGCCATGAATAGTGTCATTTTCATCAAAATTCAAATTTGATATCAGATTTGGTATAGCGTTGGAGATGGTCTTAGCATTTTTTTTTTTCGGAGTAAAATATTTTCTTCTGTTTGATTGTGATGTTGGTGATGATAGTGGTGAGACTTTATTTTAAAAAAAATGCTCATCTTTAAAAAATAAAAAATAATTTATGTCCAAATAAATTTAACGACACTTTGTCACGTGAGAAACCTTGTGGCTAGGGAATGACTTTGTACAATATATCACTTAAATTTAATGGATATATTTAGTAGTTTCCGACACATAAAAAAACACTTATTTTATAACGTATGCCCGTGAGTGTAAAAAGAAAAAAGAAATTTATTGAGGCACTTAATTTGGTCAAGTCAATGAATCTCATACTCATATTTTTTTCTCATAACTTTAATATAATTTAAGCCCCAAATTTTAAAATAATTTTTTTTTAAGAAAAGAAAAAACAAAATAAATGAGCATAAATGTCATATTTTAATTTTTTTTTTCAAATAAGGTATCATTTAATTACGTGCATAACGCAAGTTAACTATTAGTATTAAAAATAATGTTATATGTATTCATTAATGTACTAATTAGTGTACTAACAGATGATGTGGCATAATTTTAGAGATTTTGGGGACTTATGCCTCGTTTGGCAAGTGCCCTTTTTAGCTAAAAAGTCAAAAAGTTATTAAAAAAATCAAAAAGCCAACAACCCATACCAAAAAGTCAAATATTCTATTTTCTCTCTATTTTTTACACATCTTTTCGTAAAAAGCCAAAAAGTTATTCCAAACATACTAGTTTTTTTTACATCACATTTTAGCTAAAAAGTCAAAAAGTTACTAAAAAAGCATGTTTCCAAACGAGGCCTTATAATTGGGGATTTTTTTTTAAGGTCCTTGATATTAAGATTTTATAGTATAAAAGATATCCAATATTTTCATAATATCTAAAGTCCCTCATACATCGATCCAGAAAAATTTCAATCTAGAGAATTTTTCTGGACTTCCTAGAGAAATTAAATTTCTCTGGACTTCCCATTGTCCAGAGAAATTTTGCAAATTTCTCTGGATTTCACACTCTGCAGAGAAATTCTCTCCAAATTTCTCTGGTTTGCAGAGGAGAAATTTCTTTGGTGTGAGAAATTTGCTCATGAAATTTCTTTGCAAAGTGCAAATTTCTCTCCAAATTTCTTTGGTGTGCAAACCAGAGAATTTCTCAGTACTATCATGTCATGACCCAAACTCACCCTTATAGGTTTAGCGTCGTAATCGGCCAGTAAATCTTGGATTACCAAAGGCCTCTTAACAGAATAACATATAATTAAAGATTGCGGAAGCAATATATAAAACATACGTAGTCCATTGACCTGTGTTGACATATATGAGACAAAATTTTCAAACAAACTTATATATATATATAACATCATAAACACGTTGGTTTCACATCACACATTTGACATAGATAAGGTTAGATAAACAGAACAAAAATAAAGCCTCGACCTGGTCTTCTCAAAAGGAACCTCCTCGGGAGGCACGGTGGTTGGCTGACAAAACAAAATCCTAGGCCATCAACTCTAGGCCTGGTCACGTACCTGATCACTTATATACATAATACAAATAGTGAACTGGAGCCCAGTGAATAATAACAAAGTAAACAATTTGATGAATGATATCCATTTCAGATTTAGAAAATCAAAATTTTAGATTCAGATTCATATACATATTCTTGTTCTTGTTCAAATCATATACAGAAATCAGAGTTTATGCTTAATCACACGTGGTACATCTATTAGCGCTAACAGAACAGATGCAAAACAGATGGTGATTATGAATAACCAGTTCTATAAAGAAACCTCCAGATTCGGGTAACAGATGACAGATATTTTGAGCTCCATGATGGAGCCTCCGGTACAGGTAACAGAGTGCAGACATAATAAGTTCTATAATGGAACCTTCGATACTAGATAACAGCCAACAGATATCACATGATACTAAGGATGCCACAAATACATTGTCAAAAATTGGACAATCATTCATTGTACAGAACATAGCGTTTCAGAAAACAGATCTTATTTTATCATACAGAAAATAAATAACGTTGAACATAGCTTTACTAAGTTATTACTCATAGATGGCTCTAGATGTAGACAGATAGAGCAGGCAAATCAAACGGTTTACGGCGCGTGACCTACATCAATACATAACAGACACATATACTAAAACACACGCTTGCATTCTACATAACTTGTTTCATTTGCTCTTAGTGTGTTTCTAGCCTTTACTCTTATTATTGTGTTTTAATCTTGGTTTAGGAATGCCTAAGATGTAATGAGGATGCAAAAATGCATTTGAAAACACTTAGTTAGAAATGTTGGAAACAAGGGTCTCATTCAAGCAGATATGCAAGATGCAAATGATTGTTCGAGCGGTCTGTAAACTTTGCAAAAGTGCTGGTTATTTGTTTTTTTAGCTCGATGCTCGCTCGAGCGCGAGACTCGCCCTCGCTCGAGCGCAACTTTTGTCGCTCGAGCGGTTTGTAAAACATGCAAACTTCTGGAAGCATGCATTTTATGCTCGAGCGGGATTTTGGTTGCTCGAGTGGAAATGCAAAAATAAAGGTGGTCGCTCGAGCGCAGGATATGTCACTCGAGCGTAGAAGCAGAATTCTAGAATTTCCAAAATTACTTCCAAGCTTCAAACTCAACCCTAAAGTTGTAAATTATGGTTTCTTGGGCCAAAAACTTAAGGAAACTCTTGTAAACTTACAAAACATCATGAAGTAAGAATCATTACTCAAAATTAAGGCTCAATAACATACAATTATACAAAATCAAGCTTGAAATGTGAGAACATAACATGAACATGACATGCATGAAATGATTTGAGCTCCAAGTTTCCGAATTATGATCAAATGAGATGTTTAGGTCTAAAACATTGTTAGACTTATTTATTTTGATGATTTATTTAATTATGTTTTAATTTATTTGGAAAAAAAAATAAAATAAAAATTTATTTTGATGATTTATTTGAAAGAGAAAAATATAATCAACATTTATTTTGATGATTTTATGTTTTAATAAAATCAAAATTTATTTTATCTCATTATTTTTCACCTAAACCTTTATTCTAAATATTGTTAGAATGTATTTAATATTTGATTAAATTAGGAGTTCAAACAATCCAAAATAGAGGTTCAAACAGCCTAGCACAGCAGCAGTTCAAAAGGTTCAAGTGGAAGATATTCAAATTTGTAATGATGGAGTGGAAGATATTCAAATTAGTAATGATGGAGTGCAACGACTATAAATTCAAATGAATACAATGGCTATAAACGGCTATAAATTCAAATGAATACAACGGCTATAAACAGTTATAAGTTTCATTATATATACCAAAGCCTCTAATGTAAACAAGTTATAAAAACCAAAAAATATTCTTTGATCTATAATCACTCACATCTATTCTCTGAAAAATTCTCTGAGGAGTGTTCTTTAATTTTTGTTTACATCCTCTTCGTAAATTATACCTTTGAACGTATAGCTTTAAGCCCATCTTTCCTGTGTGAGGTTTACAGAAAAATCAGAGCTTCATTTTTATATCTATCTTTGAGAGATAATTCTTGTAGCTTTCTGTGAAAGCAAAAACACTTTCTTTTCAACCTTGTAAGAGTATAGTACACTCAGTGTTCTTGACTTAGAAAGTTTGTGTAAAATCCGTGAAGGATTGCTCTATTTGTAAAGAGGTTGCTAGCACTTCCGTGAAGCTAGAGCATAGTGAAAAATCTCAAGTGAAACTTGAGGAGTGAACGTAAGCCGAGTTGAAACCGAACCACTATAAATTTATTTGTCTTTCTCTCCCTTATCTCTTTATTTTATTTAAATTGCTGTAGCTATATTTCACATTTTCACTGTGCTAAAATCATTAACTGACATAGTTGTTAGAACACTTGTTTTAATCATTTTTATTTCATTAACTATATTTATCTATTGTGTTAGTCATAATTTTTATTAGGGTATTATTAATTTTTAATTATAAAAACTTAATTCACCCCCCTCTTAAGTTGTCTTTTGGGTAACAAACATATTGAATTCCTCGAACAAAACCAAGATACTAACATGCATGTGAGAATTCTCTTGAAAATAACTTCAATTATGATCAAATGAACATGCATGCATGATTTGCTATTCTTTCTAGTTCATTAGCTTAATTCATGCATTGATTCACTTAATTCTCTTAGTTCCTTACTTAAGTGAGTTTAACATAAAGCTTAAAGGTTGATTCCTTACCTAGGATCCACAATTCCTTAAATTCTAGTGATCTCTTGCTTAATCTCACTAATTTCCTTCAATTCCTCTAGTAGTTGCTAGCTTAACTTCAATTCTCTTCAAAGTTGGCTCTAATCTCCCACTTCTCTCTCTCAAGGTTGGTATCAACAAAATAATGAAGAAAGGTGAGTTGAGATGCATATAGAAGCCTTATATAGGCTTGGTTAGTGGACTAATTAATTAGGCTTATCATTAATTAAATGAGTATTAATTATTCTAATTATTTCGTTCCAAATCGAATTTCGATTGAACCTACCATAAAATTCTAAAAATTCTAATTAATACATAAATCAAGTCAATTTTTGAATCGGATGCTGATAAGGCCTTCAATTTGCAACCGAAACGAAAACATGAACAAATCTCTCTACGCTAAATAGATATAAATACAAATAAAGCAACATATAATGCAAAACTTCACTTTAATTTCTTATTAAGCATAATTAAGTATGGATTAACGTTAATCATGGGTCGGCGTTGTTACATATTACCTTCATAAAATGTTTTGATCAATGTTATATCTAAGAAAGATAAAAAGAATTTCCCTCTTGGGAACAGATTTTCCAAAAAAATTGAAAATTTAAACCATAAAATCTGAATATATTTTGGAATTTAACTTCCTAAGCTTGTGGAAACCAAGTAGAGAGACATAGAATATAAAAACATTATAAATAAATAAATAAAACATGAAAAACAAGCCTTCACAATTCCTGTTTAGTTGAACCCAAATATATATCCATCATAATTTTCAATCTTTGCTTTGGTTTCGTTTCTTGGAAACCAAACAAATTATCAACTAACTTGAATAAAATAGTAATGATAGTAAATTTACCCCCTTCAACTGCGATAATGGCCTGTGCAATGTATGGACGAGTGAAGCCCTGAATTGGTTGTGGATGTCCAAGTTTAAAAAAATGGTAGAAGTAATCAATGAAGCATATCGCATTCAAGGATCGCATTCTCCATTACAAAGCATTTCGTATCCGAAGGTCCACTATGACTTCTTAGTAGTAGAGTTCTCCTTAATCATCTTATGACTTCTCAGTAGCAGAGTTCACTGAGGCATTTTGTCGAACAGGTGGAGGGCAAGATCGGCAAACACTCTGGTTACACAGGGAACTCTCCACCTTGTCGCATAAACACGCCTTATGTTTGTCTTGTTAGAAGATTCAAAAAAGTTGGTGGCAGTTCAGATCGGAGAACTCTGTGACAACAGCGAGCGGCAACGAAGCGAAGAGTGGCGGAAAGCGACTAAGTGGTCTAAGGTTTCTCTTTCTCTCACACGTCATCTCTCTCTCTCTATCAATTAGCACTATTCTGGTTCTCTTTCTCGTACGTCTTCTCTCTCTTATAGTCAAATTTCTCTGTGATATATGGGTATAAAATTGAGAGACCTTAGACATCATAAAATAATATTATGGATCTCATATATTATTAAAAATGGGAGAGGGACCTTAAATTAATTTTTCCTTTATAAATTGTATAATAAATGTAGTCAATAATAATGACATAACACTAGTTAGTACACTAATATGTACACTAATTGGTATATATAACACCACTGTAGTATTAAAAGATAAAAAGCCTCATTTAGACTCATTGCATTAAACTTCAAATTATTTGGCCTTACCTTAAAAACAATCTGGTCAAAAATATGTAATTTGAATACAAATTTTGAATTTTGAATTTTTTTTTTTTTTTTAGTACTTACAAAACACAAGTTTTAATTAATTCAAAACAATAAAATTCATAAATTTACGATGAATCAATACAAATTTTAAATTAAAATTTGGAGCAATTTTCATAAATCTCTTTTACCTATTTATATTCTATTTAGTTTACATTATTTTTTTATATTCCAATAAGTCCTATGAGTGACATAGTTACCAAAATACCCCTAATAATATTCACATTTACAGTGTAAATGTTCCGTAATATGAATATTTACACCGTTAATGTAAATATTCATATCGTCAATGTGAATGTTCACACCATCAATATAAATGTTACACGTTAATATGAATGTTCACACTCTCAACGTAAATATTCACATTCTAAAATATAAATGTTCACATCACCAAGTTTTTAACCACTCAAAAAATATTTGTAAGGATAGAAATGTCCATAAAATACTTTAAATATAAAAATTAAGATTTAATAAATTAAATATTCAAATAATAAGACTTATTAAAATGGAAAATGATTTGTCCTCCTAAAAAAAGCCCCTCCTAATCCCCCTAATGCCTAAAACGATGTCGTTTTGGGCTTCTTTTTTTTTTTTTTTTTTTTTTTTTTTTTTTTTTGCCTTGGTTTGAAATTTAGGGGGATTAGAGGGCCAAAAATTAAGAAGATGTAGCACAACCCTATTAAAATATATAAATATCTTATAAACTAGTTAAGATACAAATGCTTGAAATTTTTTTTTCTAAATCTCTCTTAAAATTTTAAGAAACAACGCATGATTGGGGCTTCACGAATCCCTAAACATTAAACGACGTCGTTTTGTCTTTGTTTATTTTTTTTTAGAAGAAGGAGGAGGGAGGAGGAGGAGGAGGAGGAGGAGGAGGAATTGGAGGGCCCCTAAAATGGAGGCGAGGCAGAGGCATGGCGATCGGCGGAGGCGCGGCGATCGTGGCCGAGGCGACGTGATCGGCGGCCAAGACGACACGATCAGCGGCGGAGGCGACGCGATCTGCTTCCCCTCTTTCTTTCTCTCCCTCTCTCCCTCTTTCTCTCCCTCTCCCTCTCCCTCACCCGTTTCAGAGTTCAGACAGGAGGAAGAAGAAGAAGAAAAAAAAAAAAATTTGAATTGGTAAAACGATATCGTTTCACCAATTCGGGACATTCAGTGGACCCAGATTCGAGGTCCAAATCTTTTTTCTTTAAGAAATTGTATAAACAAATTTAAAATTAAGTGCAGGAAAGGTGGACTCCAATTGGATCCTACAACAGAAAAAGGAAGAAAAAAAAATTTAAATTGAAAAAGAAAAACAAAACGGTCAAAATTTACAACTAATTTTCGGCTGCCCCGGATTCGCCTGTCTCTGTCCAGCATCAGGGTCTACTTCACATCTCTCTGTCTTTTGTCTTCTCTCTCTCTCTCTCTCTCTCTCTACACATACACGCCAGTGAGGAGGGAGAGAGAGAGAGCGCTTTGAAGATGAAACTCAAGCAGCAACTGCAGGAGGAAGAGGAAACCCAAGTTTTGGAAGCTGAAGAACAAGAGAACCCAGAAAAGTTCATGGCTTTTTCTACAGAAAACCCGGTTGATTCATCGCCTATGTTCTCTTTTTTTTCTTGATTTGTATGTTTTTGTATGTGGGTATGTTTCTTTTTTTGTTCTGATCATCAAGAATGTGTGTTGTTCACTTGCAGAGGTCACCATTGAAGAAGATCAAGAAAAAGTTAGTCCCAAAAAAGCCTAAGAGTGTCAAATCTAAGCCCAAGCAAGTGAGAACTTATTCTCCTTTTAGGGAAAGTTACGATTGCTGTCATTATTGTAGATTGAAATGTTGTTTGTTGATTTTTGGTGATTTTCTCGGCTTCGGTGTCGTCGTCGTCCAAGTTTCTTGCTTTGTTTTTCCATGGTTGTTATATGTGCACATATATGCAATGTGAAATTTGATGGGAAACCCAAAATTGGAAACCCTAATCATTTTGCCGTACTCCACACCGGCTTAACTTACCAATTAAGATTAGTAATTCATTTTCAAATCTTGTTGTGGTCATTCTCGAATCTTTATATGCTAGTTTAGTTATTGGATCAGGTGATTCAGACTTGTCCAAGCTTTGTGTTTATAAGATTGTTAACATATGTAGCCTGAAATTTGATGGGAACTCCAAAAGTTGAAACCCTAGTCGTTTTGTGATACTTAAAACCGTGCTTAACTTGCCAATTAAGATTAATATTTCACTTTCGAATCTCATTGCGCTTGTTCTTGATTCTTTAGAAGCTATTTTAGATTTTGGATTCGATAATTCAGATCTTGTCGAATGGCTATTTGCTTAAGCTATTTTAATTATTCATTTATTGAGGATGCCTTGTGGAAATTGAATATCTATATACTTGACAAATTGTTATGAGTGTTATATGAGTGCCATCTTCGGTTAGTTGTGATGCATTAAGCAGTACGATGCTGGATTGGAAATTGAATAGGTAATCAAAACTTTGCTTAACATACCGATTAAGATTAGTAATTAACTTTCTAATCGTGTTATGGTTGTTCTTGATTCTTTATAAGCTAGTTTAATTATTGGATCAGATGATTCAGATCTTGTCAAAGGACAATTTGCTTAAGCTATATTCTCTTATTCATTTATTGGAGTGCCCCATAGAAATTGAATAGCTACATAGTTAACAAATTATTATGGATGCTATATAATTGGTTGTGATGCATTGAGTGGTACAATGCTAGATTGGTAAGTATAAGCCTTGTAAGAGTTTGGTTTGGTTAAAGAGGAAGAGACGTTCTCTTGTGAAATTGATAGAGATTAACATAAACGTTTAGCTTGAGACCAGAAAGCTATTAACTGAAGTTGAAAGTTTTATTCTTAGAATAATTCAAAGAAGGGTGGAGAGGTAAATGATTGAAGAAATTTCACTTAATGACAAGTTTCTCAAGCACACAGGAATGGAACATGAATGCGTGCACACGTGCAAACAACATGCACGTGTCTACATGCTTACATGTGCACACACAAAGTGAGATAGAAACAGATCGAGAAGGTGATTAATGTGGGAGAACTTCTTTGTTGGATTAGGGGCCTGATATCTCATAAAATGAAGCACAACATAATATTTGACATAAGACGGGGTAGAGAGATTAGAGTATTTTGAACAGGGAATGCTTTTTCTCGAAATAATTAAAGTTGAAATGAATGAAGCCTATACATTTGTGTTGGTTGTTTCCATTTCATGTGTTGGCTCCGTTGTACAGAGAAATAAGTACTTACCTATAAAGCGTGATTGCACACCTCAATAATGATCATAATTTCAAGCAGATATTGATTACCAGATTTATTTCACCTGTGTTTCACTTCCCATGTGTATTAGGACACTATATTTAAAACTTTACACGCCACATAGGAGGTGAAAAGTTTGGTGAAGTAAAAATGTGATAAATGGCTGCCCTCTTTCAAGCATACCCAAAATGATTCAAAAGGTGCAAGCAATGATGACCTAATGAACTAATGGGAAAATTTTTTGTATTCTTGAGCAGGTAATATCAGATGATCTAGGAAAATCTGGAAGGTCAGTAATTTTATTTGAATGGTTGTTCAGTTCTTTTGTCCTTTTATGTATATTTAGAGGAAAAAAACTGGATATTTGTATTATCTTGTAACAATGATGCCTCACCTCTGTGATCTACTTAAAGCTGTAAAAAGAAGAGGACAAGGATTGAAGACTTGTATGACAATGATGAAGCCAAGTGTTCTGTTATGGAGCGTGCAGATGAGGTTCTGGAAAATGTAGCAGATGAATACCCTAGCTTTATTAAGTGTATGCTTCCCTCGAATGTCACTCATGGATTTTGGCTGGTAAGCCTGAACTTTTGTTCAATGTTGTAGTCCTTGACGTAATTTTGGAGTGCCAGACAGTAGTTTGGGCTAACTTCTCTTGCGGCAGATTCTTCCTAAAAAATTCTGCAATTTGCATTTGCCAATGCATGATACAACAGTCATTTTGGTGGATGAATGTGGGAAAGAGTATGAAGCAAATTTTTTAGTGGAAAGGCATGGACTGAGCGGTGGATGGAGGGGTTTCTCCTTGGCTCATAGACTACTTAAAGGAGATATTTTGGTCTTCCATTTGATCAGGCCTTGCACATTAAAGGTAATTGTTTTAACTTTTGTTGATGTTCTTATGATGCTTATGTTCTAAGAAGCACCGACACTTCAAGTGACGTAGGGTGTTGGACACCGGGACACATATGGGACACGCCACATGGCATGTCCCTTTATTTAATTAATTTGTTTTCAAGGAACATGCCGGGGACACACTGACTAGTTTCCTCCCCCTCCCCCTCTCCCTCTCCCTCTTTCTCTTTCTCTTTCTTTAGTGCTTTTTGATGGACTTTTTTTTTTTTAAGGGTTTCATGGATGTTAGATGCTGAATGTTTATTACGTTTTGCTTAAATTTAAATACTTAATAGATCATCTATAAAAAAGTTAAGTGTTAATTTGAAAGTGTTTTTTTTATATTTATAAAAATATCGAATTAGTTTTAGTTTTTGTTAATTTTGATTGTTTGTGAATATAATATTAATCTACACAGAAAGTTTAGAAATGAAGATGCTGGTGAAACAGTTAGTACAGTTGCTGTATTCAGTCTGTGGCCTATATAAATAAATAAATTAATTAAAAAGTAGGATAATCATTTTAGTTAATCAAATTGAATAAAAGAGAGATGACAGAGATACAAAGACCTGTGTAAGTTATTGATTATTGATTATAAAGTGTTCGTCTTGCTTTAAGACTGGTTGGGTTGTAATAAGTTGATTTTGTTGTTTGTATCTTCTGGTTACCACCCCCAAAAAAGGAAGAATTGGATAGTTTCATACATTGCCAAGTTCACAAGTTTTGATTTACTTGACACATGCATGGAGAATTGAAAAACATCGCCATTCTTCGGAAGAATAATGGCCTTAGCAAGGAATCCCGGCAATCATTCTTGTTGAAATGGCACAAAAGTATGATGCAATTCTTGCTAGTTTACTGCATGAAGTTGCTCTGATTGTCTGCTTGTTATTTCCCTCTCCCTCTCTAGGTGCACATAGTGAGAGTGTATGGTTTAGATGAAGTAGATGCCGCTCTTTGCCTTCTGAATTTAGTTACACATGCAAAAAGGACATACTCTAGTAAGTCTTTTTCCTGCTCTGCTTTTTATTTGTAAAAGATACCCCCAAAACTTTGTTTATCCTAATCTCAATATTCTCATTATTTGGAACTCATGAAAATGTTCTGCAGATAAGAATTGCCAGACTCGGAAAAAAGCAAAGAAGTGTGTGGAGCCTCTTCTGCTAGATATTCATCGAAAAGATATTAAAACAGCTGGGCTTGTGACAAATCAGTATGAAACTAACAGTGACGATTTTGGCTCTGAAGTTTTGGAAGGTAAAAGACTTTTAGAATCTGCTGTTTATTTGAAGAAAAAGCAAAATTGAGAGTTAACAGTAATATCTGTGAATGTTTTTGATTTGTAGGTTCTGAAATCTCTGACCATCAAGCCAATGAATCAAGCTATAGTCAAAATCCAATTCTGCATGACCATCTTCTCAAGGGCACCAAGTGTAGGTTTACTACCGGAAAAGTAACCTAGTGTATTGGCAGTCCATGCCATTGGAGCTGACACGCTTATCACTTCCCAGCTTGCAAGTTGAGACGTGACTTGGCAAACCTTTGAGAAGCTGGTACAAACGTTAGCTCCAGTGGAACAGCTTTTCAGCCTTGTTTGTGGAATAGCAAAAAGGGTCGAACAGGAGGTAGAGAGAAACTGGACTATAGCACCGAAAGACTTGATGCTGAGACCGAGGCTCTGGATGTGAATGCCAATAGTGCATGATCTTGGGTTTTTTTTATTAAAGTGGTTTTGCTGAATGTGGCAAGTATAGTTATGTTGTGGATATATACAAAAATCAACATGATAGTATTTTCTGGAATAAGAGTTGTGCTATAATAACTCGGGTTTTGTATCAGTTTGTTTGCAATAGACTAGCAAATGAACAAACTAATTATGGCCGAGCTATGCGCCAGGTACCATTTTGCCAGTCATTTTTTCATTCAAAATTGAGAGGGTCATTGGGACTGGGATGTAGGATTTTTAAAGATATCGATCTCAACCTATGAAATTTTAAATACCATTTAATTTGTTACTATATGACGTGAAATATAAGATTCAATAAATAAATATACTTGTGGCATGATATTAAAAAATTTGATCCCCACATTATTATTGATGAGAAAAATTGGAGTGATAGAAGTATTACAATGCTAAAGGATTTTATACTAGAATAAAACAAAAAACAACTATTGCTAAAATTTATTTTGCTGCTTCCAGATTAATTGACAGCATCCTCTATGTGGACAAAATTTTACAGGAAAAATTATGTATGCGTAATTTTCTACTTAATATTTTACGTACACGTGTATAGGCATAAATTCTACACCATGTGAGCGTGGTGTGTATGTAAAAAAATGTGTAAAAAATAAGGTAAATTTGACATTATTACTGTTTTTATATCTAAATAGAGAGAGAGAGAGAGAGGGTGAGAGGGTGTATGGATACCCCCCACCCACCCACCCACCCACCCACCCACAACTGGATGTGTTTTTGGATGTAAAAATAAATTTGTTACCATGTGTTGGCTTTTTAGATTTTTGAAGGTTAATAATGTAAATTTAAATGTGCCAGCAAGAATCAATCAGTTCTTACAAAATATTAATTGCCAATCAATTATCAGACGATTGTGGTAGTTCTTTCAACCTTAATGAAGAGGATTTTTATTGGTGGTTTGTTTAGGAGAAATTAGTAAATAATAATAAATGAAGAACAATTTCAAAATTTGAATTTCATTAAGTAAATGAAAACTTACAATGATTTGACCCAGCCTCGTAGAGGTTCACAGTAACAAATTATTTGAAACTACTCCTAGGAAATAAAGTGCAGTACATGAATTGAAGTGCAGAAATGTAAAGAACTGTAAAACTGGAAGGAAAATGAAATAAATAAACTGATTTTTTGATTTGAGTCTGGGGCTTCATTCTGAGGCATTCCTTACTATTTATACTTCTCAGTGGTAACCGTCGAAGTGGGCTTCAAACCGTTGAAATATCCTCCCATGATTGTTGAACATGCTCTCTCATAGTCAGTCTCACTACGCCACTCTTGCAGTTAGGCTTCCCTCTTAATTTCGAATTTAAACTTTATGAGTAACTGTTAGGCCACATCTTGTATCTCTCAATTGTTTCAATGTTACGCAGATTCATTATTACCAATACGAATTGTCACGTGTCCGACTTTGATTGACAACTTATATTAACTCTCCAAATTACCCTCTTCGTATCACATGCTAAAGGGCTGAAGAAATTTCACATAATGACAATTCATCGAGCACATAGGAATAGAACATGAATGTGTGTTGCACAAGTGCAAACAACATGCACATGTCTACATGTAACACGTGCACACATGAAGTGAGATAGAAGGGGGTCAGAAAGGTGAGTAAATGTCGAAGAACTCCTTTTTTAGGTTAGGCAAATTCAACAAACTTGATTTCTTGTACAATGAAGCACAACAAACTATTTGACATGCTACAAGGTAGGGGAATTAGAGTATTTCAAATAGGGAATTCATTTTCTCAAAGAAACTTGAGTTGAAATGAATGAATGAAGCTTATACTTTTGTGTTGGTTGCTGTCATTTCATATGTTGGCCCTGGTTACTTGGATAAATAAGTACTTACATATAAAAGCGTGATTGGGCAGCTCAATATTGATCATATTTTCAAGCATGCTCAGAATTATTCAAATTGTGCAAGGGATGATGTAATGTACTAATGAGAAAATGTTTTGCATACTTGTATAGGTAATTTCAGATGATTTCAAAAAATCTGGAAGGTCGGTAATTTTATTTTTTGAATGGCTGTTCATTTATATATATATATATATATTAGAAGAGAAAACAAAAAACTTGATATTTGGATTATCTTGTAACAATGATGCCTTGCTTCTATGATATACTTGAAGCTTTAGAAAGAAAAGGACAAGGATTGAAGACTTGTATGATAATGATGAAGTTGTGGGGCGTGCAAAAAAGATTCTGGAAAATGTTGCAGACGAATTCCCTAGCTTTATTAAGTACATGCTTCCCTCAAATGTCAATATTGGATTTTGGTTGGTGAGCCCAAAAATTTTGTTCAATGTTCTAGATAGAACTTGATGTAATTTTGGAGTGCTAGACAATAATTTGGGTTAACTTCTCTTGCGGCAAATTCTTCCTAGAAATTTCTGCAATTTGCATTTGCCAATGCATGATACCAGAGTCATTTTGGTGGATGAATGCCATGAAAGAGTACAAAGCAAACTTCTTAGTGGAAAGGAATTGATTGAGCGCTGGATGGAGGCGTTTCTCCATAGACCATGGACTATGTAAAGGAGATATTTTGTTCTGCCAACTAATCAAGCCTTGCACGTTAAAGATAATTAACTTCTTATTGTTTTTATGATGCTTGTGTTTAAGTATATTATCCATTTAAGTTTCTTAATTATGAATTGAACAGGAGGAAGAGGCATTCTATCTCTTAAGAAGCTATCTTATTGGTTTTGAAGGAATTTTGTAAAACAAGTGATATAGGTTAGCAAGCTGCATAAAAAGTTTAAAAATGAAGATGCTGATGAAACAACTATGACAATTGTAATTGGCTTCCTCTGGCATTGGCTAAAGCACTAGCTTATTGGCTAAAAGGGCTCATTTTGCTAAAATAACTTTAGGCCATTTGGCATATACCTATTTCCTGCCAAAAGCCAACTAGTCCCGCCAAAGAAAAAAAAAAAAAAAACTATGAATATGTCAAACAAACTAATTTTTGTAGCATTAGTGTTTTTGTTAGCTTATTTTTAACCAATAAGTTAGCTTTTTAACTGTAGACACCCCATTTTTTACTGTCCTTACAACTTGGACGTCATCGCTTGCACACCCAATGATGAGTGTATATGCTTGTCAAGTGCTTAAAATTCTCAGCGGAATGCCACAGCTTTAAGCCTTCAAACCTTGTACCCTTGTTGTCTTGTTTTTAGACCAAAACCTTGGATCTTCAAGCTTGCAACCTTTTGTGGCCTGCCGACCATTGCTTTAGGCTGCCGGCCATTGCTTCTGGTTGTTGGCCACCAATGTGTTTTGCAGATATGTTCTGCCAGCTGTGCTAGCTATTTGCACAAATGCATGCATCTGCTTCCACGTATATGGATGGATGTTTCTGAGGGAGTTGTTTGGTTTTCTATATACAGGAGGCCTCCCCTCTTGCCATGGGGTTAGAAAAATTTTGGAGCAAAATTTTTCTTCTCTTTCTACAATTCTCTCTTTCTCTCTTGCAAATTTATTCACCTTTGTCTATACACTCTTAACCAAACCTCTTCATCTTTGAGATGAGGTATTATTGAGCCTTGTTTGAGCTCTTGAGGGTGTGTTTGTCTTGATTTGTTGCCTAGAATTAGTTCTTCTCTTCAAGAGGTATAAAGCTTTGCTTTTCTACTTGCTTTAATCACTCTTTTTCTTACTGTTTTCTGGGCTATAAAAACTCTATATCTTTGGGCTAAAACTTGGGTTTTAAGGCCAATAGAGGTTGAGGGGTGGTTCACCTTTCTTTACACCTTACTCTCAAGGCCTTTACCCTTGTGTTTCCCACCTTTGCACTATCTTTTTTTGAGCTTTTAAACACTAATTTTCAAAGTTAGTTCAGTGGCTAAAATCATGTTTTGAAATCCAAAATTGGAGGGGTTAGCCTCCCTTCCTTGTGTTTTGCTTACTAGCCTAGCATGATCCATGTTTTTGCCTATTACTCTAGCTATCTTTATCTTAATTCCAACATGTTTTAGGGCTTATTTAACAATGTTTTAGAACTTTTTTTAAGTGTTCATTGCATTTCAACCTTATATTGCATGCTTGTAGTGTAATTGTCCTCATAAGTTTGGTATTTTAGGCATTTAGACACCACCTTATTTGAGTTGATTGCATTTATTTTGTGCTTTTCTTACTTGTTCTCACCTTTAATCACCTCTGCAACCTCCCTCATTTCTTGACTTTTTCTGTGCTTTGAAAGTGGTTTCAAATTATTTGTTTGTTTAAGTATGAGATTGAGGTGTCATGCTTAATGGTTTAATCCCTTTACGAGTTCATTACCAACGGTATGATGTCTCTTTCATACCCAAAGCAACACTTGGTTTGAGCCTTTTTTCCATTAGAGAACTTAAATTCACTTGTGGACTTAATTGATTAAAGAATGGATGGCAATCTAAAATGAAGTAATAAAATTGGTGATTAAAAAATGTGCAAGAGAATAATTTGGTTTTGGGTTCAATCGGACGTTAATTGAACCCTTGAGTCTTGAGTCGTTTTATACTCATTAGTGATGAAAACGGTTCAAGATTCATTGTCAACTACTTCCTTTGATCTTTCATGATAGGGAGATGATTTTGAAAGTCTTGTTTTGCTGCATTTATTGAACTTGCACATTTGGTTCATAAGCTATCATGACATAAAATTGCATCAATTGGTGGCTTGTGAATCAAAATTGCTACTCTTTTGAGCTGTTTAAATGATAAGGAGAGGTGAATTGTGCAAACAAACCCTTGAGAATACCCTGTCCCTGCTTTGTTTGCTCTCTGTTGCAGCAGGATAATCTAATCATCAGTGGCCGGCAGGTTCCTTTTTGTGGCTGACAGACCACCATCAATGAACGACAAGCCATCTGCCGACCACAGTGCAAAATCCAGTAATGTATTTTTGAAGCAGAACAGAGTTGGTCCTGAGGTGGAAAAACAGTACAAGTGTTTAACTGTGCAACAGAGGCATTCAGCAGCAGAAACAGTGGCCTTTTTTTCGGGTGGAAAGTCCGCGCATACATAAGCATTCCTCCTTTCCCGAGGAAAAGTAATTAGAGTGTCTAATTTGGTTACTTTGTTTTGTAATTAATTAGTTAGCTAATTTTATCTTGTAATAATTAGTTGGCTAGAATAGTTAATTAATTCGATTTGTAATAATTAGTTAAGTAGTTTAGCTAAATTATTCATTTGGGTTTGTAATAGTTGCTTAATTAGCTTAGCTAATTAGTTAGTTTATTTATTTGGACCCTCCTATGTGAGAACGCAATGTTTTAATAATGTGTATGTCTTCCAACCCCATGTCTTTTTCCGTTTTATTTACTAGCTCACGATGGTTAGTTTAGGACATTATGTTTCTTTTAGTATATCTCATGCCTTGTATTCACTTGTATTGCAGGCATTGAGGCTCGATTCATCATTCTAACTTGCATTGTTAGTTAATACTTCTTTGAATACGTGCTTAAACCGAATGCTATCAAATTGATTCATATGCCATATTAGTTGTCAAGACCCAACCCCAGAGGCTTAGAGTTGAAATCATGACATACTAACTTATTCTTATTCAAAACAAATTAAGCTGCGAATTAAACAGAAAAGATAATTAAACAGATAATTAAACAGAAATTTTATTTCATGCTACTATTTAAGAAAGAAAGGAAATACATTTCTAGGGCTTTCATTATTTTATTATTCAGTGACCAGCCCCGAATAGAGACAAAAGGGAGTGAAAATAAAAAAAAGAAGATAAAATAGTAGTTTAACAACAATCCATGAGCAGGTTCCATTTCGTGGAGTTATAGTTTCTTCCTACCTCTCGTCACCTGAAAGGGTAACAGCTATAAGCACGCAGCAGAGTAAGAAATATTATACCAAGAGTGTAGGGAATAACCATGGATGATTAGTTATGCTAAAATATTTGCATAATTTAATTTAAAACAACAATTTATTTAAGTAGCAGAATACAGAATTCATGAAATTAATTAATCATAACCACGGTATAAAATAGAACATAACAGAGGTCACCGAGGTGACAGTCAGAATAGAGGTCAATGGATCCATGACAAATAGAGGACCACAAAGTGGTCAAATAGAGGCTAGTGGTTATTTAAGTCCCCCAAGGCGTGGGACTCCCGTGGTGATACTTACAAAACATAATTGTTTATAAGGTTATAGTCAAATATATACTAAAATTTAAACAAACATATCCATGGGTTTCCTTTTAAGTAAATAGAGTTTAGAGAGTAACCCACGTAACTGGAATATTTATAAATATAACTTTTATTTATATAACTTAATAAATATAACTTGTATAAAATAAGTTATGGTAACTCAAAACATTTGTAAAACATATAATGGTAAAGCAAGGTATAATATAACTCACCTTAATTATAACCCTTAGCCTTACTTTGCTATCAGCACTCTCCTAGTATAAGTTCCTTACCCTCAACAGACGTATCTCTCTCTCTCTCTCTCGGTTTTTCTTTCCTTTTTTCCTTCCCTTCACAGACAGCACCTTCACCCTTATATATACGCAGGTCAAGTGATGACTCAACACCCTAAGGCTCCAAGTACTCACTCCCTCTATCCGAGTCTAGTGTCCAGGTGGCTCTCTGTCTCTCAATTTGGTAGATTTGTAATCTAATCATTTAATGCTCCTTGATCTGTTTTGATCATCTGACAGATTATAATCTAAGTAATTGATCACCTTTGATTTGTTTTTATCTAATAATAAAATTAGTATTTAATTTATCTTAATAAATTTCTTCGTCATATATTTAATAACCATAATGATAAATTAATTTATCTAGCACATATAACTTATTCATTTTATTATTGCCATTATTATTCTTCTTATTCCATATATTATTGTTATTCTTATTTATTTATTTGCTATCTTTAACTTTAATTTGACACAACTAGTATTAGAATTTCATATTTCTGTTAATTTGGCCATAAATAAAAATCCCTAATTAATCCCATATAACCCAGTGCTAAATTAGATTATGTATTTATTATTAATTATTTAATAATATATATCACAGACACCCATAATTATATAACTGTAAATATTTATATGATATTTAATCAAATATTCAGGGTGTCACATTAGTAACCGAGCCTAGTAATTATATATCGCATGTGTTGTATTAATCATATTACATAGTTAGGATCATGCATTATTCTAATTCTATCATCTTTGTTAGACTAATTTATTTTGATGATTTATTTAATTATGTTTTAATTTATTTAAAAGAGAAAAATAGAATCCAAAATTTATTTTAATGATTTATTTAATTATGTTTTAAATCCAAAATTTATTTTAATGATTTATTTAATTATGTTTTAATTTATTTGAAAGAGAAAAAAATAGAATCAAAATTTATTTTGTCCCATTATTTCTCACATAAACTTTTATTCTAAATATTGTTTGAATGTATTTAGTGCCGTTTTGGGAACATTGGAAAAACGCTGCGTTCTTGGTAAAAAAAAAAAAAAAACGCCCGAGTGTTGAAAAACGCTGAACCACCATTTGGGAAGAGCTGGAAACGCCAGTTGTGGACGCGCCCCGCGTGAGGGCCTCACCCTACAATTCGGACTCGATTTGTCACGGTTCTAAATCTGAACCAAAGAGTCCAAATCTGACAAATCGTTTTTGAAAACAGATTTTTTGAAAGAAATGCCAAACATGGACTGCTTTGCCAGATATAGAGTCGCCACCTAAATATTTTATTTTGGGAGAATTTAGGAAACCCTAACTCGGTGCCAAAGGCCACGTGTCCGTCATCACCAAAGTTGCCTCGGCCTCTACTAACTGTGATATCTTGTCTTGAAAACATTATATGCTCTTATTCCAGTTATTAGCCTAGAATTACTATGTTATGCGCGCAGCAAACAAGTATAGACCAAATCGCCTAAATTGGAACGAAACATTTCAAGTTTGTTTTGAAAATGGTTTGCTACTCGCAAGTAGGTTAAAATGCAAGTTTTGCCACCCTCGAGTGGGCTTTGAAAAAGATGGTTTTGCCACTATCCAGTGGGTTTTAAAACTCGCAGTTTTAATGCATTATTCCAATTTAAGTAATTCGACATCCACCCACAGGCATTCAAGCAGTTATATCACATAAGCAGCTAGCCTCATGGTAATCATGCTGTCATGTTAACATTCGCACGCATGCGGTATGCTAAAGCATAAAAGCTTACTTAGTACTCCAAGCCAAAACAAAAACTAGTTAGTAATCATATGCATGACCCTAGTTTATGTTAAGATGGCTAATGCAACACATACAAGATGTAACGAGAATAGGCTCGGCTACCCTAAAGATGGCATGTGAAATGCTGCAACTAACAAGTACTCATCTTGGAATTTGAAATACAAGTGCAGTTAGCAATATGTGCCGAGCCCGATGCATATAAGACAAATGTATGGATGTACGCATGCATAGCATAAGGTATGCTAAGTTAAATATGCCCTAATGCTAACCATTGAAAGCAGGTAAATAAAAGGGAAGAAAGACGTGGGATTGGAAGACATGCACACACTCACGCACACTTATTACACAATTGCCCTTGCTCGGAGGGTCCAAAAGAATATACAGGCCAAATAATAAATTAACTATCCTAGCTAATTAATTATTACAGATCCTTCATTAATTAACAAATTAATTACAAGATAAAATGTGAAGCTTAAAGAGATCGCCACTCTCGCCTTCTAATGCAAATGATGCATGTTTGACTTGTCTTGCCCGGAAACTCGCTGCCATAGCATTGCTACCTCTGTTTACACTGCCTAGCTCCTCTGAAGACTGCACAAGTCTTGGGATGGGTTCTCTGCACACTGTGGAACATCACCGACTAGTGGGAATGGCCACCGGCCACTGATGAAGTTATCGGCCAAAGATGGATGGCCGGTCGGCACTGGAGATGGCCGGCCTGCCAAAACTTCCTGCAGAAACTGGTTTTTGACAGCAATAGAGGGCAAGCAGTGTATGACATGGAATTTCAAGCAAATGTAAGCATGGCTACACTCCCTATCATGTAATGGACTCAGGGAAACATGACCCTCGGCCCTCGGGCCATCAATTAGGCATGATAGCCTAAGAGGCCAAGTTTTGCGAATCAATGTAAATGCATGTAACCAAAAGAGATGAATGCCAACACCCTATCATGTTGGGGTCAAGGGGATTGGCGACCGAGGGTTGAGACGTGTTCCGTCACTTAAAGTACGAACACCCCTCACCCCTCAAGTTTGGCTTGACACCCCAATCCAAACAATGCAATGCATATATACAAACTTGGCTCAAAGATGCAACATGAGCAATGCAACATGCCAAACATACAAGATGTAATGCCATGTAACTCACCATGCAAACTATGACATGAAATGCAATTAGCTAACAAATGCAAGCATGCAATTATGATACTAGGCAAGCATGAAATCAAAGCAATGCAATATGATCATGCAATGCAAAGGGGCAGCCCTCAGCCCAACCTAAAACAATGACAAAAGATGCATAAAATGACGGATAAACACTCATGTAAGCATGTACGCCAATAGGCTCAAGACTAAGGTATAACAAAAGAGCATTCTACTACCACTACCCTAAGCAAACATGGCATAAGCTATACAACCAAAACAGAGTTTTAAGGCACCAAAATAAGTCCCAAAACCCACTGATATGGCAGCTCAAATGACCCAAACACATAGGCATGCACAATGCTTCATTTCAAGGCATAAAAGGAGACCTCTTCAAGGCATGGAAGGAATGATAGATGTGAACATTTAAGCACAAAACATGGACTGAAATGGCATGGTAAGTGATTCCAAATCACTGAAATAGCCTAGTCAATGCATGCTAATGACTCACACACCCGATGCTAACATGCTAGAATGCTAAGGAGCCATACAAAGCATATCAAATACGACCAAACCAGCACCTAACAGACCTTAATCATGACAAAATATGACCGAGAACATCACAAAGCAAGGTCAAAACATGGGAGCATGGTGGTCAAATGGCATGATACCCTTCTAGGCAAAATAAGGAAATACAAAGCAAGTGCAATATGCATGTAAAGGGGCATAAATCTAACCAAAGATAGAGGCAATATATGACTCAAAAACATCTAAAAACCTCTGAAATGGGGCTTAAAACAACCAAGTATACATGCTACCCTTATGAGCCAAAACATGGACAAATGGGACACAAAGGGGAGAGGGGTGTCCCTCCCCTATACAAGACCTCAAACCCTCTTCTTCACCACTGAAAATCCATTGGATTTCAGTGGTGAGAAGGCCAATACACCAAGGTAACCAAAGCTCAACAAAGGAAGCATCAAAAGGGCCAAACAAGGCCTAAGAGGGGGAGGTCGACCCCAAACAACAAAATAACCTTAATGAAGTATCTTAAGCATGCAAATAAAAGACTTTTTTCAGTTATACACAAAGTCTAAAACAATAAGCAAGATAGGCAAAAGTCTAGTGCAAGATTGGGGAATCTAAAGTAAGAATGTTACCCTTGAAGAACAGCAAGATCAGCCACCTTCCTCTGATCAAAACCAGTCCAAAAACTCAAGAACAAACCCTCAAAGCCTCTCAAGGTCGAAGTATGGTGTAATGGTGTGTGTCTTAGTGCAAAACTAAGGTCAAAACACACTTTTAGGCTTCCAAACACACACAAAGGATGAGAGAGAGGGAGATATAGAGAGAAAGTATATGACAGATGTATGTATGTATAAGCTCTGGTTTTTTGTTCAACCCCTAACAATGGTGGAGGAGGGGCTCTTATATAGGCAATGCAAATGACTAAGCTTCTCAAAGAAGCTAAACAAAAAAAGAGTCAAAGGGGGCAAGGGGGGCAAGGCTTCCTGAGGAAGCTGGGACAACTGGCAAGCTTCTTGAGGAAGCTAAGACAAAGGTCCAAGCTTCCTCAAGAAGCTAGACCAAAAGGGTGCGAAAGGGACAAAACAGCCACACTTATGCACGGGGGCAGGATTAGTGCATTTCAACTGGCACAGCTGGCATGCACCATGCCTGAAAAAGGCAAAAAAGTTCTACCGGCCAGAAAAGGAGGTCACCGGCCAAACAGATGGCCGGCCGGCCACACTAAATGCCGACCGGCCAATGATATACTTTACCAATGGCCGACAGGCTCAAAACACGGCCGGTGGCCTCAAGCCATGGCCGGTGGGTGCCAGGGGGTAGCTAAAGCTACTCTCCACCCTCAGAACAAAAACACAAGTGTTTGGTGCAAAACCGAACACAAGTGTTTGGTGTAAAACCGAGCACGGAACAGTCGAGGTGAGAGATCCTGAGGCAAGGCGCGTAACCGAGACCTTTGGGAACTCAAAACAAAACACAAACATGGGTAATCACCGAATTTTCAAACGGTGACGTCCAAGTCTTGAGGACGGTCAAAAATGGGATGTCTACACCACTCTTCCATTTACGAAACTACCCTCATCTCATAAATGGGTAGCTAGGGCAAAACGTATTCACATTTGCCTCCTTCAGCTGCTTCACTCTGCATACTCCTCCTTTAAGCGGCGCCGTGTAAGTTCGTCGAACAATCGACGACCCCGCCATCCCCCGCCGAAGCTACCGCCGGATTCGTCGTCCACGTCATCGCCTTCGCCGGATCTGCACCATCAGGTACGCCGAAAACCATCTTCCATTTACTATCTTCTCGCAAGTAGTGACGGACCCAAACTATGGCTGAACGAGTTCTTCATCTTCTCGAGGACCTGCAGATTAGATCTGAAACACCAAGGTCTTCTAGACTTAGAACACCTGTAGATTAGATCATTGACAAAAAAAAAACTAAGAATTAACAAAAAAATTTCCCATTAACTGAAGTATAGTATATACATATACATATATATATATATATATGTAATATAGTGACAGATATCATCTACAGAAATTCATATATAACTCTTTGAGCACATCGTTCTGTGATTTGTGACTCCTCGGTGAATTTTTTTTCTGTGGTTTATGACTCGTGTGTATAGAAAAATCTGTTGTTGTTGTTGTTGTTCTCTCAAAGACATTGTATCAAACAGTTGATATGCAAGTGGAAAGATACACATGTTGTGATTTCAATGAACCTATTTTTCCCCAATTTCTTGTTGTTTAGGTTCAGAATTGATCACTGTTTTATGCTTCCAATCAGCCTCTTTCATCGGCTGCTTTCATGGATTACATTATGGATTAATTTCGTTGGTAAGTTTAGGCAATGAAGTACTCAACAAATTATAATACATTATAATTTGTTTATGCTTTTTGAACATTAAGAA
Source organism: Camellia lanceoleosa (assembly GCA_025200525.1). Classification (NCBI taxonomy): domain Eukaryota; kingdom Viridiplantae; phylum Streptophyta; class Magnoliopsida; order Ericales; family Theaceae; genus Camellia; species Camellia lanceoleosa. The sequence continues at coordinate 198,049,362 of CM045760.1, read as the reverse complement.
CAAGATGAAAATGTAAGAATAGGCTCTCGTTTTTTGTGTATTGTATATAAGCTCTGTGGTTTCTCCACTGGTGTTACTTAGAAGTCTGATATCTGTTTCTGGAAAATTGGCCAAATTGATCACAGAAACTTGACAAATTTTGAAACCATAGTTTAATGAATATTTATTTTGGCCATTTGACTGAGGAACTAACAAATAAATATACAGAGAAGTGGAGAAATTTGAAATCCTATCTTCGACTGAGGTACTAAAATTTTATGCCAACTCCGTTAATTCTTTTTTTCCTTTTTAATTCAAAATTTCCAGAATATTGTAAAACTTAGCAACATGTGAACTTCAGTGGGACCAAACCTATTTAGGTTAAAGCAAACCTTATGAATCCCAACACACAATCCTCTCATATTCTAGCTTAATCCAAATCAAAGATATGGTTAAAATAATATCAAACATTTGGACACAACCACATGTGACTTGGTCCAAATCCAATGCATTTTGGAGCCTCATTTCCAACTTTTTAAAATAAAAAGTTTGCAATAAACAAAAAGTCCCCAAGCCTAGCTAAGCATACATATATGATTTTAAGAGTCCCACATAGTTCCCTCCCCAATAAATGCCATCAGACATATATTGAAGTTCTTAGGTATATGAAAGTTGCACTCTTTCATGATGTTGGACACCATTGCTGTTGCTTCATACTGTCAATTTACATTGTGTAACAATTGTTAAATAATCAATGGTGTAAAATAATATAAAATAGTAATCAAATAATCATTCCAATCTTGAAATCAACTAATGTCCCAACAAAATTTTAAATTAAAGTTATTCAGTCTGTTTGGGCAATTACATATTTAAAATTTAAAATTTTGTTTTAAATTTTAATAATTCTATACACCTATAGGTTAATGCAAAATATGTAATGACTGTTACATTTGTCAAACCCAAGAACAAGTCTCAACAGCGTGGTGGTGGAAGCATTAGCAAGTGGATAGAAAACACTCCCAAATTGTTTAAGGCTATTGATAATAATCAGAAATTTATATTATTTAATGATAAATAACCATGGGAGGCTTAATATTGTAAAGTAATAGAATTACTAATTAAGTTATAATCATAATTTTGACTATGCATGTCTGACTTTTCTTGTATGACTAATGACAATAGAGTTTTTCCAACTAAATATACATCATATCTACTGAGTTGAAAAGAATCACCAAATGTCATTTTCTATAACTGATAAATTATCATTAATAATGATATCCACATTATATATTTAGTCGTGTATGGCATATAAGTCTATAATTTTTTGGATGGATAATCATACAATGAACTTGGTTCTTATCATAGGGGTCATAAAGCTATATAGCATTAATTATAAGAAGTTTAACTACATTTTTATCTAGTACCAGTTACGAAATTAATGTGGAACACGTTTCACATGATTTTTTGTCTTCCCCTTCCTTTTTCCTTTAACAACTCCAAGGTTCTTTTATTAAAATTACTGTGGACAATGTTTCAAATAGTAATTCTTTTTCTTCTTGTTTCTTTCACTTTCCTTCAATAACTCCAAAAATGTTCTTTTATTCTTCCCCTGAAGTTCCATGAGCAATTCCATGATCTATCACAATGGATTCATGTTCAACTATTAACCTAAATTCAAAGTGCATTCATGTTCAAGTATTTATGCCTTAAGTTTCAAAATGAACTCGTTTCAGTTACTGTCTTTCATTCCGCACAGTAGATTGTATTAGTTCAATTTATAACATGAAAAAAAAAAAACAAATGAGTATACAGATGGCGTCCTCCACGTCAAGTGCCACTTCATCCTGGCCACCAAGGATGTGTGATTGTGGGTTTGGACACTGCGTTGTAAAGATATCAAGATCCGCCAAAAACCCTGGTCTTGCATTCTACGTTTTCCCTAGAACTACGGTGCGTTTGTGTTGCCACTCTCTTATGCACTTAGTCACAAAACTCGTTGTGCATTTGTGGTTGTGTCGTATAGTATACATGCTAACTATCTACTGCAATTTTGTCTAGCAGAGATGTGCGTCGTAGGTTGGTTGGTGTGGCAAAGACCAGCCATGCGTCTTGACCAACTACATAATGATGTCGATCAGGGGTTACGAGCAGACGTTGCGCGCATAAATCAGAGCCTACGTATGCTTAGGACTGTCGTTGGTTTTTTGTGTGTTGTTGTTTTGGTGTTGTTGTTTCGCATGTGATGTATTGACATGGATATGAACTACGTAGTTACTTTCTGTATCACATATGTACGTTGCTTTCAGTTAGATGTTTTGGTCCTGTTACATAAGATTTCCCCAACGTGTAGTACAAATGAACTTTGTCTTTCGAAAAGTGTTGTACTGTTTTGTGCTTATGTGTTTTAATCGGGTTTACACTTTTATTTCACTTTTGGCCATGCAAACTAATATGTACTGTACTTAATTTCTTTCTTATAATGAAATTGTAAATGTTACAAGCAGGACAGGACTACTCATGGCAACAAACCGAACATCACCCCGTACGCCTTCAAAGTATCGAGGTAACGCTGCAAAATCAACCCAACCCCAGCCAATCCACAAATGCCAATTCGACAACGACAATACGAAGCTGTTTCTTCAACTCATCATTGCTGAAATGGAAGGTGGTAATCAACAACCGTGCGGATTGTCCATGGCAGGGTATAAGAACATAGCAAACAAATTTCTAGAGAAAATCGGCCTACTACATTCAGCCAAACAAATGAAAAACAAGTTTGACAACTTGAAGAAAGATTGGGTCGCTTGGAAGAAGTTGGAGAATGCCAGCCACGGCTTGACAGGGCTTGGGTACGACCATGAGACAGGCTTGATCACTGCACCTGACCATTGGTGGGCGAAAATGCAAGCGGTATGTTTTCACAACACTTTTATTTTGTTGAGTTACATTTATTGTTTTGTAATTACATTTCAAGCTGTAGTAAAAATATGTGTTTTCTCCTTCACAGATGAACAACCGATGTGCTAAATTCAGGACTAAGCCACTAGAGCACGTGGATCTCATGGAGCGGGTGTACTCTGGCGCAGCAGCGACTGGGAAACATGCATGGACTCCAACAGAAGTGCAAGACGATGCTGTTGTTGCGACCAATACCATAGCCGTGGATAGCGGGATGAGACCTTTCAGTGCAGACACACCACCACAGCCGGGCCGTGACACTGTCGGGGAGAATGTGGTTGATAGTAGCCTATTTGAGGATGCTCCCCCCCAGTCAGCCGTGGACGGATCATCCAATCCAAAACGGCGCAAGCGGGCAACGCCTGGTACTGTTGCTAGCAGCATGGACAATCTGGTGGAAGTTGTGAGCAAACAAAGCAGGGAGCTGAAAATCACGCAATACGTTGTCACGGGTAAAGGTGACAACACAGTGGGGGACTGTCTTGCACGGCTTATGAGCACGCCTGGATTAGAGCCAGGCGGTAAGTTGTTCTCATTCGCATGTGGCATAATGGATACACCCGATAATCGGGACATCATCATGGCCCTCCCCCAGAATTACATTGTCAACTGATTGACAGAGAAGCGTGCTTGCACGCCGGCCAATGTTGGCCGGGATCATAATGGGGGGCCACGGTTGTTCGAGAGTGGTGGTGCTGTTGACTTGGACTAGGCCGTTGTGGTTGGATTGTCATGTTACTATTTGATTATCATGAGACTGTAGTATATTATGTGTGTTTGTATTGTGCTCTTTTTTTTTTTCGTTTGGATGGTGAAGACTGGAGACAGTTTGCATTTCTTTTATTTTTGTGTAGACTTATATGTATGCTTTTGCAAGACTTGGCAAGCTTATTTTGGTTTGTTGTGCTTTTATTTTGGTGTGGACGTGTATGTATGATTCTGCAGGATTTTGCAACCGATATGCGAGTATACACGCCGCAAGGTGGCATTATTTTGGTGTTACATGCTTGTTATGTTATGCACAACTTGTGTCCAGGGAATGTACATGCAACTCTTTGCAGGTTATTAATGCAAAAAAAAAAAGAAAAAAGAATGAGAAGTAGTTACATTTCTTTAATTAACGTATTAATTATTTATTAATTTTATTTGTTGTGTAAACTTATATATTCAAATTATTTAATACAAGCAGAAAAGAACTTGCATTTCAATGATTTGCAAAATTATTTATTTATTGGGTGCTTCTTATTTATTTAATGCAAAAAAAAAAAAAAAAAAAGGTGCAAAGTAGTTACATTTCTTTAATTGACTTATTTATTATTTATTAATTTTATTTATTGTGTAAACTTATATATTCAAATTATTTAATACAGGTAAAAAAGCACTTACATTTCAATGATTTGCAAAATTATTTATTTATTGGGTGCTTCTTATTTATTTAATGCAAAAAAAAAAAAAAAAAAGGTGCAAAGTAGTTACATTTCCTTAATTCACTTATTTATTATTTATTAATTTTATTTATTGTGCAAACTTATATATTCAAATTATTTAATACAGGCAGAAAAGTACTTACATTTCAATGATTTGCAAAATTATTTATTTATTGGGTGCTTCTTATTTATTTAATGGGAAAAAAAGGTGCAAAGTAGTTCCATTTCTTTAATTCACTTATTTATTATTTATTAATTTTATTTATTGTGTAAACTTATATATTCAAATTATTTAATACAAACAGAAAAGAACTTACATTTCAATGATTTGCAAAATTATTTATTTATTGGGTGCTTCTTATTTATTTAATGCAAAAAAAAAAAAAAGGTGCAAAGTAGTTACATTTCTTTAATTCACTTATTTATTATTTATTAATTTTATTTATTGCGTAAACTTATATATTCAAATTATTTAATACAGGCAGAAAAGTACTTACATTTCAATGATTTGCAAAATTATTTATTTATTGGGTGCTTCTTATTTATTTAATGCAAAAAAAAAAGGGTGCAAAGTAGTTACGTTTCTTTAATTCACTTATTTATTGTGTAAACTTATATATTCAAATTATTTAATACAGGCAGAAAAGTACTTATATTTCAATGATTTGCAAAATTATTTATTTATTGGGTGCTTCTTATTTATTTAATGCAAAAAAAAAAAGAAAAAAGGTGCAAAGTAGTTATATGTTGTTAATTGATTTATTTATTATTTGTTAATTTTATTTATTGTTGTAACTATATATTATTCAAATTATTTAATATAGGCAGAAAGTACTTACATTTCAGTAATTAAAAAAATTATTTATTTATTTGGTGCCTTTTATTTATTTAATGCAAAAACATTTTACTAGTTTCATTATCTTATTTATTTATAGTTCTCTTTATGTACATAATTTTTTTCCAAAACACTTCACATCAGATATTGAAAAAGTGGATGCGCCATACGTCTCTGAAAAGCACATGAAAGTTAGATGCTTATATGCAAGCATGCAAATACAAATTGTACAAACCTGCAAAGCATTCACATGGTTTTGTTTGGTGCACTAGGCTTCCTTACATTTCACATGTCCACAGTAGCCTACATTGATTTGGTCATTGAAGTGGCTTCTGCAGGAGTGTTATATATGATGGAGTTATGCAACTCATTTCGCCAATTAAAAGTTACAACTGGTAGTGCTAAAATTTCATATAATTTGTAACGTGTATAAATGCACAAGAGGGTACTAGCTCGGGAGTCGTACGCAATGGCCAAATAAATGCTTGGATACGAGAGACGATCGGAGAAATGGAGTCGACGACATCAATGATTTGGACGGAAATTGCTCGCGTTACAACGAAAGTACGCCAGATGTTGACAGGACTCCGTTTCACACATCCGCATTGACTGGTAGCATGTGGATGCAGGAGATGCTTGGAGGAAGGAATGAAGCCTTTCAGCGAAATTTTCGAATGTCACAGGAGGTGTTCTTGATGTTGTGTAAGACATTAGTTAAAGATTTCGGTCTTCCAGTACCACAGCGTCCTCATGGTATAGACGTAGTTGAGAGTGTCGGCATGTTCATATTCGTGTTACGGGGCTTCACGAGTTAGGACATAGAAGACCGTTTTCAACACTTGGGCGAAATAGTCTGGCGTCATGTAATGCGAGTTCTTAAAGCGATGAAGTTGTTCACGAGAGTACACTGCCGACCGACAAGGTCACAACATAGTAGACATTCGTACTTGGAGTCCCGACGAAAATATTTCCCATTCAAAGTGAGAGTATTTATTTTTGGCACATTTAATTATGAGTAGTACCCGCTTTCGGAAAGTAAGGCAAACTTATTTTAGGTAGTAGCATTTTTCCATATTTATGATGATGTGTGAAATTTCAGGACTGTATTGGCGCGCTTGACGGCACATGTCACGCCCTCAAAATGAAACCCATAACATACACAATATTATGATGCATTACTTAAGAAAATAAATCATTCATCAGAGTATCCAACATTACATATAAATTCCAAAAGTTCCATACGGGCTTACATCCTGCCAAGCCAACACTTGGTCACAAAAACCTGAGTTCTAACTTAAATACAAATAAAGCCCTAGGCTTGAATGTTTACATGTAATTCAAATAAAACAATAACTAAAGACAAGGTTTCTTTGTCCATATCCTTCCAGGCTAAGTCCTTGGAGGTAGCGAATCACCTAGACCTGAAAATGATGTTCCCATATAGGGTGAGCCACAGCCCAGTAGAAATATACTAAACCAAATATAAGCATTGCATAAAGCATTAGCATTCAATAGATGGATAATACAAATTATCAGTTCCACTTTCCATTAGTTATTCAACTCTTCCTTTTTACCAATATGGCTCAGAACCTGGCCAAACTATAACAGTAGATTTGTATGTCACAATACATTACTTCCAATCTTAACATAATAAATGAGACTCAAGCAAGCTCACATCAAAACACTTCGTACTTCCAGTTTGATACACATTTTAGTGCTGTATCAATAATACACTTCAATATAAATAAGCACACATAAAAGTGATGCTAGTGGAGTCCATCCCCTATCTCCTCCCAAACAATAAACACTTCTATAAATAAGCACACATAAAAGTGATGCTAATGGAGTCCATCCCCTATCTCCTCCCAAACAAAATCCGGTTTAGAGGTCCATCACCTATCTTCCCCTAAACCGTGGAGTACATCCCCTATCTCCTCCCACACAATATGCATATGCAATGCTCAACCAATACATGTATGTAAGCACATAACATATACAACCAACAATCAATACATATAATGTCTGTATTAATTTAACAGTCAAAATTAATGACTTAACCAATGTGATTAGTTTCAGTTATCCCTAATCCGCATGCATCGTCTACAACAATCATGACTATCCTCCACCGATAGCCCAAAACAGTTATCTCTAGACTGGAAATAAATAAATCAATAATTCGATAGCTGAGTAATTTAAATTAACCAACTACCCCATTTAATCAATCAATTCCTCAATTTCATGAGTTTAACTAATTTCCCGATGTTCCTTAAATTAAATATACAATTCAATTTATTCAAACACTTAGGGTTTTTCCCAAAATTACCAAAAATACCTCCAACATATCAAACTACCAAAACTTAGAACAAAACTCATAATTGGAGTAGGAAATCCCTACCTCGAAGAAATAACCCAAAAAGAAGAAGACGAAGATGATGACCCAAACTCAAAGTGATCCAATTCCAAGATTGTTCAGATTAAACTGAAGCCCTCGACCCACTCTACCTTTTTAATAAAGCAACTAGGGTAGAAACTCACTCTAAATAGATCAAACCCAAGAAAGAAGATGAGTAGGGAAAGAGAGAAGTCGGACCTAGGGTTTGGAATCTAAAAACAGATGAAAAACTGATTAAATTCCTGCTACTGCCTATTTAAACTGAACAGGCTCGCTCGAGCGAAGACATGGTCGCTCGAGCGACCAGACACAAGAAATACTCGCTCGAGCGAAGAAAAATCTCGCTTGAGCCAAGAATGCAATGCTTCAGGTCTGCAACCCAGAAGCATGCTTGAGCGACAGAATGCTCGCTCGAGCGAAGAACTCGAAAACATACACCTCGCTCGCTCGAGCGAAGAAAAGCTCGCTCGAGCAAAGAAACATCGCTCGTGTCTATACTAGACGATCGCCGCCGAGCGAAGAAACCCTCGCCGAGCGACCAAAACCTCGCCGGCGACCAACCCAAAAATCGATAAAGAACACTTGGTTTCCGAACCCAACCAACTCAGAATAAAACTCCCCCAACATATCCTATAACTCAAAAATAAGGAATTAAAGGACAACAACAACAATAATACAAAGACAGGATCTACGGAACTGAAGTCCGGATACAATAATCAAATGGGAAAAGACCGGGGTCGCTATAGCACACATGTGGAGGCACATCTTTCTCCTCAGGAGGCACCGCCATATTTTGGCCGTAAAGGACGGCACACGCAAAACATACTCGCAGCGTGTGATTTCGATTTTGTGTTTTATTTTTATATCTTGCAGATGAGAGGGAAGTATGCATGACAGTAGAGTTTTTAACGAAGTAACACAGGACCCAGCCAAACAATTCCCCATGCCAGGGGAAGGTAGGATGAACGACACATTTTTTTTTTGTTTGTATTAGTTGTGTGCATTTGATATTTCTAATTGACCACCGCACTAATGTGAAATTATCGACATGCAACCAGGGAAATATTACCTTGTTGACGCGGGATATAAGAACCAAAAAGGATTTTTGGCGCCGTATAAGGGATGCCGATACCACCAGGAAGTGTTTCGCGCAACCGGTGCACTCCTTCTTACGGAGTGCAATTGAACGTACGTTCGGCGTATGGAAAGCGCGATGGGGACTCATACATAACATGCTGCGATATGATTTCGGGAAAGTGCAGCTGCCATTGGTTGGGGCTTCAATGGCGATACATAATTTTATACACCGCAACTCGAGCGACGATGAAGCATTCAACAAGGTTGCGAATGCAGAGACTTTTACATTCAACGACATGCCAAATGTTGACGGTCTTGGTGACGATGATGGTGGTGAACCAGAGGGCGACGATGACGTACATATGAACGAAGTAAGGAAATCAATACGGAATGAATTAGTGCGACATCGGCGTGAACTTGGGTTGCAAATCCCGTTCCCACATTACAAGGTTATGGCAAACAAAATGAATGTGTCAAACGATTGAAAGTGTCAAGAAAAATGTACGGTTCTATTGGTAAGTTGCAGGTTCTGAAAGGCATTTACCAAATTGTAATGTGAAAATTAATTAATGTAAGAACGTATTTCGTTGGAAAAATTAAGAAAATAAATATGCCATGCAATAATAATAATAAAAATAATTAACCAAACTGTCATAATAATTTCAAAAAAAGTTGCTAATGGCATACAGTCAATTTGCAATATTTGTTTGGATAATTCGGTAATTGTTTGTATTAAAAAAATAATACATTTAGTAATAAACTTGTAATAATAATAAAAAAAAATCAAAAAACAAAGAATAATAAATTTGTAATAATTAAAAGTATTTGCTCAAATTTGAAAATTGTAGAATATATAAAAAATAACACATTTATTAGTAATAAACTTGTGACAATAATAAAAAAAAATCAAAAAATAGAGAATAATAAATTTGTAATAATTAAAATTATTTGGTAAAATTTGGAAATTGTAGAATATATATATAAAAAAAACATTTAGTAATAAACTTGTAATAATAATAATAAAAATTAAAAAAAATAGAGACCAACAAATTTGTCATAATTAAAAGTAGTTGGTATAATTTGGAAATTGTAGAATATGTAAAAAAATTATACATTTATTAGTAATAAACTTGTGATAATAATAATAAAAAATTAGAAAAATAGAGAATAATAAATTTGTAATAATTAAAATTATTTGATAAAATTTGGAAATTGTAGAATATATATAAAAAAATTACATTTATTAATAAACTTGTAATAATAATAAAAAAAATTTGAAAAGTAGAGAATAATAAATTTGTAATAATTAAAAGTATTTGGTAAAAATTGGGAATTGTTGAATATATAAAAAAGCAATACATTTAGTAATAAACTTGTAATAATAATAAAAAAAAGTATGGAAAAAGAGAATAATAAATTTGTAATAATTAAAAGTATTTGGTGAAATTTGAAAATTATAGAATATATAACAAATAATACATTTAGTAATAAATTTGTAATAATAAAAAAAATCATAAAAAAGAGAATAATACATTTGTAATAATTAAAAGTATTAGGTAAAATTTTGGAAATGGTAGAATATATAAAAAAAAAAAAAGGAGAAAATTGTTGCAAACGTGTGGCCCCAGAAATGTTGAAAACACTGTTCATAATATAAAGGGTAGAATCGTAATCTCCAGTAAAAGGTAAGGGTATTTTCGTCATTTTGCATTGATTTGACAGTTTTAATAAATATTAAACCAAAAATTCAAAAAGTCTGTTTTTTACCAACTTTTCAAATCACATCCAAAAAAGTCAAAAAGTTTGATAAAAAGTCAAAAGTCAGCTTTTTACCAACTTCCCAAAACAGCCCTTAATATTTGCTTAAATCAGGAGTTCATTTCAATCCAAAAATAATGCCCAAACCAGAGGTTCAAACAGCCCAAAATAAAGGTTCAAATAGCCCAGCATAGCAGCATGCCAAAAGGTTCAAACAGCCCAAAATAAAGATTCAAATAACCCAGCACAACAGCAGGCCAAAAGGTTCAAATAGCCTAGCCCAGCACAACAGCAGACCAAACGGTTCAAATAGCCCAGCACAGCAGTAGGCCAAAAGATTCAAGTGGAAGATATTCAAATGAATACAACGGCTATAAACGACTATAAATTCAAATGAATACAACGGCTATAAACAACTATAAGTTTCATTATATATACCAAAGCCTCTAATGTGAACAAGTGACAGAAACAACAAACAAGTTACAAAAAAAATCAGAAAATATTCTTTGATCTATAATCACTCATGTCTATTCTTTGAAAATTCTCTGAGAAGTGTTCTTCAATTTTTGTTTACATCATCTTTCAGAAATTATACACTGAGACGTATAGTTTTAAGCTCATCTTTCCTGTGTGAGGTTTACAGAAAACCAGAGCTTCATTTTTATATCTGTCTTTGAGAGATAATTCTTGTAGCTTTCTGTGAAAGCAAAAACACCTTATTTTCAACCTTGTAAGAGTGTAATACACTCAGTGTTCTTGACTTAGAAAGTCTGTGTAAAATTTGTGGAGGATTGCTCCATCTGTGAAAAGGTTGCTAGCACCCTGTGAAGTTAGAGTATAGTGGAAAATCTCAAGTGAAGCTTGAGGAATGGACGTAGGCCGAGTTGAAACCGAACCACTATAAATTTGTTTGCTTCTCTCTCCTTTATCTCTTTATTTTATTTACATTGCCATAGCTATATTTCACATTTTCACTATACTAAAATTATTAACTGACATAGTTGTTAGAACACTTGTTTTAATTATTTTTATTTCATTAACTATATTTATCTATTGTGCTAGTCATAATTTTTATTAAGGTATTATTATTTTTATTTGTAAAAACCTAATTCACCCCCCTCTTAGGTTGTCTTTTGGGTAAGCAATCTTTTTGGCTTGGTGTACTAGGTGAGCCTTTACTCGCTTTAGCATATCACATATGTGTTATTGTTGTGATGTTTAGCATGCTTGCTGTCACGACCCAAACCAGTCCCTATAGGTTTAGTGTTGTAATCGGCCAGTAATTCGAGATTACTAAAGGCCTTCCTGTACAATAAAAAATAACTGGGGCTGGCAGAAGCAAAATATAAAAATACCAATAGTCCAATAAACTATGCATCTATATAAACAAACATGCACACATATAACCGTTAACTTACCCACATAACGATACATAATTTATAACATAAAATCTTCTACAAAACATATGCACATGTTGAATATGTACATCATGACCAAAAGCTTGACAATGGCCTTCCAAGCCTAGCCTCAACGCACACAAAACAACTTGGTAGGCTTCAAAACAGTGGCTTGGCTAAGGCTGCAAACGAACCGAGCTGTTCATGAACAGCTCGGGCTTGGCTCGTTAACAGCTCGTTCGAGCTCCATTCAGTTAGCTAATAAACGAGCTCGAGCTACATTTCCAAACTCGTTTGTTAAATGAGCCGAGCTCCAGCTGACTAAGGCTCGCGAGCCATAGTATATAAGTATAAAAATAAAAAAAATAAAAAAACTAGGATTCCTTTGTGTATCAAATACATACACTGCTCTATTTCTGCTTGCTACTCTTTGTAACCTTAAACCTACACATTCCTAATCCTATTAATGCTGCAAAACACTCAACAATACAGATCTGGCCAACATTTGAATCAATCGCACAAACTCATCAACTCTTAGACACTCAAACATCGACGACAACGGTATAGCTTCATTGCTCTGGTAAACATCTGAGATTGAGAGATTATTCTTCTCTCTTAAATCCATTGTGGTAAGTTAATCTTCTTCTTCTTCTTCTTCTTCTTCTTCTCTCTCTCTCTCTCTCTCAACCATGGTGTCTTACATGCTCATATGCACACACAGTACACTTATTTCACTTCACCATTGACCCTTTCTCTGTCCTCTCCCTTCAGCCTCTTGCTAGAGTGAAACTTTATTCATGTTACATGTATATATTTGTCCTTTGTTTTTTTTTTTTTTTTTTTGGATTGGTTTTTACTCCCTGTTTTCAACATATAAATTAGGGAAAAATTACAACATCTCCTATGATTCATTCAATTTTTAATGCAACAAAAATTCAAAATATATTAGTTAAAACTTGTATAAAATCATATGAATGAAATTGTGAAGGCACAATTTTAAAAACCTTGATACAAAATAGCAGGAGCAGTGTACAAAGAGTAGCAAGTGTTGGCCAGATCTGGATTGTTGAGTGTCCCCCCCCTCTCATTTTTTTTTTTTTTTTTTTTTTTTGTTGATTGGTTTTTGTTCCCTGCATATAAATTAGGGAAAAATTACAATCTCTCCCATGATTCACTCAATTTTTAATTCAACCAAAATTCAAAATATATTAGTTAAAACTTGTATTAAATCATGTGAAGGCACAATTCTAAAAATCTCGATGATACAGAATGCTTGAAATCTTACACATAAAACAAGAATAATAAACCCAAACAAGGCTTTTGAAAAACTTCAACATACATGGGCCATTTTAATTTATGAGGACAATGATAGCATTTATTTCAAAGGAAATAATTTGGAACACCTTTCAAATTCAGTTCATTAATCTCAACACCTTTTTTTTTTCTTTTTTTCTTTTTTTCAGGAAATCATTTATTGTAGTTATGATCTTAAGACTCTGTTTGGTATTGTTTATGACTTACCTTTATTTATTTATTTTAAGAGTGTAAGTTATATTGTTTGGTTTCGTTTTTATTTACCATTTGTAAGGCAAAAAGGGATCAGATGTAAGTATTTTTTTTAATTATTAATTTTGATCCATACAAATATAGTGATAAATTCCTTTATTATTGTTAGCACCATAAATCTGCAATTTTTATTATTTATGTAATTGCAGGACACGTGGCATCCTCTTATTCATTTGGAAGTTAAAAGAAGTTATAAAGATGATGGAGAATATGAAGGATGAGTGGAAGGACAAAGTGGATGAGTGGAAGGACACGTGGCAAGACAAGATTGAAGATGGAAGAAATGTGTAGTTACTAAGTAGTTATTGCTGTATTTTTTCCTCTATAAATAGCCATTAATGGCTACATTGTAAAGCATCCAGAACTTAAAATCAAAGACAGTTGATTTCAATATTTCTTGTCAATTTCCTTATCTTAGGAGTAGTTTAACATAGATTTATATTTCGAAGCATTTATTTTCATGCACTTCCATTTCGAAGCATAGGAGTAGAGGTAAGTAATTATTACTTTGATTGTTCACTCAATCGTCTTTCTCCATCTCCCTTTCTTCTTTAATTTTTCTTTTCTCTACACTTTGGCAATTTTGAAGTCCTCTTTGTTGAGGCAAAAGAACTGTCAACGCAATAAACGCTGATAATTGGCTTGAATTTAATCTGTAAGGATTTTTCAATCCTTGCTGGCACGCTCGCATTTATAATATTTTCCTTCGTAGGAAAAATAAGCCAACATTTTTTGGCACGCCCAGTGGGACAGCCAAGTGTAAGAAATGACAAACAATTTAGATTTCGCCATTCGAACTTGTCAATTCGAAATATATTGGCGTGAAAGAAAAATTTTGAATCTTCAAGAAGAGATCCATTTTCTTGATGAAATAAATTTTCATCCATTACAATATTATTTGGTGGAAGAAAAAAGATACCATTTAATTGGAGAAATTCATCAACTTGATATGGAAATTCGCCAATGGAATGATGAGTTATCAACTCTCACTATCAAGTCTTTAACTAAGGCTTTAATGGCTGGAATTGGTGAATTTTTTCAGAATTTTTCCATGGTTGAAAATAGCAAAAGCAAAGAGTTGATTTCATCAATGGCTCGGGGGGTTCAAGAGTCCGTTTTTAAAGAGCCAAGTTATGAAATTAACACAACGAAAGAGCATGTTCTTGAGCCAAATTTGGCTAAAAATGATGTTCCATGTATGACTCGGGGGGTCCAAAAACCAAATTTTAGAGAGTCAAGTCATGAAAATAATATATTTATGAGTGATTTTTATAAGCCATTAATAGCTAACATGGAAAAACAACAAACTTTGCCAAAGAATTATGAAAATCATTTCGGCGAAAGTCATGTTTTTAAACCAAACATGGTCAAGAATAATGAACAAGCCACTGTTCATGAATTCAAAATTTTTGACATTTTTTAAAATGTCAAAAAGTATGAATTTTCATGGTTACACTATACCATGACTTTTGGTGTTCAAAATCCTTTTTGGATTAGTGGTTCACATCAAAATATAATTTTGATGATGTGGCTAATAAAATTAACAAATTGTTCTTGTGAGTTCGAAGCACTAAGAACAAGGGATAATCATTTAAAATGCATGAACTTGGCTAGAAAAAGCCTTTGCATTTAAATAAATGGTTGAAAATGACTAATCTTTCCAAATTGATGGCGATTGTTTGTATGTACACAATCAAAGCATCGAAGATACATTCGAAGCATCAAGAGTTGTTTCGAAGGTTGATTACTTCACCTTCGAAGCTGTATGAAGCTTTGAAGATACATTCGAAACATCAAGAGTTGTTTCGAAGGTTGATTACTTCACTTTCGAAACTGTATAAAGCTTTGAAAAACTTTCGAAATGTGTACATCTCTTCAAATATATATAAAATAACAATTAAATTAATTGTCGAATAATGCCTGTTTTTGGCATGATAAGTTGGTTCGAAGAACAACAGTTTTGGTGTCTTCGAAGAATTGATAATTGGTTCGAAGTACAAAATTAATATTTTCATTAATTATGTATGAACCAGAACATACAAAATTTGAATAACCAAAATGTTGGCCAAAGTTGATTTGAAAGCCAATTTGTGATAATTTTGTAAGCTTCGTAGCACTTCATCTTACATTAACAGCTTCGAAGAAACAATAATGGTGGTTGTGAACCTTCGAAGCTTTGCCGAATATTTCCAAGGATGTAATTTGTCCTTTGTCGGCACTTTCAACCTTCGAAAGATGATTTTGGTCCTTTGTACCACCTTCGAAGCTTTGCCGAATATTTCCAAGGATGTAATTTGTCCTTTGTCGGCATTTTCAACCTTCGAAAGATGATTTTGGTCCTTTGTACCACCTTCGAAGCTTGTTACTAGTCCGTAATAGCTAGCATTCGAGACATCTAGTCATAATTTCATACTCATTCGAAACACTTCCTTGGTGCTATTATATCATTCGAAGCACTTTCTTGATATTATTCGAAGCATTTTATTGCTTAGATTAGTCATAATGTTGGTTATTCCTTCAAAAATTCAAATAAACATCATTTTTAAGGGCCGCGGGGGGTAATGTTAGCACCATAAATCTGCAATTTTTATTATTTATGTAATTGCAGGACACGTGGCATCCTCTTATTCATTTGGAAGTTAAAAGAAGTTATAAAGATGATGGAGAATATGAAGGATGAGTGGAAGGACAAAGTGGATGAGTGGAAGGACACGTGGCAAGACAAGATTGAAGATGGAAGAAATGTGTAGTTACTAAGTAGTTATTGCTGTATTTTTTCCTCTATAAATAGCCATTAATGGCTACATTGTAAAGCATCCAGAACTTAAAATCAAAGACAGTTGATTTCAATATTTCTTGTCAATTTCCTTATCTTAGGAGTAGTTTAACATAGATTTATATTTCGAAGCATTTATTTTCATGCACTTCCATTTCGAAGCATAGGAGTAGAGGTAAGTAATTATTACTTTGATTGTTCACTCAATCGTCTTTCTCCATCTCCCTTTCTTCTTTAATTTTTCTTTTCTCTACACTTTGGCAATTTTGAAGTCCTCTTTGTTGAGGCAAAAGAACTGTCAACGCAATCGCTTGATAATTGGCTTGAATTTAATCTGTAAGGATTTTTCAATCCTTGCTGGCACGCTCGCATTTATAATATTTTCCTTCGTAGGAAAAATAAGCCAACATATGTTGGCTTTTTGGCTTTTCAAAGGGTAGATTTGTAAATGCGAGCGTGCCAGCAAGGATCAATCAGTCCTTACAGAAATTATAATTGCCAATCAATTATCAGGCGACTATGTTTTAGTTCTTTCAGCCTCAATGAAGAGGACTTTTACTGGTGGCTTGACTTTTAGGAGAAATTAAGAGAAATGACAAGCAATATTAAGAGCAATTGAAGTATTTCATTAACATAAACACTTACAATTGCCCAAACTCGACCTTGAGGAAGTTTGACAACGGTTTACTTGAATTTACTTGAAAACTACTCCTATGAATTGAAGTACGGTCACGGTGTATTTAAAGAACAAGTATTTAAAAGTCTGAAAGGTAAAGCGGAAAGGAAAAATCTGATAAAAGCGGTTTTATCGATCTGAGTCTGGGGTCTTTTAGGAACTTCCACTATTTATACTTGTTAGGGATGACCTTGATCGCACTTGAACCGTCGAAGCTGCTCCTCCATGATCGCTAATCATGTAACCTTAGAAATAGTTCCACTATGCCATCACTTGCGATTAGACTTCCTCGCATTTACGAATTTGAATAAAGGTAACCGTTGAAGCCACGTCACCTTGTATCTCATTCTGATCTAGTGCTACTCGGACCACTTGAAAACCAATACTTATTGCCACGTGTGCGATTGAGATTTAAGATTAAAATCATCTTCCAATAATACCCTCATCACCGCGTGTCGAATTGTAATTGGCTTTTTACAAAATATGTAGCCAACATTACCCCGCACTAATATACCCAATACTTGGAAATATTAGTGAATCAAAACTTTTCCTCGCTTTTTTGGGCGATGCAGAATCTATCTTCAGGAAACACAACCGTAACCTATTTTGTTTATCATTTGCATTAACCCTTAACTTTGTTGGTCGTTCCAATACCTTGACATTCGAGCGGATCATGACTCAATCACCTTCTCACTCTAACGATCGAGCATACGAAGAGCCATTGAGTAACGCTATTTCCCCTCGAAAGAATCTCCACGCATTTATTAGCTACCTTTACCCGCCTTTCTATATCCAGGTCATGGAAGCTTTCGCAGATTATGAACCTTTTGACTACGAACACTTGGCCCTCAATCTTTCGGTCTAGGAACTTTGCGATACAAGTAGTTGTTCCTCGTAATTCTCCTCACACTTGGAACAAACAACTTTCAAGCCTTTGGTTCAACAAATTGCAAACATGGCATTAGGAAATTCTTCTTCACAACCTTCTGCTTGGGATGAAGCTTCATCTTCTGGGGTGACGAACAGTGCGCTCCTGAGTCACAGGACTTGAGAGCGGATCAATCATCATTTTATTGAGTTCTTGACCCCTTGGATTTTCCTTCGACGCTCGAGCTTCGGTGGTTTATCCTTACGTGCCCATCGACTTTCGGCGCAGCTTTAGAAGAGAATTTGATTGTAACTTGGTATACATCCTCGATGCCCACAGGAGCAATGCACCCTGCCCGGTGTTTGGAAGAAACACAAGGATATACCCCTTCATTCTTAGCCAAAAAAGCACAGATTTGTTCTTCTGACTGGCTTGGCTATATTAATGCCTTTGTTCCTTCCATCCCTGTATCATCTCCCCCAACCAGGCGACCACTTCTTCTTCTCCATCTTAAAATAGAAGCATCCACACCTTCTTCATCCTTGAAATAGAAGCATCCGCACCTTCTCCATCCCCTAGACTAGAGGCATTCACATCTTCTTTTCTTTTGAAGCGAGAACCATCTACTCCTTCTCCTCCTCCCACTCTTTCTTGGATAGAAGTTAAAGCTTGCTCTTCCAATGGACAAAACCTTCCCCCTTACAAACATCCATCATCTCCAACTCCATCGAGCGGAAAGAAGCCCAACTTACGCTGCGGCTTTTCTCACCTACCCTTTAATGTTCTTGAGGATGACATTCCTCTTAAGAACTTCAATGGGCTGTGATATTCTGACCAGGGGCCATATCCTTAATCCTATCGCCCAAGCAGAACTTCACCTGTTCCTGGATCAACTTCCAGTACTCCTCCATTGGCATCGAAATTCCAAAGTCACCACTCAGTCTTTGGATCAACTTTCATCCCTTCGAATTCATGCTCAATATGAAGCAGAAAACTTCATTGAAGACTTTGAAGACTTCAAGAATAAGGATTCTGCATATTGGGATGATTTAGTTATAGATGAATTGGAACAAAAATCGAGGGAGGAGGCTTTCGAAGCAAAGGCTGAAGAGCTGTATTATGAAGTGAGAGCACATCAACTTATGCAGCCAACTTTGGAAGAGATGGAAGACATAATAAAGAAAGAACAAATATTCATTGAACACTGTTGGATGAAATTTCATGATCTTGTAATTTATTCTATTCCTTATTTTACGAACTTGAATTTATACCAAAATATGACTATTTAATGTAATTGTCTTGGCTCTAATGAAAAGCAAAGTCTTCTGTACTTAACATTGTTTGACTCTGTTTCTTCTTACTTTAAAAGCCAACTTACAACCTTAAATTAAATAATCTCATCCTTCGAATTTGGACTTACTTGTCTTTAATGAAACACTAAAAGAAACCAATATGTCCTTTTCCAACTTATGGAGTAAAAATTGACAATTTTGGCCAATATTTTCTAAAATTAGTGCTTCGAAATTAACAACTTTCCTTTTCAAAGCTAATTATAACCAATGCATGGTCATGGCTACTATAGTCAATCAATTTTAAGTTGACCACTTCTTGCTTTGAAAAGAAGTTTATGCTGTCCTAATTTCAATGGGCAGTCTTCTCTTACGAAAAACCAATGATTGGCTTTGATGTTCTTTAAAAATTCTAAATTCTGCTTTAAAGGTCATTACTTTCAACAATGTTCATCAAATAGGTCTTCAAACCTTTTGAAGTAGACCAATACTCAAGCATCTGAACGTCTCCAAACATATAATATACTTCGAAGCCAGATTCTATATTTCGAAGCCATCTTACTTGATTTCTTGGAGCCAAAACTGGCTTCGAAGCCATATACCCCACTTCGAAGCTGTTGTCGACATCCGAAATATACTTTTCCCTCCAAAATCATTAATATCGGCAAAGGCTCCTCGTATTCGTACTTTTAGTACTTAACGATTTATGCCCTATATGTTCAGACACGAAACCTTTAAAAAACCCCTTTTGTTTTATGTTCTGAAATCACTTGCTCTTATCATACAAACCCTTATCAATCTTCAATGGCTTCTTCCTCAAAAATCCCAACCGTAGAGCGTCTAAGCCCATCTGTGGTCTTGAAAAGGCTTATCGACACAGAATGTGAGAAATACAAGGCTGGGCAGAAAAGTGCTATCGATGGGCGTATCTTTATCCCTCGTCGTCATGAACAGCAAGATTACGTGCTTGGGCCAATATTCAAAGAGACTCTTACTGAACTCCCTGCCCTATATCCCCGCTTGGAGGATCAACGTCTTCTTTACGAAAGTAATCTTGACTGGAAAAGCTGGAGAATCAATCGTCCCCACCGATGTTGGCCCACTATGATACCAGAATGGCGAGAATGAATGCGATCGAGTTGTCCCTGCCAGGACGCTAGACCTTCAAGAGCTTTGTCTTCTTGATGCTCTTCGATTATCCAGGGTAACTATCCCAGAAGACCCTTTCTTAGTTCCTGCTGCCTTATGCTTTTGGAACCCCATCTTTAATTTCTTTCAATTTAAGTGTGGGATGATGGCTCCTACCGTTCTTGACATTTGTCACCTTCTAGGGATATCCCTATTGGCACTCCCATTACCCCAGATTTCCCGATTTAACAGTTCCTTTCTCCCTTCCTCTCTTACTTCATCTTCTGATGATTTTGTTAAGGCGAAAATAAAAGGGAAGGTCCGATGTGATAGGGAACTCTTCTCCTTCTTATTATATTGGCTTTGCAAATTCTTATTCATACTTCCTCTCAAAGAATCATGCGAATTTGCTCCTCTTGCCAAAGCCTTTGTCTTCTGAGAAAAAGTAGCCTTAGCTCCATATGTCTTAGGCCACGTTTATAGAGTTTGCTCCTCTTTTGTGAGAAACCTTTAGATGCTAATCAAGGAGGGCCATTCGGATCCTTGACTTTGGCTTTTGCCTATTTCAGCGAATTACAATCCAAATGTCTCAAATTTCATGAGTTACACTCTCTTTCTCATGGCATAAGGCGGCCAATACTTCACTTTATCCTCTACTTTTGCCTTTTATTTCTCCTTCTTCTATCAGCCCTAACTGTCCTTCCTAGTCATCGTTTAGTCCTTCGAAGCAGTGTAGGCCCAACTTGGTTGAGTCACTTTACGAGTGGCAGACTCATACTCTACCCATTCATAAAAGCATGTGGGCTTCCATTACGATTCCTAGAAGCTGTTTATTGGAACCTTGAACCCCGGGCTTATAAATGCATAAATGAGCCTTATTGTCTGCTCAATTTGCTAGGCAGTTTGGTCTTACAAGGAGTTCCAATACCCCTTTTTAGTACCACCACCTTATCCCTTGCCAAGAGAGTTTTCAAGGTGCGAAAAACAAGGCTAGAAGAGGCAACTTTCAAATTTATAGATGACTTAGCCAATTTTGAATACATCCCTTTCATCCTCAAGGCACTTTTTGAAGAGATACCAAAAGCGGTGGGTGAGCAATATGGAAGTGTACTTAGCCATTTCTCCTCGGGATCGTGAAAATGTTAGATGTGTCGATCCAAAGGCACCTTTGAAATTGTCACTTCTTCCTTGTTCCTCCTACAACTCAATCTGTTCCTATTTCTTCAACTCCTCTCGAGTCACTCGAGCCTTGATGAAAAGGAAAAAAAGTGGTGAGGTGGTTCATGAGAGGCAATTTGTTAAGAATCGGAAGAAGAGTTTCCTTCAGGAAACCTGAATCTCAGATTGAAAGAAGCGAAAAAGACAATTGATGAAGCGGACATTCTTGACTCAAAGAAAAAGAAAAAGAAAGATTCTTGTTCCTTCTTGATTTTGATGCCTCTCTTTCCGATTCGGCGAGGATTACGATTACGAGACACTTGCTCAAATAATAGGAAAGAAAAGAAAGATGGTACTTCAACTCGACTTGATGGAAAATCCCATTCATGAGACATTTGTCAAGGTAGTAGGCGAGAACATTCTAAAACACTAATTGTCTTCGAGAGGCGAGAAGAGGCAACAACAAAGTTTAAGGGAAGAAAAGCTGCTTTGTTGATGCATTACAAAGGAAATAATGAGAAAGCATCAAAGTGTCATACATCATTCCCTCATGACTCTCTCATTAGTGCGATTATACGAAACAAGTAATTTCTTTCATACTTCCTTTGTTTTCCTTTAGCCATCTTTTACATCTTGAATTCTAACAATCTTTTGTACTTCTTCCTCTTGCAGCAACAGCTACTGCTTTCATTTTTCCGGCGAGGCCTCCTTTGTTTTCCGTTGAAACTGCCCAACTGCAACGTGTGAACACCATCCAACTCACGCTTCCTCTATTTCAACTGCCTTCTTTGAATCTGAGCATCCCTGCTTCTCTTTTCCTTGGCTTAGAACCATGTATTCCTGTTTTAACTTTTGATTTTCCTCAGTCCACTTCTTCTTCGAACCTTGCCCTTCATCCTTCCTACACGGAGATTTGATTTGCCCTCCATCTCGATGGCAATTAATTCTTCTCTGAGAGTCTTTGGTAGTTCCCCAATTCATGGTTCACCACCTATGCCCATCTCCGGCCCCTCTTCGCTTGATTCATTGGTGGCTAAGACTATAGAAAAGCCAAAGGCGCTCCATTCATTTCTCCCATCCCCATCTGACCCTCTATGTCTTCCACTACCATACTCTCTATGCCCTTCATGTCTAGGGATGAGGTAGATATCTTCGAAGGAAGACTGGCCAGTCTTTTCGACATATATTCTACTTCTCCAGCCTTTAGTGCTGAAACTGAGCCATTAGTCTTAGCTGACTCTTTGCTAGAGATTTTTGAGAGTCCTTCTTCTTTTAGCAACAAATCTCCAGCACCTTCAGTGGATTTGGACACATGTCTGGAACTGTTGACTTCCTTTTCAAGGATCCCCTTCGAGGCTCTACAAAGGCCTATTATCAGGAATGGGTTTCTTGGTCTTTGTAATATTGTTGAGCAATCGAGTATGAACGTCTCAAACCACCTATCCCAGGCTGCAGCTACTATTGATTTCTATATCAACATTTGTCATGCTGCCAATACTGCTAATGAGAAATTGGCTAGGGATCAGTGTTTTATTTCTCAAGTGCATACCGAGATATCAGATCTCAAAGAACAACACTCTTCTGCCTCCCAATTTCGAATTCAGCTGCTGGAGAAGAAAGCTCAACTTGAGGAGGATTTAGCTGCAGTAAACCAGGCCTTGGTTCGAACTGACACCAAATTGCAAATCACCAACCAAGAGCTGTCCGAACGGAAAGAAGACATGGCTGCAGCTATTCACCTCTTTCCATCACTTAGCAGTAGGAAGTCAATTGTGCAAAAACAATTGAAACATTGTAATGATTTTTGGGCCAATTTGTGGCATAATGTACTTAATTCTTTATGAAAGAGCAAATTTTGTCCATCTTTTGAATAATCTCATTTTTTTGTATTCAATGTTTATTCCATTCCTTGTGTTTCCCAAATGGTTGGAAAATAAGGCTTCAAATATCTGCCATTAATCTTTTTGGGATGTACATAACCATTCAAATTTCTTAAATGGTATGCCCCAAAGGGCAAAACTCTATGAACTTGATATGGTCCTTCCCAATTAGGTGACCATTTGCCAAACTTATGGCTTTTAATCCCTATAGGGAGTATTGTTTTCCATACCAAATCACCTTCATCAAAGCCAATATGCTTGACTTTCTTGTTATAATTCTTGGCTGCTTTCTTCTTTTGGAAAAGAATGCTATTTAACGCCAAAATCCTCGCTTCATCTATGTCTTCCAATTCCAAGCACATGCTTTGATGATATTGCTCAGATTCTAATTGATCTTGACATCTTACCCTCAAAGATTTAACATTAATTTCCACAGGTAACAACGCATCGTGCGTATACTAAGGCATAAGGAGTGACTCCTGTGCTCGATCTTGGGGAAGTTCTGTAAGCCCATAAAACATCCAACAATAGGTTATGCCAATCCCTAGGATTATCTTCCACCATCTTTTGTATTCCTTTTTTCAAGGATTTATTAGATGATTGACTTGACCATTGGCACATGCATAATAGGAGTGGAATTAATAAGACTAATCCCAAACTACGCCACAAAGGATTTCACCATTTTCCCATCAAACAGTTCCATTATCAACTGTTATGGTTTGTGGAATGCCAAACCTATGGATCAAGTCTTTAATAAACCCAATGACCTCATGCGGTCTCTGACCTTATATGGCTTGGCTTCAACCCATTTAGTGAAGTAATCAGTAGCCACTAGAATGAAACAATGATGTTTCGAAGAAGGTGGATGAATTTTACCTATCATGTCCATGGCCCATCCTCTGAATGGCCAAGGCTTCACTACTGCATGTAGGTCAGTTATGGGCACATGTCTTATTGTGCCATGTTTTTGGCATGCCTGGCACCCTTTTGCATATTCTATGCAATCTTTTAGAATAGTTGGCCAATAATAGGAATGCCTTCGAAGCAACCATCTCATCTTTACACCAGGCTGATGAGCACCACAAATGCCTTCGTGAACCTCAGCCATAGCTGTTAATGCTTCTTTTGGACCTAAACACTCCAATAATAAGCCATCTCCTCCCCTTTTGTATAAAGCATTATCATATACTATGTATTGCATAGACTGCAATTTGATTTTCCTGCTGGCTTTTGAAGATGGACCAGCCAAATACTGCATAATTGGATGCCTCCAATCCTGTTCTTGTGAGTCATTATGATTGACTTCCAAGATCACATTCCTTTTATTCAAAGGTTGAATTAGTCTCTGATATGTTGCTTGGCTTATATCCCTTTGGGTACTATCCCTTCTCTTGAAGTTCGAAGCTTTCTGAGCCACATCATTAGCTCTACTGTTCAAGAATCTTGGAACATAAGTTACATTTGCTATTTGAAACTGAGAAAGCAGATGTAATGCAACAACATAATATGGTAGGATGCTTATACTTTGACACTTGAAAATCCCTTTTACTTGGTTAACAACCAATTGAGAGTCTCCAAATATGTCAACTGCATGTACTTGTAACCCAATAAGGATTTCTAGTCCTACTATTAAGGCTTCATATTGACTGATTATTGGAGCGACTAGCTTCATCCACTCTGAAACCATGTGTGGTTTCTATTCCTTGGAGACTTAATCACAATACCAATTCCAATTAATCCATTGGCTTTCGATCCATCGAACCACATTTGCCATGGTTCAACACTAGCCATACCAAGTTCCATTACCTCTTGGTTCTCTGTTTGAGATGGATGATCTGCTAGAAAATTGGCTAATACTTGCCCTTTTACTGCCCTTTGAGGGACATATTCTAAATGAAATTCCGATAAGGCTAATATCCATTTGCCAATTCTTCCCTCAACATAGGTCTAGATAACATGTATTTAACCAAATCTGTGGTTGCAATTACCAAAGGCAGTTGTAGGTAAAGATAATATCTTAATTTCATTGCGACAAAATACAAAAGCAAGACCTGACTTTTCAGCGGTGAGTATTTACATTCACAAGAATTTAAAAACCTACTAAGGTAATAAACAGCTTGTTCCTTGCCTTCTTCATTGTCTTGGGCCAAGAAAGCTCCCAATGAATCTTCTGCTGCTGCTATATATAACTTCAAGGGCTTATTTCGTTTTGGTGGCATCAGCACTGGAGGATTGGCCAAGTAGGCTTTGATACCTTCGAAAGCAGTTTGATGCTCTGCTGTCCACACAAATTCTTCTTCATCTTTCAGCCTTAACAAGGAAGAGAATACTTTAGTTTTCCCTGCAGTGTTAGAAATAAACCTTCGAAGAAAATTAACCTGCCCAAGGAACCTTTGTAATTCTTTCTTACTTGATGGAGGCCTAGCTTCAATGATGGCTTTGGCTTTATTCTGATCAATCATATTCCTTTCTTGTGCACCACATAACCCAAGAAATTTCGGATGACACACCAAAAGCACATTTAAGAGGGTTGAGTTTCAACTTGAACTTCCTCATTCTTTCAAAAGCTGCTTCTAAATGAAGCAAGTGTTTCTCCATGGACTGGGATTTTACCACGATGTCATCAATATAACATTCTAGATACCCTCCAATAAGGTCATGAAAGATGGTGTTCATAGCCCTCTGATACGTAGCTCCAGCATTCTTCAGACCAAATGGCATCTTAACCCATTCGAAGGTGCCAATATTCCCAGGACATCTGAATGCTGTCTTGTGGATGTCTTCCTCTGCAATGCATATTTGATTATAACCAGAGTGGCCATCCATCATTGACAAAACTTGGTGCCTATTTGAGCTCCACCAATAGATCCACTATAGGCATAGGGTATTCATCTTTAGGAGTTGCTAGATTTAAGTTCCTGAAATCGATGCATACCCTCATTTTGCCATTTTTCTTAACTACGGGCACAATATTAGATAGCCATTCAACATATCTGGCCGTCCTAATAAAGTCTGCCTTGAGTAGTCTAAGAATTTCTTCCTTGACCTTCTGAATTACATCTGGACTCATCCTCCTAGGTTTCTGTTTGTATGGCTTGAAATTAGGCTTCAAAGGGAGCCTATGTTCCACCAATGATCTATCCAATCCTGGTAGTTCGTTGTAAGACCATAAAACAATCCTTGTACTTCTTTAAAACAACCAACAAGCTGGTCTCTGTCCAGAGCATTCAAACAGGTACTTATGTAAGTGGGCTGCTGCACAGAACCTTCCCCTAAATTCACTTCTTCTAAGGGGTCCTGCGTCTGAGAATTCATTGGAGCTTTCTCTTTGGTTTCTTCAACCTTCGAAACAATCTTTTCACCTTGTTCCGCCTCTAGACTCTCTATTTCGACATTTCTACCTTCTTCCTCATAGACAAAATCATCCATAAGGCGTCTTCTTCTTGTATTTCCTGGACTCTTGTTTCAATGTCCAATGCACAATATTTCCCAAAGGTCAATCTCCTGACCTGTTGTTGTTCTTGTTCACAGCCAATTGTCATGGCTTCTCTCTCTTGTTTCTGTACCTTCTGGACTATTGCTTTTACATCCAATGATGAGAATTTAATCAAAGCCAATGAATTGGCTTCTCGTTCTTCACTTCTTTGCCTATAACCAGGCATCGTTGTCATCTTTCACGGCAACTTCTTCATCAGCACTTTCCTGAACTAAGTGCTTCAGATGTGTAACTTCCTCATCGCCACTTGGTGAGCCATCACTTTCTCAATATCTTGAGTGGAGTTACCCTTCAATATATAGTTTGGCCTCTGCAAAATCCGCGAGCTATGAAAGGTTGAGGATGCGCATCAATCTCCTCTGTCTCTCCATTACCCGAGCCATCATGATCTTCGATGCAAAGAGGAAGGTACACACTTGTTGGTATGAATCCGGTCCCTTCCAAGTAAGGCATTATACTTAGCATTGCTATCGATCACGAAGAATCTTTGTCATACAATCCTGGTTCCACACTCAAATTGATAGGCGAGAATACCTTGAGCCATCTGCTTATCTCCAAGCAAAGCCGACAATGGTTGTCTTGGTTGGGATCAACCTTGGATTCTTCTTTCCTAATTTCTTCAAAGAAGATTTGACAATAAATTAACCGCCCCATTGTCTACTAGGACTCGGTTTAAGCGTATACCATCAAAGAAAGCCTTAATGTACAAAGGCTTGACATGTTGGGTCATGGAATTGAGGGGTATTCAAAAGGATATGAGAGGTTGATGCTCACCTCCTCCTCACTTTCGCACTCAACTTCCATAGGACTAGCCATTTCAAGCATCTTGAACCATGCTCACTTGTGATTCCTCACTAGAAAAGCTTGAATTGGATCCATGTCTTGGTCTTCTGATCCTCGGCTGAAATTCATGAGGTAGTATATGTACCATGTTA
This sequence comes from Camellia lanceoleosa, assembly GCA_025200525.1. Taxonomy (NCBI): domain Eukaryota; kingdom Viridiplantae; phylum Streptophyta; class Magnoliopsida; order Ericales; family Theaceae; genus Camellia; species Camellia lanceoleosa. The sequence continues at coordinate 198,021,767 of CM045760.1, read as the reverse complement.
AGCGTCTGGTGGGAATGAGCCAAAGCGGATGGTGGTTGTACCTTCTTCCCTTCTTGACTACCTTGTTCGATTATCTTGGCGTCCTCCATCTTTGCGCAGTATTTCATTGATGGTGATCCCTTGAAGGGTCCTTCTCAACTAAGTTTTTGATCGAAAGCGTTTGTTCGACCATGAAGGCTTGAACATTTCTTCTTCGCCATTTCCTTCTTTTGGCTCATGCCAATCTCTTCTTCTATTTCACTATCACTCTCCATCGAGCCTTCTCCAATCACCTTAAGCGGACTTTTCCCTGGCCTTTAGTTCAGAATGAACTTGAGCCAATTGTTCCCTGCTACAAACCACTTTACTTTGCAGCGTCGGTTTTGGAACACGGTCTGACTTCGAAGCTTTCTTTTCTTCTGTCTTGACATGTGAAGAACTCTCTTCACTCTCTTTCAGATTTTGCTGGTACTGGGTGTACCTGCGCTGAATTTTCCTCCTTTGTGATCTGGAAATAACCGGAACCATACTTGGCTCCTTTGTCTTTGGGTGCTTCAGCAATACCCAGTTGTTTGGGGCCACCAAAGGAGGTTTGACCATTCTGCCTGTGATTCCAACATCTCTCCTGTCAGGCAATTCCCTAGGTTTGTTTTGCATTACAAACCAATCTGGGACTCCAGGCACCCAAGAGCTTACTGATTCAGACGTTGAATCACCCTTTTCCACCTTCGAAACCATCTTGGCCCGTGGAGGTAAGTGCTTGGTTACGGTCTCATGTTTTGAGCTTGATTACGCCTTTGTTTGAGATGGCCATTTTACGTGTGTGAAGTTGATCTGGGGGGCCAATCTCTGGCTCTAGTCCCATAACCTGAACTCCTCTCTAATCTTCTTTCAGAATGTCTACTCTCCATTTTATGGTAGTTAAGTGGCCTAGACTCATACAAGGGCCCTTTGCCTTTAGCATTCATTACATTAGCTGAGCTCAACCACCACCGGTCGTTGCCTATCACTAGCAGTGCGGCCTTTTGTTATAGCGTTGGTTGTTCTAGGGCGTCTCTGAACATCCTTATAGTATTGCTTCCCATCAATTGGAAGCCCTTCAACCATTTGTAGCTTAGTCTACACCTTGGACACATCCTTTGCATTACATTTGCTTCCAAGGAATGCGTCAATATTTCCTCATCGAATGTTCGCCGATGTGAGAGACTCGACCAACAATGGTGAACTCTGGTCTCTTTCTTGGCGGTATGCGGTTGGCAATATGCATTTGCACATTAACTTCTTCCAATTCTGCGAGAGATTTTGAAAATTTGGAACAACCACATTAGCCGCTTTCTCCAACTTCGAAGCAGGTTCTTGTCAATTCCATGGCTTTCTCTGTTTTGTTTGGGAACTTGGGCTTCCTTTCGGATTTGCTCTTGGATCTGTCTCGAAAAACAATGCGATTTTAGTTGAGTGAGACCAAGAATTGTGCCATTCTGATTACACTTTTCCTTTAAGTTCATCAAGAGAAGCGGTTTACTCCTTTTGGTAACTTAAGGAAATTAGCTGCGAGCAAATGATCGAAAATATCATCTGCTTTTGTTAAATCGAAAGAATACTTTCTGTGAAAGTCTTTCTTCTTAAACTGTTGGTCGATAGTCGTATCCTTATGAATTAATGCTTCACAGATTACGGGTTCTTTGCCCACAATCTCTGCTGCATCAATCTCGTAATTGGGATCTTTATAGTATGTCTTATATGAAGCATTGTTTCGATCTTGTTCTTCCTCTAGTAATGCTTCATATCGTGACACCTTATAAGTTAATTCGACCAAATCCCTAAATTCAGTTGAATCAAACTTCTTTGGCTTTGAACTCTAAACCGTTTTGAGCCAATCGTACAAATTCTGGCTCTGGAAGGATGACTCTACATTTATTTCGAGCCCTTTTAAATCTTGCAATGAATTGAGTAGCCTTTGACTCAATCTTGCCAAATCTGCCATGGATACTTCTGGCTCTGATTGGAAAAATTGGGCATGAAATGCCTCTTCCATCTGTTGCCAAGTTTGAATGGAGCCAGGTGTAAGGTTGATATACCATACAAACGCTCCCCCAGTCAGAGAGTTTGGAAATAATCTTAATTTTATGTAGTCATGATTAGCAAATTCACCACAATGGCGTGAATCTAGCAATATGCTCTCTTGTTGATTGATTTCAGTTCCATAGAATAGGGTGAAATCGGTATTCTAAACCCTCTTGGGTATTCATGTACTCTATCAACCCACTCTGGATATGGTTTTTACGTATCTGAGTCTGGACCCCCGAGCCATTGGTCCACATAGCTCCTAACAATATCAACAATTTGGTCCCTAGGGACCATATTTTGGGCTTCTTGAACCACTCTTGGAGGAGCAAACCACGGGGTTCGGTGGAACTTGTGCTGTGGTCCTCTTGGTCCATACAATGGTATATTTGGGGTGGTTGTCCTGTGGTGCAAGTTCTTTGTTGGGAAATGGATAACCCTTTGAGCTGTCCTACTAAAGGACACTGTGAAAGGTGTTGGAATAGGTCTTGTGTCCTTCCATTTGTAGGCAAACCCTCCAACCCCGGGTATAAATTCAAATAAAGGATTATTATAACCCCGGGTGCGGTATAGCCGAACATGGGATTTGCCACCATTCTTATGCAGTTCTTGTACTTGGCGAGATCGCCAACCTGGTATGGCTTCCTTTGTTGAATATTGTGGTATTTTGGCCTACTACGGGCCTCGAAATGGGTTCATACCAAGGCGAGGTGATGGTCTTTCATAGTTTTGAGTACTAGTCGACCATTAACCTGTCCATTAACTTGCATAAATTTGTTTTTCTAGCCAATCTTTGTTGATGAACATTTAAGATTTCCTCTGTATGTCTTGTATTTATTGGTTGGTGGTTGTTCATTCGATCCAAAAAGGATGTTGCCCACCTTTCCATTGTGTTCATTAGCTGTTGTCCCATAGCATCTACCAAGCCATCCCATGGATTTGTTGACTGAGAAGATGGAATGGTGGATGGTCCAATTCCTTGGTTTTAGTCAATATTATGAACATTTGGTTCTTGTCTGAAATCTTGATGCTGTTCGACCAAAGGTTACGATGACATAGGAGTTTCCAGAGTGTGTTACCACATTCTCCTCTGGATTAGGTATTTCTACCTCTCCTTCTACGCCTTCTTCTAAGCGTTCATTTTCTCCTTGTCGTCTTCGTCTAGCCATTTTAATTAGTCCCACTGGGCGTGCCAAAAATATATGTTGGCTTTTTGGCTTTTCAAAGGGTAGATTTGTAAATGCGAGCGTGCCAGCAAGGATCAATCAGTCCTTACAGAAATTATAATTGCCAATCAATTATCAGGCGACTATGTTTTAGTTCTTTCAGCCTCAATGAAGAGGACTTTTACTGGTGGCTTGACTTTTAGGAGAAATTAAGAGAAATGACAAGCAATATTAAGAGCAATTGAAGTATTTCATTAACATAAACACTTACAATTGTCCAAACTCAGCCTTGAGGAAGTTTACAGCAACGGTTTACTTGAATTTACTTGAAAACTACTCCTATGAATTGAAGTACAGTGCAGGTATTTAAAGAACAAGTATTTAAAGTACAGGAAAGGTAAAACTGGAAAGGAAAAATCTGATAAAAGCTGGTTTTATCGATCGAGTCAGGGGTCTTTTCTGGGAACTTCCCTGCTATTTATACTTGTTAGGGATGACCTTCGAACTGCACTTCGAACCGTCGAACTGCTCCTCCATGATCGCTAATCATGTAACCTTAGAAATAGTTCCACTATGCCATCACTTGCAGTTAGACTTCCCTCCTGTTTCTGAATTTGAATAAAGGTAACCGTTGAAGCCACGTCACCTTGTATCTCATTCCTGATCTAGTGCTACTCAGACCACTTGAAAACCAATACTTATTGCCACGTGTACGATTGAGATTTAAGATTAAAATCATCTTCCAATAATACCCTCATCCTGCCACGTGTCGAATTGTAATTGGCTTTTTACAAAATATGTAGCCAACAATTATCAATTTATGTGAAACATAATACTAAAATAATATATTATTGTTTCTTTTGATAGACTACGGAGTCATCTTTCAAAGAGATTTTGCTTCCTTAGTTTGACATCTTTGGGTATGTTTCATCTTTAATAAACTAAATGTTAGACTTATTTATTTTGATGATTTATTTAATTATGTTTTAATTTATTTGAAAGAGAAAAATAGACTCCAAAATTTATTTTGATGATTTATTTAATTATATTTTAATTTATTTGAAAAAGAAAAATAGAATTCAAAATTTATTTTGATGATTTTATTTAATTATATTTTAGTTTATTTGAAAAAGAAAAATAGAATCCAAAATTTATTTTAATGATTTATTTAATTATGTTTTAATTTATTTAAAAGAAAAAAATAGAATCAAAATTTATTTTGTCCCATTATTTCTCACCTAAACATTTATCCTAAATGTTGTTAGAATGTATTTAATATTTGATTAAATCAGGAGTTCAAATAGCTCAAAACAGAGGTTCAAACAGCCCAGCATAGTAGCTGTTCAAAAGGTTCAAGTGAAAGATATTCAAATTTGTAATGATGGAGTAGAAAATATTCAAATTAGTAATGATAGAGTAGAAGATATTCAAATTAGTAATGATGGAGTACAACGGTTATAAACGGCTATAAATTCAAATGAATACAACGGCTATAAGTTTCATTAGATATACCAAAACCTCTAATGTAAACAAGTTACAAGAAAAATCAGAAAATATTCTTTGATTTATAATCACTCACATCTATTCTCTGAAAAATTCTCTGAGAAGTGTTCTTCAATTTTTGTTTACATCCTCTTTCAGAAATTATACACTGAGACGTATAGCTTTAAGCCCATCTTTCTTGTGTGAGGTTTACAGAAAAACTAAAGCTTCATTTTGTATATCCATCTGCAAGAGATATTTATTGTAAGCTTTCTTTGAAAGCAAAACATCATTTTATCTTGTAAAAGTGTTGCAAACACTGTGTTCTTGAAATCTTGAGAGTGATTGTGAATCACCTAAGATTTGCAAGGATTTAAGCTTGTGAAGTCTATGTAAAATCTATAGAGGATTGCTCCATATTTATGAGGTTGCTAGCACCCTTGTGAAGCTAGAAGATAGTGAAAAATCTCAAATGAAGCTTGAGAAGTGGATGTAGGCTTGGTTGAAGTCGAACGATTATAAATCTGTTTGTCTCCTCTTCCCTAATCTCTTTACTTTCCTACTACTGCTATAGCTATTAATATTCATGTGTTAATCATTTGATTTACCCTGTATGTTAGTTATACTTCATTGTTATTTTACTTTATCATTTACTGCTAAGTTCATCATTGTGCTTGTTAATAATTTGTTGTACTAGTAGTTAATTTTATTGGGATATTATTAATTTTAATTTGTAGAAACCTAATTCACCCCCCCTCCTAGGTTGTTTTTTGGGTAACAATTGGTATCAGAGCCCGGGGCTCTTGTTTATATTTAACAATCTTGAGTTTTTGATCCATAGCAACCATGTATTCTACTTACTCTGCTGTAGGACAAGTTAGCAATAGGCCACCTCTCTTTGATGGTAGTAATTACATTCATTGGAAAGAAAAAATGACTTTGTATCTTCAAGCTACCAATTATGCTTTGTGGCTCATTGTCATTAAAGGTCCTAAAATTCCTTCCAAGGTAGTTGGACCATATCAGCGTACCTAAACTTGAGGATGAATTTGATGAGAATGATTATAAACTCCTTCAAGCTAATACTAAAGCCAAGCTTATTCTTGTGTATAGACTAGATGCAAATAAGTACAATAGAATTTCTGGATGTATTACTGCTAAAGAGATTTGGGATAAATTTGAAATCACCTATGAAGGAACTAGCCAAATAAAAGAGTCTCGGATTGACATGCTTATTCATGATTATGAACTCTTTACTATAGAATCATTTGAATCTATTTCTGAGATATTTTATAAATTTACCAATATTATTAATTCTCTAAAATCTCTTGGTAAATCTTATACTAATGGTGAGCTTGTGAGAAAAATATTTAAGTCTTTGCCAAATGAATGGTAAGCTAAGTTTACAGCTATCCAAGAAGCAAAAGACCTAACAAAATTAGGCATTGAAGAACTCCTATGCTTATTCATGGCTCATGAGCTTTCAATGATGGATGGCAACAAAAAGAAAGCCATTTGGGGGGAAAATGATGGAGTAGCTAATTTGTGTCTCATGACTCTTGGAGAAGAAGAATTCACTCAAGATGAGATAATTTCTAATTATGTAGAACTTGAAAGTACTTTTAATGAATTACATGACATATTTAGAAATGTTTGTGTTGAGAATTCTAAATTAAAGAAATTAGTTATTTCTCTTTCAAATGATGTGGATGTTTTAAAAATGGAAAATGCTACTGTAATAGTGCCCGCGGGGGACCTCGCTACTACAGTTCGGACTCCCCGTTTGTTTGTGGTTCTAAATCTGAACCAAAGAGTCCAACTCTGGCAAATCGTTTTGAAGAAAAACAGATTTTTTGAAAAGTAGTGCCAAACATGGACTGCTTTGCCAGATTACAGAGTCGCCACCTAAATATTTTAAAATGGGAAATTTAGGAAACCCTAACTCGGTGCCGAAGGCCACGTGTCTGTCATCACCAAAGTAGTCTTGGCTCGGGAGCTTGGGTACAATCGGGGAAGGTCAGCTATGAGCACCCCCTTTCGCCCGATCCGAAGACTGGCCTCTACTAACCGTGACCGATTTTGAAAACATTACATGCTCTTATTCCAATTATTAGCCTAGAATTACTATGTTATACGCACAGCAAACAAGTATAGACTAGATCGCCTAATTTGGAAACAAACATTGCATATCCGTTTGTTTGGAAAACAATTTGAAATTGCTACTTGCAAGTAGGCTAAAATACGGATTTCAATGAGTTATTCCAACTCAAGCAATCCAACCTCCACCCACAGGTATTCAAACAGTTATATCACATAAGCAACTAGCTGCATGGTGAGCCTACTATCATGTTAACATTCACACGTATGTGGGATGCTAAAGCATAAAAACTTACCTAGTACTCCGTACCAAAACAATAAACTAGTTAGCAAAATATGCATGACCTAGCTCATGTTAAGATGATTAATGCAACACATACAGAGGTACAGTTAGAGTAGGCTCGGTTATCCTAAACATGGCATGTGAATGCTACAAGTAACAAGTATTCAATTTGGAAATTGAAATACAATGCAGTTAGCGTGATGTACCGAGCCCGGTGCATGTAAGACAAATGTATGGATGCACGCATACTATCATACTGTATGCTAATTTAAATATGCCTTAATCTACCATCATAAGCAGGTAAATAAAAGGAAAGAAAGAGATGGGGGTTGGAAGACATACACACACCCACACACATTTATTACAATTATGCCCTCGCACAGAGGGACCCAAAAGAATAATATAGATAATTAACTACGCAAGCTAATTAAATATTACAAATAGCCTAATTAGTTGACAAACTAACTAAACTAAGAAAAACAGTAAACCGCCTCGGGAGGAGAGCCAAATGCAAGACGCGTTTCGAGTCTTGCTCGAATTGCATCGCCATGCCTAAATTGCCTCTGTTTTTCTGCTTCTCGCCTTCTGAAATCGCAAAGTCTTAGAACTACTTCTCAAGGCCTTTGGGGATACCACCGAGGGAAACACCACCGGTGAAGTATGTATGCCAAGCACAAGATGAACTCACCGGTGATAATTTAATGCGTAGGCACTAAATGTTGCCGATCGGCACTGAATGTCTGCAGAACCTGCAACTCACAGCAGCAGAGGGCAAAATCTTGCATGGCAATGTTATTCAAACAATGTATGCACCAAACACACTCCTTATCATGTTTGTGACACAAAGGGGCATGTGCCTCGATTCTCGGGCCACCAATCACGCATTCCCATGCATGATGGCCCAAAGGATCAAATATGCACTTTCAATCTCAAATTCATGCAAACCAAACAAACCAAAATCCCAATCCCTATCACCAAATCAAGGGACAAGGAATGCATGTTGATGCAATGCAACCTAGTCATGTTAGCTATCATGCAATATGAACAATGCCATGTACTTATGCAAAGCATACAAGCAAACATGAGGTAAGCATGCAAGCAAGCAAATGATGGTCTTAAACATGACTTAGGCAACTCTAGATAGGCCTAAAATCAGTGGCCAAAGTGCCCAAAAATGAAAGCTAATCACGCATGCACACATGCACATGTTAAGGTACCAACTTAAGCATCAAGTGAGCAAGCTTTAAGCACACTTAAAAGGAAGCTAAACATGGACAATTAGCATACATAGAAAGCTCCAAAAATTATGCAAAACATGGTGCCAAACCAAGCAACAAAATAGACTAAGCATGCAACAAATGGCCCAAGCATCCAAGGTAAGCCAAAGGAGACCTAAACCATGGCTAAGCCAACCAAGCCTCACAAGGCCAAGAAGGCTTAAAACATGTCTAAGGCAGCCTTAGACCATACAAATGGGACCTCCTAGATGGCATCTAAGTGGCTCTAGAGCAAGGCATACACAAAGGTCAAGGAATGAGGCATACAACATATGCATTCAAAGCTTCAAAGAGGCATGCAAGGAAATCAAACAAGCATGTCTAAGAGACTGAAATTGCATGCTAAATGGTTCTAAACCATTGAAAATAATGCAAACAAGGCATGCTACACATTTATGCACTTAAGGCCAACAAGCCAAACATGCAAAGAGGCTATACAATGCAAGCTAGGGTCGATCAAAATAACTATGGACAGACCTCATTCATGGCAAAATAAGCATACAAGCTTCACAAATGTAAGCCCAAAACATGCTAGAAACAAAGGCACACAACCTAAGACATGTTAAGGGATCACAAGGCATTACATGGCAACTATGCTAAGCATGCATAAGGGACCAAAACCAACTCTTAGCAATGTTATATCATGGCATAATAAACATAAAATGCAGCCTAGACATGCTCAACACACACACCAACAAAGGCTTCCTCAAGAGGCCAAAACTTGTCCTTTTCAAGGACAACAAGGAGAGGGGGTGGCCCTCTCCTTCTTGGGACTTCAAGGCATCATCTACACCACTGAAATCCCTCAAGATTTCAGTGGTGAAGAGACCCGAACGCCAAAATCCCGGAGCTCAACAAAATAGCACAAAAATGAGGCCTTTCAAGGCCTAAGAGGGGCCAAACTTCCCCAAAGCACAAAGCACCCTTAATAAACTATCAAGAGGACTAAAAAACAGAACTTTTTTGTATTAAACACCAAGCACAAAAATAGTTCAAAGATAGGTAAAAATGGAGTGCAAGAGTGGGGTATATAAAGCAAGTTTCTCACCCTTGTTGACCTTCTTCACAAGTGTTGATGTTGTTGCTTCATTGGGCTCAAATCTAGCCAAGAACACCAAGAACAACCTCTTGGAACCTCAGTAGCCAAGGGAAGGTGAAACACTAGGTGCTTGTGTGCAATAATGTGGACTAAAGCACCTAGTGTACAAACAAGAGAGAAGAAGAGAGATAGGATAGATATAGAACTCAAACCCTAAAACCAAAGCTTCTCTGAGGTCTTTTCTCTCCAAAATGTCTAACTCTCCAACCCTTGAGCCAAGAGGAGGAAGGGTTCTCTTATAGGCAACCAAACTTACAAGTTAAGCCACCAAGATGCTCATCCCTCCATACACGTGTATGGAGGGAAAGAAGATGCAAGACAGCTGCCTTAAAATATCTCAAAAAGCAAGCGAACGATCGGTCTGGGCAAAAATGTCATTTGCCAAAAGAGTGCCGACCGGCAACAAATAGTGCCGACCGGCAATATACATTGCCGGTGACAGCAAAAAACCAGCCGGTGGCCTCTAGCCACTGCCGGTGGTGCAAGGGGATGTCTCACAAGGCATCATCTGCCTTTCCAAGGCAAAACACAAGTGTTTGGTGTAAAACCAGACACAAACAGTCGAGTTCGGAGATCCTGAGGCAAGACGCGTAGCCGAGAACTCCGGGAACTCCAAACGAACACAAACATGGATGATCACCGGGCGTTCAAACGGTGACGTCCAGGTCTTGAGGACGGTCAAAAATGGGGTGTCTACAGCTACTTTGAAAAATGACTTTATGTCTATTGTCAATGAGAAAAACATTTTGAAAAACAATGTTGAGGATTTAAACAAAACTCTTGAAAATTTTGTAAAAAGAAAAGAAAACCTCAACAAGCTTCTTGGAAATAAAAAATGTGTTTTTGACAAAGTAGGCATTGGTTTTGATCCTCCTAAACCTTTTATGAGATTAAATGTTATTAAGACTAATCCCTATGGATCTAAGAAAGTATGGATACCAAGAAAGAAATCAAGATATTTTGTAGGTGGAATCTAAAAGAACACCAAGGACTTTGAGAGGAAATGCACAACAAGAGTGTTCAATCTAAAGAGCAAAATCAATCCCTACAAGAAGAAGAAGAATGATGAAATAAAAATCACCAAGATGAACAATAGAGGTAATGTATGGGTGAAGATTCCAAAGAGGCAAATGAAGGTATAACTCTTAACACACCTTTAAGCTTAAAGTTCTATATTCTTTAAGGTGTGATTTGTGTACAATAGGTTGTGTCTAATCATTGCTTCCATATAACCTAATTGTACTAAGTTTGCTAAGTCATGTTCTATTAGTTTCTTTCAAACCTTCATTGAATTTAAAAATGAGAATCATATGATTTTGATAAATGCCTATTAGAATATGAATGATTCATGTATTCATTAACATTGTATATCATGTCATCCATTATTATGAAAAAGAGATAAGAAGTGATAAATATTTTTTGAAAGCATACTTTTCACATCTTATATATGACTTCATACTAGTATGTTAATTCCTTTTTGAGTCATATCTTTGTAAGATCAATTTTGATGTCATAGCATATTTTTGAAATGTATACTATCTATATTTTGAATTGTACATTTATGATCTCAAAAATATACTCAATATAAAAATTTCATGCTTATATGCTTTATAGTGGAATATTTGAATGAGTTATGAAATTCATTGATTATGATCTATCAACAATGTCTAAATGAAAAGAAGTATCATACGTTTAAAGAGACATTGCATCTATCCTATTGAATATCTTTTGAATATAGATTATATTGGCATACATCTCATGAAATGCTTTTGATTGATAAATTGTTGAATTAATTGTTTATAGCATTCATGTTGTGTTCCACATTAAGTAAAATATTTTATCACACTTGAATATGTGGATTGAATTGATAAAAATGCCTCTTGATAATGTTATATGATTAAATGAGATTGTTGCATCATTTTTTAATTAAACAAAGAGCATAACACTATTTTTTTATGCATATTATGCTATGTGCTACAACTTGAAAATTCTGAAAAATAGCATTCCAAACTCTTGTTTTATCATTGAATTATTTTTCACTTTTTGAGTTTGTGATAAAAAGTGATTTGTGCTGTATTTTTATTGAGTAATAGTGATTGTTCTATGAATGCTATATTTACACAAATCACATTAGAAAAGAGTAGTACCAACTTAGGGGGAGAAATCATTTTGCTAACATACTTGTTAAACCCTTTTGAGATGAACTCCTCATGAAAGAAAATTGAAAATTGAAAAGCTTCCATCTCTTGAATTTAACGTATGCCTCATATATTCTCTTAAGCTTTTGAGGTAAAAATTCTATCTTATATCATTTGAGTTAATACTGTTATTACTTTGATATGAAAAAGATTGATTATGCTTCATATGATTTGTAATGTATACTCTTTGATGATGCTCTTACCTAAGAATTATGCTGATACTTAAATGTGTGCTATATATTGAAATTCATGATTTTTCTTAGTATATGGATTGTTATACCTTGAACATGCTTCATTTTTTGGAATTACATTAGCGCCATGAGATTATATTGAGTTTAACCTATTATGAGCAATATTTGGTATTCTACATAATGCTTGAGCTATGATTGTTAAATCTTCTAGATTGCATATTGGTATCATTGGTAGATTGCATGTTGGTATCATTTTAACATCCTTATTGGTAATATTTGGCATCCTATTTGATATTATTGAGGAGAACATTTTAGTTATGAGCTTTCATTTATCATATCTCTTATTGACTTTGCCAAATGAAATAAGGGGAAAAAATTTAAACTAGATTATTTTTAAAAAAAAAAAAAAAATCCCCTCAAATTCTATTCTATTTTTGATATCACACTAGCTTGCACCTCACATATTTTTTTTAATTATCTTGTATAAAATCTGTACGCTCTTGCTCAAATCGATTGTTAGATCATGCTCAACTGCTTCACATATTGTAACGCCCCAACCCTTCATATGTCATCGATATTGTCCGCTTTGGGCTACGCCCGCACGGATTTGTTCTTCCCAGTGGGTCACCCATCCCAGAACTACTCCAGCCTAAGCACGCTTAACTGGGGAGTTCTAATAGGGATTTCACCACTAGAGAAAAGGCCTCGATGCTATATAAGGGTCTAGGTTTTTACTTTTATAGCCCAGCAACTCCCCTTCCATTCCCGATATGGGACATCGGGGTCTTACAATCACCTCCCCTTAGGGCTGCACGTCCCCGTGCAGTAGCCTGCCAGCTCACAAACCCGCTCACATACACCGAGAGACGCTAGGGGCCCACACTCGGTACTTCGGAAAGTTGGCTCTGATACCATTTGTAACGCCCCAACCCTTCACATGTCATCGATATTGTCTGCTTTGGGCCACGCCCGCACGGATTTGTTCTTCCCAGTGGGTCACCTATCCCAGAACTACTCCAGCCTAAGCACGCTTAACTGGGGAGTTCTAATAGAGATTTCACCATTAGAGAAAAGGCCTCAATGCTATATAAGGGTCCAGGTTTTTACTTTTATAGCCCAGGAACTCCCCCTCCATTCCCGATGTGGGACACCGGGGCCTTACACATATACTTTTAACAATTTGGTATCTACTTGGCTCTTGCTTGAAAATAGATTGAAATAACATTAATTCTTCATAATGGATAAACTCATTGATTCATTGTTGCCATATTATCTTGCTACAACAGCATGTGTGTCTCATTCTTGACCTTTGGAACTTCTCCTTATTGCACCCATGGCATTTATCTAAACTTGATGCTAGATTGTGATAATACTAGTGCCATCAATTTAAGCAAAAATCCAGTTCAACACTCACGAACAAAACATATTGAAATTCGATATTATTTTTTAAGAGATCATGTTCAAAAATGAGATATTATACTTGAATTTGGAAATACCGACAAGCAATTGGCGGATATTTTCACAAAACCCCTAAGTGAGGATTGTTTCAATTTTATTCGTGGCAAGCTTGGAATATCGATTTCTACTTAAAAAGTTTTATTATGACTATGAAACTTGAATTTTTGTTAAAATGATATATGTGTATTACTACATTGATATTGAAACATTTATATCAGTTGAATGCTCACAAGTCCTTCATCCATGTATTCTCCTTAACAGTTTGTTATTTTGCATCTTGAGGTAAAATTAACTTTGCATACATAGATTTTTTTAAACGCTCATGGTATTTTTTTTGCATTACCATTCCAGTAAAACCAACGTCCCATTAAGTTTAATTTCTGTTGGTATTATTTTATTTTATTTTATTTTATTTTGCTATTAGACTTAATTTTTTTTTTCTTCTCATTATTAATTTTTGTTTAGGCTTAATTTTCTTTTTTTTTTTTCCTCTGCTTTTTAATTTCATTTTTCAGTCCTTAAACATAAACACAACAACAAATCAAAATAAAAATATTTACATAAAAAAAAAAAACACCCTTCATTTTTTCACGGCCATACACCAATCAAAATAAACATATTTACGTTAAAAAAAAAAAAAAACCTTCATTTTTTTTACAGCCATACGCCAATCTTACTTCCTCGCCTCTTCCACCGCTCTCTTCTTCTTTTTATCACCTTGGGCGGCGCTTGATGTCCCTGCCCTCGTGCTTTTGTGGGGAGAGAGTACTTTCCGCCGACTATCAAAAGCCAAGAACGACGTTGCTCCAAATCGGGCCATGGAGGTGGTCTTTCGTTTAAACTCTTTATTTTTGGCCTTCAGTGCGCCTATCTCTACTTGCGCATCCTTGTACATGCGCTGGAGCAGAGAGAGTTGGGCGTTGACCTGATGGAGCTCACTCGTCCTGTTCTGCAGTCAGTAAGCCAATTTTGTGACTGCAGTCACTATCTCTATACAGGACGTCAGTGTGAAATAATTGGCTTCAATGTCTAATTAAGCTGCCATTATTTGCTCAATCGACATCATAGGAAGGTTGTGAAGAGTAGGAGCCGGGGCACTTGGCCCAACAACATTTATAGGTTATTCAGGTCCGGAAAGAGAGTATGGGGACGGGACGAGGCCATGTAGTAGGAGAGAGAGATGTAATCGAAAGGAGGGTCGTTTTTGGTAGCTTTTCTGCTCTGCTCAATCTCTCTACTCTGTCTCTCGAGGAAGAAGAAGATCAAAGAGAATGATGAAGAAGAGACAGAAGAGAGTGAGGTGAAAAAGAAGAAGCAAACGAGTGTGATTAAGAAGAAGGCTGAAGAGAAGAAGACAAGAAGGGAGAGATAGCTGAGGTGAGCGGCAATCGAGGAAAGCTACTTTTGTCAGCCAAAGAAGCAAAAGCCAAGCCGCATGGTAACCGCGTTTTGCGAAAAAAAAGAGAGACGCAGGGAAAGTTGTATGTGTATACATATATGTATATATATGTTTTGATTATCTATTTTTGATGCCATTTATCCCTATCATTTTCCTCCTCCTCCTCCTCCAGATTCTGACCCATGATTTCCTTTTAATAATATTATAGGGGGAGAAAACTTATGATGCTATGATATTATGTATTATGGTATTATTTTCAAACTAATCTGATGTTATGTATTTATAGTTTGGTATCTTAGTCTCATATCATGTCTCTAATTAAAGTTTATTTATTATACATGTGCTAACTTATATATTTATAAATGAATTCAAAGAGCATGACTTGAGGGGAAGCTTTTCTTATTCCCAAATCGAATCAAAATATCATTGTGTGCCATCATCAAAAAGGGCGAGATTGTTAGACTTATTTATTTTGATAATTTATTTAATTATGTTTTAATTTATTTGAAAGAGAAAAATAGAATCTAAAATTTATTTTGATGATTTATTTAATTATATTTTAATTTATTTGAAAAAAAAATAGAATCCAAAATTTATTTTGATGATTTTATTTAATTATATTTTAATTTATTTGGAAAATAAAAATAGAATCCAAAATTTATTTTGATGATTTATTTAATTATGTTTTAATTTATTTGAAAGAAAAAAATAGAATCAAAATTAATTTTGTCCCATTATTTCTCACATAAACATTTATCCTAAATGTTGTTAGATTGTATTTAATATTTGATTAAATCAGGAATTCAAATAGCTCAAAACATAGGTTCAAACAGCCCAGCATAGCAGTAGTTCAAAAGGTTCAAATAGAAGATATTCAAATTTGTAATGATGGAGTGGAAGATATTCAAATTAGTAATGATGGAGTACAACGGCTATAAACAGCTATAAACGACTATAAATTCAAATGAATACAACAGCTATAAACGACTATAAACGGCTATAAATTCAAATGAATACAACGGCTATGAATAGCTATAAGTTTCATTATATATACCAAAACCTCTACTGTAAACAAGTAACAAGAAAAATCAAAAAATATTTTTTGATCTATAATCGCTCACATCTATTCTCTAAAAAATTCTCTGAGAAGTGTTATTCAATTTTTGTTTACATCCTCTTTCAAAAATTATACACTGAGACGTATAGCTTTAAGCCCATCTTTCCTGTGTGAGGTTTACAGAAAAACCAAAGTTTCATTTTGTATATCCATCTGGGAGAGATATTTATTGTAAGCTTTCTTTGAAAGCAAAAATCCCATTTCATCTTGTAAAAGTGTTGCAAACACTGTGTTCTTGAAATCTTGAGAGTGATTGTGAATCACCTAAGATTTGCAAAGGTTTGGGCTTGTGAAGTCTATGTAAAATCTATGGATGATTGCTCCATGTTTATGAGATTGCTAGCACCCTTGTGAAGTTAGAAGATAGTGAAAAATCTCAAGTGAAGCTTGAGGAGTAGATGTAGGCTTGGTTGAAGCCGAACCACTATAAATATGTTTGTATCCTTTTCCCTAATCTCTTTACTTTCCTACTACTGCTATAGTTATTAATATTCATGTGTTAATCATTTGATTTACCCTGTATGTTAGTTATACTTCATTGTTATTTTGCTTGATCATTTACTGCTAAGTTTATCATTGTGCTTGTTAACAATTTGTTGTACTAGTAGTTAATTTTATTGGGGTATTATCAATTTTAATTTGTAGAAACCTAATTCACCCCCCCCCTTTTAGGTTGCTTTTTGGGTAACACTAAATTTCTTAAGTACTATCATAAGATTCATTCATATATAATAATTCTACTGTTACAGGTTGAAGGCTCCTGCGAAGTTTCCAAAGGATTGTAAACTTTTTGGTGTGTTTCCAAGTGAATCAAGTCGAGAAATTAGTGGTTTAGTTTTTAGTTATTATGTTTTGTTTAAGGATGAATTGTGTAATGTCTTGTGTAATGTGTTTTATTTAAGGATGCACTATATTTTTGGCAATTATGTTTTGTTCAATGATGCACTGTTTAATGCATTGTGTAATGCACATATTTTTTTATTACTAGTTGTATATAATTTTATTTTATTTTATTTTTTTTGGAGTTTGATGCACAGATTTCAGTTTTTTATTACTAGTTGTACATAATTTTTTTTTGGATGCACAGATTTCATTTTTTTAGTTATAGATGGGAATTGGAATTTTGAACTTATTCGAGCTCGAGCTCGTTTGCGTTATCGAGCCTAAATGAGCCGAGCTCGAGCTTTTAAACTATCCAACGAGCCAAGCTCGAACATAATTTTTGAAGCTCGACTCGAGCTCGAGGGCTCCTTCCATTTTGACCGAGCTGAGCCTAAACATTTGAAAGCTCAGCTCGGCTTGTTTGCAGCCCTAGGCTTGGCTAAAGACCCTTCTAAACTTGTCCTCCAGGACGCTCACCTATACATATACATAAAAAAAAATAGTAAGCTAAAGTCTAGTGAATAACATTAAAGTAAAGGAGTTAGTAATAATGTCCGCTTAAACATTAAAAGCAATTCACATGTGCGTTAAGAAAAAGCATAGTAGTCATAAGGATCCAGGTGTATATATAGCAGTCTTTCAAACTATAATCTATACGAAAAATTATATAACTCGATGTCTTGTACACATTTGGCCTTGGTATTATTACCCCCAAGCGAGGGCCACGTGCATATAGACCTCGGTTTTGTTACCCCCGGGCAAGAGCCACGTGAATATAAACCACGATATTATTACCCCCGAGTAAGAGCCATGTGAACGTAGACCGCAGTATTGTTACCCCAGAGTATGGGCCACATGAATATAACCACGATATTGTTACCCTCGAGTATGGGCCATGTGAGTATATTACATGAAATGGAATACTCATTTATTCAGTAAATCATGTCACTATAGAAACAATTCTTAACAATAACAATTACAGTCAGATATGCATTCATTCAGTAAATCATATCACTGTAGAAACAATTCTTAACAATAACAATAACAGTCAGATAGAATAACTCAAACATATCTTTATAACATTGTTACTCATAGTTTGTTCTGTGGGGCACATGGCTAGGGTGCGGCGTTTGACCTATATAAACACAGACAAGCACAAAGGTTTAATATATAGTCTCACTAGTTCAATTACTCGTTACTAATTTTTCCGTTTCGTTCCTTAATTTCCTTCATGTTTATAAGATGCAAATACACATAGAAACCACATGAAAACCACGCAAACAGAGGCTCAACAGTCCGAGATATAGCTAGAAAAACAGGTTGGATCTGCCTTGTTGGCTGCATGTGCGGTGGTTTGGCCGCTCGTACAGTGGCTTTGGCCGCACGAGCGGTGGTGAAACAGTAGGCATTTTTTGGCAAATAAAGGTTGGCCGCTCGAGCGGTCTAGGTCTATTTGCAGCCCGAAAATCTACTCTTGAATGGAATCTCGTTCTTTCCAATATCATACTTCATTTCCATATATTTCAAGGCCAAAAACACATAAAAACATGTTGAATGCAGCATATCTAGTTTAAACAAAATCATAACTTTAAAATGGAGCTTAAATTTTATACAAAACATTCAAACTCTTGAGTTGAAATACAAAACCATCATTTATGCAAATTGAGCTACGTCTTTGAAATTCATGGGGTTTATTCTTCAATTTCAAGAAGCATGCAAGAAAACAAATTTATGAACATGATTTTCATGAATCTATGCCATACATGAGGATACAACATGTTCTTAACAATATATGGCAAAATATATGCAAAACTCACACATAATTCATAAATCTAACTCTATAACACTTAATCTTCAAGAATTAGGAGTTAGATTCTTACCTAGGGCCTTTATAGGTACTTAATCTTGGATAATCTTATTGAATACAAGCTTTGATTTTGAGCCTCTCCTTCAAGCTCCACACCTTCCTCTTGGTTTCCCTCTTTCTCTAGACCTCTCTCTCTTTCTCCAGATTTTTCTTCTTCTTTTGTTAACTCTAAACAATGTATATATATATATACTATCTAATATTTAATTAACTCCAAATTAATTAATTCTGAATCAGATTTTTACAAAACTTCATATTAGGTCTTAAAAATCACACTGATCACAAATATATATATTCCGTTCTGGTTTCTGAAGCCTCTAAGGCCTTCAATTTCAGTGTAAAGTCGCAGTGAAACCATCCAAACGCACCTTAACGAATTAGCCGAAATCAATTTTCAATTAAACTTCTCAAATAGCTCTAAAAATTCCCATTAGCATATCTATGTACTCATTTTCAGTTTCTGAACTCATTAAGGTCATCAATTTTAGTTCCATAGTCGTGGCCCCAACATATATTTCTCCAGTTTCGAAAGATATTTTCAAATTAATTCATATTAACGCATAATTAAGAAAAATAATTGTAACACGCATTTCAGGGCCGTTACACTTGCCATGAGGCTAAGTCCATAAATGATAAACTGTTTGAATGCTTATGGATGAAGGCTAATTACTTGAATTTGAATGATTTGAATAATGATCATATGTGATCACTTTTTCAAGTGGTACATATTCCAAACTTTTTTCAAAATAAACATGAAATCAAGTGTTCCAATTTTTGCAAGTTAGTTTATACTTGTGTGTGTGCACATCACATAATAATTGGAACAAGAGCATATAATGTAGATAAAAATCACATCATGATTAATAGAGGCCGATCTTTGATCGGGCAAGCGGGGGTACTCAATTGATGACCTTCCCCTCTCGTACCCAAGTTTCCGAGCTGAGACAATCTTGGTGATGATGGACACGTGGCCTTTGGCACGAGTCATGGGTTTTCTAAATTTTTCAAAATATTTAGGTGGCGATTCTGTATCTAGCAAAACAATCCATTTTTGACAATTTGATTCAAAATCGATTTTCTAAAAAATTTGCCAAATTGAGACTCTTTGGTGTTTATCTATTTCACATTGCATTTATGAGATCAGATTCAGAATCATAAAAGTCTGATACTGTAGGGCTATTCATCTTCCGAAAGGGGGCACGAAAAGTCGGGCTACATTAGCCAACTCCGAAAAGAATCCTGAGATGTGCCATGATATTAAAGTGTTTGTCTTGTTTTAAGGCTGATCAGATTGTAATTAGTTGGTCTGGTTATATGTTTCTTCTGGTTATTGCCCCCAAAGACAGTAGACGTGGCTAGTTTTTTATGTTGTCAAATTCACGAACTTTAATTTAATCTTGACATGGAAAATTGAAAATCGCTATTCTTCGTAAAACTAATGGCAGCCTGAAAGGGTGTCACTTGTCATATAAGTGGAATATTATCCTTAGCAAGGATCCCAGCAATCATTCATGTTGAAATGGCACTCAAGTATGATGAATGTAACGAATAATTCTTGCTAGTTTATTGCATGAAGTTCTAATTCTCTTTAACTGTCATTTCTCTCTCCTCATCTAGTTGTAGATAGTGAGAGTACATGAAATACATGCAGCTCTGTGCCTTCTGGATCTAGTTGCACTCAAAAACAGAACGTACTTTGGTAAGTCTTTTTCCTTCTCCGTGCTTTTCACTTGTAAAACATCCACACAAGACTTTGTTTACCTATTCTCGTTATTTTCCTTATAATATTTTTTAATGAAATTTTCCTTAAATTTGGAACTCACAAAAATGTTCTGCAAATAAGAATTACTGGACTCAGAAAAATGCAAAGAAGTGTGTGGAGCCTCTTTTACTGGATATTTCTCGAAAAAGATATTAAAAGAAGGGGGTTTGTAACAGATCAGTATGAAACTAACAGTGACCAGTGACGGTTTTGGCTTTGAAGTTTTGAAAGGTATAACACTTCTAAAATCTTCTGTTTATTTCAAGAAAAAGCCAAAATTGAAAGTTAACAGCAATATCTGTGAATGGTTTTTGCTTTGTAGGTTCTGAAATCTCCTACCATCAAGCCAACAAATCAAGCTGCAACCAAAATCCAATTTTACACGACCATCGTCTCAAGTGCACCAATCGTAGAACCACAACCAGAAAACCTTCAGGAAGCTGGGGCCTTGTAGCAGCTCAGTATGAAACTAACAGTGACGGTTTTGGAGTTTTAGAAGGTATAAGACTATTAAAATCTGCTGTTTATTTGAAGAAAAAGACAAAATTGAGAGTTAATAGCAATATCTGGGAATGGTTTCTGATTTGTAGGTTTTGAAATCTTTGACCATCAAGCCAATAATTCAAGCTGCAGTCAAAATCAAATTCTGCATGACCATCGTCCCGAGTGCACCAAGCGTAGAACCACAACCAGAAAACCTTCGAAAAGCTGGGGCCTTGTAACAGGTCAGCATGAAACTAACAGTGACAATTTTGGCCTCGAAGTTTTAGAAGGTATAAGACTTTTAAAATTTGCTGTTTATTTGAAGAAAAATCCAAAATTAAGAGTTGACAACAATATCTGTTAATGGTTTTTGATTTGTACGTTCTGAAATCTTCGACCATCAAGCCAACAAATCAAGCTACAATCAAAATCTAATTATGCACGACCATCGTCTCAAGTGCACCAAGCGCAGAACCACAACTAGAAAACCTTCGAGAAGCTGGTATAAAATTAGCTTCAGTGGAACAACTTTTCACCCTTATTGGTGGAATCACAAACAGGGTCAAAGAGGGTATGGCAAAATCTTGAACAAACTACCTGGTAGAACCAAAAAAAAAAAAATGCATCCAGTGTTGTACTCCTTTTTGTTATGAACTTTTAGATTTGTTTGTTTTAACTTTGTGTTTGTTCAAAGGGATTTATATATATAGTATTGTTGCAGAACTACACTTGACTCAAGTTTAATATCTGTGTTTTCTGCAACAGAGTAGTTGTTCTTGAGCAAATCAACATGATAGTATTTTTTTTCTTAAGGAAAACTGCATCAATGGCACAATCTTTCTTCTTTTTTTTTTTTTTTTTTCTGTCAAATTCCAGATTTGTCTGAGAACAAATGACAAAGTAGTGATTGCTGAAATGAATTGTTGCCTTTTTTTTTCTTTTTTCTTTTTTTTTTTGGTCAAGATTTACCAATGTCATGATTTTGGGAGCTTGAGTACTCATTTTTTGTTTTGGAAGTGGAGTTTTTGGTTGAAAAATCAAAAACTACAGATAATATAATAAGTATAATATTATTAATGCCATCATTTATACACTAAAATATTTTATTTAAATCCAAGTAAACACAATTATTCTGTAGAATAGCGATTAAGATCAAATGTTGATTCACAAAGATTAATGATGAGAAATAATTTAATTTAGAAATTTAAGATGGAGTTGTTTGCAAATTTTGGAGTGAAAATTAATTAAAAAAATAAAATAAATATCTTAGAATTTCAAATCCGTCACGAACTTCATAATTGAGAGTAATTGTATTTAGTTTTTAAAAAATTGTTGATTTGGATAGTGTAATGTAAGTTGATCATAAATATATTGTCAAGAGAATTTGAATATTAAAATCAGAAAGTCACGAATCATTTTTGCTTAACACGAGCTGTCATCACTAAATTAAATTAAATTAATGTTGATACACGATCCGTTTTACTAGATATAATTCGTCTAACAATTTTAATACACAACAATAAAAATCATTATATAACATAATTTAAATAAAGCATTTATCACACAAAAAGATATGAGAGCTATACAATTGTATTCAAATCAAATCAAAACTAAAAATATTAAATACAACTTATCTCAATTACTTGATTAAGATTTCATCTCTATCCTAAGATAAGATAAGAAATTAGTTCCTCACACCCATATAAAAATCAGACTCTAATATTTACAAACTAAATACTCTCATCCTTGGCCGACACCCTCTCCTTGCCTGGAGCTCTCCCTTTAAGCTCTCCTCTTCTTGCTTGAGCTCGTTGCCTGCAAAAATCCTCAACAAGAACCTGCCAGGAGAAAAAGCAAATTATTAAATAAATAAAATAAAAAATAGAGAGGAAAGATGGCAGACACCCACCATCATCCCTCAACATCATTACCAAATTTATTTATTATTTTTAAATGTTCATTGCAATCTTGATCTTGAGGGTGAGAAAGTCGGGAGTAGTTGCCAGCCGGGCGCCTCCCCTTTTCTTTTTCTTTTTTATTTTATATTTTATAATAAAAATAAGATAATATGATATATAAAATATTTAAAATATATTATTTATACTAATTTAGGTATAAACACTTAAAATATGTATAAACACATAAAATTATACAAAATTATAAAATAATTATTGGCTACATATTTTGTAAAAATCAAATCACAGTTTGACACGTGGCAGAATAAGGGTATTATGGAAGATAATTCAAGTCTTCGATCCTGATCGAACACGTGGCAATGAACATTGGTTCTCACGTGATCTGAGTAGCACTAGATCAGTAAAGAGATACAAGGTGACGTGGCTTCAATGGTTACTCATATTCAAATTTAAATACAAGAGGGAAGCTCAACTGCAAGAGATGGCGTAGTGGGACTACTTCTAAGGCAGCATGATCAGCGATCATGGAGGAGTAGTTCGACGGTTTGAAGTGCAGTTCGAAGGTCATTTTTGACAAGTATAAATAGCAGGGAAGCCCTCAGAAAAGACTCCCAGACTCAGATCATACAAATCAGTCTTTACTTCATATTTTCTTTTTCAGTTTTACATTTCCTGTATTTTAAATTCCTGCACTTTAAATACATGTTCTTTAAATACCTGCACTTTAAATACTCGCACTGCACTTCGATTCATAGGAGTAGTTTCAAGTAGATTCAAGTAGACTGTTGCTGTAAACCTCTTCGAAGCTGAGTTTGGACTATTGTAAGTGTTCATTTTAATGAAATACTTCGATTGTTCTTCATATTAACTGTTATTTCTCTTAATTTCTCCTAAGTCAAGCCACCAGTAAAAGTCCTCTTCATTGAGACTGAAAGAACTAAAACACAATCGTCTGATAATTGGTTGGCAATTATAATTTCTGTAAGGACTGATTGATCCTTACTGGCACGCTCGCATTTACAAAAATACTCTTCGAAAAGTCAAAAAGCCAACAATAATATAAATTAATAAAATATATTTTAACGGATAAAATATGTAACATTTAGGCTCTAATCACGTCCCTAACTTACATTTTGTTAGTTCTCAAGCAAAACAAACCAGAAATATTTTTTTTTTTTGAAATTTTGATTTTTTTTTTCAAAACACAACTGAAAATAAGAATAAAAATAAACACAAAAGAAACAGAAATACAAACCAAACCATTTCCCTCAGCTTGATTGACATTCCTCAACGACACATACCGCAAAGGACGAACAAGAATAGTGAAATGAAAAGAGAACACAACAAACAAAATCAAACACTGATACAGATTTCGACTTGGAGGTGATCCCACCACCCTCCACATACATGTGGGGTCAACAACCAGAGGAAGATCAAAAGAAAAAAAAAAAGAAAAAATTAGACTAATCAGCATTTATTGAAGGTGGTGGGGTCTCACTCATTTTTGCAACCAAAATATATACATATCACCATGCCCCCAACTTGAATGAAGCTATACCTGCAACAGGTTTAGATAATAAAGACAAATATATATATATATATATATTGCATTTTTTTAACAAGCTAAAACTTCCAATTTAGTATAAACATACCCCAAAAAAAAAATTCCGATAAACTAAATTACAATAAAATAAAAAGGGGTTTAGACCTTCCAAAAAAAAAATAAATGTACAAAATAAAAGAAAGTGTAATAAAATAAATATTAGTAGTCAAAAATTTATACTCAGTAGGCTTTATTTGTCCTCAAAGTTATATGTCCAGCTGAGATAATTAATTCACAAATGTCCAGCAAAGGTAAATAGTCCACAAGTTATATGTCTAGTATGAGTATTTCCTTTCTGAGCCATGATATCAAAATTTTAATTTTTTTTTTTTCCTTCAAATTTACATTTCCCGGGTAGAAAGAACTAAACTCAATATTTTTTTTTATTTCATAACTAAATTTCTAAATTAAATAATTCTATTTTTAGTTGCCAGCAACAGCCCAAAAATTGATGTTGTCTTTTACACATTAAAATATTTTATTTAAAACTAAGTAAAAATAACTATTTTGTAGAATAGCGGTTATGACTGTTTGTCGATCCACAGAGACTAATGATGAGAAATAATTTAATTTAAAAATTTAAGATGGAGTTGTTTGTGAATTTTGGAGTGAAAATTAAACTAAATAATTAAGCAATTAATTAAACAAAATGAAATAAATATCTTAGAATTTAAAATCCACCACAAACTGTAAGAATTTTTCCTAAATATGGCTTAATGTGACTTATGCATGATTATACTAGATTCATCTCATTAAGTAAGATACATGTACATCAATTAGATGGTGACTAATCATTGATGAATGCATCTATATATACATAATGTATAGAAGACTAATGAAGATAATGTCAATGCATTGAATGTGATAGATTCATTATGAATGAATCTTAAAGATGCATTATGTATCTATTATGAATATATAAGATACATTAATCTATCTAATGAACTCATTAATATAGAAAATGCATTATGTATCATGAATGTATAAGATACATTAATCTATTTAATGAAATTCATTGAATGAATGGATTCTTTGATGGGAAGAATACTAGTATAAATAGTGTAAGGTCCCAAACCACACTCTCCATCAAAAACTCAAGTTGTCACCACAAGAAGGCTCCCATTGCCTAGAGAGAGAGAAGTGGTTTGAAGATCTTAGACAAGTAAAGAACTTAAAGATCAAGATTCCCATTCAAGGTTTCTCTTTCTTACAAGAGGATTTCATACTATTATGGATCAAGGTATGTATTCACTTATTTTGTATAGTAGAAATTCATATAGTTTTCATGTATAGAATTGAATCCTTAATGATTTTTAGTTTATGTTCCGCAAAGTTTTCTATTAATTGGTATTAAAGCCAAATTCTCAATTCTGATGCATGAAACGTATAATATGAATTTCATTTTATGATGATTTTTGTGTAACAAGTGCAAAACCTTAATTTACACTTGTCCAATTTTATTTTTATTTTTGGCCAATCTTTTATTCTATTGATATTATAATAAAAATTGAAAATTATTGAACAAGTGGTAATTAAGATAATGTTTTATGCACTTACAATATTTTGTTACACGCCTTATGAGTTGAAACATTGTTGATCAGCCCAACGGAGGTTCAACACTATGCATGTTTGAACAACCGAGATTATTAGTATAATAAATATAGCAATAAGTTTTTTTGCCCAACGGTGATAAACTTCTCACGTGCTTGAGTTAATAAAATAAAATAAGAGACATTGAGTTTTTCTGCCCAACAGTAATAAACTCGTTACGGTCTTAATGATTATTTTATTTTATTTTATGTTGTTTATTTTTATTAGTCATCTCATTTACTTTTATGAATTGTTAAAATATATTGTTATTCAGTCCAACGGAAGGATAACTTGATTTCGTATCTAACTAATTATGTTTTCTAGTTAGATATATTTAACTTGTGGTGTTATTTTTATGAGATGTGAAAAGTAGTTTTCTTGATTATATTATGTAATAGATATTATGTGTTTGCAACATTGAATCCTACTGCAATTAATAGTTACTTGTCTAGTATTGAAGCTTTGAGTGGAACTAATTTTAAGAAATGCAAGGAACAAATTGAAATTGTTTTGGGAATTATGGATTTAGACTATGCATTAAGAGAGTCAGCTCCGACAAAGCCTAATGATACAAGTTCTAAGGAACACATGGTTGTATATGAAAAATGGGAACGCTCTAATCGCTTAAGTCTAATGATTATAAAAGGCTCAATTACGCCTGCAATTCAAGGAGTAATCCGTGTTTCTGAAAGTGCAGTGAGCTATATGAAATCTATTAAAGAACAATTCATTGGAACTTCCAAATCCCTTGCTAGTATTCTCATGATTAAAATGATGACAATAAAATATGATGGTTTGAGTGGTGTTTGTGAACATATCTTAAAGATGAATGGCATGGCTTCTCAATTAAAGGGAATGGGCATGGAAATTTCTGAAGGTTTTCTTGTTCATTTCATTATGACTTCTCTTCCTGCACAATTTGGTCCTTTTAAGATCAGTTATAATATGTAGAAAGATAAGTGGAAGATGAGTGAGTTAATTGCCATGTGTGTTCAAGAAGAAGAGAGGCTTGAAGTTGAAATGCCTGATATGGCTTATCTCACCACTTTGGGTCCAACCAAAAAGATTTTCAAGAAAGGCAAAAGTAAGAAGAAGACGAATGTAAATGATGAAACTCACAAGGCTAATAAAGAAAATAAGATTCGATGCCATTTCTGTCGAAAGAAAGGTCACATAAGAAAAGACTGTCCATGTTTTAAAAGTTGATTGGACAAGAAAAGTAACACTCATTGCTTTGTGTCTTATGAATCCTTTTTGGTAGATGTTCCACCAAATTCTTGGTGGATTGACACTAGTGCAAGTATTCACATAACAAATTCCATACAGGGATACCTTACAAGTCGGAAACTAAATAAAAGAGAACGAACCATTACGGTTGGGAATGGAATAGAAGTGGACGCTGAGGCTATTGGCACCCTCCGTCTAATTTTAGACTCTGGTTTTACTTTAGATTTAGTAAACACAGTTTATGTTCTTGTTTTTACTAGAAACCTAATTTCTGTTTCACAACTTGATTCCTGTGGTTATGAATTTAAGTTTGAAAATAATAGAGTCTCTTTATTCCACAATTCTCATATGATTGATTCTGGTATTTTATATGGTAATCTTTATTCATTGAATTTAGATTCCACTTATGCACTATCTCTTTTATCCTTTAATGTAAACGACTTGGTAAATAAAAAGAGAAAGCGAGTGAATGAATATTTATCCATGTTGTGGCATAAGCGTTTGGGCCACATATCAAAAGAAAGGATGGAACGTCTTATTAAAGACGAAATTTTAAGTTCACTTGATTTTTCTGATTTTAGTACTTGTGTGAATTGCATTAAAGGAAAATACACAAAGACAAAGAAAAATGGTGCTACTAGGACTACTGAATTATTATACACAATTCATACTGATATATGTAGTCCCTTTACTGTTCCAACTATTTCTGGACATAAATATTTTATTACTTGTATTGATGACTTTTCTAGGTATACTTATGTGTATCTTATTCATGAAAAATCAGAAGCATTGGATATGTTCAAACTCTATAAAGTTGAAGTTGAAAATCAACTTGACAGATGGACTAAAAGTGTAAGATCTGATAGAGGTGGTGAATATTATGGTAGATTCACTGAGTCGGTCAAAATTCAAGTGCTTTTGCTTTATTTTTGGCTGAGAATGGTATTGTTGCTAACTACACAATGCCTGGTACACCTGAGCAAAATGGTGTAGTTGAGCGACGAAACCGTACTCTTTTGGACATGATGAGAAGCATGATGAGTAACTCTTCTTTACCAGATTACTTTTGGGGTGAAGCTTTAAAAACTGCTGTACATGTTCTTAATAGGGTTCCTAGCAAGGCTGTGCCTGCAACTCCTTATGAGCTGTGGGTTGGTAAGAAACCTAATTTGAATTATTTACATGTATGGGGTTGTCCTGCTGAAGCAAAAATTTTCAATCCGCAAATAAAGAAATTAGACCCTAGAACTATAAGTTGTTATTTCATTGGATATCCTGAGAGATCAAAGGGTTTTAGATTCTATTGTCCCACTCATAGCACAAGAACTGTTAAAACTAGAAATGTTGTGTTCTTAGAGGATGAACACATTAGTGGGAGTATGAATCTCAAAAATATTTCTTTGGAGGAAAATCGTGATTTTACGCCTTCCACGATTATCCAAGAAAATGTAGTACCTGAACCTATTGGTACACAAGAGATTTCTCACATTGGAAAAGAGATTGTCCTAGTTGTAGAACAACCACGCAGGTCACAAAGAGAAAAGAACTCAGCCATATCAGATGACTATGAGGTTTACCTAAATGAGTGTGATATAGGCTTGGAGAACAATCCTGTTTTTTATGCCCAAGCCATGAAAAATGAAAATGCAACTCAATGGTTAAATGCCATGAAAGATGAGTTAAAATCCATGAAAGACAACAATATTTGGGATCTTGTAGAATTGCCTAAGGGAGCTACAACTGCTGGATGCAAATGGGTTTTTAAAACCAAGCATGATCCTAAAGGCAATGTCGAAAGATACAAGGCCAGATTAGTTGTTAAAGGATACACTCAAAAAGAAGGGATAGACTATAAGGAAACTTATTCTCCTGTTTCTAATAAAGATTCCTTGAGAATAGTCATGGCCTTAGTAACTCATTATGATTTAGAGTTACATCAAATAGACGTTAAAACAACTTTTTTGAATGATGACTTGCATAAAGTGGTCTTCATGGACCAACCTGAAGGTTTTCAAGATGAAAACAAGGAAAATATGGTTTGTAGGCTTAAGAAGTCCATATGTGGTCTAAAGCAGGCATCTCGACAATTGTATCTTAAATTTCATGAAGTTCTCACCAAATTTGATTTTAAGGATAATGTGGTTGATCAATGTGTCTACCTTAAAATCAGTAGAAGCAATATCTGCATTATAGTTTTGTATGTTGATGATATATTGCTTGCTAGCAATAATTTGGGAATGATACGAGACAAAGAAATTCCTTACGAGAAATTTTGAAATGAAAGATCTTGGTGAAGCCTCTATTGTCATTGGGATAGAAATTCACCGAGATAGGTCTCGTGGTATTTTAGGATTGTCCCAAAGAGCCTATATCGAAAAGGTTCTTAAAAGGTTCAACATGTAGAACTGTTCAAGTAGTGTTGCCCCTATAGTTAAGGGTGATAAATTTAGTGAATTTCAGTGTCCCAAAAATAATTTAGAAATGGAACAAATGAAAGAAATTCCTTATGCCTCTGCAGTTGGGAGCATTATGTATGCTTAAGTTTGTACACGTCCTAAAATAGCATTTGTAGTTGGTATGCTTGGTCGATACCAAAGCAATCATGGACTTGATCATTGGAAAGTAGTTAAGAAAGTGTTGAGATATTTACATGGCATTAAGGATTACATGCTCACTTATCAAAGAACAGACAGCCTTGAAGTGGTTGCTTATTCAGATGCTGATTATGCTGGATGTAAAGACACTCGAAAGTCCACTTCTGGGTACATTTTTATGCTTGCTAATGGACCCATTTCATGGAAGAGTCATAAGTAGACTTTGACAACTTCTTCCACTATGGAGGCAGAGTTCATAGCATTTTATGAAGTCACATATCATGCAGTATGGCTAAATAATTTCATATCTGGATTACAACTTGTCGATTCAATTTCGAAGCTCTTACAGATTTACTGTAGTAATGATGCTACTGTGCGGTTCTCCAATAATAACAAAACTTCAGGAGGATCAAAGCATATTGATATCAAGTATCTAGTTGTTAAAGAAAGGGTTTTGAATCAGATTGTTTCCATCTCTCATATTGGTACTACACTCATGTTAGCAGATTCTTTAACTAAAGGTCTCACACCTAAACTCTTTCAAGAACATGTTGCGCGCATGGGCTTAGTAGAAAGTTTATCATGTTTAGACTTGAAATGAGTGTATTATGTTCGGGATAAATGTTATGTTATAATCATCTTCTGTTAGTAATGATTATATTTGTTGTTTTCATTCTTCATACTTGTGCACAATTTAGAAAAAGATGTAAACAATGGGACCGTTATAGATGAATTAGCATTAATTACCATTATGTTGCTAATGTCATCTTTGTGATTTAATATTCACTTATTCATGTTGATGGAAAATATTAACACTATAACCATTGTACAGTCTTAATCAATGTGTAAATCACTGACTACAATGATTTGGTGCTAATAATTTCATTGAACAGAATCTAATGGTGATGGTGCAATCTTCTAGTGGGAGAACGTTGGCCATATTATGATAATCTAGTGACGTAATATAATCATGCAAGCCAAGTGGGAGATTGTAAGAATTTTTCCTAAATATGGCTTAATGTGACTTATGCATGATTATACTAGATTTATCTCATTAAGTAAGATATATGTACATCAATTAGATAATGACTAATCATTGATGAATGCACCTATATATACATAATGTATAGAAGACTAATGGAGATAATGTCAATGCATTGAATGTGATAGATTCATTATGAAAGAATCTTAAAGATGCATTATGTATCTACTATGAATATATAAGATACATTAATCTATCTAATGAATTCATTAATATAGAAGATGCATTATGTATTATGAATTGTGACAACCCTCACCACTGATTAGTGCTAATCTATGAGTAAGGATGTTAAATGATTGATTGACTGAAATCCTAAACTGATTGATTGAGTGTATAGCTTAAGTGCATTTCTATCTGTTGACTGTTGAATGATTTGTTTATGCTTTATGTTTCAAACTGCGAATTGAAGGCCTTATCGGCGGCCGAATCCGAAACTGATTAATGTTTTATGCTAATTGAAATTTATGTGATTTTATGATAAATTTAATTGAATATTGATTTGGTATGATTAAATTGGATTAAATAAGGTTAAATTACAAAAGTTGGACTTATCTACAAATTTGCCATCTAGTGGATTAATCTAGGCTAACCTCTCTCCACTTCATATACTTTTGATGCAACATTTCATCAGCCTTATTTCCTAGAGCAAACTGACTAGAGAGAGAGGGAGAGTAGAAGAATTGATTTCAACCAAAAATTGGCTTGAAGGCTTAGGAGATTGAAGGATTCCTTGCACATTTGAGCTTCTACACTTGAAATTCAAAGTCTAAGGTAGGAGAACAATCTTCTTGAGCTTGCATTTAAGTTGTATCTTGCATGTTTCATGAAGGTTTAGTGATCTAAGTCTAGAATTGGTTTTAAGTTGTTGAATTATGAGCTAAATCATGTATGCATGTGCATATCATGAAGTTTAAAGTTGTTTTTATGGAAATTCTTGCATGCATGTCCACATTTTGTTATAGTCCATGAATTCACCATATTCTTGAGCTAGAACTTGCATTTGATCATGTATTTGAAGCTTTGAATTCAATCGAATACATGCATGTTATGTTTGACCATGTTCTTGAAGTTTTAAATGAATTTGTATTTAATTGACTTACCTTTGGGCTTGATTTTACAAAATTGATCTTTGAAACATGCCATATTATGAGTTTACAAGATTTTTCCAGAAAATTAGCCCAAGAGGATCAAATTTGAAACTTTAAAGTTGAGTTTTGAGCTTGAGGTTCAAATCTGGAAATTCCAGATTTTGGACTCACGCTTGAGCGGGGAACTCCACGCTCGAGTGTACACACTGAGTTCATGCAGTCCGCTCGAGCAGGGAAAGTGACGCTCGAGCGGGAAATGCGTGTATCCAGTACTTTGCATGTGTTTTCAATCCGCTCAAGCGGGGTAATGCACGCTCGAGCGAGGACTTGTGTCTCACGCTCGAGCGGAGGTCAAGCACCCGTCAAGCGTGAATTTCATACATCCAGTACTTTTGCCATGTTTTACAGTCCGCTCGAGCGAGGAAAGTGACGCTCGAGCGGGGATCCTTTGTCTGCATGTCCGCTCGAGCGTAGAAAGCCACGCTCGAGCGGGACCCCTGTTTTCTGAAAATTTTGAAAAGTGTTTAAAAGTGCATCTTTGTATCCTCTTTCCATCCTAGGCATTCCTAGGGCATGTTTAAGACATCTTAAGGAGAATATTGATGTAGAACCACACCGAGGCAAATTAGGGATTAAGTTATTATTTTCCCAACTGTGTAACTTAGTGTGTGTTCGCTTCAGAATCAGAGGGTTGGCATCCAGGATGCTCTAGCCTATCTATAGCCCGTAACTCGTGAGTAACAATGTTGTAAAGATATATTCAATCATGAATATTTTACGAATGACCAACTATCTTGCTACGAAATGATATTTCTTCTTGAATGAATGTTTGTCCTATTTGCGAACTGTATTCGTGGCATCCATAGCAATTTACTGTTACTACTACTGTTATAGAGATCTCTGCCGGTTCCTATGTTGGAACCACTCATTTCTTGATATGATGGCCATCAATCGATCGCTTGATGCGATAAGACCCTCATCTTGTTGCTATTGGATGTACCACTTATGACTGCTATGATCGAATAACCGATATACTGTTCAAATGATTGTTTTAAATACTGAAAGGACATTCATTCTTAACCTCTTTACGCATATGTTATTCACTAGGCTTTAGCTCACTGCTCATATATATATATGTAGGTGTACAGGCACCGGACCGTTGCTAGAGCGTCAGGTTAAGCTCCCGTTTTGTCAAAGCCAACCACCGTGCCTCGCTGCGAGGTTCCAAGTCCTTCAAGCTAGGGCTTTTTGGGGTGTTTTAGATTTTTCCCTTTTTGTATCTGTTTTCGTATTACTGTATAGACTGTACCTGTACTGTACTGTTATGGTAGGGATGTAGTCCCTAACTTGAATATCTGTATATTATGTATATACATACTGTTTTGTTTCGAATGTGAATATGTTATAAAAAGTCTTTTTGCATACAGACTGTCACAGCTCATTGGACATCTTTTAATTACTGTTTTGGCTTCCGCCATCCCACATACTCGATATTCTTATTATTCTTTATTAGCGAGGCCTTGGTAATCTCGGATTATTGGCCAGTTACGATACTAAACCTATAGGGGCGGGTTTGGGTCGTGACAGAGTGGTATCAGAGTGTTATTAAATCACGAGTTATACCGCACACACGTGTCCAAATGAGCTATAGAATGTCCTAAAAAAGTAATTACGACATTACATGAGCATGGAAAGTATATGTGACCATGATATGAATATATGTGCTAATGTGTTAATATGTTAAGTATGCAACTGTTTATGTTTATAATTGCCATAATTGTCTATAGTGAAATGGATAATGCAAGAACTGCCGATGAAACTGAATCATCTGATGCCAGAATGACAAGGCTAGAAAGAACAGTTGAACTGCTAATTGAGGCCTTAAGGCAACAGCAACATGAACAACCAAATTCCCACCTCCTCGATCTGACGGAATCGACATCATTGCTCTAACACAGAAGTTCAGTAAGATGAAACTGCCATCATTTCAGAGAGGCCTTGAACCATTGAAGGCCGAAACGTAGGTGCTAGAAACTGAAAAACTATTTGAAGTGTTTCCGTGTTCTGAAGCACACAAAGTGCTACTGGCTACCTTCACCTTACAAGAAGAGGCCAGAATGTGGTGGATGCTGGTCCGCGACACCAATACTGCAATGGATTGGGCTCAGTTTAAGGGAGTCTTTTTTGAGAAATACTTTCCACAGTGTGTCAGAGACCGTAAAGTAACCGAGTTTGAACAGTTGAAACAAAGTACCATGTCCGTGGCTGAGTATGAGTCAAAGTTTACGGAACTCGCCAGATATGCACCGCACATGGTTGACACTGATTACAAAAAGGCCAGGAAGTTTGAAGGTAGCCCTAATGTAGAAATTCTTGACAGAATCAACGTTTTAAAATTGCTGAAGTACGTGGATGTTCTTGATCGAGCAATAATGGCTGAGTCGAACATCGAAGCGTTGAAATAGACTGAAACACCAGCGTCTGAATGGTGCGGTAAGAGACAGGGTTTTAAATTTAAGAAAGGCCGGAACAGCCCCTTGAACAAAAAGCAAAATACTGAGGTCAACAACCGGTTCGATCGAAATAGTTCCATACCGCCCTATTCTGAATGTGGTAAGAAACATAAAGGGGTTTGTTATAAAATTTCAGGTGCTTGTTACAGGTGTGGCAAGGTGGGCCACATGGTCAAAGATTGCCCTTCTGCTTCTCAGGGCATTAGTAAAGCTGCAGCCAACACCGCAGCATCAACTGTTGTACCAAAACCTAATCCCAAAGCTACTGGAAAAGAGCCTATGAGGCAAGGCTAAGTGTTCGCACTCGTACTGGGAGATGTACAAAATACCGAGACCGTTGTGTCAGGTATACTCTCAATTTGTACTCAAAATGCTTATGTTCTGATCGATTCGGGATCCACACATTCATATGCATCGCATGCTTTTTCGCGAAAATTAAATAGACTACTGGAACCTAT
Organism: Camellia lanceoleosa; assembly: GCA_025200525.1. Classification (NCBI taxonomy): domain Eukaryota; kingdom Viridiplantae; phylum Streptophyta; class Magnoliopsida; order Ericales; family Theaceae; genus Camellia; species Camellia lanceoleosa. The sequence continues at coordinate 197,986,932 of CM045760.1, read as the reverse complement.
GAACTATCTGTTAGCTGTATCTTCATCTGTTGGAGGATCCATAACTTGTGCTTATATGTGTCCTGCATGTGAAATTATTGTTGGGGATGTTCATCTGTATATTGATTTACTGCCATTGAATATAGATCATTTTGATGTGATATTAGGAATGGACTGGTTAACAAAATAACATGCTACCATAGACTGTGTAACAAAACAAGTTATTTTTCGTCCACCCGGACTGCCTGAATTTGTGTTTAACAGAGTTGGAGTAGTACCTCCCCTATATCTGATTTCATCCATGAAAGCTTTTAAACTGATTAGAAAGGGGTGTAAAGGATATCTATGTTCTGTATTGACTGTACCTATTAATGATAAAACTGATATGAATAGTATTCCTATAATTAGAGAATTCCCAGATGTTTTTCCAGACGATTTGCTAGGGGATTTAATTGATAGGGAGATTGAATTCACCATTGATGTGATTCAGGGTACACAGCCAGTATCTAAAGCTCCTTACAGAATGGCACCAACTGAATTGAAAGAGTTGAAAGTTCAACTACAAGAACTGTTAGATAAGAAGTTCATCAGACCCAGTACTTCACCGTGGGGCGCGCCGATCTTATTTGTGAAAAAGAAAGACGGCTCATTGAGACTCTGCATTGACTACCGTGAACTGAACAAGGTAACAGTGAAAAACAAATATCCATTGCATCGCATTGATGATTTATTTGACCAGTTATAGGGTGCCCAAGTGTTCTCCAAAATTGACCTTAGATTTGGATACTACCAGTTGAAAGTCAAACCAGGGGACATTGAAAAGATTTCCTTTCGAATGAGGTATGGACATTACGAATTTCTTGTTATGCCTTTCGGAGTTACCAATGCACCTGCTACATTTATGGACCTTATGAACAGAATTTTCAAACCATTCCTAGATGAATTTGTAGTTGTTTTTATAGATGACATTTTGATTTATTCCAAAAGTACGGAAAAACATGAACGTCATTTGAGAACTGCTCTACAGACCCTAAGAGAACAGAAACTGTATACTAAACTGACAAAATGTGAGTTTTAGCTTGACAATGTTATGTTTTTGGGATATGTGATCAGTAAGGATGGTATTACAGTTGACCCATAGAAAATTGAAGTAGTAGTGAACTGTCCTAGACTGACAAATGTTACCGAAATCCGAAGTTTTCTAGGCTTAGCCGGGTATTACAGAAGGTTTGTCAAAGATTTCTCCAAAATTGCCCTACCAATTGACACGGTGACTCGGAAGGGATATCATTTGATCGACCGATCGGAGGAATCGATTTCAAGATTTGAAAACTCAACTTGTGACTGCACCAATTCTTACCCTACCCTCAGGTACGGATGGTTATACTGTATATAGTGATGCTTCTTATAAGGGTTTGGGATGTGTTTTAATGCAGAATGGTAAAGTTATTGCATATGCTTCCCGACAACTGAGACCGCACGAAAAGAACTACCCGACCCATGATCTAGAACTTGCTACAGTAGTATTTGCACTGAAAATTTGGCGTCACTACCTTTATGGGGCAACATGTGAGGTCTATACAGACCACAAGAGTTTGAAATACTTCTTCACACAGAAAGAACTGAATATGAGACAGCGGATATGGTTAGAACTGATAAAAGATTATGACTTGCAAATTTTGTACCATCCAGGAAAAGCTAACACCGTTGCTGATGCACTGAGTCAGAAATCGATTAGAAATTTAGCCTGTTTACTCACCGGGCAGAAAGAATTGCTATGTGACCTTGAAAGACTTGAAATTGAGATTGTTTTGCGTGAACAAGGCGGAACATTGGCTGCTATTTCTGTTCAACTAACATTGATTGAAGAGATTAAAGAGAAACAGCGACAGGATGACTTCTTGAGGAAGATCATCGAAGAACGGGAATCCAAACCGAGGCCGGATTTCAAATTTGAGAACAATGTATTGAAATTTCAAGGAAGGTTGTGTGTACCGAGTGATTCTGAACTGAAAAGAAGAATTCTGCAAGAGGGTCATAATTCAAAGCTGTCTATCCATCCAGAAAATACGAAAATGTATCAAGACTTAAAACTAAATTTCTGGTGGCCAGGAATAAAGAAAGAAATTGCTGATTTTGTATCGAAATGTCTTCATTGCTAACAAGTTAAAGTTGAACATCAACGACCTGTGGGCTTATTGCAACCCTTACTGATACCAGAGTGGAAATGGGAACATATCACTATGGATTTCATTGTTGGTTTACCTCACTCCAGTAAAGGTATGGACTCAATTTGGGTTATTGTTGATAGACTGACTAAATCTGCTCATTTCTTACCTGTCAAAACAATTTATAATGCGTACAAATTGGCTGTAATCTATATTATGAGATTGTTAGATTGCATGGAGTGCCTGTGTCCATTGTTTCTGATAGGGACTCGAAGTTTACATCGAGATTTTGGCAAAGTTTGCGACGACGTTAGGTCTTGGCGAGGCGAGTAGTGCATACCATCCTCAGACAGATGGTCAGTCAGAAAGAACCATCCAGACTCTGGAGGATTTACTGAGAATGTGTGTCCTTGATTTTCAGGAAAATTGGGAAAGCCATTTACCGTTGGCTAAATTCGCCTACAACAACAGTTTTCACTCAAGCATTGGTATAGCGCCTTTCGAGGCTTTGTATGGCAGAAAATGTCGATCTCTGATTTGCTGGGCAGAAGTTGGAGATGGGCCTTTGCTTAGGCCCGAAATTGTATATGAAACTACCGAAAAAGTGAAACTGATTCAACAGAGACTGAAAACCGCACAAAGCCGACAGAAAAGTTATGCGGATATCCGAAGGCAAGACAGAGAATATGAAATAGGTGATCATGTCTTTGTTAAAGTGACACCAATGAAAGAGCAGACCCGTTTTGGGGTTAAAGGCAAGCTAGCGCCGAGATATGTCGGACCGTATGAGATTATTGAGAAAATCAATCTGGTGGCGTATCAAGTAGCGCTTCCTCCTGAAATGGAGCATATGCATAACGTGTTCCACATTTCAATGTTGAGGGATTACCTTTGGGATCTCTTCCATGTGATTAAGCCTATCCATGTAGTGCTAAGTGACGATTACACTTATGAAGAACGGCCCATTCAGATTGTAAACAGACGAATCAAGAAGTTGAGGAACAAAGAGACTCCGTTAGTAAAAGTTGACTAGAAAAACCATGGTGGCGTGTATGCCACTTGGGAAAGAGAAGACAATATGATCAAGAGATATCCTGAACTGTTTCCACTGAATCTTGTTTTCTTCTAGAATGAAGGTAACTCGAGTTTGAAGGACCAAACTCTTTATAAGGAGGGGAGACTGTGACAACCCTCACCACTGATTAGTGCTAATCTATGAGTAAGCATGTTAAATGACTGATTGATTGAAATCCTAAGCTGATTGATTGAGTGTATAGCTTAAGTGCATTTCTATCTGTTGACTGTTGAATGATCTGTTTATGTTTTATGTTTCAAACTACGAATTGAAGGCCTTATCGGCGGCCGAATCTGAAATTGATTAATGTTTTATGCTAATTGGAATTTATATGATTTTATGATAAATTTAATTGAAATTTGATTTGGTATGATTAAATTGGATTAAATAAGGTTAAATTACAAAAGTTGGACTTATCTACAAATTTGCCATCTAGTGGATTAATCTAGGCCAACCTCTCTCCACTTCATATACTTTTGATACAACATTTCATCAGCCTTATTTCCTAGAACAAACCGACTAGAGAGAGAGGGAGAGTAGAAGAATTGATTTCAACCAAAAATTGGCTTGAAGGCTTAGGAGATTGAAGGATTCCTTGCACATTTGAGCTTCTACACTTGAAATTCAAGGTCTAAGGTAGGAGAACCATCTTCTTGAGCTTGCATTTAAGTTGTATCTTGCATGTTTCATGAAGGTTTAGTGATCTAAGTCTAGAACTAGTTTTAAGTTGTTGAATTATGAGCTAAATCATGCATGCATGTGCATATCATGAAGTTTAAAGTTGTTTTCATGGAAATTCTTGCATACATGTCCACATTTTGTTATAGTCCATAAATTCGCCATGTTCTTGAGCTAGAACTTGCATTTGATCATGTATTTGAAGCTTTGAATTCAATCGATTACATGCATGTTATGTTTGACCATGTTCTTGAAGTTTTAAATGAATTTGTATTTAATTGACTTACCTTTGGGCTTGATTTTACAAAAATTGATCTTTGAAACATGTCATATTTTGAGTTTACAAGAGTTTTCCAGAAAATTAGCCCAAGAGGATCAAATTTGAAACTTTAAAGTTGAGTTTTGAGCTTGAGGTTCAAATCTGAAAATTCCAGATTTTGGACTCACGCTCGAGCTCGGCGAACTCCACGCCGGCGTACCTGCTAATTCATGCGATGCCTTTCGGCGGGAAAAGTGACGCTCGGCGAAATCGTGTATCGATACTTTGCATGTGTTTTGATTCGCTCGGCGAGGTAATGCACTTCGGCGAGACTTGTGTCTCACGCTCGAGCGAAGGTCGAGCGCCCGTCAAGCGTGAATTTCATACATCCAGTACTTTTGCCATATTTCTGATCCGCTCGGCGAGAAAGTGGCCTTCGGCGGGGATCCTGTCTGTATGTCCGCCGGCGTGAAAGCCACGCCGGCGGGACCCTGTTCGAAAATTTTGAAAAGTGTTTAAAAGTGCATCTTTGTATCCTCTTTCCATCCTAGGCATTCCTAGGGCATGTTTAAGACATCTTAAGGAGAATATTGATGTAGAACCACATCGAGGCAAATTAGGGATTAAGTTATTATTTTCCCAACTGTGTAACTTAGTGTGTGTTCGTTCTGTAACTGTAGGGTTGGCATCTGATAATGCTCTAACCTATCTATAGCCCAGAACTTTGTGAGTAACAATGTTGTAAAGATATATTCAATCATAAATATTTTCTGAATGACCAACTGTACTGCTTTCTAAAATGATATTTCTTACTGAATGAATGTTTGTCCTATTTGCGAACTGTATTCGTGGCATCCATAGCAATTTACTGTTACTACTACTGTTACAGAGATCTCTGTCGGTTCCCATGTTGGAACCACTATCACATCTTGATATGATGGCCATCAATCGAGCTCGATGCGATAAGACCCTCTTTCTTATCGTTTGCTATTGGATGTACCACTTATGACTGCTATGATCGAATAACCGATATACTGTTCAAATAATTGTTTTAAATACTGAAAGGACATTCATTCTTAACCTCTTTATGCATATGTTATTCACTGGGTTTTAGCTCACTGCTCATATATATATGTAGGTGTACAGGCACCGGACCGTTGCTAGGAGCGTCAGGTTAAGCTCCCGTTTTGTCAAAGCCAACCACCGTGCCTCACTGCGAGGTTCCAAGTCCTTCAAGGTAGGGCTTTTTGGGGTGTTTTAGATTTTTCCCTTTTTGTATCTGTTTTCGTATTACTGTATAGACTGTACCTGTACTGTTATGGTAGGGATATAGTCCCTAACTTGAATATCTATATATGATGTATATACATACTGTTTTGTTTCGAATGTGAATATGTTATAAAAAGTCTTTTTGTATACAGACTGTCACAGCTCATTGGACATCTTTTAATTACTGTTTTGGCTTCCGCCAGCCCCTGTACTCAGTATTACTGTTATTACTATTAAGTAGGCCTTCGGTAATCTCGGATTACTGGCCGGTTACGGTACTAAACCCATAGGGGCGGGTTTGGGTCGTGACATGAATGTATAAGATACATTAATCTATTTAATGAAATTCATTAAATGAATGGATTCTTTGATGGAAAGAATACTAGTATAAATAGTGTAAGGTCCCAAACCACACTCTCCATCAAAAAGTCAAGTTGTCACCACAAGAAGGCTCACATCGCCTAGAGAGAGAGAAGTGGTTTGAAAATCTTAGACAAGTAAAGAACTTAAAGATCAAGATCTTCAATTCAAGGTTTCTCTTTCTTACAAGAGGATTTCATACTATTTTGGATCAAGGTATGTATTCACTTATTTTGTATAGTAAAAATTCATATAGTTTTCATGTATTGAGAATTGAATCCTTAATGGTTTTTAGTATATGTTCCGCAAAGTTTTCTATCACAAACATCATAACTGAGAGTAATTGTACTTACTAATCTTTAGAAAATTATTGATTTGGATACTGTGATGTAAGTTGATCAGAAATAGTTAAGAGGATTTTTGTATATTAAAATCAGAAAATTACGAATTATTTTCGCTTAGTACGAACTGTTACCACTAAACTAAACTAAATTACTATTGATGCATGAAACGTTTTATTATGTATGACTCGTCAAATCATTTTAATACACAGAAGTGAAAATCATTATATAAGATGATTTAAATAAAGTATTTATTGTACAAAAAGATCTGAGAATTATACAACTGTATCCAAATCAAATCAAAAGTAAAAATATTAAATACAACTTATCTCAATTACTTGATCAAGACTTCATTTCTATCCTAAGATAAGAAATTAATTCCTAACACTCATAAAAATGGGAAATTTTGTTGGAAAATCATATTTTAGGAATTTTGGTACCATTTGGTCACACGTTTTAAATGATTGATAGATGAGTTCTTATTAGGTAGAGTGTGTGACCAGTAAGTCCTTTTTCAAACGTGGATGAGTATTAGTTAGACAGATATACTCTAACTAGTTAATTGGGGAATTTTTTTATTTTATTTTTTTGAATGTGTGACAGATATGGTGTGATGCTCAAATGTGACACTCCAACGATGGGACATCTCAAAAAAATTAAAACTCTTTAGTGTATTTTTTTCAATATGACAACGTAACAAGTATAATATGACACTTCAAAATTTTTACTCATCCTTAGTGTACTTTTTTCAAATGTGAAAACGTGGTAGGTATGATGTGATACTCAAAAATAAAAATAAAAACTCCTTAGTATATTTTTTTAAAATGTGACAACGTAGTGGGTATGTTGTAACATTATAAAAAAATTAAAAACTCCTTAGTGTACTTTTCTTAAACGTGACATGTGACACTCCAATGTAGCAGATCCAATTTGATTAAATTACTGCGTGTCTTCATATCACGCGCCAAAAAATAATAATAAAAATTCACGTCCCATACTGCGTGTATTAAAAACAACCAAACTTTAAAAAGTTACTAGTGCGCTTTTCGAACAACATGAGACACAAACACCCCACCACATTCCTCATACATAACCACACCACTTATCCTTCAATTGTGCTAACAATGGCAAAATAGTCAACAAATAATTTAAGAATCACTTAGTCACCAAAAAAAATATTTAAGATCTTATATATTACAGGTTTATAAAATGAGATTTACAATTCCCCTATAAAAATCACTATAATATTTACAAAGTAAATACTTTCACTCTTGGTCGAAGCCCTCTCCCAAGCTAGAGCTCTCCCTTTAAGCTCTCTCGTTCTTGCTTGAGCTTGTTGCCTGCAAAAATCCTCAGCAAAAACATTCAAGAAGAAAAAGCAAATTATTAAATAAATAAGAAAAAGAAAATATGGCAGGCACCCACCATCATCCCTCAACATTATTAGGTGTGTTTGGTTTGTGTTCTGAAATAAAATTTTCCAAAAAAAAAATTGAGAAAATAGTTTAAATTTTTTTTGGTTTGTTTAGTTGTATATTTTGAAAATAGTTTTAGAGTTTAGGAATTTAGAATGATTTGATATTTTGTTGTAGTTGAGTAAATGTGTGTGAGAGAAAAAGTGATTGAAAATGAGAAAGGAGAGAAAAAAAGTGAATGATTGATGTGTAATAAAGAGAAGTAATTTTAATTTTTTTTAAAAAAATTTATAAGACCATCTCCAATGGTGAATCAAATTCATTATCAGATTTGAATTTGGTGAAAAAAAATATCATTTTTATGGCTCCAACGGTTTCACCAAATGGATATTAAATTGAGAATATACCAAAAGTTTCACCAAAATGAGAAGCGGAGCAGATTTCACCAAAACACTGTGCGTTTACGTTGGAAGTGGGCTCACCAGACAACCGGCTAGCCGTCCGGCCGGATATCCCACCGGTCGTCCCACAGGACGTCCCACCGATCGTCCCTTGCATACAAAACTCCCATTCTGTCGGTTTAACCCATTTCTTACACTGATACATATAAAGTGGGTTTCTAGTAAAATGGTAGCTAACTCTGGTACACAGCTTTAGAGAAATCCATTTCTCTCTCTACAAATAGAGACTACTTCCTCCTCTAGTTTAGAGGCAAGGACTCATCCCTGTTTGCTTACTAAGATCAGTCGAGAGTAATGGTTCTGCTTTTAATGAAGGATTAGGCTAGAGAGAAAAATGAAAAAGCTGGGGCTTTTTTTGAAGGAATGTGGGTGAAAAAAGATGTGAGGTTTGTGCCAAAATGAAGGTTTTGTGGGTTTTGATCACTGGGGTTTTAAAGAAAGAGAGTGAAAAATGGTGCTTTTAAAGAAACATTAAACCAACCTATTTCTTACACTGATACATATAAAGTGGGTCTCTAGTAATGATAGCTCTTGGAAACAGTTTTTAGAGAAACCAATTTCACTATTTCATCTCCTAGGAAATAATGATAGTCACAGAGGGAGAGAGAGAGACGAGTAAAGCTGGGTGTTTGCTAAAGAGCGATTTGCAACATGATGGTGGTAGTGGCCTGTAGAAAGAAGAGGGAAAAAAGAAATGGGAAGCAAAATCGGAAACATAAAGGGGGGGGAAATCAATGGCATAACCGGTCGATCGGCCGATCATCCCACCGGACGTCTCCAGGTATTTGATGCAAGCTATTGAAGCAACTCGTATCAAATTGAAGAAAGAGCCTTTTTTTTCATCAAATTTGATAAAAAAATAATTCACCGTTGGAAATGCTCTAACCAAACATGTTTTTAAAAATTTTCTTCCAAAAAATATTTCAAAACACAAGTCAAACACATCCATTATCTCTACTTATTTTCTTTCCTTCTTGTTCTTTTTTTGGCCTTTTTTGCATTTAGGGCTTGTTTGGAGTGTTTGAAAAAAGCCAAAAAGTTATTGCAAAAGTCAAAAAGTTATCACTATTCAAAAAAATTATATATATATATATATATAAAAACTCCCAAAAAAAGGTACAAGCCAACATCATGGCTGAACGTGACACAGTGGTCTAAAGTAATGATGAGTTTGAAAAGAGGGTGCACACAAAAATTACACAGCACGATGTTGTTTGGCCTGTAGGGGTCCATTACAGGTCCTTTTTTGATAATTTGAACCGTGAATGTATAGAACTCGTCGAGTACTATTTGCCTGTAAAAAATCACGTTGATCAGATATCGATAACCATATGATCAAATCATTTTTATATAAAAAATAGACGGTGCACAAAGTAACAGTTGACAAAAAATTAATATGGTCAGATAGTTATCGATATCCGATCAGCGTAATTTTTTACAAACATATAGTACTAGATGAGTTCTACATATTCAACGGTTCTGATTATCAAAACGAGATCTATGGTGGGCCTTCACGGATCCCACAGCACCGTCCTATGTAAACAGCACCGTAGACTAGTTTTTCTTATATCTCTTGTTGCCACCGTACTGTCTTCATGTACCATCACTGTCAATACATATTTATATATGTAGGGATAAAAATGTAATTTTGTTATTTTATATAATATTTTAATATATATTTTTTCATAAAAAGATAAAAAATCATCTTAAATAATTATCTTTTTTTTTTCTATTTTTTAGTCTAAAAAATACACTTAGGCCTCGTTTGGGAACATGCTAATTTAGTAACTTTTTGGCTAATTGACTAAAAAGGTAGGTAAAAAAAACTTGTATGTTTGGGATAACTTTTTGGCTAATTACGAAAAGCTGTGCAAAAAGTAGAAAGAAAAAAGAATTTTTGACTTTTTGATATGAATTATTAATTTTTAACTAAAAAGATAATTTTTTGACTAATTAACTAATTTAACCACTTCCTAAACGGGACCTTATTTAAGAGAGCCAGCTCCTTAATGTTTATTGCAGTCTGCACCTTTAGGGTGAGAAAGTCAGCAATGGTTGCCAGCCAAGCGCCTTTCTTTTTTTTTTTCTTTTTTCTTTTTTCTTTTTTTTTTTTTTATTTTGTAATAAATATAATATAATATAATATATAAAATATAAATATAATATAATATAATATATAAAATATTATTATTTATATTAATTTATGTATAAATACTTAAAATGTTATTCCAGATAGATAACCAAAAGGAAGTGAATTAAGTTATTAAAAATAATTTCACAATATTAAAGGATTGTTTGGGATGTTCTAAATAAATGTATTTTTTGACTTTTTATAGAATCTGGATTAGGTTTGAAGTGATGTGGTAAAGAGATGATGTGACTCAAATAAGATGATGTGACTTAAATAGGATAGTGACTTTTTAACTTTTTAGCTTTTATTAAAGATGTCAAACTTTGCCTAAATATAATAATTAAAACATTTGAATTTTAACAAATAAAAAACAGAATAATAATAATAAATAGAAAATATATAGACCTCAAATAGAAGCCTGCGTTTAGTTGTGTTTTGTAAATGTGATTTGAGAGTATGAGTTGTATTTTGAGTTTGTGAGTTGTAGAATTATGATTTGAGTGTAGAAAATTTGTTTGGTTATGATTTTTAAATAGAGTGTTGAATTGTGTTTTGAAGATGTATTTTGAATTAAGTTTTGAAAGTTTGATGTGACATGTAAAAGGTGAAAATTTGTAAGGTGATGTGTCTTGAAAATAGTTTTCAAAACTTAATTCAACCAATAATTTATAATCAACCATACAACTCATATATTGATATCCATATTTTTGATCAACAATAATAACCAAACTATTTTTAAAATACTGAAATTAAAAATTGATTTTTTTTTAATTAATTTTTTTTCAGTAATTTTTTTTGAATAATTTTTTTTTCAATTTTTTTTTCATTTTAAAATAAATCTATGTCAATTATTTTGTGTCAATTAAATTTTCTATCAATTCATTTTTTACGTCTGTACAAACATCTTCTACAATACGTTTTTTTATTTTTTTCTGAAATTTTGTTAAAGTCAACAACTTTTGAGAATACATATTAATAAAATTAACATAAATATACTAAGTTTAATATTTAAAAATACAAATCATAACGTAAATCTTACAAAATATTATCAAATTTTTTCCCATTTATTAAATATTTTTTTTCCCATTTATTACATGTTATTAATTTAGTAATAAAGTGGTAACAGATTGACCATGCATTATTGTACCCGTAATAAGAAAATTTGTTTGGTGATTTGTTTTGGAAATAATTTTCAAAACTTAATTCAATCAATAATTTATAATCAAACACACAACTCATATATCGATATCCGTTTTTTTATCAACAGTAATAACCAAACTATTTTTAAAATACTGAAATTAAAAATTGATTTTTTTTTTCAATTAATTTATTTCAGTAATTTTTTTTGAATAATTTTTTTCTCAATTTTTTTTTTCATTTTAAAATAAATCTATATCAATTATTTTGTGTCAATTAAATTTTCTATCAATTCATTTTTTACGCCTGTACAAACATCTTCTACAATACGTTTTTTATTTTTTTCTAAAATTTTGTTAAAGTCAACAACTTTTAAGAATACATATTAATAAAAATTAACATAAATACACTAAGTTTAATATTTTAAAATAGAAATCATAACGTAAAAAATAAAAATAAAAACCAAGCTGAACCTTCTGAACCTTCAGTGGAACCTTCAGATAGAACCCAGGAAGTCGAAAAGGGACTACCGGGTGGTCATCCGGCCGGTCATCCATCTCACACCAATTCAGCTTTTCTGAAATATGAGGAAGAAGGCAGAAGGCAGAAACGTTGAAACTGATGTTTGATACAGAGAAGCTACTCGTGATGAATCCGAATCTGAAGTACTGATGTTTGATATAGAGATGAGGTTCACGTGAAACAGAGACGATGAAGGAGAAGGACATGGAAGTTTTTCAGAAATGTTGAAAGTGGAGATACAAGCTGCCAAATAGATTTTCAAAGTGTAATTTGAATTAACACGCGGAATCAACTTTTGAACGTCCTATCCAAACGTGAAGCGGGAATTCACGTGTAGAATCATGTTTTGAATTAACAACCAAACACAATCTAAATTTTCTACCAAACTTCTCACATGTGGGACTCACATGGTTTGTGTGGATCCCACACTTATGTGAGAGGTTTGGTAGAAAATTTGATAATTAATTTAAGATCCCTAACATAACTCATAATAAATATAAAAGTAAAAGATAGAGAGAGAAAAAATCAAACATAACAATTTATAGGGGCCTACGTCTACTTTTTAAAAATCATCTTCAAGAATTTTTTCACTATCAAACAAATTAATACACTACCAAACTTTTACTAAATTTATTAAATTTTACACAAGCCATACTTTATTTGTTGAGGTTCACTCATAATGAATCAAAAAAAAATAATAAACGTCTCTCCTTTACAGATTTTGTCACAAAACAATCAATGAAAATTAGAAGTACTTCAATTCTTTTTTTATAATGATTATCTCTCAAAGAAGTTAAAAAAGAAAATAACATCACTTAGAAAATTTCTGATCTGAATGTGAAAAAATAAAATGAAAATATAATAAAAAATAAGAAGACTTATTTATAAGTCATTTTTTAGACACTTATGCTAGACTAAGTCCTGTATAATTTCTTATAGAGTCTCAAGTCTTATTTAGATATGAATGTATTCCACAAAATCCTACATAAACGTAACGTGACGTGACACTTACATAAACGTAACGTGACGTGACACTTACATAAACGTAACATAACGTGACACCTACATAAACGTAACGTAACGTGTCATGTTACGTTTCGCAAATTTAATGAGTTTTTATTTTTTAAAATTGAATGTGAAAATATTGCTGGTTTATATTGGTGTCACGTTACATTTCATATAAATATGATTTATGGTGACATTCAATTTCTTATAGGAAATTGAACGTTACCATAGATCATAGGTGTCATGTTACGTTTATGTAGATATGATCATGTTTACGTAGGTGTCACGTTACGTACAGATGTCACGTTACGTTTATGTAAGTGTCACGTTACGTACAGGTGTCACGTTACGTTTATGTAGATGTCACGTTACGTTACGTTTATATAGATATGATTTATGGTAACATTCAATTTCCTAAATATGATTTTACTATTATTTATGATATTAACAACTAATATTGAGGGTAAATGTGTCAACAAACTTCCGACAGGACTTATAAGAACATAAGTTTTTTAGTATGACCATATGTAGCATAAGTCTTCCTAATAGGACTTATAAAGGGTTGTTTAGGGTGTCATAAATAAGTGCACTTTTTGTCTTTTTTGACTAAAAAGTTGAAGAAAAAAATATGAATGTTTGGGTTAACTTTTTAACTTTTTATGAAAAAATATATATTAAAATATTGTATAAATAAGTGTATAGGGGAATAAAGTAATGGTGTAGGCCGTACGGTTGGAAGCAGCAAGGTGTGTAGGAGATTGATTCTCTACTTTTCGAGCATAAATTGGTTGGTTATGTTCGGTCCATGGGGACCCACAACGGGTCTCGTTTTACTAATCGGAATCGTTGAATGTGTAGAACTCGTTGAGTACTATATACTTGTAAAAAATTACGTTGATTGAATATCGATAGCTATCTGATCGTGTTAGTTTTTTTTGTTAACTGTTAACTATAACATCATCTATTTTTATATAAAACTGATTTGATCATATATTTAGTGATATCCGATAGACGTAATTTTTTATAGGCATATAGTACTAGACAAGTTATACATATTGAACGGTTCAGATTACCAAAATGGGACCCATGGTGGGTCCCACGAACCCAGCTCTACCATCCGATAGACGTGATTTTTTATAGGCATATAGTACTAGACAAGTTCTACATATTGAACGGTTCAAATTACCAAAACCGGACCCATGGTAGGTCCCACGAGCCCAACTCTACCATCCAATTTAATTAATATTTTATTCCTTTTTTTTTTCAATCAACGATTCAATCACGTCATACCTTGTTAATTGTATTTTTTTGATTTGTATTATTATGTAGATATTATTTTTTAATATTTTTTAATAAATAGCATTAAATTTTAGACTTTTTAAATAATTTTTTAATTTTTATAATGTATGTCAAATCAAACCTAAATAATTTTCCGTAAAAAATAAGACTAAATACACAGATTTCTTCTGTTCATATTGTCCCCGCAAAACACTTTCATTCATACCCAAAAAGAAAAATGCTTGAGAGCTAGGATAATATAAGCCAAACTAATGACATTAATAGTAGTGTGTGGGAGTCCAAATGATGTGATGTTTTAGCTTGAAATTTTTTTTTTTTTAGACATGCTAACTCATTAGAGCTCTTTTAAAGCTCTACTTTTAGAGCTCTATAGCATTGTTGTACCCAAAAATCCTCTTCGAATCATGTGGAGAAGATTTCACGCCAGACGTTTCTTTTTTATTTTTTTGACTTTGGACAAGTTTTTTTTTCAAAAATTGCTGCGGCGTTTGAAAATATAGGCGAAAGTCATTTTTGATGAATAGTATTTGTAGAGAACTTAGCCAAAGCACTCCATACTAATTTTCAAAAAAAGTATAGTGAATGTACTATTTATACAGTAACTGTAACCGAATTTAAAAGTTACATAGTAATTTTTCTGTTAAAAAAAAAATATGATACATAGTAAAATTTATTTAATTATTTATAACAAATATATCATATAATAATATATATTTTATGTCAAAGAATATAAGATATGTATATTAAAAATCACAATTTATTTTATAATATTTTAGATATTATTAAAATCAAACATAGGATTAACGTAAAATATGTATAAATACACAAATCATACAAAACTAAAAAATAATACAAATTAATAAACTAATAAGATATATTTTAACAGGCTAAATATATAATATTTAAATTTCGATCAATTATTATTAGGGGGATGCACCAATAAATCTCAAATTAATAACTTATACACTGTTTAGTCCTAAAAGTTTTCTTATAGATTGAAAAGTCTCATTACAATGTTAATAACATCAAATACAATGTTAATAACATCAGAGTAATGTTACAAACATTATATTTCAAACATCTAATGTTCATCAAATTTCAATAATGTTTGAAATTATAGGATGACAAACATCTAATGTTCATCAGATTTCAATAAATTTTGAAATTATAAAATGAAACATCAGATCATTAACATCATCTTTGATGTAAAATGAGACTAAGGCCTGCTTTGGAGTGGCTAATTAAAAATTAGCCAAAAAGTTATCTTTTTAGCCAAAAAGTCAACAACTCATACCAAAAAGTCAAAGATTCCCTTTTCTCTCTACTTTTTGCACATCTTTTCGTAATTAGCCAAAAAGTCATTCCAAACATACAAAAAAATTTTACCAATCTTTTTAGCCAATTAGTCAAAAAGTTACTAAATTAGTATGTTCCCAAACGAGGCCTAAATGAAGCATAAGAAAACTTTTAAGAGTAAATGATTTAACTTTTTAAAAAATAGAACTCATGGGTAAATTTTCCTTATTATTATTTATTAGAGTCCCAATTTCTTATAATGCATTCTTTTTGTAATGCAAACGATTTTATTTTTTATTTTTAAAATTAGAAAAGTCACATCATTTAAAATACACCACGAGTCACAACGGTCTATTTGGCAATAGGGATAAAAATTAATTTTTTTTTATTTTTTGATTTTTTTAAATTGCATTACTTCTTTATTATTTTTACATAATTTTATATAAAAAAAATTAAAAATCAAAAAAATCAGTTTTTAACTTCTCAAAATAAGCCGATCTCCACTACAAAAGATCCTCATTTTAATTTTTTTAAAATCCCCCATTTTATTTGTTAGACTGTAAAACAAAATATCCATATAATCTAGTTGTTGAAGTTTGATCCGTTTTCATTGCTGTTTCCCCGTTTGGGAAGTTAGGTAGTCTGTGATCTATTGAAATGAATTAGACTATAAAAAAAAATTATGACAAATATATTATAAATAAAATTATTTTTTATTATTTAAAGGAAATGGTCAAAGGTTTAAAATTATTATTTCATTCTATTCTGTTTTATTTCAATACACTAAATAAAATATAGAATTTTAACTAAAAAGATAATTATTATAAATTATCACATTATTTTTTTTTTTTATATAATTTTTATAAAAAATTAAAAAATTATTAAAACAATGAACTCTGAAAAACATCACCTCAAAATCTATAAGTTGATTTTGGTGTTGATTTTTCACTCATTACACTAACAACTAATGGTGCTCGCAGATCTGTTTTAACAGTTCGGTTTGTGATTTAAACTCGCCTATATGTTTACAATTTAAAAAAAAAAATTGAATCCACAATCACTTGTACTGGGAGTTGTGATTTGTGCAGATAAAGTTTGCAAATATATCTGCGGTTGCGAGTGATTTGTAGATTGAGTTTTTTTCTTTAAAAATTTATTTTTCGACTTCTTGTTTCTCATTTTTTAATTTTTTTTATTATGAGAGATTCAACACTATCTTCCATTAAAACTGGACTACAAAAAATTAGAATGAAAATTAAATAAAAACTAACATAAAAAAAAATACATAACTAAATTTGTAAAAAATTAAAAAAGTTTCAATTGAATAATAAATTTTAAATAAGGTAGTGTATGATATTATTATAATATTATAATATTAAAGCCTACAGATTTGATAATCAAATTAAAATAAATGAGAGAATAGAAGATCAGGATTACACACTTACAATTATAAAAAAATATGATGGTTCAGATTTATTTTTTAAAAAAAATTATATAAATCCAGATGAGTGGATGCCAGTGCTAATAAAACCCATGATACGCTCACAATCCGTAAAATAAAAAAAGAGCTTTGATTTGTAGCTCGAGAGGGGGGAGAGGCGGGGGGGGGGGGGGGGGGAATCCCCCGAATTACCTTTTTCAAGTAAAAAAAAAAAAAAAAAAAAAAAAAACAGTTTGTCAAAAATAAAAATTAAAGGAATTAAAGAAAGTTTTTTTAGGAGGATTTTTTATTTTTCATAAAAAAATCCTAAACCATATCCGATCTTAACAAATCTGCAAGACTATCCAAATAGGCGTAAACAGTTTGGGTTGAATAGTTTTCGTGGATTGAATAATTCTATGCCCAATCCTACGTCATGGAGCCAATTAGACCTTTCACGTCACTTCCCTGCACCACAACCATCTCTCTCTGGAAATAATAGAAACGGTTTGTACAAATTACACCTTACTCCGCTCCGTTTTTCACTTTGTTCCTTCGAATAATATACCTTTTATTTTTTGATAATTTTTAATCAAATCCTTACATCTCTATTTTGTTAACAAAAATATGAAAAATGTGTATAAAATGTGTACATATAATATTTATGACAGATTTTTAAAAGATATTTTTATGATAAATATGATAAATGCATATTAGATTATTTCCAACCGAGACTCAAATCTATTATCAAATAAAAACAGTGTTCTAACCGTTTCACTAAATTAGTATCAAATTAAGAGAACCTTTTTTTTTTCATAAAATCAAGGGAATATTTAACTTTTTATTAAATCTCGCAGATGATTATTAGTGAACGATCAAATAGATAACTAGACGGACTACTGGGTGAACGACAAGTCGGACAACTAAGTAGATGATCAGATTAGAAAAAATTTGAAAAAAAATTTATACTAGGCCGGATGACCACCCAAATATTCTCTAGATTGACTAATTATTGGTGTCATTCCTTAAAAAAGTCAGAAAATCAAAAAGTTACTATTCTATTTAAGTTACATCATCTTATTTAAATCGCATCACATCTCTACCACATCATTTCAAATTCAACGCATACTCAATTCATATTTTATAAAAATCAAAAGTATTATTTAAACCATCCCAAACAACCCTTTAATATTGAAATATTTGGTATCAATAAAGCTTTTAATTTAAATCTTTATTTAAATTAATAATGGAAAAAAAAAAAAAAAAGTAAACGTGGGAAAGATGCTCTTACATCTATATATAATTTTTCTTTGTTTGTCAAAATTGAGACACAAAGGCATTGTTTGGGAAATCCAGGGGTGCGATGGAGTGGTAAGGACTCTTTCTTCTTTAATTAAGTGTTGGGGGTTTGATTTTCACTTTGGGCATGGCGCAGCCCTAAATCTCTGAGCCAACTGTTTCACCCTTCAAGATGCCTACAATCAGCGAAGGAATTAGTCTCCGCAGTCGGCGAAGGATATCCTGAGAGACCAAAAAAAAAAAAAAAAAAAGGCGTTATTTGGGAGGGGAAGGGAGGCCAGCGGCTATTTTAGGCTCATTCAATAAAAAGAAAGCTTAGGGTTAGTTTGGCATAACCTAAATAAGTCAAAAAGTCACTATCTTATTTAAGTCACATCATCTTATTTAAATCATATCACCTCTCTAACACATCACATCAAATCCAATCCAAATTCAATCCAAACCTATCAATAAGTTAAAAAATACACTTTTTTAGAACATTTCAAATCAACTCTTAGGGGTATTTTGGGAAGTTGGTAAAAAGCTGGCTTTTAACTTTTTACCAAGCTTTTTGACTTTTTTGAAAGTGATTTAGGAAGTTGGTAAAAAGTTGACTTTTTTACTTTTTGGTTTAATATTTTTTTAAAGTGTCACATCACTCCAAAATGATTAAAATATCCTTACTTTTTTTATTTTTAAATTAATTAATCAAAATTTTCTAGAGGGTAATTTGGTAAATTTGGGGGTGGCGTTTCTGGCCTTCCCAAATGGAAATTTGGGACGTTTTTGACAACTTGAATTTTTAACAACACACCAAAAACGTTAACTTTTTACCAACTTCTCAAAATGGCACTTAAAAGCCTTTTATTGTAGCTGAGGTAAAGCACGTGGTTTGAGGGTTGTGCAAGGCAGAAGATAAAATGGCGATTTTGCGACTAACAAACCAGCTCGGCAGTCCCATCACAAATTTGTCATATCTCTCTTATCTCTCTCAAGTAGTGCTTCTCAAACAGTATTTGACCTGTGCTTCCCAAACAGTGCCACGTCGGGATTTGTTTTTTGGGTTGAAAAATGTCGAGTTCTTCCCAGGGGCAATTTCGTCATTTTCAAACCCAACATAATTTCAAATATATTTTTCAATACAATAATCAAACAAAAAAATCTAACCCATTTTCCCAAACAGCTTTGATTGGTGCCGAATTTAGGCACTAATGCCCGAAAAAAATCAAAAAAAAAAAAAAACACAAGGCAAAAAAAAAAAATAAATAAATAAAATTACCAAAATTGAAAATTTAGGGACATTAATGTTCAAAATTTTAGTGCTAAAAAACATTTCTCTTTCCCCAATAACTTACAAAAATAATCAAGTAATCAAAAAACTTAAAAGTAAATACTTTCCAAATGAACAAAAGGTTAAATTGAAGATTTTCAAAAGATGTAAGGATATATTTTATTAATTTTTAATTTGATGAAATAAAGTAAAAAAATGGAAACAATTGTATTTTCACATACCAATTATTCTCAGTATAATGAATATTTCAGTACACACATTAAAAATATAAATTTTCAGTATACATTCCTATATTCTAATATTATTTTCATTTTTAATTTTAAAATTCTAAGATTATGTTTAAGGGTTGGTTTTAGGGTCCTAAAAAAAGACTTTTTTTGACTTATTGAGATTTAGGTTGGGTTTTGGGTTGGGTTTGATGTGATGTGTAGAGGTGATGTGATTTAAATAGGATGATATGACTTAAATAAGATAAATGACTTTTTGCTTTTGATTATTTAGAACATGCCAAGCATTTCAATTTTTGAATCAATTTTTAAAATTTTTATGAGAAAAATATAAATTAATTTGATAAAAAAATAAATACCAAAAAAGTATTTTTAAATTTTTTTTACCCTTAAAAAGATGAAACCATATTAAAATAAGAAGTTTTTTTTTTAATTTATTTTTGAAAACATATTTAAAATTATACTTAACAGAGTCTAATTTATGGTATTTTAGAAATAGGATTGAAGGAAAAAAAAAAGAAAGTATTATGATATTTTTATTTTAGGACAAAATTGTAATAATCAATTTTTTTTATTAAGGGTTGGTTTGGAATGTTTTAAAAAAGTATATTTTTTGACTTATTGGCTTATATGAATTGGGTTTGGGTTAGGTTTGATGTGATATATTAGACAAGTGATGTGATTTAAATAAGATGATATGACTTAAATAGAATAGTGACTTTTTGACTTTTTGTATTATTTAAGTTATGCCAAACTTGGCGTGTGCAGATTGAGTAGAATTAATGTGCAGATATAAAATTAGAAAAATGCTATAAATGTTAAATTTTTTACCAAATAAATTATTAAATGTATAAAGTCTACAAAATTATAGACCCCACATTTTTAATCATTTATTTGGTAAAAAAATTGACATCCTAGCATTACCCATGAAATTAACATCCTAGCATTACCCATGAAATTATCCAAAAAATGGTGAGATAATTAGAGGAGGTAAGGTGTAATTTGCCCACAGTTCTCTTCTTCTTCTAGTACAATCTGCCAAGACTGAGGAATGGAGGTCTGAAAGTGGAGAAACCCTCCTCGTCTCCAAACTCCATCTCTAAAACTTGTTCGCTGTCCAACCCCTCCTCCTCCTCATTCTATGTACACACAGATAATCTTCCATTACTCAGAGAAAAAAAGCAATTTGGGTAACTCTGTATCCATGGACGACGATGCTCAACAACATAACCTAACATTCACTGAAACGCATACAATGAAGGAAAAACCACAACAATTCACTTTGCTTGATGAAGCCGACCCCACTGTATTCTCTCTCTCTCTCTCTCTCTGTGCATGATGCATGTATAAATAAACCCTAAAATGTTTGACTATTGGTAGGTTGAGGAGGAGAGGCCAAGTGCCAAGAAATGGCGAATCGGGATTAAGACCAAATTCGAGACAAAGCAAGTGAGGGTTTGTTTAATTTAAACCACATTCTGAAAATTTTGATTTCTGCATCTGATCTGTGATGTCACTGTCACTGTCTATAGCAGATTTGTGTGTTTATCACTGCTAGATCAACCAAAATCACATATAGATGCGAACGTCTTCTCTCACATTGGTGATTTCGGTGAGCGAAAATCTTGTTGGGTTAGTTGGATCTGCAGCATTGCAGTATCAAAGAAAAAATATTTAAAATTCCGAACACTTTTTCTGAATATTTAAATGAGCTACTTAACATTAAAATTCTGAACACGTCTTCTGAATATTTAAATGAGTTACTTACATTAAACTTTGTTGTGTGTCCTTCTGGCCAAACTGTTTTGTGTTTGCTTTTGCATTATATTTGGTTCTTGGATTTGTCAAGAAAAAGGAAAATAATTATGAAATAAAATTAAGGTTTTTATTTGTAATTCGAACACTAAAAATTCCTGAAAGCAACTATGAGTGCAGTTATTACCTCTTTTTTATTTTTTATTTTGGAACTCAATTGTGGCAATATGATTGCATATTTCTGTATGTGTGTGTGTGCAAATAGGACTGATAAATTCACATCCCTTGGGATTTTTAAATTTGCTGCAAATGAATTCAATGGTATTTTTTTTAAATTCAAATTGATTAAAATGATAAGTTGATGGGAAAATATTGTGATTGTTAATGCAGTTAGTTTCTGATGATCCAAGGAAAAGTGAATGGTGAGTGAATTTATTTAGTTGCCTGTGTCTTCGTGTTTTTTTTCCTTCTTTCTGAAGTAAGGAAACACTTATTTGAGGACTGAATGTCCTTGCTGATCCTTCCTGTTTGATTTACATGAAGTCGCAAAAGGCAGAGGGGGATAATGGATGTCTTCTATGTTCATTTTGAAGCTAAGTCTTCTAGTCATGAAGAGAGCAGAAGAGGTTCAAGCAAGTTTGTCTCCTGAATTTCCTAGCTTCATTAAGTTAATGCTCCGGTCACATGTTACCTACTGTTTTTGGATGGTTAGCACCAAATTATGGTCCAATAATTTATTTAAACATGGACTGCAGAATTTGTTTGTGCTAACCAATCTGATGGCAGGGCCTTCCTTCGAAATTTTGCAAATCGCACTTGCCAGGGCATGATGAAACAGTTGTTTTGGAGGATGAAAGTGGGGAAGAATACAAAACAAAGTTCCTTGCTGTTAGCCATGGACTTAGTGGTGGATGGCGAGGGTTTGCCAAGGTGAAAAAATTGCTTGAAGGTGATGCTGTAGTTTTCCATTTGGTCAGGCCTTGCAAATTTAAGGTAATCATTCAAGCTTATTGTTATGTTTATTCCCCACTTGTGATTTCGACTAAGAAGCATTGACATTTCTAAGAAGGTGGCGTGTTGTATCTTACACGACACAACAGTCATCAGCCACCTCGACACCTATCAAACATACTTCCAAACATGTCTTACTGTTTTATTAAAAAATTCTAGACTCGGTCACATTTCAAACATTGGGGAACACATATGACTATCACTTAGACACATGTTTAGAAATTAGTGTTACATTGCATTTTATGATCTTTGAATTAATTATTCATATACATGACATAAAATAATTGTTTATCCTTATGTAGTAAATTTATAAGATTATATATTTTTACATGCCCCGGCGAGTTGTGTCCTATACTTCTTAAAATTTCCATGTTGACATGTTTGTATCATGTCCGTGTTTATGTCCATGCTTCTTAGGATTTCGTGTTTTCTCAAATTTTAGTACTATCCATTTAAAACCATATACTGCAAATGACAAATGAAAACATAGTTAAGAAGCTTTGGGATCATTAACAAACCAATATCTGTCACCTGAGGTGAATCAATGATTAGTATATAAATTAATTCTGAGAAAGATGGCTTATGGGGCTATTTCAGATAAGCATTCTTCACTTCTGATTTACTAGAAAAACATAAAGTAGAAGTATCGGGAAAAATAGGTGGATCTAAAGGAACACCAGTTTAGTTATGATCATTATGTTTTTCCACCCTTTTTCATTTATTTTATGTACAAGAATAGAAAGAAAAGGAAAGGAGTGATAAATTCTGGTCCAAACCCTTGTCAGATCAAAAGATCTTCTTACTAGTTTTTGTAAAATGGGCTTGTTTTCCTGCACGCGGAGTTGTTCCTTGTTCAGCTTATATCAATGCTTGGTTGTGACGTCCCACCCACTTTTTATAGGTACATATAGTGAGAGCAAATGATTTGGCTATCGTTGGCAGAGCTCTTGAACCTGTGTGTTTTGTTGCTCGTGCAGAAGAAACTGGTTTTGGTGAGTAGTGCTTCTCATTTTGCTCCACAATTGTTTTTGAATGATTCCTCTAAGTTACATTCTTTAATTTCCTTATTGGTACACTTCACTAAGCTTATGCAGAGAAGAATAGCAGAACATGTGAGAAGGCAGAGGAAAATCATTCAAGGCTTGTTCCGCCTGACATTCTTGAAGAGAATCCCCGGACTGTAACAGATCAGTCTGAGAGTGAAACAGATCAGTCTGAGAATGATACAGAAAATCTTTACTCATCAGACATGGAAGGTTACGGATTATCAGGATCTATTGCTGATTTTAATAACTTCAACATTATTGTGAATGGCTTGCCCATTGACCATATGCTCTCCCAACACACACGGACCAAGTACTATGATCTCTGCTGCACTCAGAAATCATATCTGCACAACCACCTTCTCAAGAGCTGTTGACACTAAATTGGCAGCTGAAATTGTTTCCAAGACAATTACTATTGCTGACTCAATTAGAGCTCAAGCTTTCCTCTACCTCTGAAGATGATTTTGCAATTTGGGACAAGACTTTGGAAGCCTTTGAGATGTTGGGCATGGATGTTGGATTTTACGTGCCCGGCTGAACCGACTTGTGAGGATCGTGATCAGAGTTGACTGTTGCTGCAGATTCAAAGAGGTACGATGAAGCTAAAGTTGAGCGAGACCGCGTTGAAGTGGAGATGAGGAGTCTTGAACTAAGGCTTCTGGAATTAAAACAGGCTAGGAGTAGGCTTGATTATGAGATGGAGGGTTTGAATGAGAAGGTTACGAGGTATGAAGTTATGTTTCAGGAGTTGCCAATGGTTTCTGGTGAAGACTGGTAAAAACTGTGTTTATGCTTTTTGTACAAAGGGTTGCTGCCAAGTGGCCGTCTGTGCCTGCAGTGTATGTTTGTGGCCGATTTTGTGTACATCAACTAATCAGAATAGTGTATGGAGGACATATGTATCTATACTATCTATACTAATGTATAAAGTGAAGGTTGGAGCTGGTGTTGATTGTCATAGTTTTTTTATTTTACAAAATGCCCCCAACTATGGGAATTGCTCTAAACTCGTTCTCTTAGATATACCTGCTTCAAAATCATAGTTATCATACACTAACAAATTGCACACACGTAGTCTTGTATATTCCTACTGGGAACTCTTTTTGCAAGTTGTATGAGTTTCTTGAGTAATTTATTATGGAGGACAATTTGAGAATAGAGTGATGGGAATGGGAAGTTTTTGTTAGCTAATGTTATGTTTGGTTTATTAGATTGAATGTAGAGTAGAACAAAATGTTCATTATTTATAATTTGTAATGTATTGGTAAACTAAACATGAGAACAAATATTTTACTCGATTTTATTTCAATAAACTAAACACTATTTGAGAATGCATGATATTGCAGAATCCATAAGCACAAAATCACAAAAATTGACCCTTCAAATGAAATGCTGAAAAAATGATACTGTTGTACAAAGAATAAACATTTCAAGAAAAGGTGATAGAAATCTTTGGATTTGAGGCTTGTTTTAATCCCTTATCCTGATCCAAAGTATACCACTTTTCCTCTTTTTATTGTTATTGACATGATTTTTTTTTACAAAAACAGTTATCTGTTTTAAGAGTCTTACCCCCAAGACTTTCTGAATTCTATTGATTGCCAAAACATTTTCTTCATATCTAACTCAACTCAAAATTTTCTTAAAAAGTCCGATGGCCTCTTAACCTTCATATATTCAGAATATTACCCACAAATGTTTTGAAACTTCAATGTGACTATGGACTTTATTAAACTATGCCTACAGTCATAGCATTGTATGCACACAATCAACATTTTGGATAATACATGCTTGTTCTTTACCAAGATTGACAAAAAATAACAATTAAAGTTGACAATAAAAAGAAAATTTTCTCCTGGTCCAGAAGAGTTGTGTGCAAAGCCTTCAAAACCAGGCAAAGATGAAAATCATGTCAGAGAAAGTGCATTAATAGCACAAGCTCACAACTTCGCCACTTGTTGACTGAAAGTCGGGTCAATGCAAACAACCACCTGTAAGATTTTTGGGTCAGAAGATTTCAGCAATGCATAACAGAAAATATGCAAAGAAATAAGCATGTTAAAAACCTTCAAAAAAAAAAAAAATCCATACCTTGCCTACACTTCTACCGGAATGAAGATACTCAACTGCATCTGCAACAGAATGGAGGCCCAAAACTTTTTGGGGTCTATAGCAACCTGTCACAAAAATATGAGCAAGTTGTTGCTTACACCCAAAAGAAATAATTTAGGATAGGTACTAGTTAGCAAATAAAAAAGAATCGATCCCATTATCTAGAAGAAAGAGAATTTCCTGCAGTCTAATTTGGACCCCATTTGGTAAATTTTATTTTGCAAATGTTTGTTGTGAGATGTTGTACTTGGGCAAAACCTACTGTTTGATAAAATAAAAAAAATTCAAGTTTTCAGCTTATTTGCAAGCAGACAGGTACAGCTTGTATGTAGGCAAGTAAATATATTAGAACTGTGATAAGTATATGCATTACCTTAAGCTTTCCCAGCGAGTAAAGATGGAAAAGCTTGTCTAGATGTGGTTGCCATAGGTGACTATATTGCACCAGGAAGAAACCAGCCTGAAAATATTGGCATCGTTAGTTCAAGCTCAAAGAATCAAATATCATGCTAAAATTTTCTGATCCCAAAAAAGAATTCATTGAAGCAAATATCAAAGCAATTTAGACCACAAACAAAATAAGTTCTGGATAATGAGAGACCTTTGAATTGATATTTCAATAAAATTAGATTGAAATTGAATCCTGAATCTGGCTAGGGTATGTACAGTTATACAACTCCAAATTCAGTTGCACCACATATGACAAACAAACTAGCCTCTCCCAATATTGACTATTACTGTTATGAATTAGAAGGACTACATCGTCACATGTGTAGATCAACATCACGATATAGCAGGGAATGGGTACTGCATCATATGGACATGATGTTATGACAAATTCTGCAAACATAGGATCAGTAGCTTCTGGGGGCTTTGTTTATGCTTCTAACTGAAAATGTTAAAATTCACATAAGAAACATTCGTCACGTAGAGAAGGATTGGACCAAATTCACACAGTTATCCTTGTAGCTCTCAGTTCTTATTTAACAAGTGGCCCAAGTATTTGAAACCCCAAATCTGCATCTCAATGTTCAAGACATGTTGGACACATGTCCTAGAGTTTTTGAAAAGTCTTGGACATGTTCAAACTATAAATTTTATTTCAATTGATCGTACATTGAAAAGAATCAGGCATGCATCAGTAAGTATGAAATATCCACTTAATGTTGTATACACAACTCCTCAGTATAAGCATTCATTCTTCTTAGACCGTCATCAACATCATAATTGTAAGGATACTTATGAGTGATAGAGACAATCAATAAAATGAAGTGTTAATTCTCAAGCCTAAGATAGTTGTTATCTATTTTTGATCAGCAACAAAGATGAAACTTTATTAAAGAGAGGGATCAAGTAGAAAAAAAGGGTGACAAGAAGTCAGCCAAAAGGAGAAAAAGAACAAAAAATCTCACAATCTACATACAACTCTCCAATCCCTAGAAACTAGAAAAGGTGAGATATAGTCATTTCCCGTAAATCTTCCAACAGTAACACAACATCTATCTAAAATCACACTCATAACTTCATGCAAAGATACAATCTTAAGTGATGATCATAATGATAATAAGATTCGTCATAAACTAACTACACAAAATTCATGACATAAGTCCAACTTACCACAGTTTGGCTTTTAGCTAGAAGCTTCTCACATAGCCCAGTGTAATTCAAAGGCTTCCATCCATGCTCTCCTTGATACTAACCCAAATTATCAATTCATCAATAGCAGATCAAAATTATGAGAAAGAAACCAAGCAGAGCCATTCAGAAATATACAGATGCGCGGTCATGATGTACTAATTCTTTGATTTATAGAATTTAAATTTCAGGCTCGACAGGGTTTAGTACAGACTCTATTCCAGAGGAATACATTATAGCAATACTGAATTAGCTAAATAATCAAATTTAAAACATGATTAGTAACCATTTTGCCCTTGAATTTGTTGAATAAAATAATAT
The DNA here is from genome assembly GCA_025200525.1 of Camellia lanceoleosa. Lineage (NCBI taxonomy): Eukaryota > Viridiplantae > Streptophyta > Magnoliopsida > Ericales > Theaceae > Camellia > Camellia lanceoleosa. The sequence goes on along the minus strand of CM045760.1, from coordinate 197,959,441 downwards.
TAAACGATTGAATAAAATAAAACAAATAAATTAAACTAAAAGCATGTTTGCCAAAAACACTTTCAAAAAACATGATTAGTAAACACGCTTTTAATTTTTAAAATGTTTGTTCCAAAACCATGACTCTAGCGCATGTCTCATCAGTAAAAAATATATGAATTTCTAGATGCAATCATTGATGCTGAAAAGGAAAAGAAAATAAAGTGACCATTGAGGAAGCAATCCAACAAGTAACATTGGAATATAACATTCATGAGGGGAGCCTATTTACCTGAGAAATCATTCCAATCACAACCATACGCCCATGGACTGCCAGAGCATTCAAGCACAGATCAAACATTTCACCACCAACGGACTCATAGACAATATCAACACCCTTTGGGAACTCCTCCTTAGAACCTGTACAGTGAACGTTATAAACACAATTGCAAATGACCATAGTTAATTTGTATTGGGAGGTTGGGTGGAAGAATCAGACATCAAAGCATCCTGTTACAACTAGAACTTGGCAAAGGAAATCAAGGTAGATGGTAAATGAGCGTTTACTGCATTATTTGTTGTACATTCCATGCATTAGAAGACATGATCAAGAAGGAAATCTAAGTCATGTCAAGTCCGCTGCTAAGGATTTCAAGCTCAGTTGATCAGCAAACTAGGTCCACATTCAAATGACTATCTGTATCTTTATGGAAACATATAGATATAAGCACACAGACAAAACATTGGTTAAATTCCAAGTAACTCATTCTTAGTCCTAAAATTCAACTCATTCTTGATTTGCATTCCTCAGTCAAGTGATGGGCGGACTCCCGACATCATCATCATCAACCTTTTCTTCCTTCTTTTATTTTTTATTTTTGGTTTGAAATGTTTCACATCCGAGCATAATTTTAGTTAAGGATATGCAATATGGATATTCAAATATCTCTCTCTTAAAGGCAGTCACCTGCAATGCATGTTTGTCATGTGAAAACGAAACCATCATAAGAAAATGCATTTGTAGGAATCTAAAATAGTGACCAAGGAAAGGAGCTGATCGATCGGCGTGTGTATGTGTGCGTGCATGTGCATGTGCGTGCATGTGCAAACACTATCATTTAGTCAGGAGAAGGGGGCAGAATCAAGGATGATAGGAAATTGTAATATGGCAACAAATTGAAGTAACAATTGGATAAGTATATCCCAACAATTTCTGCCTAAGCTTAAACAGAATATAATGTAGTTTGCAGGTTATGTTAACCAGATAGAACAATTAATAGTCAATGTTTTAATTGCCTTGTTTTATTGATGGCCAAAATTACAAGCCAAAAATTGAAATGAGAGAGACTTGAAAGGCTGTAGGCATCGTAAAATAAGTAATAATAAGAGAGAAAAAAAAAAAAAAGAAAAAAAAAAAGAAGAAAGAAGAGTAGAAAACCCTAAAAAACTAGAGTTAATGAATTAGAAGACATACAGTCTTGATATCTTCTGCTCTATAGTCAATGACACGATCAACTCCCAAATCTTTCAAAAGCATAGCCTTTTCTTTACCTCCGCAAGTTGCAACCACTTTATTTCCAGCCAATTTTGCAAGCTGCATTAACCGTGGCTCAAAATTAGTAAACTCATTATCATAATAAGATTATAAAGTTGTAATAAAAACAACAAATCACTTCATTTAATGAATTTATTCAAATGCACCACAAATTTAGATCTAGAACATGCGAAAGCCCAGTGCATGAAGGATTAAAAAGGAAAAAAATTACAGACTAATTGTTTCTGCAAATAAGAAATAAGTAAAAATAAAATAAATTCCCTCTCCACATGAAAGTGTTAGCTGTCTTTCTTGTAAAGTCACCACAAAGTCATGTTGCGGATCTGAACAAGGATTCTGCCTGGAAGGATGTGGGGCATCATCGCTGGTGTTGTCATAAACTGCATGGGCTGACCAGTAGAACTGGTGAACCAGTAATAAACCCTCACCCATGCTGCTTGACATCATAAAACCAGAATATCATAGCTTCTACTAAAAGTAGACCTAACTACCTGGTAAGGAGAAATTCATACTGCAATGACTTCTGTGCTGTGCCACTTTCATGCTTAATCCAACAAGCCAAGTCCAACTTTTTCTTATACGCTTGAAACAATCAGTTTTTATTTTTTTCCAGAAACAGAGTGCATTCACCAAGTCAACCTACATTGGCTGCTAGACACAAATGCTAGAGCCCTATCTAGCAGTCTCTACTCAAGATGGCTGGTCATATTTTTTAACCTAGTAATAATAGCACCAATTAAGTCGATGTCCTTCAACCCAAAAAGCAACAGGCTAACACATCTTTGAATAAATTTATATGACCAATTAAAAGCAACCATAATCCTATATTAAATAAGTAAACCTGGACTGCAAACTGTCCAGTCCCCCTACCGCAGCTGTTACAAGGACTACTTTTCCAGAATCCATTTGTGCTGCCTACAAGATTCATAATAGAACATGTTAGTCTCGTGTGATGCTTGATTAAGTGGAACATATGAAGAATAGAACATTCCAATCTAGAACAATAGTTACAATGACTGAAAAGCTAAACTTTTGTTTGCTAATGACAGTTGTTTCCATCTCACAAATAATGTGGTAGACAATATCTTGAACAGAATAATTTTTTGAAGGAGCAAACCTTTTCCAGAGCAATTGATGCTGTAAGTCCAGATGTAAGCATGGCAACAACTTCTGCGTCAGGTCTTGGCACAGGAAGGATGTGCTTTGAGGGAACCTGTTAAACAAAGCAAAAGCTAACCTTCAAGCTAGTGTATCATTGTGAAAATTTGGAAATGATATTTTTCAAGATAGTGTACCATTGTGAATTCGGCATAACTTCCAAAAGTCATGAGCGCAGCAGGATAGCCAACTTTTAAGTTCTTAACAGAATCGCCCACTGCAGCAATTATTCCAACAGCCTGAAATGTAAGGAGATAAAATTCATAGTCAAAAGGAGTTAACAGTGAGGAACATCAACGAAGTAATACCATTCACCAAAAACTGGCAAGAAAATGAACTAAACAGAAATTCTCTCTCTCGTCTAGCTCTAATAGAATATGTATCAGCTTTCTATAACAAATTGCTGGAGTACAGTGAGTTGTGAGCATATGATGAGCTACCACAGGGCAGTACACGTGCACGTGCACACACATGCAGGTTTTATTTCTGGCATACTACCCTAACCAATTAAACAGTGAAATAGAATCTTCTACAGCTGGAAGAAACCCTTCTTAGCTCTCTTTCTTTCTCTATCTCTTGTTGAATATTATGGGTTGCTAAGAATCCTAGCTAAGGCTAGGGGTGAAACCACACCATGTTTATAGTATTTGCTTCTTTGATTCTCCTATGTTTTAATGTAAGATTTATATTTTTAGATTGATATGATTTAATGATGTTTGTGTTCTGTAACATCTTTGGTTTTATCCTGACTTTGGATACTTGCGATTTAGTGAGATTTACTGTCATTTGGGTTATGATAAACTCTTGTAATTCCCTAACGATCAATTATATAAATCAATATAATCTTTATGAAATCACCGCTTCATCTTCCAACTCGAACCGCTTTTCAGTTGATTTTCAGTTGAGCTAAAATCATAGACTTCTTGTGTGTGTATCCTTGATGCCTTAGTGTTTATCCAAATGTTTTTCAAAATTATTTTCAGAGTTGAAATACGACAAAATCCAATTTCTTTATAATCAATTTATTTCATTTTATTCTATCACTTAGTCCATGCTCTAAATCTCCCTTTCCCTGTGATTTGGCCTTTTGCCTCTCCAAGAATTACTACTTTGCGACAATCTGCACTTAGTAGCACTATCAAAGTCTTACCAGTTATTATTTACCTTATGATTTGAAAGTAGCATCACCAATTCCATGCTCAAAAGATGGAGGTGACATCCATTAAGTTGGCAATCAATCCAAAAGTTCATTCAAATATATTTTTGTATTGTCAGCAACGAAAGAGCTAGGACTGCCCCTCTTTTAGATGGATTGAAGCATAGCAACAAGAATCTAACGCTTAATCACCCACCCCCTCTTTTAGATGACAAAGAATGAGAAGTTAGCTTGAAGATGTTTCACATCACCTTAAAAGTCCCCACAATTTGAGGTATTTGGGCATGCATTTGTTTATCCAATATATATACACGCATTCCAGGATTCTAAATTTGAAGATGGAATATGTGCCAAGCTTCTCTCGATAAAGAGAACCTTTTTCTTTTAAATCAAAGTAACATAAGCATGCATGTATCTCAACATAACCTAGATACTGCCAGGAAAAGAAAACACGTAATGACTTCATAGCAGTTGAATATGAACTCAAAACAATTAATAATAACAATAACAACAACAACAACAGCAGCAGCAGCAGCAGAACAATCACGCAGTAATTGTTGGTTCACAAAGACAAAAAAAAAAAGAGTAGGAAATTTATGGAGAGAGAGAAGAAAAATCCTCCAACATTACACATAAACTACAAGCACAGAAGACAACATTTTATTTGAAATTAGAACAAACATCATCATTAGGTATTAACTATTGCTTGTCAGAGCAAATCCAGGTCAAATCAAGCCTTACGTCCCAAGCAATTGCGGTCAGCCACATAAATCATTTTATGTCATTCCGCTTATCAAAGTCTATATGTTTAATTCATATTATTTTTACTACAACAACCCATGTCAGTTTAGGACTTTGACTTCCCCAGGCCACCACATTCCATTTACAGTGACCATATCATTCTTCATTGCTGTTGCATCTGCCGATCTTAGATTATACATGACTAAACCCTCTCTGTCTGTACTTTCTCAACTTATCCTCAATTGGTGCTTACTCCTACCATTTCACAAATGTTTTCATTTCTAATTATATATTTATTGGCTTTACCACATCTATCTTAGCATCCTTATCTCAAATACACTTATTTTATCAACTTCTTGTTTCTTAGCTGCCCAAAATATCAATTTGCAATTGTTCAAAATACTAGCTCGAAGCATTATGGAAATTAAGTAGTCAACATAAACAGCAATAAGTTCACAAACCAGTCCTATCAAAAAGTTGAAAAATACACTGATTACTTAATTCATTATTAACCAAGAATTCTCAATACTCTTAGACAAGCAACATCAGACCAAAGCATTCTACTTGGTATTTTACCTCAAAGCCTGCATCAAATGGAAGAAGAGAGCCAAGGTCTTTCTTGTTGCCACTAAAATAACTTCCCGAGCTAAAATTAACCTGTCCACAGAATAATTATGTTAGCAAACATTTCAAACTGAGGACAAGTGCAATCATCCTTGACAAGTTCCTCAATCCAATCCAGCTTGACCCAAAACATCAATCCAATGTGTTAAAAACCAGACAGGGTAAGAAAGATCAGCCAGAAAAATGGTAACCAGTCTAGCAAACAGTCTGGATGACCCCTTATGCCCGTTCCCAAGCAAAAGCACTCTCTTTTGCAAAATTGCTTAAACCCATGGTTGAACCAGTACCCACAAGAGGACCCATGAAACAGGCTGCTCTGAGTTCTTAGATAGTTTATATATTGTAGGAAATGGACCATTTTCCATGTAATGAGAATTAATCAATCACTTGTTGCTGTGGCATTAATTACACATAATTATATTATCCAAATACCACAGTAGCTTAAATCTGAATTTTGACTCATCCATAACCAAAAGTATCAGGAAAACTTGAAACTGAACTAAAATTTTACTCAAAGAATAAAAAATACAAACTAGTAACTAGTAACTACCATACTAAGATATGATGGACAACAAAAGCTACCACACAACTACCATTGCTTGATAGGCATGTGAATGATTAGTATGATTGAGTCAAATCATGCCACATTAGTGAGGCACTAAGACATCTATTGTGTGCAACCACAACGTGATAGCCAGTCATGCAGTTGAACAACCAAAAGTAAATTTGATTTTAAAGAGGCTGATTGAATGTATCAATTTTCAAGATATCCAAACTATGAGTGAATGAGACCTTGTGCAAATTCCCACCAATCATCAATCCAACAAAAACAAATTAAAATCAAGCTCAGCAGAGCCACAAACTTACATCACTAGCATTGACGCCAGCATAAATGATTTTTTCACCAGGACATGATCTGGTTTGATTGGTAACCCTCAATGGCGACGCACTACGCTGGTAGCACTACTTAAAATTGTGACTGAGGGTGTGGACAACTCTGGAGAACAAAAAATTAAATAAGTCAATGTCAAAACAAAACAAAAAGAAACATCTGTTGGCTATCCAATAAAACTGGAACACATGACAAGTAATCCACTAGATTGGAAGATTCTGCCATGAGATCATATGCTTGCAGAACTTAATGAGATAATCTAATGAAAATGAAACAATATGAACTGGGTAATCTAGAAGAAAAAAAGGAGGCATATTCTGAAGCTATATATGTAGAAGAATTATCAACTGTATGACAAAAAACCATAGCCTAAAATGTTGATTAAAAAGAAACCATAGCCTATAATGAGTATCTAAAAGCTTGTCACTAGCATAAAGAATCCATAAAAGCAGGGGGAGATTTATTGTTCAAATCAACCAGGCTGCCAAATCACATCCATAATAACTTCATCATGAAACTTTATTTCACCTCTATAAGAACCTCCTCTTGAACCAGTGCAGAAGAATGGATATTGTAATTACTGAAACTGAAAAGCCAAAAGTCATATCATCAATTAGTCCTTCAGCAATACCTAACTCCAACTTGATGTGTTTCTCATTGATTATAAGACATTATAATAGACAAGTATGATACTTCACTTTTACTTTTTCATCATTACTCAAAGATTGAATAATTAAAATAATAATCCAAGGCAGGGGGCCTTGCTCCACAAAAACCAAATGAGGGTTACAAAGAGCTAAATTTTTTTAATTCAAACATTAAGGACAGATATTGGATTTGCATTGCCCAATAAAAATTAAAGAAAAACAATCAAGGACTTACGATAATACTCCCCCAATTCTTATCCAGCCTAGTCCTTTGCAATATTAAACTATAGCAGGATGCTAGGAGCATTGATAGATGACAATTCTAACAGTAGCATACTCAAGTGGCTTCTCTCAAACTCTAAGTATTTTTTTTTTTCCCTGTGATAAAAGAAACAACATGCTGCAACAGTATCTATGCCAACTAAGTTGGTCCAAGAACATCATCTCTACCACAGTTCAACTAGTGTTACATTGATCCCACTAATTAAAACAGCAACAAGAATTTTCAGGCCAATATTAGTAAATCAAGGTATTC